>OX402561.1:11120284-12370284 GCA_948098915.1 Lampropteryx suffumata
TACGTTTTAACCGAAGATGGCTTTGTTAGTAATGTATGTCAAAAAATATATTATTTTTACGACACGATTAATAGGTAGGTAATTTATTTTTATCACGCTGGTTCAAAATAACTAGCTATTCGATAAAAAGAAGAAGTGGGTAGGTAGACAACCAGAAGTAAAATATGCCTATGTTACCAATGTTACACATAATGCAAAATTTTCACTATGAAATTATAATAGAATTGTGATACCTATAATACCTAGTGTTATTCAAAGTCAAAGTCAAAAGATTACTTATTCAATACAATCACAAGGATCACTTTGAAACGTCTTACATACTAGGTGAATTTAGGTGCCAATTCATCCTAACCCAAGCCCGAGAAGAATTGGCAAGAAACTCGTCTTGGTTCTAGCGCTTTTTTATTTTTAATTTTTTTATTAGTATCATAATTCTTTAAAAAAATATATAAGTATTCAATATAGGTATCTTGTTTCCATTATTAGAAGCTAAACAAGTTTGGGTTCTAGATAAGGTTGCAAGGATTGTTCAAAAATATTTAAAAAAAGCATTTGGTTCATACCCGTACTTCTTCTCATTGTTTTCAAACTGTTGAAGCTAGTTTTTAGGTGTACGTTAAAAAAAAGAATGTCACTTAATGAATAGAATTGTATAACGAAGGAAATGATAGAAAGCTAGTAAACCCAACTTTTACTGCAGCATAAGCACATTAGAAGATTGTAATTAAAGCATATTACGTAAAAGTTATCCAAACCGCTAAGGATTCGCGATGAATAGGCTTCAGTATTAGAGGTGTTTTATGTAACGACCGGAAAGGAAGCTTTTTTAAATATTTAATCAAGCAATCATTCGTTTTCATTCTGACGTGCAAAGAAAATTTGTTTAAGGAATTAGGATCAAATCCGTTTCACGGTAAGTATATTCATGCTATATTTTACTAAGTAAGTAATACATAAGGTATCAATCCAGGATCAATGTGTTTTTGCAAAATATACTGTCACAGTCAAATGCAACTGAAAACATGGAAAAAAATTACGTTAAAAGAGAATTAGGTAAATAAAATATAATTTCCAGTTTAAAAGCACGTAAATTTAAAATGTTGAATACATTGTTATTTGTTCGATACAGAACGGCTGTTGCTCAGTTGCGTGACAAACCCAGACTTTTCAAATCTAAAAAGTTAAATTACATTAGTTTATTCTATTTTATTTGATGAAAAACTGCTATGTATGGCATCGCAAAATAAATTAGAAACAGGCCTGTAGGGTTATTACACAAATATAGCAACAGCAACGCGACAGCAACTCTGCGAAATAAGTCTCAAGTAGTCTTAAAAATTATTTACGAAAGGCAGCCGCTGCTTATTCTCGCCCACCCAAAAATATAAATACACAGCCAAAAGTACGCTCATAGCAGAGATATTAGCGTACAAAAAGTGTAATCAGAAGCGATTGCGTAATTCAGGAATATTGGTAGTGGTCGCAAGTTACGTAATCTGGGGCTGGTTTTACGCGAGTTGCTAGCAAGACCTAGATACCATTATTTTAAAAGAGTTTATCAGAAGACAGTAAAACAGTACTACTCTGGAAAACGTAGGACCGTTTTCCAGAGTAGTACTCATGTACTAGTTTACAGATTTTTATTCGTTTTATACTCGATGATCTGGCATCTAGGCAAAATAAACCGTATTACTTTCTAGAATAGAATATTAAATTGTGAGGTCTGGCTTCTGTAAATGAGGCATTCTTCGAACAAAAGGTTAAACTAACCGGGGATTACACTAGGCGCAGATTTCAACCCCTAGAGAGATTTGCGTGACCGTCATCTTTTCCGCGTAAAAATTGCGGGTAAACTCCCTGCAGACTCACTGATCCTGCGATATTTCTCATTTTCTCCACCTGAAAAATGATATGTCGAAGTCTGAAATAGTGAAAGCGACTTGTAAGAAAAAATATAGGCTCTTAGGTTAAGGTGGAAATTTATAAACTTTCGATCTTTCTTATCGAATGCATAGACAATGATGATAAAGGTTCGAAGATTCTAGAACACAGATCGGTGCTGTAGGTTGTGCATTTGCGGCCCTTCAAAGACAACACTTTGAGCGTCAGTGAAGTCATAAGAAAAATAATGATTTTATAAATTAATTAATTGCCACACAATTACAGATATGTAGGAATAAAATAAATTACAAAAAAATACAATTGAGCTATTTAAGAACCGTTTAAAACTTTCTAAAAATAACTTAACTGATTCAGATCACTGCCAGAAGCAGTGTCTCCAAGACACTGGCGGCATTGCCACCTTAAAGGCAATGCTAATACGTCAGCCCTTGGGTAACGCAATGTTTCTACCAGACGCCGTGAAATTATTTTAAAAACGTGCTCCTGGGGGCTGACCTCGATAATTTGAACGTCAATACAAAAGCTAAACTACTACGAATCCTGTCCTAAGAACCTTCAGTTATAATATATGGTATATATAGCTATAATATAGTTAACGAATACTTTACGTAAAATGTTCACACTTAGCATACAGTAACATGGAATGATTCTTCCTGTCAGGGTTTTAAGGTGCTTATTATGTAAAAGCAACATTAAAAGAGTCAGTATATTTGTTTTTTATACGCTTTATATTAGCTTCACTTGTATGTATGTTTGTATGTAACCGACTCCTTAGGACGCGATTTTGATCCACTTTAAACGGCCAGATTTCATTCAAATTTTGCACGCCTGTCAAAGACCGATGACAATGCAATAATTCGAAAAAATATTAAAAAAAAACATAAAAAAAAATCCGGTTATCCTAAAACTAAAAAGAAGAAAATAAATAATAGTTTAAAAAAACTAAAAAAACACGCTTTATATAGAAAACCAAAACAAAAAAATAGAAAATAAATTTTAATAAATGTAAGTAAGAAAAAAAATATTTATATAAAAATAAAAAAAAAAGCGTGGGGTGCTTTTTAAGATATTATCGAATTGATAATCCTTCCACCTTGCACCCCAGGCTTTTTTTTAATAAAACATTTTTTTCTTACTTACATTTATTACAATTTAATTTTTTATTTTTTAGTTTGGTTTTCTATATAAAGCGTGTTTTTTTAGTTTTTTTAAACTATTATTTATTGTATTTCCAGATGGCTAACGTTGTGCACATTTCGTATCTTCTAAGTGAAAACTTCTTTAGCATCGTTGTGATTTGAAAGTCGATGAAACGAAAGAGCGACAGTAAAAAGAGACAGACATATAAATTCAAAAGATTTAAAGTGGGAGAAAATTATATAGTAATTATACAGTGTTTCTTATATTCGTGGTTCTAAAATTTTTGAAGGTTTCACTTCTACCACATGTGAATTGCATACATGTTTTTTTTTGGCAGCTCTGTCAAAGCTCTGTTAGTACGTTGACAAATAGCGCGATTGCCCTGTTGTTCCCACATAGCTTGTAAATATAAAGTTATTAGTAAAACTTGTATTTACAAAGGTTACTTTACTTGTTACAAAGGTTCTAGAACTTATGTAAAAGTTAGCGATCAACTGCACATTTAGGTTCCGCTTCTCGTATAGAGAAAGAGACGACGTCGATACAAAATTCGCAAAACAAGACACTTGTATTTGTTTTGTATTTGCTTGAAACTCGTTCCAGAAATCAGGTGTATCGAGAATCGCGAGGAACACTGAACGGGCGGACTTGATTTACATTCCAATTTAGTTTCACATTCCCAGATAGTTTTTCGAACCCGAATGCTCTTGACTGCTTAATTTAATATGTGCCAATAAACTAAGCAAATAAAACTATTGGCGTATTTGGAACTCTGTTTTTCTCTCTTATTTGTATTGCGCTGAAGTTGCCAACTCTGTACTGAATACTGAGCCGTGATTATGCTAACATAGAGTGTGCTACTTTGTAAGAGTTGTAGAATACGGTAAAAGCTTTACAGCCTGCGTAGCATGAACACTGTAGATAAGAACTTCTCCCCTGCGAGAAAAGACAGAAATTACATTTGTGTAGGTATAGAAAGTCATACAATTTATTAAGAAAGAATTTGCTTTTTTAACCGACTTCAAATTCTCAAACTCAAGGTTTCTCAATTCGTCAGGATCTTTATTTTTTCTTTACATTTTTTTTATGTATGAGCACCGATAACTCGGAGACGCCTGGACTGATTTGGAAAATCAGTCATCCCGTGACCACGACAGAGTGTAAACCTGTCGAAACGTCGGGTAGAATAGGTAAATAAACGCGATAAATACCCATAAATATTTATAATAATGTGTTCTGATCGCGTAAGTTTAAAAAAACTTGATTTGGAAAATTCTTTTTTGTTTCAAAGGTATATGCTTCCCAGGGTGTCCCATTTAAATATTATCGAAATCAGTCAAGAGGTTTTTAAAAAATTCACAAAAATCTAAAAAAAATATATATTGATGATATTTTTTATATACTTACATGAAGACAGTTGTCTTTTTAGTTTTAAACGTAATTATTCCTTAGCCGCCATACTGCGGATGCTGGAAGGCTAACACAGTTAGTTATGACTTTATTGAACCATAAACGAGTTCATTACATATGTCAGAAACAATCTAGATTTGAATTGAAGTCTCGTACTAAGCGTACTACAGTAAACAAATTGTTTAATAACTAAATAACAAAACCATGTTTCCAATTTCGTACTTATATTTTTTTAACTGATTTCAAAAAAGGAGGAGGTTCTCAATACGCCGTAAATTTTTTTTTATGTATGTTTACCGATTACACAAAAACGCCTGAACCGATATAGACTGAAATTCTTTTTTGTTTTGTTGTCGGGACCTTGGAAGTATTCCCTACTTCCCAGGACGTCCCTTTAAAATTTTATCGAAATCGGTCGAGTGTTTTTTAAAAACTCAACAAAAAACTAAAAATTGTATACAGTGTTGATATGTATTTTCGTTTACTCGACAAACCTCGCTTTCTCATTGGAGCATTGCGTTTAGTTGGCCTACCCATATTATATATAAACAAAATACACTACTACTATCTACTTTCCACAAAAAAAAATATCAATAAAGTCGGCTGTCGGTTTTTAAAACGAAATAACCATTGCGTTTTAATAATATAACATTAAATCATTACATTTGCAGATAAATATAGTTTCAAGTGTAGTTTTCAGGGATTGACTCTCGTTATAAAGTTTTCTGTAACAACGTTATGGCGACGACGCCGACGTACGAGTATCAAATAGAAATAATAGAAGCACGCGATATGAAGATGTAACAAGGTAAAGAAAAGTTCAAGAAGACTAGGGTATCGTCGAAAGTCTATAGAACTTTTATAATATTATCGAAGTTTTTACGAAGGAATTTTCCGATATAGCACTGAAAGAACTACTACAAAACCACCGGCATACACACATAAACTGATTCTTAGTAATATTTGGTGTATCTGGTGACGGTGTGGCTGCCGTAATAGGATGCCATTTCTAACGGATTTCAGGTAAAATTACGGTAACTTTTTAGGGTACTCAAGGGTAAAAAGTAACTCTTACAGGGTATTGTCGAAAGTCTATAGGATTTTTATATTATTATCGAAGTTTTTACCAAGGATTTTTCCGATATGTCACAGAAATAACTACTACATAAACACCGGCATACACACAAACTGATTCTTAGTAATATTTGGTCCGTCTGGAGATGGTGTGGATTTTGTAGGACAAATATTTTTTCGAATAATTTAGATAATTATCTTGAGATTTAACAAAAAAAAAATCTGTTAGTAATAAATATTTGATAATCATAAAATCGACATATTTTATCCTTGCTACCTCTGTTAGCTACCACAATCGAGAGTTTCGTACAGGAAATTGTTGGGCGTCTCATCAAAATGAAGCTACTCACGGAAAATTAGCCTGATAATAATCAAAAGCAAAAATGGACTAACTAACTAATAGATAAACTGGATTTAATGTCAATAAACTTTGCGATGTTAAAGTATACTTATATGCCGTTATCTGAAAATCTAAATAGAAAATGAATAAATAAAAAATATTCATACTTCATATTCATAGGTTGTATTAAAATGAGCAGATGACCAAATGTATTTATTACCTACTAATCTATATATTAATGCGTGAAGCAAAAACTTTGTAACCCATTTACGAAAATTGCGCGGACGGAGGAGTATGAAATTTCGCACACTTACAGTTTATACAGAGAAGGATGCTGATAGCAATTTTTTATTAATTTTGAATATAAAACACATTTATTATTTATTTATTATGGTCGAATTTCGACCAGTGGGCGACAACTAGTAAAAATAAATAAATAATGCCGGACATTTAACACAGCGTCATCTAGCCCCAAAGTAAGCAGAGCTTGTGTTATGGGTACCACATTACTGATATACTACTTAAATACTTTGTAGTTTGTTTTTGTAACTACGTATACATTATACATAGAAACATCCAGACCTAGACAAATACTGCAGATCAAATTATTGAGACGATATTATTGGGCGTCTCATCAAAATAAAGCTACTAACGGAAAATTAGCTTGATAGTAATTAAAAACAAAAATGGACCATGGATCCTGGACTATTAGAGCAATATTTGATGCTTTAATATTGTAGTTTGTGACAGTATAGAGCTCTTAATAAGACCGATGGTTAAATAACATTAAGGTGAAGATAAGTAGGTAGGTAAATAGGTACGGTAACAGTCACAAGCGTGACTTTCATATTTGACCGTTTTAATTTTGTTTGTTGTTTGTTTTTAGCCCGTACTGTCCACTGCTGGGCAAAGGCCTCCCTTAGAGTTTTCCATTGATTTCGTTCCAACGCCATTGGTGGCAATTCGGTTGGTTCATTACTAAAATTAGGAATTGTCTAAAATATATTTAGTTAGTCATCGCATTTGTAAAACCTATTCGGTTGGTACCATCTAACTAAATTAGGAACGCTTTATTAAGTTAGATAAAATTAAATTAGGATAAATTGATAGCAGCAGAATACTAAAAGTTAATTTGACAGTTCAAAACCTAATTTTAGCTAAAATTAGTTAGGTTGGTGCCAACAGAATTGAGGCCATTGTCTGCCACCGACAGTCGCTAAAGATGTCCAGCTTGCACGCCATTGCTTGCGTGGTCTACCGCGCCGTCTCACTTATTTTACAAATGAAAATAACAGTACCAAATAAATATATTCGTGTATTCTCGTTAATGAGGATGAATATGGTTGAGGTCACCGGGAATTGAATAAAAAACTTTTTCACTGGGTTTGTTTATCCTAAGCGACCGACGTGACATTATTGTACCTTTCACTTTAAAACGGGGTAACAAAGGCAAACTACTGTAATTCTAGTTATATTCCCGCCTCGCCTTGACCCAAAACTAACAATACAAAGGTATATGTAATAACTAGCTGTTGCTTGCGACTTTGTCCACATTGACGACCTCTGGCGCAGTGTGCTAAGATCTGGCTGAGACGCAGAAGGTTGCGGGTTCGATTCCCGCCGCGGGACAAATGTTTGTATGACCTGCAAGTATTTGTCTCGGGTCTGGGTGTTTATATGTATAATATGTATGTATTTACAAAAAAAAAATGTATATAAGTAGTGTATCAGTCATGTGGTACCCATTACACAAGCTCTGCTTACTTTGGGGCCAGATGACGCTGTGTGAAATGTCAAGTTTTTTTTTTTTTTTTTTATTCTCCTTGCCAAACTTTATTGATAACTTTCAAACCAATCACACACACCACCCATCAAAAAGTATCCATACAAACATTCACACCCCATTTTACTCGTTTATGAGAGTTATTTTGAAAAACCCTAAAACACGTGTCCATTTATTTTGCATTTTAATTGTTCATATCAAGTTTCAAGCAAATCGCACTACGCGTCAAAAAGTTTCATAAATTAGATTTCAGCCCTTTTAACCCTCTTAGGAGTTGTATTTCAAAAAATCCCTTAGTGGGTGGTTTAGCTATAAAAGGAAGCTACCTTCCAAATTTAGCTACCTTCTAGCTTCATTGATTTTGGCTCAGCGATGATGAATAAGTCAGTCAGTCAGGTTAAACTCTTTTATAGGTAAAGATTGCCTCTCGAAGCAAGGTCACTTAGCCCTCCGTCCTACTAGGCTTCCATGCTTTCATCTGAAATTCTAGACTGTATAGTATGCGACGTGTGCGTGGTCCAATAACCTCATTTTGCACTCGCTTTGGTTGCCGGGTAAATTTCACTCTCTGGTCAATAAAGGCAAATACTTTCATAGGCTACAGTTGCCGGTAGCCCATGCAGTCTACAGTCTACGGGTACCCCCGAAAACCAGAGCAACTAAAAACATACCAAGTTTTCACGATAGATTTACTACCGTACTGAAGTGACGTGACCAAATGGGCAGTAGCACTAATGCTATCTATATGGAGTAGATACAATCTCTGTGCGATACTACGAGTACATACCAAAAACCTCGTCAAATATTTGCATGAACTAAACAATTTCTGTTTACCTCATATCGCGCGAGCGTAGCAAAACATATACAGAATCTGATGTGATATGTACGAATATGTATAATGCTAATTGTTCAGATACTTATGCATCTTAAACTTAAAAAAGTAGAGCGTCCACTTAACTACCCAAACGGATTATCCTACGAAAAGGATCAGCCTGAAATAGCTCAAGACCGATGTCATTGGAAAGAGGGACTTAGACTGTCGGTAACAGCAAAAAGTTCTAAGCAAACTGAGTTTAGACTTGTTTATTTATGCTTGTGTTAACTTTATATACCTCTGAGGCGCAGTGGGCAAAGGCTTGCCTGAGACGCAGAAGGTTGCGGGTTCGATTCCCGCCGCGGGACAAATATTTGTAATGATCTGACTTAATGTAATGATTTGACTGGCCTGTCAGCTCAGTTGGTAGCTCTGCCTTCTGCGCTGTAGGTTGAGGGTTCGATTCCCTCCCAGGATAAACATTTGTGTGAAGAACATAGGTGTTTGTTCTGTGTCAGGGTGTTATAAAATATCATAAGTATGTATTCAAAAATATATAAGTATTCTATCAGTCATCTAGTCACCATAATACAAGCTATGCTTAGTTTGGGGCTAGATGGTGCTGTGTGCATTGTCCAGCAATATTTATTATTTATTTATATATATAGTATCTGCAAGTATTTATCTCGGGTGTGGGTATTTCTATTAAAAATATGAAAGTATTTACAAAAGAATTGAAAATTAGTAGTGTATAAGTCTTGAGGTACTTACCCATCATAACACAAGCTCAGCTTACTTTGGGACAAGATGGCTGTGTGACATGTCCGACATTAATTATTTTTTCTCACATGCAAAACTTTCGTGAGCGTACAGCTCACGAAAGTTTTGCTTGTATTTTGTTGTAATTTTGATAAACACGGGTTTTACTTACGTGTTATTTTGTCGATGGAGGCACCGACACTGTTTCGATTTATCTAGAGAATCTTCATCAGGGTGAGTTTGATCCACGGCCTGCTCGTTGCCGGTTCGAGTTTACGGTTTGCACCCGTGTTTAAAAAAATGTATAATTATTTTTTTGTTTATTTTAATAGAAATTCATGAATTCTTGTAAAATACCTATACTATGCCATGCGTACATTATTTGGGTAGTTATAAGAGATATAAAGCGCATAGATGAAATACTGGAATTCAGTTACGCTGTTCTCAGAGGCCACGACCTCACATCATGTTAGCTGCCAGAGTCATACGATTGGGCATGTTTAGACAGGCTAATGAAACCAAACACTGGCTACATTACCATTCCGTTTTATTTATGTGGAGTACCTAAATGTAAATCTTTGCATGTTTTGCTTCGTTTTACGATTATTATTTGGTCGTACCTACTGTATGTCAACGATTTTATTAAAAGGTTTATCTCTTCAAAGGGGGATTTTCTCATTTAACTTTCGAAAGACATTCTGGCCTAAAGTTACAAACTTTGATAATCACTCTAATATTAAAATGTTTAGAGGTTTGTTACTCATTCGTACCAGATTAACATATTTTGTTATAAGGTTTATAATATACTAGCTGTTTTCCGTAGCTCTCGTTGCCCTCGTTGTAGATAAAAAGTAGCAAGGATAATAATTAAACGAATGACGGAAAAATTAGCATAATCGTGGTTTTCGCAGTTTGACCATGATCCCGAGTGAATTCTTGGAAAACCTTTTTTAGCGAGCACCTACGGCCCTAGAGGAAGCTGCATACCAAATTTCATTCCAATCCGTTCGACAAATATAGAGTAGATTGCATAAATAGATAGAAGCAGATATTCGTATTACAAGTTTACTTAATGATCTGGCAACATAATCTTATCCCAGGTAAGATTAGGGATTATAATAGGGCTGAATTTGCACACGTGCCATTTCCCATCAATCCAAGATAACTTGATAATAATTCCAGCACCACTCGACCACTTTCTACCACCTTCTCCTTCTCGTCTTCTTCTTCTCTTTCTCTGAAAATGACATCTCACTTTGCGCGCATACACAGTTGACATGACAGTGACATTACCTGTCATGTCAGTCTCATTAGCTATTTATCCATTATCAATACACGGCTATATAGATTTGAATTCCATACTATTATTATAAATTTGAAACTGTCTCTGTTTGTTACGTTTTCACGGCTATACGGCTGAACGGATTATGATGAAATTTGGTAAGAAGATGTATTGCATTCGGGGGAAGAACATAGGCTATTTTTGTCTCAAAATACAACCTTGAAGGGGGTAAAATAGGGGATGAAAGTTTGTTTGGGCAACTCATATTTCCTTAAGCTAGGGATCTGGAAATTAATATTTAGGCTTTTGGTAAGAAATCTCTACTTATAATATTATAAATGCAAAAGTAACCTAAACCGCTAAAACCGATTTTGATGATTTTTGGTTTAGAGATTTTTGGATATGAGACCTTGGAGAAGGACATAGGCCACTTTTTATGTAGGTACCACGCGTGCGAAGCCGCGGGCAGCAGCTACTATATAATAAGATAAATTACCTGTCATGACAAGATACTTTTTATCCTGAAAAACGAATAAGGAAAGAAATTGAACGTCAAAGTTGGTATGAAGCAACAATCCTCGAACCAAGTTGCGGGTTATTCCACTGTGTATTATAGCTAATTTAATTCAATATTTATTTTACAAACTTTAATAGCTAATAACTTTAGTTTCAAGAAAAAGAGACTGTCTTAATGAGTAAAGATTTTTAAGCAACTCTATGCCAGTCAATTTCAAACAAAAAAAAACATATAGTTGCACCTTTTAAAAGAGCATTATGTATATATTTTACTGCTTTTAAAGGAAATTACCCTAACCTTAGTACTAAAACACTTATTTTATGAGAAATAATAGTTTGAAAATTATTTAAAAGTATAATTTAATTTGAAATTCATAGCGAAAACTTTTAGAAAGGTGTCGACGCGTGCGCGACCGCGGGATACCGAAACTATTACAAACTTTTCTGGTTAAATTTTAATAAAATGGACAGATACTTGGGTAATATAAAGTGTTGCAGAATTCACTTTGTATTTTTCTGTATCAGCAAATACAGTATTCAATTTGAAGAAAACAATATGTTGCTGTTTTTAAAAGAGAACGATACTATTAAAGTACACATCACTTTTTTACCGACGAAAAAACGGAGGAAAGTACTCAAGTCGACGCGTATTATAAATATATATATATTGTTTATCACGAGTATAATCGTATCGTTGCTGAGTCCGTCGTTTAACATAAATGATATCAAACTGTTATGACATTTTACCAAAATATTAACAGAATAAAAAAAAGGAGGAGGTTCTCTATTCGTTTGTTACCTCATAACTCTGTCATTGGCCTTAATTCTCAATTCACCAACCTAACTAATTTTAGCTAAAATTAGGTTTTGAACTGTTTTTAATCCATTATTAGACCTGCGGCTACCAACTTATCCTAATTTAATTTTATATAATTTAATTAAGCGTTCCTAATTTAGTTAGATGGTACCAACCGAATAGTTTACTAATGCTATGACTAACTAAATATATTTAAGACAATTCCTAATTTTAGAAATTAACCAACCGAATTGCCACCATTAGCAGACTTCAAAATGAGGTGGTTCTCAATTAGTCGGAATCTTTTTTTAATGTATGTTCACGGATTACTTAAAGACGCCTGAAGCGATTTGGAAAATTATTTTTTGTTTCAAAGGGAAGTACTTCCATATACTTCCCAGGTCCCATTTAAATTTTATCAAAATCAGTCGAGCGGTTTTTAAAAAAACAACAAAAATCAAAAAAATGTATTGTAATTGTAATTGGTTGACTTTTTAGACAGATTTTTTTTAAGTTAATCTAAATCTGTTTTGTAGTTCGGTTTTTAAATCAAAAAGCTGAAAATATATATGTCATTCAAATAAACGAAATTAGGTAGTTGGCTTTCTTGTGACTTTCCAGTTGGTTGGTGTTTACAAATTTCTAGATATAAAAAGCGTAAAATAATAACTTTTTTAACCGACCAAGAAAAGGAAGAGGTTCTTGCTTTTTTTTTATACAAATAAGTCGGTTTTCTTTTTAGTTTTAAACGTTTTTATTTTGTTTACCTTTCTTAAGCAGTTCTGATAATTTTATATATTATTTAAAACCTAACGCCCTCGTCGTAAAACAAAATCATTTATTTCAGAGTTCGAAACAAATTCACTTCGTACCAGCATAGACGCGAATAAAAAACTAAATTATCAGCTCGCTGTCTTCACCTATAAACTTTACTATGAGGATCACTGAATAATGTAGTGGAATGGGCAAATGTGCAGGTCGCTCATCGCTCCGAACTGCTTTAAAGTCAGCTAGTATAAGCCTTCTTACCATCCGATGCATTTCCGATAAGTCACGTAGAAGAAGTTTATAGTTAAGCGTATCAGTGTTGACTGCTTTTCAAGACGATACTATACTGCACAAGAGTTCTTTCAGTTATAACTAGAGCCTTAAATCATTGCATTTTGCATCCTATGCACTTTTATTAAGATTTATTCGAAGGGTCCAAGACTGCTATGTACCAAGTCAATAAAACACCCAACTTAATGAGGGTTTAAATATTCGGATAAAAGATGGTGTAGAATTTCAGTGTGATACTTTTTTCATTTCTATTCTTAACTAGCTGGTGCCCGCGACTTCGTCTTTTTAACTTACTTGACACTTACCGTTTTATTTTGGACAATTCACACAATATCTTTATAAATTATGGCCTTTGTGTTATTCTGATGTATAAGCGATATTATTGTGATGTTTCACTAAAATCCATTTATTAGTTTTGCGTGAAAGACTTTTGTGTTTACTTAAAATATTAGTAAGGATTTTAAAAAATATGACATTCGATAGGCTTTCAATTGTTTTTACATTCAGCTTTAAAAGTAAATTCAGCTTTAGACATCGAAAATTCGCATTGCATCATCGATGCTGTGTTTGGAGAGGATACGGCTAATGTGTGTGTTTTTGGTTTAATCGCTTTCTTAGTGGAAACTTCGACTTATATAATGAACGAGAAAGGACGTAAATAACGATGAATTGCAAGTGATAGTGGAAGCTGATCCTTACCAAACTACCAAGGAATTAGCGGCATTGTTTGACGTTAGCTCACCCACAATATTCACCCATTGGCACTAAATAGGGAAGCCCGCGTTGCCTTGTTAAATTGGTACGGAAATTAAGTGATTTCGTGCGACGACGTGCAACGAAAAGTGGATGCTTTACGATAATCGTAAGCGAACAGCGCAATAATTGAAGCTTAGCCATAGACTAGTGACTGTTCCATTTTTGTATTTTTTTCATTAAAAGATTGTACACAGAGTAGGTTCAAAGAACTTCCAATATTATCTATTAAAGGTATAATTCAATAACTCTGGTTTTTATTGAATTCGGAAATAATTTGATTATCCGAACGTGTTCATTGATGGATTTAAAAATGACAGTAGCCGAGTACGTACCAGTCAGTCAGTATTCGCACTAGTCAGACCAGACCCACTAATCAGTAAAAATTATACTACATATTTACTATTTATTTTATTGATACAGCACTTTAAATTGATTTGTGCTGTAAAATACTGAGTATGTTATCAATTTACTAAAAACAGAAATAAAATAAAATAAATAATACATAAAAATAATCCCGGACATTGCACACAGCATCATCTGGCCTCAAAGTAAGCAGAGCTTGTGTCATGGGTACCAACATGAATGATATACTACTTATATACTTTTTTTTTTTTAGTAAATACATACTTATTATATACAGAAACACCCAGACCCGAGATAAATACTTGCAGATCGTACAAACATTTGTCCCGCGGCGGGAATCGAACCCGCAACCTTCTGCGTCTCAGCCGGACCTTAGCCGACTGCTCCACAGAGGTCGTCAAATGTACAATAAGGACCGTTTAAAACGATCTATACAGTAAGAAGCCAGCGTCCCCAAGAGATTGACAGTATTACCACGTATTATCACGAATGGCAATGCTAATACGCTTAGCCAGGCTCTTGGGTCACGCTATGTTTCTACCAGTTAGTAAGTGAGTTAGTAGGTGTTCGCGTAGTTTAAACTAAATGTGTGTGAGATACGTACCTATGGGTATTTTAAAAGTGAGCTAGCTTCGGTCGGTGTGTTTTACGCATAAATCTCATAGGCACGTGTTCCTTTTACCGTTATTGGAGTTGGTAGAGCCTATTTCCGTTACCTTTGTTTTCACCACATTTTTCAGAGGCTAGTCAAGGTTTTTACTTCATTTGCATACGTATTTGCACCCAACCTTGGTTCTCGATTTTGAATATTAGATCTGAGCGAGGCTTCTGAGAGTTATGAGTTGGTATTTCGTTTTGTTATAAACAATTAAATAGTCAATGAACAGATAAATATACTTAATTGTACAGACGTTCCAGTTTTCATTCGCAATTTCATGCAAACGAATTTAAAATCCATTACGTAGTAGTGAAAATAATTACGTCATTCGCTTTAAAGCAACGGCGCTCGCCCATAACAGCCCCGTTTAAATTCTTACTTTATTGTAAAACATATTTCCATTAAGTTATCAGAATCATAACATAGACAAATGCCTTACGCTAACGCCTCAGCGGCAAGATTCAGTCACTTATCACAATCTTGTGTCATATCCATACATAAATAAATACATTTGATAGCTAACAGAAAGTAGAACTTGTCTAGGATATCTGCATGGCGATTATGAATCTTTTGACACAATCAATGATTGCAGTTTCAATATGCATTATTTTAATCGTAACATTGATTGGAACTAGTTTTGACGCGATAGATTAGATTTTCTTTACATAGTTGGTTTCTATTTCAAACGAAATAAATATAGTTAAGAACGGAGTGCCGCGAACAACCAAAGTGAAGCTAAAAAACCGTGCTCCTCTATTTAAATATACGCACATATATACACTCAAACCATGTTGCTTGTTTTTGGTACAAGTAATGTAGTAGTACAAAACCTAAACATCATATAAAAAAAACTACTTTGCTGTGTGATGAAAACAAATAAAACTGCAGCAAAATTAAATACTCTTTGTCACCCAGTTTATTTTTAGGAGACGCTTTTAAAAATACTTCAATCGTAATCGTAAGGCTTTGGGTTATTTGGTACATATAACGCCATCGAACGCACTTGATCTAAAGCGCAAGAGCTTTTTGTAGAATGTTTACTGTTTGACGACGTGACATATAGGAGTAAGAAGCAAAATTAAGGTGTATGTGGGTGCGTGTGAGAAGCACGGTTTTGAGCTTTCTCTTTGATTGGTCGCGGTGCTCCGTCTTAATACTTATTTAGTCTGAGGTTTCCATTTATATGACAGCATTTCTGACAATTAACATCAACCTCACATAATACCAAATCATCGTTAATAACTGAAAGCTAATAAGTATCAATGTTTTAATAGTATCAAAATTCTAGAATTGATCTAAAAGGTTTCACTTTACTGAACAAACTGCGCAACGCAACGGCTCGCGTTATTGTTAATTTACTGTAACATGCGACAAGAGACAAAAGTTCAAGACAACACAACTTTTTAAGTAACGTATTTGGCGGATATAATCAGCCGGTCAAGAACCCGCCGGGAAAACTCGTACCTATACCAACATAGCTCAGTGCCTTCCATTCGTTTTTATGAAAGCTACGAAAGTTCTGTCTCTTGACAATAACAGTTTGCTCTCAATTTCCAAGAGCGAGACAGTCTAGGTAATTGACAAAGGTAAGGTCCAATCTCATCCTGTGAAGTTTCATGAAATTTACTGCTGCTTGCAACATGTCGCGTGGCGGGCTACTTATTGGGCAGTAGGCTTTACTTTTAGTACTAATCGTCCTATATTTTAAGAAGTCTATCGTCTTGACGTCTACCAATTCTATCGTACGAGTCAGAGCCAACTTCGTGTAAATACTATTATAATGCTGTTCATGACTATTTTCATGAATGATCATAATCATCACTTACATCCGTAATATCACTAGTACGTGTACAGCATTTTTCCTTGTCCAGTACGCAATCAAGTATAATAAAAAAATATATATTGATGGACAAACAACAAAACACCATCTACCCCAAACTATGTATAGCTTGTAGTATAAGCTATGCATAGATACAGTATAGACGTATAGTATAGACCGAGGAGTATAAACCGAGGAGTATAAACATAATCATTTCAAAAACAATTACCTAGAATCTCGGATAATGTCAGCGTATTTTATTAACAAACCCAGTTACAACTTTAAAATACCACTCCGTGTCCTTTCAATTAATGAAGAGTCAAGCAGTGAAATTTATTTCAATGAGCTAAGACTAAAAATTCAACGATCCACGACTCTACTTATATCGCACAGTCTGTACTTCCGTACATACAATTAACTTTTTACACGGAAACTATAAGCGGGAGCGCAAAGTGCTAAAGTTAACCTAAACAATTTTAATTAAACTGCTGGTTTTATTCGTAAATACTTGTATCGATTGACTTTTTTGATGACTTATTTAACCTTTTAAAAATCTCAAGCTGTGCTTCAAAATCAAAAGATTCCTATTATGGTGGCATTTTTTTTTTGTGTATATTCTCGAATTTATTTACAGAAATGTACAAAATAATGTAACATACACGTGAAATAGTTGAGCTATCTATGTTTAAAACGATCTATAGATAGCTCAACTGATCTAGATCACTGCCAGAGGGCAGCGTTCCCAAGATACTGGCGGCATTACCACGTTGAATGGCAATGCTAATACGCTGGGCCAGGTAGGAGCCAGCTCTTGGGTCACGCAATGTATGTACCAAAGTAGATACATTGTAGTCCAAGTACAGAACCATCAGACTGAGCATATGCACATGTGCCATGGTGTACGACATGATGTCATATCACCGAAACTATTCACCAACGCACTGAAGGTTATATTCATGAAACTGGACTGGAAAGGTCACGAAACCGTCATAAAACGTTGCAGGATGTATACCTAGGGTACCTAGTAGGAACTCCTCCAACTAGGTAGAATCAACTTCGACAAGGTAGTTTCAGAAACAGATGCAACAAGGATGGGCAGCATTTTATCAGCAAATTTTGTAGAGTATTTTGATCGCCCATACCTCAAAGTCAAAAAACGAATGTTTTTAACCGTGTTTATCAAAAAGGAGGAGGTTTTCAATTCGTCGGAATCTTTTTTTTTTTTTTTATATATGTTCATCGATTACTCGAAAACGGCAGAACCGATTTGGAAAATACTTTTTTTGTTTGAAAGAGTATACTTCACAGGTGGTCCCATATAAATTTTATGAAAATCGGTTGAGCTGAAAAATAAACAAAAATCTAAAACTTGTATACATCGATGATGTTTTCATGCATTTTCATACCTCGCTGTCTCATTGGAGCGTTGCGTTTATTTGGCCTACCCATATTATAATATACAAAATACATCTACTTTCCACTAAAAACGTATTATAGGCTCAAATTTCATTCAATGAAGTCGGTTTCTTTTTAGTTTTTAAAACGTAATTATTAAAAAATGTGTTCTACCAGTAATGACATACGGAGCCGTAATGTGGCCACTCACTTTGCTCCACCAGTTCAAGGTCACTTGGCGAGCTATGGAGAAAGCTATGCTCGGAGTTACTCCTATGGATCGAACCCAGAACGTTGTTATTTGTCAGATAACGAAGGTCACCGACATAGATCAGCGAATTAGCGAACAAGCTGAAGTGGCAGTGAACAAGTCACATATGCCGCAGAACCGAGGTCGTTGGGGCAGACTGGTTCTTGGAGTGGAGGCCGTGTGCCGGCAAACTTAGTATGGAATAAAATAGAAAATACTTTTATGCACACCACAAATACATTGGACTCATATAAGAAACAATGTTTAGAGCACCCGTAGCTAGGCGGGGCGATGATATTAGAAATGCAGCGGGCAAGGGTTCGAGGAGAAGAGCTGAAATCGAGCTCAGTGGCGTGCCATAGGAGAGGCCTATGTCCACCGGTGGATTGACACAGACTGATGGTGATGACCATGATGAAAACTTTCAAAGATTTCTAGCAAATTTCTTGAAAAATTATCGATACCTAATATAGGTAAATAGAGTTTGTTTTGATAAATAGAGTGGTAATTTTTGATAGAATCTATTGGTAGTACATGATAAACATGTTGTTTGGGGGCACAACCAGAATAATGGAATTATAAAAATAAGAAAATTAAAACGGCCAGTATGGTATTTAGATTATGAGAAACAGTTTGATGTGTCTTAAAAAAATATACTAAATTCTTTTTTTTTGCTAAATTGATGGAATTGAATTGGTTTGGGACACCCTTACTGACATCGAAAGCACTCACTGTGAATGGTTCAATACGTGATTGGCTTGTCATATCTACTATGTTTTTCTTGGGTTACAGACTAAATTTCATACAAAAAATGTATTTGTAAGTATGCATTTACTACACCATACCTGCTCTGGATTTTATCGCCAAAAATTCATATCATTTTGAGCATAGATCTCGTAATGTATTACGATTTGGAGTTTAAAATTCCAAATACCTATCAACGGAGCACGTGTGTTACGATAGGATTATCTACTCAAAAAGAAAATACATGAGTAGACAACTCATTGTCAGAAAAAATATGACCTAAGTAAAATAGTAAAACTGGTCTAAAATATACTGACTTTGCCATAATTAGCAAACATGGCGGTTATGTATGATTTGTCATTTTTATTCCAATGTTAACAGATTTAAACAACACGTTAGCGTTGTTAGTGTACGATTAAAATATGCAGGGTATGTCTGTATGGTAATACTATGCGTTAATAAAATAACACATATTACATATAATTTATTTAATATTTTAATGCCGGACATTTCACACGGCATCTTACTGGTCCCTAACGACGTGTTTTGACGACCTCTATAGGACAGTGAACTAAGTTCCGGCTGAGACAAAGAAGGTTGCGGGTTCGATTTCGATTAAAGCATACGATTAAAGCATACATTAAAGGTAGTCTTTTGAAGAAAGCTTATTATAATATAGATGACTATATTATTGATAAGAATGCATGGCCTCATGTCGCTCTGCCGTCAGACAGTTAACCGACACACTTGAAATGTATAAACTCTCTTGTATTTGTATTTCGTAGTTAAGGTAGTTATAAGATGGATCATATAAAAAAGCGCTAGGACCAAGACGAGTTTCTTGCCAATTCTTCTCGAGCTTGGGTTAGGATGAATTGGCACCTAAATTCACCTAGTATGTAAGACGTTTCAAAGTGATCCTTGTGATTGTATTGAATAAATCATCTCTTGACTTTGACTTTGACTTTTGATTCCCGCTGCGAGATAAATGTTTGCATGATCTGCAAGTACTAGTTTTGGGTCTGGGTGTTTCTATGTATAATATGTATGTATTTACAAAAAAAAAAATGTATTTAAGTAGTATATCAGTCATGTGGTTCCCATAACACAAGCTCTGCTTACTTTGGGGCCAGATGATGCTGTGTGAAATTTCCGGGATTATTTATTTATTATTTAGATCTAAGGAGTAGCAAATTTAAAAACTTAATAAAACAAAAACTCTCTCTTTAAGCATATCATAAAATAACAGAATATTTACATGACAAAAAAGCTTGGAATAAAACTGCTGGAATAAAACTCGATTTGGAATCCGTAACAAAATTGGCAAGGATCATACAAAAAAGGATTAAGACCAGACGAGTTTTTTGCCGGATTCTTCTTAAACTGGAGTTAGAAGGAACCAGCATCTAGATTCACTAACATGTAAGAAGATGATTCAAAGTGATCGTTATGATTTTATTTAATAAAACATGTTTCGACTCTGACTTGACTTGACATCTTCTGGCCCCAAAGTAAACAGAGCTTGTATTACAGTAGTATATTAATTTAAAATAAATATATTAGTAAATATATTTTGTTTAGTTAATATATACATATCTATATCTATAAAAGAGCTTAACCTGACTGACTGATTCATCATCGCCGAGCCGAAACCGCTGAAGCTAGAAAGCTGAAATTTGGAAGATAGCTTCCTTTTACAGCAAAGCCACCTATTAAAGCGGGATTTTTTTGAAATTCAGCCCCTAAGACGGTGAAAAGGAGTGAAAACGAATGTATGAAACTTTTTAACACGTAGCGCGATTTGCTTGAAACTTGATATGAATAAATAAAATGCAAAATAAATAGACACGTGTTTCAGGATTTTTCAAAATAACGCTAGCAAAGGTAAAAATGGGGTGTCAATGTTTGTATAGGAACTTTTTAACGGGTGGTGTGATTTCTTATAAACTTGGTTTGGATACTTAAAATGCAAAATGGACACGTGTTTCAGGATTTTTCAAAATAACCCTCATAAAGGAGTAAAATAGGGTGTGAATGTTTGTATATAATTCCATGCCTGACTATATAAAAAATATACCAATAAATAAATTTATTAAGGAATTTAAGTCCAAGCTACAAGCTAAATGTTTTTATAACGTATCTGAATCAATAAAATGACATAAATTTAATTAACTAACATTCCTAAGTGACGTTTATATTGAATTGTTAATGAATTTTTATTAAATTATTATTGTGTTACCTTCTTTTTTTCATATAAATATCTCACTTTGTTAGAAAATATTGTACACCATTAACCAAACGGTAGCATAGCGAACTTAGCAATTAATAAAACCTGTAATTTACGTATGTTCTACAATAAATTAATTATGAATTATGTATGGAAACATTTTAATTGTTGGTGGGTATGATTTATTTGAAACTTATCAATAAAATTTGGCAAGGAGATAAAAAGCATCCTGGCGAAGGATTTAAGCTACAATTCCTATCAAAAAAATGCGGATGAAGTCGCGAGCAACAGCTAGTTATACATATAAACACCCAGACATAACAACGAGCATAGATTATAAGAGATTTAAACAACACGTTTACTAAAATAGGAATTAACTATTCTGCTGCTGTCAATATACAATTATATATCCTAGTATTATCTCTACTCAACTCTGTATTTGCAGACGATCTAAATTATTTGATCTCCGGGCTAATGGACTCAATAATGGGCGGTGAGATACATCTTGAGTGCTAAATGTGGTAGCTTTGTTTCTCTACACTTTCTGCATAAGGCTATATGCTACTAAGAGATTATTATTTAAAGTCGCATAGTACTTAAAACTATTATAGAGTTCACCATATACGTTATAATAAAATCATAATTCTGCAAAAAGTAGGTTTATTCCACTCCAATCACGGATAGAGAATTCATTATCTAAGCTGTTCAAATTGTTTACGCTGGTATGTCATTAGCGTGTAAATGCCCTTAAATCGTGTGAAAATTTAGTACGTGCTTATTTAGAATTAAGGTAATTGGAGTGCATGGAGTGCGTACCTAATCACATTATGCAAATAAAACTGAACTATATACTATATGATACTCGTAAATAGTAGGTAGTTTGGGATTGTAAGCTTAATAATCTTTATTCTAGAACAGATCACGCAAGCGTTTTGTCCCGCAGCTTCACAATACTCAGCAGAAAGGCTCGCAAAAAATAAATAAATAAAAGTGAGTATATTAAATATATTTTTACCATTTTTATTCAGCCACATGTCATTCCACCTTGTCACGGGTTGCAGGGTAGTCCGCAACGGCAATCAACGATGCGGATTTCACACGACCGCTAATTGGTCCCGCTCACCGTGTGATTTCAAATTCGATTTTTAAAACTGAATATTTCAGACTTTAGAATCGTATCGAGTTTTTCAGATCTGTGAAAGATTGAGTTTTTAATAACCTACTGTTTCTAGCGTTATACTCAAACATACCAGCAAGGTAACCGCATCCATAAGCATTTTGACTTTACGACCTCAGGGGCGCTGTGGGCCAAGGTCCAGCTGAGACGCAGAAGGTTGCGGGTTCGATGCCCGCCGCGGAGCAAATGTTTGTATGATCTGCAAGTATATGTCTGATCTGGGTGTTTATATGTATAATATGTATGTATTTACAAAAAAAAAGTATTTAAGTAGTATATCAGCTATGTGGTACCCATAACACATGCTCTGCTTACATTGGGGGCAGATGATGCTTTGTGAAAATGTCCGGCTTTATTTATTTATTTGCCTGACGGACCCCACAGTTTAACAAACATTAATGTGGTGAACATCGCGTGGCTCTAAAGCTTGCTCCTATCTGGCCCAGCGTATTAGGATTGGTATTAAAAATAGCAATGCCACTAGTGTCTTAGGGACGCTGCCCTCTGGGTGTAATCGGGGTCAGGTAAGCTATCTATATACCGTTTTAGATGGTCTTAGATAGTTCAACTGTTTCACATGTATTTTATAATACAACTAGCGACCCGCCCCGGCTTCGCACGGGTGCAATGCTGATACTAATTATACTACAGAATGGTTATCCCTAAGAGAAAGCCATATACCATCGCAGACTTTTTTGTAGACCTTTTGAGGGTGTACAATACTGTAGTACATTATTTTCATCTATCTCGTAGAGTTCAGCCAGCGTTTGCACTGTAAGCGCAAAAAAGTGTTTATTTACGACACCACATAAGTAGTTTTAAAGATCTAAGCATACAACGGGACAGACAGACAGCGGAAAGCGACTTTGTTTTATACTATGTAATGATTATGTACACTTCTGTAAATAAAGTGTTCTTTGTATCGGACATCTTGTTCCTATACTACATGCTTAGTTTTGTGTGCGTCCACCAATATTATTTGTTATTTGTTATTTTTGTTTTATAGAACACAATTACAAAGCTTCATTCTTTTTCTTCTTCTTCTTCTTCTTCGCATGTGGCATGTGTTATATGATGACAATTTTGCCAATGTCAAGAGTTTAGATTTTTTATAGTAAGCGGTAAGAGGGCGCAAAGCCGTATGTTGTCGTTCGTCGTTTGTTATTTTATAAAAATTGGTATATCTTTATAAATAGTTGTACGGATAATTTTTGCTCGAATCACAGAGTAACACAAAACTTTCATGCCTATTATTCACAAGCGAGTCAATAACTCTAGCTTTTTTTAAAATCACTAAAATTACATATAAAAACCGAAATAACTCGTGAAAAGTAAATAATACGCGGGCACAATTTTTACTCCGCAAAACGGCCAAAAATAATCAGCATCGTTCTTGCTCCTCCACAAAGTACCTATACGCGGGGATAATGTTTCATAGATTATCCCCGTGCTAGATAGACATTTATCTGCTATTAGTAAAACCCTTAAAACCGCACTCAAAGTCCTTAATGGGTACTTAAGTCACTTTTTATTATATTTTGTGAAACCTGTATTAAGAAGCGACTGAAAACCTCAGCGCGCTTATAGATAAATGGTTTCACGATGGCGGTGCTCTCTCAAGCCACCTTACAAGTCTTTTTGCAAGTAGTTTTTTTAAGATTAAATTTATACCCTCTATCCTGTAATCACATAATTAGCTAGCGTGGTGCTAAAGTACGCTATGTCCTTGTCATTCTAATGTCAAAGAATAGAGATGGCAATAGATTTAAACAATTAATTAGCTAGTGTGTGCTTATCCGTAGATTTATGGTTCACTTTGTCAATTCACGTTAACCTACTTAATACAAAATCTACTTTAAAATAAGATAACAACGTCTCGCTTGTGAATCTGACAAATTATAATACCGAGCCATATAAATTCGTAGCAGAAATTTAATAAAATTTGGCCTACAAAGGAACACTTCAGAATTGTGGCGAGATAATTAATTCAAAGTCGCACAGAGTAATATTGTCGCGGTAGGGAATCCTTTTGAGGAAAATCAATTTCTCCTTGATTAGCACGAACAATCTCTTGAGTTATTCATTCATTCATTCATAACGTTTATTTCAGACTACATAACATTATAAATTAGTTACAAAAAATAATTTAAGTGTCCATATTTGATTATAATTAAAATTAAAGTAACCCTAAATATCGCAATACCTTCTTGTCCAGTGTTCCATAAAGAAATAGTCAGTGTCCAGCCTCTGGGCAATGAGCTGTAGGTAGCTGTTGGAGCTGTCGCGCACCCGGCGCATCAGGGACGCAGATCTTTTGCGTATTATCGCCGCAAATCCGTCTACTCGTGCGTCAGCAAACATTCCTGACGCGCTGCGGAAGTGCGGCAGCCCCAGAGTTGTACTGAATCCGCAGGGCATTGCAAGACTTTTTGGTGTGCTTGAACCAAAGGCTGCACGTATAAAACGCCTGGCAGAAAGCTCTGAAAAGCGTTGCTTTTACCTGCCATGTGCAGTGCGCAAACCTACGGGCCAGCAAGTTCGCTCTAATGTATATCTCTATGTATATCTATATCTTTCTTTCCTTTAGATTATAGAGTTTACAACCTGATACACTGGGATACTTACTGATTTTAGTGTTGAGCATTTTGCCAGACAGCCATATCGGTATGTTTATTGGTAGTTACGCGGTTATTCTAACCCACAACTCAACACCTAGCTCAGTAACATATTTAACGAGTGACCCAGTGCCTAACCGCCAATTAATATACCGCCTTTAATAAAATACAGATGCCAATAACACAGCCCTCTCGTAGATATTTGCCTTTATGGGAGAATAATCTCAGTTTAAAGTTTTATTCACTAATCACAATACTGCTCATCCCAACTGTCTCGCGTCAGTGTTGTTGCACTCATCGTTATATTTGGCAGAAACTTATGTAGGTACATAACCGTACATATCCCGTGTCCCGAAATAAGACTAAGTATGAAATGGAACGTTAAATTTTTTATTCGAACGATGTCACGGGTTGTTTTCCTAGTCACAGATAATTATAGTAACTAGATGGTTTTTGAATAATTTGCAATATACTAGCAATAAGAACATATAAATTTTAGTAGGTATACATTTATAACATTTAAAATTATCATGGTTTAAACAAAACGGGATATTTACCATGATATGTGTTTATTTCTGCTTCCAATATTTTGGCAGTTGCATGCGGCATGATCACGAGCTAATGAGTTTATCTTGTGATCACTGTGCCGAAATATTGGAAACAGACAAAATCACATATCCCGTATGAATATCCTTTTGAGTGAAAATTGGGTACCTATAACATAAGCCTAGCTATTCTATTAAGGTAAGCTAAGTCTTGGCTGTCTTTAAAGAAAAATATTTAGTGTTATGTTGACACGACGAGTCAAATTTTAATAAGAGGGTATAAATCCAGGTTTGTACGATGCGATGGAAACATTTACACAACTTTAGTTAGTTGTCATAAAATATTTTCTGCTGAGGTTGTTTTGATTAAGTAGAACCATAAATTTACCGTCACTTGGCATACTTGCGAGCTCACATGAGAACTGCTAGACAGGTAAGAAGCGTCCCACTTGCAGCAAATAGCTACTTACCCAAGTTTGCGCATCTAAGGTAAGTGCTTCCGCTGGCACAATATCCAGGTCGTCACTCGCCTGCCGTTTCATTTTCCACATAATTCTGACAAGCGGGTTCGTTGTTAGGGACACTTAATTGAGTGAAAAGGGCCAGTGCCAACATAGTCATGTAGACATGTTTATATGCCAATTTATCAAATATCTACTTAAATTGGTTAAATTTTTGATGTTGGAAAAATGTGTTTGAACCAGTATATTTTCTTCGACATCTACGTCTCGTTCTTTTACCTAATCATACTGGCTTGTGTGCGTTTATAATTTCGTTAAGAACATTAATATTTATTCATATATACATATACGACGTTTCTAAACGGTGGGTTTGTATGATTCATAAACCTAAGAGAAAGAGTAGAATAAATGTGACTCTCTTTGCCCCTGCATTTACCCCTATCATTAAATTCAACCCTGATACTTTCATAACGATTATTTTGTTGAGACCCGTGTTGCGTACACAAAACGTGAAATTCGTGCATTTATTCATGACTGCAGGCTGGCCATTCGGCAATGTTTTGTTTCATTTGAAAAATAAGTAAGTCTAAATAAAAAGCAATATTTAATTTCAAAAATGGTTACGGTGGATCTAATACGTAGCTAAAGGTACTTACTATACAAAAAAATTACATTTATTGAGGACACATAAAACTATGTTATAAAATAGTCACATTTTATTTAAATTATAGTTGAAAACGAATGTCAAAGAAGAACTTCAGCGTCAATCCGCAGAGTAAATAATTACATAGTGGTGGTAAAACAAAAGGTTGTAAATGAAACTGAATAGATTTAATAGCTTTTGCTAACAAAAACAAAGGTTTTATGTGTTCATTTATCTATGCACACTCCAATGTTTGCTAAACTGATTTTATTTCAGTAGGTAGGTACATATTGAACGGCATATCGGTTTACGATATAATCGAGCAGGCGCAAACAATTTTATCTTTGATATAATATTTTTTTCGCAGCTTAATATGTGGTGATTATTATTCTTTACTTTATATTTATTAACTTTTCAGCATGGTGAAGATAATAATAAATTATGTATTTATTTACAGAAATATATAGCCTAATATATAAAGGGTCAGGGTCCGACATTATCTAAAAGAAAGGAATATTTCCGTCTCAACCAAAGGTTTTTATTGATTTAATAGTTAATCAAATTTATTAAATTCATCTACTATGAAATAATTGCTAGTAATAATTCAGTAACAATATAGCACAGTAATTAGCAACCCAAGAGCGCTACAACATGAGCATCGGGCCGAAGCCAAGGAAAGAGTGCCCGCTCTCTCCCGCTCGCCCGCTTTATAACTGAGCGCCAAACAAATCAAGTTGTGGAGTGGGGATGGCCCGCTGCGACTGGTTTAGCGGCCAGATGCACGTGCTGTTTACAACGAAGACGCCACGCCGTCATATACAATAATATAAACATGTGAAACAGTTGAGCTATATATGGAGCGTTCGAACTTTCTATAGATAGCTCAACTGATCCAGATCACTGTTAGAGAGCAGCGTTTCCAAGACACTAGCGGTTTTGTCACGTTAAAAGGCAATGTAAATACGCTGAGTCAGATAGGAGCCAGCTCGTGAGTCACGCAATATTTCTACCAGACGCCGTGAAATAATTTTGAAAACGTGGTGGGCTTTTGTTCCCCCGCAGGCACAGGATCTCGATTATGTATCATGAATTACTATGTAAATTGAAATAAGGTACACTTATTTTTCAGAAATTAACAGGGTAATTTTATACAATAATATAAAATATATTTAGACAATTGAGCTAATGATCGCTTTAAACAAACTATTTTAATTTAAATTATATTCAAAAATTGCAATACAAGTTATTCATAGTGGGTTCCAAAGTTAAGTGACCATGTGTTGATGAGCAAGAAGATATGGCTGATAGGTTTTCGTAAATTTTTGCATCGTTTATTTATTTAATCGTATAACTATACATTTATTTCGTTTCTTACGGTCTCAGATAAAATCAAGTAGGTATCTGTTTTGGCTTTACTTATGCCTTCATGGCATTACTTATAAACGTCAAAAGTTAATCACTGTTTAAAATAGTGCAATCCTTTTTTAACCGAATTTATCAAAAAGGAGGAGGTTCTCAATTCGTCGGAAACTATTTTTTTATATATGTTCACCGATTACTCGAAAACGGCTAAACCAATTTGGAAAATTATTATTTGTTTTAAAGGGTATACTTCACAGGTGGTCCCATATAAATTTTATCAACATCGGTCGAGCTGAAAAATCCAAAAATTGTATACATCGATGATGTTTTCATGTGCTTCGATACCTCGCTGTCTCAATGGAGCGGTGCGTTTATTTGGCCTACCCATATTATATATATACAAAATACATCTACTTTCCACTAAAAACGTATTATAGGCTCAAATTTCATTCAATGAAGTCGGTTTCTTTTTAGTTTTTAAAACGTAATTATTGTAAGATAGTGACAAGTAGTGACAGGGCGTTTCTTAAGCAGTGTTTAAGCAATGTTCAAGTTGAGAGGCGTTTATAAGTAAGGCCGCGAAGATTTTATTGTTTAATTGTTTTATGTTTAATTAGTTGTATGCGGAGTGATGATCCAATATCTTTAATCGAAAGGCTCTGAGAACAGCAATTTTCGGGGGAGCTCTGAGTTGAGCCATTTGAAAGGGGGTTTGAGAGAGAGCCGATAGTGTTATATTTTGTTCATATTATTTTTTTGTAACATTGTATCCAGATCACTTGGTATGTTCCCATGCTGGGAAGTCACGAAAACATAGATAAATATATTAGACAGAGCTACTCGTATTATTAATTCCGCTCAATCGGTATGCGTGCGTGGCTGTGCGTATAGAAATGCACTTTAGTGAGGGTTCGTGAGATTGGCAAGTTGTAAAGTAAAACAAATGGAGCCACGTTTATACAACCGGCAATTTGTTTTCTCCATAATAAAAGATCTTCCCATCAACAGTCCGGTCCGAATATCCATTTGCTGGGACGTCGAAAGATAATCTTGTCATTTCAGGGGTCGGTAGAGAAACAAAGAACTTTTAGGGCATTGTGTTATTGGTTGCTATTTGATCTGAAATACGCAGTCAGTAAAAAGTAGAAATCCATTCATTCTGTCGTAAAATTAAGCATAGCTAACATGTAGGTACCAGCTCTATCTCGATCGACTTTTGAATTGTACTTACTTGCATTGTTCAGCGGAGAAGCATGGAAAAAAGCAGAGTTCTCATTCAAAGAAGGTTTTATGTCATGCATGGCTGCCAAATTATAAAAGGTACCATTTTAATATTCAACGAATAGCGTTGGAGAATGGTAGAACCCTCTCACGTGCGCTTGGAAGCTCTTGACCGATTTTTACTACAGTGCCAATCGAAGGAATTTAAAGAAGCATTTGGAATTTTAAACGGGGTTGGATTGGTATTGACTGAGGTTATGCTCAAAAGGATCTGAATAATTGGTTCTATAATGCAGATTGCAGCCGTGAAACTTTTACATTTTCTTTCATACAGACTTAAAGCCGTATTCCACAAAAACATAATATATTATTAAAAACTAAGCATATATTTTTTGACAGCATTTGAATCAGAACTGTCAGTACTGTTAAAACCATCAGGATCCCCAAACACCAAAACACTGTTGCTGAATTTTCAGAAGTGCATGGGACTGTATTTGTAAAAAATAAAACAAAATATCGGCACTGTTCTCACGCTAATCAGTGGAAAGCGAGATCTAAATTGGTTTCATGGAACTAATACAATGTTAATATATTGTTTAATATTAAACTATTAGCTACGTTCAAAGTTTATTAATCATAAAATATTTGGGATATTCCTAGACTAATATCGTATGTTCATAAATTTCTTCATTAAAAATATAACAGTCGTTTTGAAATATAAAACCTGGATCTGATTAAATATCTTATTAACAACAGCAAAAATAATCCATTGTTTGGCTAAAATTTTCCTTCGTGTGAATATTTCCGTTTTAAAAACATTTTTAGCAACAAAATACAAATGAATAGTAAACGGAGCTTTAGTGAAAATATGAAGAAATAAACAAGACTCCCAGCGCTCACACATCAACATGTTTTTATTTGAGTTTCTCATTAGTTTAGGTGTTTTTCTCCTCACAAAAGTTTGCAAAGAGATGAATATCCAGACAAATAAAAAAACTGTATATTAGGAGTGTGTGTTAATGCTTTTCTCGTGTGGATATACTGCCAACTCTGTTAAGAGTATCGTCAATGACTGAGGTAAAGTGTGCATAGAATTTGAGGGTCCTTCTTTACCGGCATCAAATATGGCATTCAGTTTGACATCCTAAAATCCCGATAAACATTGTACACAAAAGATTCAGACTAAAATAAGTAAACTACAAAATGTTTGAAAGTAGTCCAAAACACTAACCTACATTGGAACTACAACAATGATTTCATGACCGAGCTCTTTCCATAATTAGGGCACTCGGCACAGCTGGGACTATTCCAATCATTCTCGCTAATTACAGACGGAGAGAAACTTTTTTATGCCTGTTTCAATGAACTAAAAATGAACAATACAGCAAGCTTCTTATAATTTTCCCAAAATGTTTCGCCTCAGACGTGTTAGTAGTAGAATTAGGAATCTTCCATATATAAATGTATATATCAATTGCCGTGCATAAGTCTTTTAAAAACTTGAAATTGACACATTTGATTTTTTATTTTTTCGCTTTAGTTCTGGTGTGGTTTACGATCACATACATTTTAGGTGTTACAAAATGCACTGGGTCATCTAGTTAGAATTTTTATGTCGTAGGTCAAGAAGGAATATGGAAAAAATATAAGAGGCTTTAAAATATCAGCCGACCGAACCCACATCATTCCGGACGTTTCAGAATTTCTCAAGAACCTCACCTAAGGTTTAGGAATAAATTATAGTAAATCTGACAAATCTAAACAAAATTTCAGCAAAAACATCATCAATTTCTTTGAAAATTTTACCCAATCGTATTCCAGATATATACACAAACTCAAATAGAGTCGTAAATAGGGATTTTTACATCAGAACGGTCAAATAACCTTTGCTTAGGTCATATGAGCTAGATATACGAATAGTTCTAGAAACACACATTACCCACACTTACTATGATGACGTGAACTGAAAGTGAACTTACCTATGTAATTTCAGCACTTGGTTATCGCCAGCACTCTCTAACCAACTCAACATTATAAAGCTGTCAAACTAAACGATTCATTTTATGTTTGAGCTTGGCAACTGACCCGAAGAGTGGAAAATCGATGGTGGCATGCACCTTATAAATACGCCGTGGCAATACGCCAATTGAAACTAGCAGGAAATCCGTGTTTGGAACTCTGTCGTTACTACGTTTACGGACGCTCGAAACGTAAACCCTTGGGACTTGAAATTTTGGACAGTATTTAGATGTTTCATAAATCACCGTGCGTTTCACTGTTCTTGGGCACCACAGCTCAATTTGAAGTAACTTATTCTATTAGGCATCTGTTTTATATATACTACATGTTTTGCTTAGTCTGCGACTAAATGGTATGTGAATTCTCAAGCAATATATTTATATTTTTTGTTATGTTACAAACATGTTGTAACATAACCAAAAATATATGTAATTATAAAAATACATCGGTGGAGCAGTAGGCCATATTCCGACTGAGACGCAGAAGGTTGCAGGTTCGGTTCCCGCCGCAGGACAAATGTTTGTATGATCTGCATGTTTTTATCTCAGGTCTGGGTGTTTCTTTATATATGTATGTATTTACAAAAAAGTATATAAGTAGTATAACAGTCATGTGATACCCATAGCACAAGCTCTGCTTACCAAAGAGCTGGATGAATATGTGTGAAATATCTGGCGTTATTATTATTATTATATAAACGCACTTAAGTAAGGCTCCGAAATGTTATCTGCGTGAAATTTTCAAGAAGTCGATCGTATTAACATAGTTTTATATTTGCAAATGTGGATCGAAATTCAGAAACCGAGTTAGTGACCGAGTTAGCAACATCATTTAATAGATGACTAGGTGCTGCCCGAGGCTTTGCACGCGTGGTACCTTCCTACATAAAAAGTTGCCTTTGTCTTTCTCCAAAGTCCCATATAACTTCATACCAAAATTCATACAGAGACAGACAGACAGAGTTACTTTTGCATTTATAATATTAGTTAGGATACCACACTGATGTTTTATATACTCGTAAGTCTTATTTCAATTAATGCCTATTGCATTAGCATTGGACTTAGATTGGACTGTTGTGAAGTAGGAATAGCTGAAATGAAATCGCAAGAATAAAGATTCTACTTCCTCGTGTTATGTGACGAGATGAACCCAATCCGATAAGGCTAAGATTGACGTGGTTTTCCAGATGATTGAGCATGCTCTAGACGTAAGAACTGATTCCCGGATCGAACTTCAATCATACTGATCTGCGCAGCTATTACTGGTATGTATGTTCGCCACGTCTACATTGCAGCACTGTTGAACTCCGACGGGTAACTGCTTGTGTCGTTTAAATCTATTTTTTATTAAATACTAGCTGACCCGTCCCTTGTTGACACTTTGTTGGGCGGTTACAACTTCTAATATTACGTACTAATATTATGTAATAATTATAGAGATTAACAAACTTACGGATAAATATTGATAGATGGCGCTAGCGGGCATCCGATGCTTCGGCCGCCCCGTTTCCGTTGTTTTCCTGGGATAAAAAATAGCCTATATCCTAATCCAAGTTACTAACTATATTCAATTTAAGTTTTATCCAAATTGGTCCAGCAGTTCTCGAGTTATAATTGGTGTAACTAACACGACTTTCTTTTAAATATATAGAAGATTGAAAAATGTTCAAATATTGTTGATTTTTATTATGAACACCGCTGAGTGTTTGATTCGTTTTTTTATATCCTAGTAATGCCCATCAATATCTTTTGAGCTGTAAGATAAACGCAACTTGAATACTTAAATAAGTATGATATTAAAACGCAATTTCTGTAAGAAAATAATGTTATATTGCACGACACATTATGATTGCAGGTAAGGGTTTGGGTTTGAATTGCACTCACCAAGATAGTATAACTAGATTTATAATCTTTGAACAAAATTAAATATACGTTGGTAGATAGCATTTGAATTGAAAAAAGACCAAAACTTTTTTCAAAGTTGCTTAATGTGTGATCAAAATGAATGCACTTGCACTACAACTTTTGACAATATTCAGCAATTTATTTTATATTGACACTCAGAAACTACAGTTTTGTGTGTTACAAACTTTACAAAAGGCCAACGAGTTGCTTTACTTTGATGTTTTAGGAAAGTACACACACACCACTCGTGATATTAAAACGTTTGTAGTACCCTCGTGGGAATAAAAGGATCCAGCAAACATTTTCCATCTCTGTCGTGGCAGATGGGGCCTTCAGCAACACTACAAGTGCTTACGTTGAGATGTCTTGTCTCGAGAGGCCTCCTAGTTCCGCTTGGACTGGTCACACATTCAATGAAAAAGTACTTCAGTATTCTTCTAGGTCTCGCAACATTTTATATGCTTGTCATACTATCCAAAAGTTCAAAGGGTAAGTTCTGTGATTTTCTGATCTTTTTGATTTACTTAATTGGTATTCATATAATGTATTCCCTACAAAATAGTAACATCTCTTTATCAATAGGAGTTATTTTTGCTTATTCTTAAATTTTTATTTATTCAAAATTTATCATAAGGAGTAAAGATTTGTAGGTATGTTTGTAGGTTTGTTTGTAATGGATAAACTCAAAAACGACTTATAACGACAAACATAGAGAGCTAGCTACGAGTACATTATCTGCAAGTAAAAAGAGTAAGTACTGTATTTTTTTTACTCTTTTTGTACTTTTTTTGTAAGATGACAGATAGTGACGGGGCGATTCTAAAACAGTGTTTAGTCATTGTAAGTTGTGTGTGAGGTTTTTATAAGTAACGTCGTATATGTACTATATATTATAATTAAGTCAAATAACAGACTTTTGTTCAAATTAGTCAGTCAAAACACCGGCAGAATCGGAAAGTTACAGCTAGGACGTCTGTTTGTAAAATGTGTATATGTGTAGCGTTGTAGATTGGGGGTTTAATTCCCTCCCAAGACAAACATTTGTGCGATGAACAAGCGATGTGTTGTGTGTCACTAGTTTCATGCGTCTGAACCAATTTTCGAAACATTTTTTCCAGTCCGCCGCGATCACCTCCACGGCCTTCTCGAACGCTGTTAACGCATCTTACGGCGATGAAAACTGTATCCCTTTCAATTGTTTTTTATTATAGGGAATAAAAAGAAGTCACACGGTGCAAGATCAGGACTGTAAGGAGGGTGACCTAAGACTTTGACCGGTGTGGAGTCCAGGAAGTACCTTGATTTGAGCGCTGAGTGTGTGGGCGCGTTGTCGTGGTGAAGCAGTAGCCCACGGAGCCTGGAGTTCGGTCGCTTGTTGCTCTTTTCAGTGAATACTTCTGGCAGGCATTTTGTGGTATACCATTCGACGTTGATGGTGCTTTGATTTTGTAATGGAATCGAGACCAGATACCCCGTCAAAGTGAAAAAACTAGCGATCAAAATTTTCCCTGCGCTTCTCTGATGCTTCACTTTGGCAGGCTAGGCGTTAGTTATGAAATAGCCAAACTATCGACTGACGCTCTTTTTCTAGATCATATTGATAAATCCAGGATTCATCACCTTTTACAATGTTGAAAACGTGCCGTGACGAGCCATCTTCAAATTTATTGATCATGTCACGGCACCATTCCACACGGGCCTGCTTCTGAGCTTCGGTGAGGTTCGTACGTAATTCGCCTGTTTGAGGCGAATTACATTTTTGAGTTATATTTTTCACTGCTAGCACGTTTTACTCATAGAAGCCGTCGAAAGACGACAACTTCTTTCTTCATCCCCAAAATTAGACGATCGCGCTAAAATTCGTTATGCCAACGGTAGATGGTTGCTTTGGCTTTCATCCATAAATGCCATTTGAATGTGTTCAAACGACTCATCCCGTTTTAGGCCACATTTGAAATCGTAAAAAATCATCACACAAAAATATTCCCGACGCAGATCCATTTTTCAATGAAACACGACAATCAATTTAACACTCAAAAAAATGTGCAGGGATATTCAAAATTCTAACGATGGTATCACATTATAATTATAATCAGCCAGGGCTTCATACATAAAAACATTGTTTCGCATTACTTTCCGAGTGGCCTGGTATTTATTATTATTATTATTATTATAAGTATGTATTTCTATATAGTAAGTCATAGACAATGTAGCACAGCACAATGAGACGTCGAGACTGAGAGTTCAGTTAAAAAGAATAAGTAGTCACTATGAAAGAAATTATCTACATTCAACGGGCAGCGAAGTATCAAAGTGTGTATAAAATTAACATGGACTTAAACAGGTTTGGAAATACATTCATTCCATACCCTCAAGCTGTAATAGAACATTCCTAAATTTTATCCAGTCGTGGTTCCCCGACCTAATAAGGGCAGGTAAATAAATAACTAAAACTCGCTGACCCTTCAGTGACAGAACTATTCAAGAGCACGTGCGCCCTGATTTTCGGAGCGAAAACGAATTTGACGTTGGTTTGGTAGAGTATTTTGTGATTGGCGTGGGGAAAGGGAATGAGCTAGCCTTTTGTTTAAATTGATTTATAGAACGAGAGATAATTGCTTGGTACTTGAACAAGAGAAAGCTTTGATGCTTGGGATTAATTAGGATCTAAGATAAAAATCAACCATTATAATCCATATTGTCTTCTTAGCGTGTTATTTCGAACCCATGTGGAGAATGGATTAAGGAGTGTTCTCCAAAGGCTCCCTTAGTGCACATAACACATGTCTTTGGGTTTACACAACTTTAGGTTCTAAGATATGCATGTTTATGAACGATGTTTTTGAACTACAGTTAGTGTACAATTATGTTATAATTTTATGTATTGTACTGTATTGTATTATTTTACTCTTTGTGTTTTATTTTTTTGTGTTTTTACCTACCTTCTTATCTCATTGTTCACTATACTTTCCTAACTGCTTGTCTCTACTGTATTATCAATTTCCATGTGTTTATACCAAATAAACATTTATTCTAGTATATCAGTCCAGCCGTTCTCGATTTTTAGCGAGACTAACGAACAGCAATTGATTTTTATTATATAAATTTAATACATGTGTCACAATAATTATGCCAGTGTCATGTTTATATTGTTTATAGTATGACGTAGGGTCGTATTGCGAAGCAAACATAGGCAAACATATTTATATATTTTCTCGAGTTATTTCCGGTTTTATTAGTAATTATGGTGTTTTTTTTAAATAGAGCGTTACTGACTCGGGTATGAATAATTGAAACGAAAACTTGGTGTTTCTTTGTGATTCGAGCAAAAATAATCCGTATTTATTTTATATGATAGGCACCATTTTATATAAAACTAGCGACCCGCCACGGCTTCGCACGTGTGCAATGCTGATACTAAATATACTACAGAATGTCTTTATATACAACCGTTATCTAAGATAATAACATAGACTAAGAGATAAACATATACCATTGCGGACTTTTGTGTAGACCTTTTTAAGGTGTATAATACTGTAGTATATTATTTTGATCTATCTCGTAGGGTTCAGCCAGCGTTTGCAATGTAAACGCAAAAAATTAGTTTATTTACGACACCACATTAGAAACCTCTAAAATTATCAGTGTTTCTCTACTATATAATGCATGTTTTAATACATATAAACCTTCCTCTTGAATTACTCTATCTTTTAAAAAAACCGCATCAAAATCCGTTGCATAGTTTTAAAGATCTAAGCATACGTCGGAACAGACAGACAGCGGAAGGCGACTTTGTTTTATACTATGTAATGATAACAAATGACAAACGACAAGATACGACTTTTGTGACATACTAAAAATAATTTTAACACTCGACATGCCATTAATGAAGACGAAGTAGTATGAGTAACAAAGTCGTATCTTGACGTTCGTTATGTATGGTACTTACATATTAGTTTGTCTGACAGCCACAGTGTTATTGACATTCTATGTATGAAATAATTCTAAAGTTTCTTATGGATAATTTTCAGGTCATACATTATACATTATTATACTATCACTATATAAAGTGGTTTGCTGGTACGTATGTTACCTTTCTTTGTGTATTTTTTGTTTTGTAGGCTTAATTATAGGCATTGTTATAGTTATAATTATATTTTGTACACCACCGACTTTTTGGTTTTTTGTCTATCCTGTCCATCCAAAGGTTGCCTGGAAGACATCACTTTTAGCGATAAGGCCTCTCATTGTACAACTGTATAGCTAATCTTTATTTTTTTGTGTTCTCTTGTGTACAATAATGTGTTTATCCATCTATCTATCTATACATTTTCCTACGTCAAAAAAACTTACCTACACAAAAATTACATATAAGAAAAGTTATTGGTAACGTATCGTATGTTACGTGACCTTTTCATTGTTTTGTTTTGTTTTGATGAAGTACTGCCTGCCAACAGAAATGGCAAAACATATCAACCTTTCTAGCAATCTCTTACATTTAAGGTTGTAGGTATATTATGAATAGTAGGTATGTTAATAGAACCACGTAGTAGGTATATTATTTTAAGGAAAATACTAACAGCTACAAAACAAACAGAGTAAACGTAATGTTTGTATTGTAGCCTGTAGAATAATATGTCTCACTGGATAGTACAAAATAAACAATAGACCTACTTATCTTAAGACACTTATTACTTATGCTTTCCAGATAGATAATGTTCACTATTTACAAAGGACTAGCTGGTGCCCGCGACTTCGTCTGCACAGGATTAGTAGGTACTTCGTGTAATTCTAACGGTTTTTGCAGCGAACGCCAGAATGGCTCGCAGATGGTAAATTTTCCTACTTGCTTGACACTTATTGTTATATTTTTGTCAATTCACAATTGTGTGAATTGACAGTTAAAAATTGAATTGAATTGAATTGAATTAAAAAGATATTGATCTTTTTAAATTATAGCCTATGTGATATTCTGATGTATAAACTATAATATTGTAAAGTTTGAATAAAATCTATTCAGTAGTTTTTGCGTGAAAGAGTAACAAACATACATATAAACTTTCGCGTTTATAATATTAAGTAAGGATTTTGTATACCTAATGTGTGGGTATGGTGTATGTGTGTGTGTTGGTAGGTAATAAAGGGAGAAGGGTGCGTGTTCAAAGTTATTTTGATTACTGCTAAAAATGTCTACACTCGAGAATCCTTTGTTATATTAAGAGCAGATTCGGGATTATAAAAATATAAAAGCCTATTAGACGGGATTGGTGCCCATTATTTCACAATGAAATGCTTAATTTCATTTACTTAAGTTCATCGAAGTCGATCCTCTCCTTTTTGCCGTATCTCGCAACGATATAAATCCGATCGGCAATCAAGTATTGGGAATTCAAATTTAAACTTCATTGTCTTAAAATGTAAGTCTAATACAAAGTTTTTTCATAACCACATCTTTGTTATATCTTTATTTCTTTAATATTATTAAAAATATGTTAACAAGTATTCATTCTTATTAAGAATCCAACTCGCCGAAACCCTCAAGAAAACTTCAGATACAAAAATTTTGAATAACCGTCGGTAAACAATTTTTTATCGCGAGTATTTCGACTTTGCCTGCAGTCCACCATTTATAGAGTTTAATTTCCGCTGACACGTACTGTGTCGTGCTTGGGTCTCATGTCGTAAAATATTTACGTAAAAAAAATATTACACACAACATAGGTGGCGTAACTGTGATAAATGGACAAAACGAGCGAAGGGTAACTGAGTAGGTTACTAGTACCTTTACTTTTTATGCCTGGAGCATGGCCCTGGAATATCTGCAATCCATAATAGAAAGGGTATATAACGGGTGGGTATTGAAGAAATATTGCATGGGTCCTGATAATGTACTATAATTCCATGGACCCCGTATTTCATAAGGTTTTAATAGAGCTCACTTAGATAAGTTAGGATTATGCACAATTTACTTTAAGATATTATTTCAAAACAGAAAAACTAAGTAACCTTATTATACGGTTTATTTTCAGGTTATTTTAGATATAATGTCAAAGCTCGTTGATATCGTCAATACCAAACGAAGTAGATTACAATGTTATATGACGAGAAAGACCTTAAGGCGCTGCGCAAACGAAGACACTTTTTTTATTACCGACACGGAACACACGGCACACACCATCACAGGGAACCTTAGTTGCTGTGTCCTGTAGCGGTGATCTGACACAGTCGCCGTTGCTACTACTGGCCACTGGTACAATTCGTTGTTTGTACAATTACAATACAATTCGTTTGCGCAGCTCAGTACATTTGTAAGGAAATTTGTTAATGTTGCTTGTGTCTTCAACTTACGACTTTTAGTTTCCAGTTACCGACACTGAACACTTTTTAATCGTCAATGAGTATGTCTTAAGTGGGAGCAACAGGACACACAAACTGTTTATGTATGCGCAGGGAGTGGATGATTTCATACTGGTTCTGTAGAAATCAAATATTCATCGGTAGCTTGTATCTGACACAAGACACAAAAGTGTCCACGTTTGCGCCCTGCCTGAGGCTTTAGGGATTAGGCAGATTTTTTTACAAATACTTGATACTTTATTTATATTTAGCATAAAAGGTACTTAGCTATTACTTAGAAATGCAAGCACTAAGCTGACAAGGTAATTGGCATAAATAAATAAAATTAATAAGGCCGGACATTTCACACAACATAATCTCGCCCCAAAGTAAGCAGAGCTTGAGGGAACCATGGCTGTTATACTACTTACATACTTTTTTAAATACATACATATTATTCATAGAAACACCCAGACCAGAGACAAATTATTGCATATCATACCCAGAACCCGCAACCTTCTTTGCGCCACAGAGGTCGACAAAAACTTCATAGTTGTTGGGCTACTCTATTCCTTTTAAAACGAGTAGCATGACAGAGTAATTACGTGTACATAAAGTATTCCAGGCAGCATTTTCGAGAATAACTGGAATAATAATGATATCTTAAAAAGTTTCTCAGTAAGTACCTGTCCAAGAAACGTGCGGTACTGTGCCACCTTCTGTCATAGCCCATTAATCATCAGGAGATAGCATCAAACTCTGGTGCTGGGAATACGCAATTAAGGTAATCCATAGCGTTGATCCAAGTCAGCGGCCCAAGTATAAAAACTATCTCAGGATCAGTACCTACAACGTGCCTACTTGTCACTGTCACTATCGATGTGTCTTATTTATCTGTGTCTTTTATCAGTGTGTGTGTGTCAAATAAAAATTAATTTATTTCATTTATTTATTTTCATTTATTTCATTTACGCATCATCAGTCTCTATTTTTCTAAAAGGCAGTGGTCAATTCTGTTATTGTCTGACGACCTCTGTGGCACAGAGGGCTAAGGTCCTGCAGATACGCAGAAGGTTGCGGATTCGATTCCCGCCGCGGGACAAATGATTGTATGATCTGCAAGTATTTGTCTCGGGTCTGGGTGTTTCTATGTATAATATGTGTGTATTTACAAAATAAAAGTATATAAGTAGTATATCAGTCATATGGTACCTACCCAACACAAGCTCTGCTTACTTTGGGGCCAGATGATGCTGTGTGAAATATTGTTTATTTATTTATTATCAGAATTAGACCACCCGAATGCATCAAAAGTTTATGTAAACTACGATATCTTATAAAAATTACTGTCAGTCCAGTTGGTAGTAGCTCTGCTTCTGTGGTTTCGATTCCATCCCAGAACAAACGTTTTTCGTGTAATGAATATAGGTGTTTGTTTTGTGTCTGGGAGTTATAAAGTATCATAAGAAGGTTTTTAAATACAATCATGGACTTAGAAACTTGGCCTCTTTAGAATTTTGCGATAATTTGATAAAAGAAAACCGACTTCATTTATTTAAAAATACGAAATTTTGTTTACCTGGATGTATATTTGTTGTAGCTGTTTGGATTTAAAAACTAAACTGAATTGATTTTGATAAAATTTATTTAGGTTTAATCGGGAAGTATATTCTACCAAAAAAAAAATCAAATCGGCCATAAATGACGGGAGTCATGAAGTAACACAAATAAAAAATACATCCGAATTGAGCACCACCTCCTTTTTTTTAAAGTCGTTTTGAAGTCGGTCGGTACCTACCCTAGATTAGACAAAAATAGCCTTCTTCTATGTTATAGGGACTTTTGGATGAATTTAAATAAATACAACACCCACATTTTTTTTATGCAGAATATAAGAAACAAATTTAAGTTGTTCTCATCTAAAAAGTGAGTATTAACCTTTTTTTGGATCTTACACACGTTTTGCCAGTGTTGCCCAGATTTATTTAGGCATTTCATAGGCATACCAGCATCCAATTAGGCATGCTCTGGATGTGTTTTTTGTATCGACTTGCGGCATGGTATGGCTTCCCAAGCGTCCAGCGCTGCAATTCGGAGCTCGAGTTTCGGAGTTTGCGGTGGATTGGATTTGGACCTTATTTTTCGTTTGAGCATGTCCTAGATTCTCACAAAACGTTAGTCAATTTGCATTACGTATCGAAACGTACTTGTCACGACTATTAACTGAGATTTCTATCGGAGAAACCAAAGTCAAGGAAATAGCAGGTAGGGTAGCTGCAATGGAAGACCTCGCCCTCCATCATTTTCTGATGGGTTTATTCCCACGTATTTCAAACATCGTCCGGTGTAGAGCACCTAAAAACCTAAACGTAGCCATAAACTTGGCCATATCAGAAGAAAGAATCCAACAAAGCATCTATAGGAGGGCTGAAAACAATTCGAGACCTAAACCACAAAATCCTAACCCACAGAGGTCAACCCAATTCAGTTCGTTTAGGGCACCACAAAGACCAGCATTCAATTCCAATCAACCCCGACCAACATATAACTCTAATCAACCTCAACCAACTTCGGGGTCATCTTCGGCGTTTTGCCGCTATTGCAAAATCCCTGGGCATGATATTTCGGCTTGCAAAAAGAGGGAATATAATAATAATCGTTTCAAGTCCCCACAGAATGTGACAACCAATCAAGAGTCGTATAAACCTCGAGTCAACTTCGTATCCGAACAAGAAGGAACCGATGTCGTTGATTCCTTTGTCTATGACAACGAAGCTTCCCCCAATGTCAATGACTGTACTTTAAACGAATAAGAGTCTCGCCACGGTGTCGCTCGAGACCACCCACAAAAGTCGACACCTATCATCCAAATCCTAAATGGGACCACACGGGTAACCAGCCCCAAATAAGCGCCCATCATTCAAATCCTAAATGGGACCACACGGGTAACCAGCCCCAAATAAGCGCCCATCATCCAAATTCTAAATGGGACCACACGGGTAACCAGCCCCAAATAAGCGCTCATCCTTTTGTTCCTAAAGGCTCTTTGGAAAAGAAGCCTCAAATTAATATTTCAAATCCTAGACGGGACCACACGGGTAACCAGCCCCAAACAAATGAACAAATTCCTAAAATTAAAAACCCAGAAACTAAGATTATTGAAATAAATCTAGATACTACCAAAAAACTACTTCCACATGTATTGCTAAACTCATCAATTTCAGACATTCCATTGTCTTTCCTAGTTGACTCGGGTTCCGGTATTTGTTTAATAAAACAATCCTGTATACAAAAGAATCAGAAATTTACCAAAGAACCTATCCAACTTAAAGGTATAGTTCCTGGTGACGAACCAACATTAACTGAAAGTCACTTCCAATTAAAATTAAGATTGAACAAAACCAATGCCGCATTATAAAATTTTTACATCATTCGAGACATCAACCTACCCTATGACGGCATTATTGGGTCAGATTTCTTAACAAACTTTGGTTGCAAAATCGATTATACCAATGACACTCTCAAAATAAGAAACCTCGATATTAAATTACACTTCCATGACCCAGTCTATATAATTCCAGCTCGAACTGAAGTAGTCATCGAATGCTCAATTCAAAATACTAACCTTAAAGAAGGTATAATTCTAGACCAGCACTTATCTGATAACCTGCTCCTGGCCAATCGCATAGTTAAAATAAAAAACAATAATCGAGCAAATTTAACCATAGCTAACATTTCAGAACATCCAGTCAATTTAAATTCGAACTTAAATTTAAAAATAGAACCACTGCATACGGAATCAGTTCAAGTGAATACGATCCAACACACGTCTAAGCGAACTAGTGAAGTCATTGAATCCTTGAGAACAGATCACCTTAACCAAGAAGAATCCTTAGCCTTTATTGAATTGTGCTCCCAATTCTCGGACATTTTCCATTTGCCTAATGACCAATTAAGTTATACCTCAGCATTAGAGCATGAAATCAAAACAAGTAGCGAAACACCAATACATACTAAATCATATAGGTTCCCTGAATGTCACAAAAAAGAAGTCGAAACCCAAATCACTAAAATGCTAGAACAAGGCATCATAGAACCATCCTCCTCACCTCACGCTCACTAATCTGGGTAGTTCCCAAAAAAGCAAATTCCCAGGGTCAACGAAAATGGCAAATTGTAATTGATTACCGAAAGCTCAACGATATCACTATAGGAGAAACCTATCCTATCCCACAAATTACTGAAATTCTTGACCAATTAGGAAGCAGCAAGTACTTCTCAACCCTGGATCTTACTTCCGGATTTCACCAAATCCTCATATCTGCTAAAGATGCTCCCAAGTCTTCATTTTCCGTGCCCCAAGGCCAGTTTCATTTTAATAGAATGCCCTTTGGGTTAAAAAACGCGCCTTCGACTTTCCAAAAACTAATGAATAATTGTCTCAGTGGACTCCAAGGAACAAGATGTTTCGTCTATCTAGATGACATCGTCATTTACTCCTACGATCTCGAATCTCATATCTCTAATCTCCGAGCTGTCTTTGATAGGCTCCGTAACTTCAATATGAAATTACAACCGGAAAAATGCGAAAGAAAAGAAGTAGGTTATTTGGGTCATATCATAAGCGAAGACGGTGTAAAACCAAACCCTGAAAAAACTAAAGCAGTCACAAACTTTCCCGTTCCCCAGTCTCCAAAAGATATAAAATCATTTTTGGGATTAGTTTCATATTACAGGAGGTTCATCCCTGATTTTGCAAAACTAGCCAAACCTTTAACCTCGCTTTTAAAAAACAATACTCTTTTTGAGTGGCGGAACGAACAACAACATTCATTTGATACATTAAAAGATAAACTCGTTTCAGCTCCCATCCTGGCTTATCCTGATTTTACTCAATCTTTTTTACTAACCTGCGATGCTTCAAACTACGCTATATCTGCCATTTTGTCCCAAGGGCCTATTGGTCAAGACAGACCTATAGCATTCGCCTCTAGAACATTAAACAAAGCCGAATGTAATTATAGCGTTACTGAAAAGGAATGCCTCGCAATCATTTTCAGTACAAAAACATTCAGACCTTATATTTATGGCTATCACTTTATAATAATAACTGACCACAAACCATTACAGTGGTTATTTAACTGCAAAGATCCAGGCTCATGTCTTGTACGTTGGCGTCTTAAACTAGAAGAATTTGAATACGACATACAATATAAGAAAGGCAAAATTAACACCAATGCCGATGCACTTTCTAGATTCCCAGTAAATCTAATTCAACCTAAAGCCTCGCCTTTACCTAACATCTCCACGAGACAAACAGATGAAGATCTAATGGATATGCTCATCTCTCCAGCTTCCTTTAACGCTGATGAATTAATCTCTCGAGATCCTAATCTCATTGACCTTTACGACGATATTGTGCCCTTACCTGATATTGACCCGCCATCTAATATCCCTGACGTTCTTAGAGAACAAATCGAAAACGAACTTGACTTACCTTCTCTGTCACCTCTACCTGCTAACCAACCTGGACCTGATCCTATCCAGTCCACGAGTAATCCAAGCGATGCTACCGACAATAACCTTACCTTTGACCCGATACCGTCAACAAGTTCAAATCCTAGCGCACATGTAGATGACTATCCTACTTACCTGAAAATGATGACAGACAAAACTAAAATCTATAATACTGAGATTATCAAACATAACGAAAACCTCATGAAATGTCCTGCAAGAATCATCCTAATTCCCACATCTATAGACTTAGACGAGTCTAATCCCTATGTCCAAGAAGCTCTAAGTGACCCAGAGGTATATAAAAATGTTATTGATTCGGAAATGGAACTTTTCCTATTTAAGAAAATTGAAACAAAGAACAAAACATATTACCTCTTGTTTTACAAGGTGCATTACTTTGATCAAACAACCTACCCTGAAATCTTTGAAACTCTAAAGAAAATAAGAGATGAATTAATAAAGTTAGCAAATGTTAACGAAATAAGTATATCTGATTTAAAAAATCCTTTTGAAAAACATCGTTCATCAAAATTTTTAATATTTTGACCTACCTCTTCCATGGCACACAGATAAAGATTAATGTCTACCATAATAATATTATCTATCCCGCTCCATCTGAAATAAAGAAAATATTACAAGAAAACCACGACATACCGATTGCCGGTCATTTAGGTTCAACTCGCATGTATAGTAAACTTAAACAACTATTTTATTGGAAAGGGATGCGAAGCGACATCGAAGCCTACGTTAAACAATGTAAAGCATGCCAAGAGAACAAAGCATTGAGAAGAGTGAACCGTGCACCCATGCAAAGCACTACCACTTCCACCGAACCAAATCAACGAATATCATTGGATATTGTCGGTCCTTTGCCTGAAGCCGGTACTGCAAAACTTAAATTTATCCTCACCATTCAGGACGATTTAACCAAATTCTCCACTGCCTACCCTATCCGTAGCACCACTGCTGAGGAGACCAGCGAGTGCTTACTCCACTTTATCTCCATTTTTGGTATACCCAAAATGATACTCACCGATCAAGGTACTAATTTCACATCAGAACTCTTCAAGAAAACCTGTGAATTACTTAAAATTAAAAATCTATGGTCTTCTCCTTACCACCCTCAGACCCAAGGCGCTTTAGAACGCAGCCATTCTACCCTTAAAGAATATCTTAAATCTTATGTAAACAATGAACAAACAAATTGGCCTCGCTATGTTTACACAGTAATGTTCGCGTACAACACCTCAGTACATTCTACTACACATTATACCCCTTATGAACTAATGTTCGGCAATAAACCAACTATACCTAATTCTATCCATGAGGAAACCCCTGGAACCACGTATCCCGACTACGTCCGTTTCCTTCAAAACAGACTAAAATATTCTAAAGAAAAAGCCTTAGATTTTATCCGAAAATCTAAGGAATCCTCTAAAACATATTATGATACACACACTCGATCAGTCAAATATAAAGTTGGTGATTATGTATATCTAAAAAATCACTTAAGATTACGAAAGGCACTTTCACCCATTTGGAAGGGCCCTTAAAAAATAATCAAAATAAATGGCAACAATACACTTACCTTACTAATTAATCGACGCTATGTCACCCATCATTTTGACCAAGTCAAATTAGCTGACGTCGGCCCTAATCTGTAAGGATAAGAGTAGTAATAGGTAATTAAATAAATATAGTATATAGCATGCAGGTAGATGAACATTCATCGTTCATTTTAGAAATAGGTACTCATGTAAATCTTTTCTCTAATTAAGTGTTTGAAAAATAGAATTAAGAACTATTAGGTAGGTATAATATAAGTTAACATTTAGTACTTACTTTCCCGATACGATCATGATGTAATTACAGGTACTTACCTAATAACCTTAAACTTTCTCTAAACCTAGATATAAATAATGTACACTTAGTATTAAATGTTTCTAAATTGATTTGTTATTATATGAACAATAAGATTGTTTTTGTATTACAAGTACCGTTAGTTAGCATATCTGAATACGAACTTTATCATAGCATGGCTCTGCCTACTCCTTATGATAACAAAACATTAAACACGTTTAATATGGTCACGCCCGAACATAAATATTTAGCTATAACTAAAGATAGACTTCAATACTGTAATCTGGAGAGTTTACACCAATGTAAAACAGTTACTCCTAGAGATTTTCTATGTGATGTTACTAATGTTTATGCAACCGATGCAAAACACACTTGTGAAAGTGAGATGTTGTCTAAAGTGATAACCGAGAAACCTGAACAATGTAAGATAAGATTCATTTTTGGTACTTTAGATGTTTGGACCCCTCTGACTGATAATAGATGGTTGTTCATACAATCAGAACCAACTAAAGTTACTATCAATTGTATGAATTCAGAATCAAGTGAAGTTCATCTAATCGGAATAGGCATATTGACTAACCCGAATGGATGTACAGGACATTGTAAAAGCATAACATTGACCCCCAAACATGATTCTTATCAGATTATATCACATTCCAATCATTTGAGTGATTTTAATATTATAAAAGATAATTGTTGTAATATTACGAAATTTGATAACTATGTTAATATGGCAACCCCTATTGAATTAAAAAATGTAAATTTAGATGAATTTAACTCACAAAATAATGCTAAAAGTAACACTTTGTTAAACCAATTAAATAAATTAGAATCTTCACCTAGGCCTATTGTACGGAAATAAAACACAACAGACGCACAGACTTCCGATTCAGATTCCATTCATTTTGCCCCACTGAGGACAGATGTTTAAAAATCAAATCTTTTCCTCGAGACTTTCTTTACAACTCGAAAGCCTCTTCTTAAAGGGGAAGGTGTTATATCCCTCGGTTGTAGGCCTTAATGCTGAATCCCAACTATTCAGCAATCCTTATTGAGATCTAGTTGGTAGAGTTGGTACTCAAGTCAGTTTGCGACCATTCCTAATCCGAGACGGTTGTACCGGAGAATTTATTAAAACAATCTCGTGTCTTAAATATAAATCCAGTAATATTCATTAAATTCTTTTTTAATTCAAATAAATCTTTTTTTAAAAAGACATTCAAATAACTCCGCGTAACAGTACGCTTGCTTACATTTATGCCTCTGATATTTTGAAGCCACTGTTGTATCTGAACGGCTGTAAGGAAGCAGTTGAATATCTCTAAGATATTGAACCCGAGCTGATGTGCATCTTATAACTCCCCTTCTATAACACTCTCCGAGTGTAATTACCAATCTCTTGATACCGCTTCAAAACATATTGCATAGATTAACGGGATACCTACGTTTAAGAGAACAGCCACTTACGCTGTATCCGTCTTTGGTCGATCAATGCAACGGCTTGCGCGACCGGTTCTGGGGTTAATGGCTTATTTTCTTCAAAAATCACGTTTGTACAAAAAAAACAAACACTTTATGTCAATAATGTGTTCACTTTAAGCTTAACATTGAAAAACACACAATGATTAAAGTCGGTCGGTTCTGAAAGATTGAAGTTTCATGAACTACCAGTTTCGACTAAATCTCTATAAATGGTGTCAAAGTGCACTTCAACCACATAAATTACCCCCCAGAACTAAAAATACACTTTTTTTTACCTACTTTCATAAGCTACATTCATTAGAAGCACTTGTTTTTTTTTATTGTGAGATAAGAGCTTAGCCAAGATTCCGTGCAGCTGAGTGTATATTATACACGATAATATAAACAATGCTTAGCTTGAGGCTAGTTGGTTGATCCACGAATATTTATTTAATGATATAACCTGTTTCAATAAAGACTTAAATCTAAATGGTCATGTCCTCTCTTACACAATATTTATATTTGTATTATTGTCTTTATTATTCTAAAATACGTCCTAGTATACATAATGGTAGTTTTCTTTCAAGATCCACAAGAACGCGGCTTTCTACGGTAGAGGTTTTTTGTTAGCTACCTCCTCGCAAAGTTACCAAGCTCAGCTCCTGCTATCGCTAGATGGATAAGTGAGCCACACTTAAAGTTTATCGTAAGCTACTTGTAATAGCTTTTGTTGGAAGATTATATATACATAAGAAAACAAAGTTTATGCACCGCAACACTGCATAATAAGTGGTTAAAGTTTCAGAATGCGTTCCGAGACTCTAAGCTTAAAAGTTACGCTCAATTAAAACAACCTTCTAGATTTATTAGTTTTTACGATAACAAAATGGCTGTCTGGGCATTAACCTATACCACAGAATAAAGAAACCAGTACTGTGCAGAAAGACGAAGCGTGGAAAATAACAAAACACTTTGTGTAAACGCGTAAAGTAGGTACCTACCTAAGTGTTGTAATCTTATCTCAAAACAAGCATGAATGTTTAAGCATAATAAAATAACAAGAAAGCGAACGAAAATCACTACAAAGGGAAACAAGTCGCAAACAAGAACCCATTATTCGCACTTTTGTTCGAATGAGCTGACATTTTTCCGGCTTCGACCTTTCATTTATAAAATACCTGAGTTATATCTTCGGATGAAATGGGGAGAAAGTAAAAGATGAAATACGATTGCTTCGCAATAATAGGAAAAAATCTAAGTGATGAAAACCCAATCGCCCAAGTTGAGGAAATCGTCTGGATCTCGTTAGATATTCTGTGTTTTAAATTTCCTTTTCGCGAGTTATTGGGAAATAGAACAAGGAAGAATTACCTGATATAAAGTTGACTGATTCTTTAAAATACGAAGAGTTTTACTTGCTATCAGTTAGAGGCATTTGAAGGGCTTTTTTATTTAGGTAATAATAAGCTTATGAAGCTGTCAAAAATCCTACAAATCCCTCCAATCCCTACAAAACCCTAAAATTCCTTACAACCCAAGGTTAAGTTTGCTATGTCTATCTAGCACAGTTTAAAAGTTATAAGCGTTTTTCATTTCTGAATCGGATAATGAAGAGGGTCTTGAGCAACATTTGATTGAGCACCATCGCTCTCCGACTTGTAGTTTCCGAGATAATGAGTTAGTCACTACGATGATCAAACGAGCATACAGGAACTTCAAAAGCTTTTGACTGGTTTCGTAGCTACGTTGGTAGTAGCTCTGCCTTGCTCGCTGTAGGTTGTGGGATCAAGGTTCTGCTTAAGACAAACGTTTGTGTGAAGAAGATAGATGTTTATTTTGTGTCTGGGTGTTATAAAGTATCATAAGTATTTCAAAATAAATAAATATTGGAAGATTTTTCACACAACACACACAACAGCATAGCTTGTATAATGGTGCCCAGATAACTGATATAATACTTACATATTTTAAATACATATTTTTCATATTTTATAACACAGACACATAAATGTTTATCCTGAGAAGGAATCGAACCCTCAACCTACTGCGCAAAAGACAAAGCTACTACCAACTGAGCTGACAGACCAGTATATATCAGTATTCTATAACATATTATATACATATATTCAACGTGGCAATGCCGCCAGTATCTTGGGGGTGCTGCCCTCTGGCAGTGATCTGGATAAGTTGAACCATCTATAGATCGTTTAAAATTGTCCTTACATAGCTCAACTGTTTCACATGTATTAAATATCGACGACCTCTGAGACGCAGTGGGCCAAGGCCCGACTGAGAGGCTATAGGTTGCGGGTTCGATTCCCGCCATGGGACAAATGTTTGTATGACCTGCAAGTATTTATCTCGGGTCTGGGTGTTTCTATGTATAATATGTATGTATTTACAAAAAAAGTATATAAGTGTATCAGTCATGTGGTACCCATAACACAATCTCTGCTTACTTTGGGCCAGATAGTGTTGTGTGAAATGTCCGGCATTATTATTATTAATATAATATTATTGTATATATATAATTCTGTACATTTATGTAAATATTATAAATAATATTTTTTTTAATAAGTTAGGTTTTAATCAAAATAAAGAATTCTACTTTATAAGAATTACCATATGTCCTATATTACCACACTGGGTAGCTATGCGCAGTTTGGGGCTAGATAGATAGATATGTTCTTGTGTAGATGTCCACCAAAATGTATATCTAATATATCTAATACATTTAAACGAGCAATTCTTGTATATATGTATGTATATAATATAATCTGAAAATCGGAAACGGCTCCAACGATTTTCATGAAATTTGGTATGCAGTGGGTTTCGGGGGCGATATCGATCAAGCTAGGTTTCATTTTTAGAAAACGTCGTTTTATCCGTGTTTTATACCGATTAAAGTTCGGTCATCCAGGTAATCCAGTTAAAAAGATAATCTTTTAATCTTTTGCCCTTATATGAATTAAAATATTATCCAAAGTAGATATACGAGTATCATGGAAATTGCGAAGCTTATAAATCTAATTGGATGCGAGCGGACCTCAACTTGCCGTCTAGCGAGACGTGGAAAGTTCATCGAATATCCTGACTTCAAATTTAGAGATGCATTTCTCTCAAAGCTTCACTATTTCTCAAAGGACTGAGTAGGTTCGTTTGCCGGCGCCCAGGTGACCGAGTCACATCTGTTCCAATAAAGCTTTAGTAGGTAACACCTAAGGAGTTGCCAGCAACCTCACGTAGAAGATACGTGACACGGGAACTACACACGGCGAAACTACGTATTATTTTGCCTAGGGTCTTACCACCATCTCTTATCGAAATTCAGTGTATAAGATGCTCGTAGTATGTTCAGTGAAACTTCAGGTAACCTCGGGCACTGCGATGTGTAATTTTCTACTGAAGCATTCCATGCTAAAGGCATTTTGAATATAAATTATTCCTTTTTAACCGACATCAAAAAAGGTGGAAGTTCTCAATTCGTCCGAACCTTTTTTTTATGTCGAATCCATTTTTTTAAATCGCTTCAGGCATCTTTTAGTAATCGGTGAGATTACTAAAAGATGCCTGAAGCGATTTGGAAAACTATTTTTTTGTTTAAAAGGGTATTTTTTAAATATTCAAGCTAATCAAAATATTCAATGTTTATTTTAAAAAAATAAACATAAATGTAAAAATTGTATACATCGATGATATTTTTTATATTCAATGAAACTTGGTAACTTTTTAATACGTAGGTAATTATATTAGATAGGTACCACTACCTTATACCGTATCAAATACCTAATATTGTGTACTTTTTAGACGCAGTAATCTTATTAGTGCTACAAACAAAATTATCATAGCATAAATTTCCCAAGATATGATGGTAAGGCATTTCCTAAATAGGAAAACCTCAGTTAAGACCGTATCTTTAAAAATACTGAGCTAGCTAGCTTTAATTGGGTTTGACGCAATGTGATACCAACTTTTATTTCTTGGGAAGTCCCTTGAGGTTTTCTTGAAAATAACTACGAACCTACGAAGCTGAACACTTTAGCAAGTTTCCGAAATTGTTCTTAGTTCTCATCGCGAAATTGTTTTATTCCATACACATTAGGATGGTTTCACAATGGCAACACTCAATGCATAAATCAAAAGTCAAATTTAGAGCAAAAAAACCTAGCGCGCACTTCGGATTACTCAGATTTTTTCGCGCTATGTAAATAACTAACGTCGGCGCACGCACTATGGAAACTAAGACAAGCGCTGCCGCACTCAAAGTCAAGTCAAAGTCAAAAATATTTTTATTCAATACAATCACAAGGATCACGAAATTTACATTTGAAACGTTTTACATACTAGGTGAATTTAGGTGCCAATTACTCCTAAACCAAGCCCAAGAAAACCTGGCAAGAAACTCGGCCAGATCCTAGTGCTTTTTTGTATAATCCATCTTATAACTAGCTTAACTACGAAAAAACTAATACAAGATTACAGTAGTTTACACATTTCAAATCTGTCAGTTAACTGTCTGAGGGCAGAGCAACATGAGGCCATGCATTCTTATCTATAATTATAGTCATTAATTGTTTCTGTTCATATAATTTGTTTCTGTTCCTAGTATTGATTCTATGAAGATCACTATTTTGCTGAAACACATCTCTATTTTTATGAGTGTATAACAAATTTTGATATTTATTTTGTAAAGCTATTGCGAGTTTTTTTTTTATTATTTTCTCAAATACTCACACGATTTCATTTTATAAATGGTAAGTATTGCCCTTTTATGAAGAACAAATATATTTTGAATATCAGCTGTATTCCCCCAGAAAATGATGCCATATGACATAACACTATGGAAGTAGCTGAAATAAACAAAAAAAAAATAGTCTAGCTGTAGCTTGTACTTGCGGAAAAATCACATATTTTAGATTAGACTTCCTAATAGCGCGGTTTAAACAGCTCGGAATAACTTGTTAGTAGGTGCTAGTTCTAAAATTCGCCGCGCGACCTGTGAAACTCTGTCACAAATCTATTTATATTTGGCTCTTAATATAAGGTACAATAAGTTAAAGAAAAATGCTTAATGTTATTGCCGGGCTCAGCAGATATCTCTTCGTATCTATAGTTAATTAGATCTTTGAAACGTCTATGAGGGTAGTCATAAGCATATTCAAACATTTGGCACATATCCACGGTTGTATAAAGATTGTTAGGTAAGAATACAGTACTCGTTAATAGTAGAAACTTTGCTTGGTTTAAGGCCAGGTGGTGCTGTGTGAATTGTTAACCTATTATTTGAAATGAAATTAAATGAAATGATTTATTTGCGTGAAATGTGGTACACAGAGAACTTAAATACATAATTAGATCCAAACATTTCGCTATGAAACCCAGCATGCAAAAATTAAGTAGGTCGGTACATATATGATAATAAAAGATTAAATTTTTAAACATATTAAATAATTATGACAATAATGATTACAATTTCAAATAATTAAATTTAGGTATGAATCAATAGTTTTTACCAGAGCGAACGTTAATGAAGTAATTCTTTAAGCCCATAAAAACATTTGTCAACAAGCCGAGTAAACATTTTTGTTTTAAATTTATAATATGGTAATTCCCTTATAGATATTATATTAAATATTTTATGTACACATTATGTAGTTATTTTTATGACTTGAGGTTGTTTTTCGAACTGGAACTAATAATCTAGTTGGGTCCCTCAATTTTATTTTTGAATTTACTTGATCTTCATAATTGTCTAAGAATTTCTTGTGCTCAACAACAAAACAGCATACCTGAAATATATAAAGACTGGGCAACTTAATTATTTATTTATCAAATCTAATAATATTCAGACTAAAGTTGGATAACACGCAGAACAAACAATACAGTTTATTGTTTACGTAGTAGGTAGGTTGTAGTTCTGGAATAATATCCGACGTAGTAAACTAGTTTGTAAGATACCGAGACACTATTATAATAGTACCTGAAACCCAACATTTACATTGACCCTTATCAAAAGTTCCTTTGATGTTACTAACCCATGTTGTTTTCAGTCCGGATTAATTTTCTGCTTTTGTGCAAAATTTTCTATGCATGAAGTGCTGTCATCTTGACTCGAGGTATGGATAATTTTCGGTTTGAAATAATCCTCGAAAATCCGTCGTGACTTATAACTTATATGTTAACAGAGTTTGTTACTTCTTCTTATCGTGTCACTAGTTATTTCTAACCAGTGTGGTGAAAGGATTAAAGAGTGCCTTAGAGGCTCCTTTCGTGCACTTAGGTAAGCCTTAATGTAAGCTCTCGACCTTGCCAACAGGACCCGCAGGAAAGACGAATCAGTAAATGCGGTGTCGGTTCGGTTGCAGATGTATAACGACTGGCACCGAGCCGGGCTTGTTTCAAGTTTTCCTTCTCTGTTGCTAGCTCTTCTGTTAGTCAGCAGGCGTAATTAACCCCTAATAATTTGAAGACTATCACAGACTATCTTACAAGAGATGGCACTATTCTAAACAGTGACTAACTTTTTACTGAAATTAAGAGGCGTTTATGAGTAAGGTTGAATATTTCTGTGATATGCTCTTGTAGTTGGCTGGGACACTGCTAAGAAACGCTTGTTATTATGACAACTTTCTCTGTAGATCCGTATCCAGTTTTAGAATATCATAAGACTTCTGATCTTACTCGTGGATTCGTACGAAGTACTAGGTATCTATATAATTGTAATTATACATTTTTAATGTCATAGTAATCTTAAGGCTTTCTTGATAAACTTTAACGGATAGGAAACTATCCGTTAAAGTTTATATATCTTTGCTAGAAGTGGGTTTCAATAAATACATTTATGAATTAAAGAGTTATTTAGAAAAAATAATCCTACTGTTACTTTTCACTGCTAACCGGCTAAATGGATCTTGATGAAATTTGTTATCGAGATAGATTGTATCTTGCGGACGGATAAAGGCTACTTTTTTTGTATACTTTTTATTTTTTATTATGTACTTTTTAAGTATTCATCGCGTGCAAAGCCGTGGGCAGCAGCAAGTACAAAATATATAGGGGTGTCAAAGTTACTACGCGAGCGAATCTGCGGGCGGAAGCTCGTTTCTCATAACTCGTTCCTTCTCTAGTATTGGCTTTCGAAATAAATAGCTATCATTTAGAATGTCTCTCAGTCACAAACAATGCAGCTTCGTGTACAACTTGGTTTGTAAATTGTCTTATTTTAGAGCTTGAAGCAAAACAATATTCTACAGAATAATTCTACGGGGATCTCGAATAAGTCAACCCGTTATAGGTACATAGTGAAAACGTTGAGCGGTCCATAGGCAAAAATCGCAATGCAAAGATATCCATCTAAACCTTCGGTCTTTGCGTACCATAAATTATAAAGTCTTCTGTTTGTTTGTTAAGTATTCAGGTTGTTGATAAAATTTGGTAATTCATATTGTTTTAGTAGGTAAAAAATAAAATAAATAAATAATGCGGAAGCAAAGCTTGTGTTATGGGTACCAAATGACTGATTTACTATAATAATAAAAGTTGTGATTTGAACACGTGTAGAATAGTAAGAAAGTTCTTGCAAATGGCACTTTCTAGTGAAGCCCAAACCAACAATACTGGGGTGCACTTGGCTTAGGCCCTTGCACTCCAATGAATCTGGTATTCAATAAACCGAGTAGAACAAATCTTTATACAAATAATAATAATGCCGGACATTTCACACAGCATCATCTGGCCCCACAGTAAGCAAAGCTGGTGTTACTTATACTAAATGACTGATACGTAAATACTCTTATATTTTTAAATACATATTATACACAGAAACACCCAGACCCAATTACAATATTTGGAGATCATATAAACATTTGTCCCGCGGAGGGATTCGAACCCCATCGCGTCTCAGCCAGGCCTTTGTCCACTGCCCCACAGAGGTAGACGTCAGCGTGTATTCATCGCGTATTACCTTTTCATTTATTCCAAACGTTTAAGTTATGTTTCAATAATGCGATAATTACGTGATTAAAACAATAAGGACTACTAAAACAATATGAATTCTAATCGCGAAAGTTTATAAAATTTGGTAAAACGATAGATTTTCTCGGGACAGGACCAAGACTAGTTATTGTGTATACACGCATGCAAAGTCGCGGGCAGATAATTAGGGCAGATCGTTTCAATATAAATCCGTTTGTGATGTTCAAAATAAGTTAGTAGGTATGTATATAATTACATTTTAAAAACTAAAAAGAAAAGAGACTTCATTGAATATAAAAAAAAGTTCAACCAAATTGAAAACGTTTTATGAAGTTGGTTAAAAATGTTTTTATTTTACGTATTTTAGAACTTTACACTACGAAATATGTTATTAAAATGGACGGTCTTATCGCTAAGGGAGCAATTTTTTCCAAACAACCTTTGGATAGAGGCTGACTTGAATACAAGATTGGCCGAGGTTGGGGTGAGATGATGACGATAGTTACCAAAAAACTTTGGATTAAACAATTTCATTGAACGACAGAATGATTAACTATACTATACATAATTATACAATACTATACATTTACCTTCAAATTATTTTTGAAAATTTGTTTAGTAAGTATTCCTAAAAATGTTTTATGAAATAACGATTTTTCTAATAGTTTCGAATTGTAGAAAAATTATTAAATATATAACTTTTTTTCCAATAATAAAGTTATCTTTCTACTCGTAGAGTAAGGCATCTTATTAAAGCCCTCTACACTTTATCTCCGCAATATAACGACGCAACATTACTGAGGGCGGAGGGCAAGACAGGCCAAAGGAATGGGAATCATTTAACATGTCCGCTATAGGGCCTATAATTGGATTCATTGCTGGCCAAGAGAAATATAGTTGCCATTTGTTTTGCTCCGACATATTGACGACAACTTTCACGGGTACAAGCTATAAATAAGTTGTAAATAAAGAGGATAGCTGCTTCTGTTCATAGTACTGTTTATAGATAGATTAAAAAATATTAGATACTACAGCCACAATCTATATATTAATACGTGAAGCTAAAAATTTGAACCCCTTTTTACGAATATTGCGCGGACGGAGTAGTATGAAATTTCGCACACTTATAGTTTATATAGAGAAGCAGTGCAGAATGCTAATATTTTTTTTTTTTAATTTTGCATAAAAATTTAATTATTAATTAATCATGGTCGACCAGTGGGCGATCACTAGTTTACATAGATACAATTTTAAACATAAGTAGGTACAATATAATTCATTAATTAAACTAAATTAAAAAAAAATAGTGTGGGTGTGTAAGTTTGTAGTACTTCTTCTTCGTTGTGTCACTAGTTAATTAGAATTAGTGTGGTGAAAGTATTAAAGAGTGCCCCAGAGGCTCCTTTCGTGAACTTGTTTTCGAATTTTTTTGGTACAAAATGCCGGTTACCTTTACCGTTTTGAAAGTACTAGTATAGATCACATACGTTTTTTTAACAGAAAACACCATTGGTGCACTTTTAGATTCGAACCCACGAACTAAGGGTGACAGGGTCACTACCACTAGACCAGCAGTACCTACTCTCATTTGTAATACTCATTTTATAACTATTAAGTTTATAAAATACGAGCTGACCCAAAATACGTCCTGTCTTTACCATATACCTATATTGAATTCGAAAAGGTATACATCATTAATTTAAAAAAAAAGTATTTTAAAATTGTATTTTAAAATTTGACATAACCGTCAAACGACTGACAGTTATGTCAAACGTAATAAGGTTACATCAGAGAAGTTAATATCGTCGTTAAGTTTTCTCCACGCAACTTTCTTATTTGTGTCTTTCATAAAAACCTTCTGACAATAACAAAAAATAATTAGCGAAATCGGTATAGCCGCTCACGCGTGATGCCGTGGCCAAAATAGGGATCATTTATATATATATATATATATATATATATATATATACACATATGTATACATACATGTTTATACATACATACATACATATATATATATACATATACATACATATATACACATAATATAGGTAGATACATGCCTAAGAATACGAACGGGTTTAAGACAAACCTATATTTGAGTTTGAATATTTATTCAGCAAACATCTCAAATAATTATAATAATAATAAATAATAATTGTGTTAGCATATATAAATACAAGTTTTACGTCTTCTGTGTGCTTCACTGAATTGTAATATAAGTTCTATAATAGAGGAGATGAATGAACCAGCTTTCCTTATACAACAAGAACGAACTTTTGAATATTAGTAACTATAATATTCTTTCCTTACTAAAACTCATTATAAACGCGAAAGTTTGTATGAATGTCTGTTACTCTTTCACGCAAAAACTACTGAATGGATTTTAATGAAACTTTTCAATAATATAGCTTATACATCAGAATAACACATAGGCTATCATTTAAAAAGATATTGTGTGAATTGTCCAAAATATGACGATAAGTGTCAAGTAAGTAGGAAAAAAATTTGCCATCTGCGAGCTATTCTGGCGTGCACTATAAAACCGTTAGAATTACACGAACTACTAATCCTGCCCAGAAGAAGTCGCGGGCACCAGCCAGTCATTTTATATTGACATTTATTTGGACCATACAATAGAACACGATCACATAGAATTAGCGGACAGGTAACTTATTGAGTCGGACATTCTGAGAGGTATACCAAGAATCAGCCGAGCATTAATAAATATATAAGGGCGTATCGGATATCAACCGATTTAAGACATTCGGACGGGCATACTTACCGAGTTTTTGGACAATCAAACACATAGTCGGTCCGCGGTTATTGATCGCCTACCTTTGTAGTATTACCTTGTGATGATTTTCCTTTATAGTATACTTAGGCTCTTGTTTCAGATACAAACTCAAATTCGCTATACGTTGATATATGACTTGATATATTATGTCACTTATAATGACGGACATTTCACACAGCATCATCTAGCCCCAAAGTAAGCAGAGCTTGTGTTATGGGCACCACATGACTGATACACTACTTATATACTTTTATTTTTTTTAATACATACATATTATACATATATATATACATATATAGTATACATATGTATATGTGTATATATATATTATATATATATATATATATATAAATGAATCCCTATTTTGGTCACGGCATCACGCGTGAGCGGCTATACCAATTTCGCAAATTATTTTTTGTTATTGTCAGAAGGTTTTTATGAAAGAAACAAATAAGAAAGTTGCGTGGAGAAAACTTAACGACGATATTAACTTCTCTGATGTAACCTTATTTCGTTGGACATAACTGTCAGTCGTTTGACAGTTGACAATTTTGAAATACTTTTTTTTTTAAATTAATGATTTATACCTTTTAGAATTCAATATACATGGTAAAGACAGGACGTATTTTGGGTCAGCTAGTATATTATAAACTTAATAGGTATAAAATGAGTATTACAAATGAAAGTACTGCTGGTCTAGTGGTAGTGACCCTGTCACCCTTAGTTCGTGGGTTCGAATCCAAAAGTGCACCAATGGTATTTTCTGTTAAAAAAACGTTTGTGATCTATACTAGTACTTTCAAAACGGTAAAGGTAACCGGCATTTTGTACCTAAAAAATTCGAAAACAAGTGCACGAAAGGAGCCTCTGGGGCACTCTTTAATACTTTCACCGCACTAATTCTAATTAACTAGTGACACAACGAAGAAGAAGTACTACAAACATACACACCCACACTAATTTTACAAATTTTTACACACATGCAACACATTGTGCGTTTGTACTCGTTCTGCTCGCTCCCGTTCTGGTTTTGGATGAAAATCTGTGTTTTTGCTTTTAGACAAAAAATTCACTGAGCCAAGGCCAATTTGTCGTGCTGCAGCACACACAAACTTACCTATACTTAGTTATTTCTATGTACTTACTTTTTGAATATGTTCGTTTAATTAATTAACTATATTGTACCTACTTATGTTTAAAATTGTATCTATGTAAACTAGTGATCGCCCACTGGTCGACCATGATTAATTAATAATTAATTTCATTTTTATGCAAAATTAAAAAAAAAATATTAGCATTCTGCACAGCTTCTCTATATAAACTATATGTGTGCGAAATTTCATACTCGCGCAATATTCGTAAAGAGGGGTTCAAATTTTTGCTTCACGTATTAATCACGTATGAAGTGCAACAATCTACTATTTCTTTCAACTACGTAGTAATGTTATCATTAATCACTACAAAACCGATCACAAAGGATGCATTTTTTGCTTAGAACCAAAACAGTGCAGTAAAGTTATATGTTATCTCATGATTGCACTGTTTTTCATTATTGCACTGTTTTTTACTTTTATTTAAATAAAAATTTACCGTAGAGGTTTAATATCTCCCATTAAGGTTAATATAAAATGCTTGCATTCGAGCAAAAAGATACTGGCTGATAATTAAAAGCGGCTGCATAAAACCGACTTGGTGAAAACAAAAACAAATGGCGCGCATTTTGTACCATTGTAAAACTTTGATTCTTCATAGTTTTAGTTTGAAGAGGTATATTTTATCACAGTAGGTAGATTGGTAGTTGAAAGAAAAGTAAATTACGCAACTTGCAAAAGAGAATAATTAATGCACTCCTGTTAATTCAGTGCCCTCGCTTGCGCTCGGGCACCAACATAACACTCGTGCATTAAGAACGTACTTTGCGCTTGGTGCAAAAATCTACTATTAGGGTCTTTCTTATAAACACACACAAGCTTATACGTTGTTTAAATCTTTTGCCATCTTTATCAACTGACATAAGGATGACAAGGACAAATATATATTTAAGCGCCTGATTATGTTATTATAGGAAAAGGATAAACTTGTTTATAGTTTGCGTTTAAAGTTTATTTGGTTATTGTTGTACTTAAAAGGTATACATTTAGATAAACACGGGATTTACTCACGTATTATTTTGTCGATGGAGGCACCGACACTATTTCAATTCATCCAGAGAATCTTCATCAGGGTGAGTTCGACCCCCGCGGTCAGCGTTGCCGCTCGAGTTCGCACTCAACTTTTGAAAGTGAAATAGTTATCTCTATAATAGAAATGTTACTTATTAGTTTATTCCCAAGCCATTGTTATGGTTCAATAGCCGTGCTTTAATAACAGTTCTGAACGAAAATCTGTCAAAAATTCAATGCTCGGCCAGGTGATTTGTTAACGACTACCAAAACATTGATTCCAATAAAATTCCAACAATCGGTTACTATTAATGAATTGGTATTACGGGAGGTTTATCTTGAATGTAACACATGTTGTCATATGAATAAAAACCGAATGTTACGTAATACCAATTCATCTTGTCAAAACTTGTTACGATCAAAGTAATGATTGAAATAATAGATACATATTGCTAATCTAAATCTAATCCTTACCTGGATGACCGAGCTTAGCTCGGTATAAAACATTGATTAACCGACGTTTTCAAAATGAAACCTTGGTAGATCGATTTATAGCTCCCGAAACCCCCGGCATACTAAATTTCTTGAAAATCGTTGGAGCCGTTTCCGAGATTCAGATTATATATATACCTACATATATACAAAAATTGCTCGTTAAAAGGTATTAGATACATTGTTTGTACCAAGAAACCCATAACAGCTATACTGTTTTGATCTAAAATATGACTCTTAGTAGAAATATTGTGGATTAATCTTCAATCTCAAGTCCAAGCTCAATTAATCTTAATTCGACTTGAGATTTGAGAGGATTTTTACAAAGACTGGAGATTACACCCTTTTGATTGTACTTGTTTACCGTTTGTAAATTGAAACTTGTAGTTCGTAGGTACTGCAGTCTGCCAGTGATTAGTGGTGAGGTGAGCCTTTAAAGTCAACACCTACAGGCGCGACACCTCACACGTCACGTATTTTTCGTGACCCTATATCATATAACGCAGTTAAGGGCACTCCTCGGTACCGTGTCCAGAAATCAGCTGCGCGAGACTTGTTATTGTGGTACTACTGGGCTCGCACTCGTAACTATAGAGCCATATTTCCTTAGAAACTCGCGGCGAGACACTAGTGAGCATTGACTCTTACAAGGTATCTGAGGGCAACACTCCCTTACAATAACGAAACGATCTCGATTTATACTAAAATGGCTAGCCCTTTTGTCTATAAAGTCTTATCGTGAAAACGGACTGAGTTTTAGTGGAAACTAAAACGCAAGTTTGAAATTTATAGCAACTAGACATGGTTAGAATATGGAGAACTTCGTTTTGCACTTGCTTTTGAATACGGACGATATAAAGAGCAAATTCCGTGTGAAAATTGAAAATCCAAAAGCTTTTCATAAAAATATGATCCTCAATGACGAACGAGATCTGCGTAAAGAACGATGTTTTAAATCACATGAGCATTGATTTTACAACACAAAATATTTATCAGTGTTAGATAAATATTTTCTGTTGTAAAATCAATGCTGAATCGAATGTCCATCATTGTGTTGAATCTTTGAGCATTTTGGTTCCTATTATTTTGAAACTTTAGCATTTCATTTCAAAGTTTGAGGTCGAGTTATTCGACGAAACTCCGCAATACAATTTTCGACATCGCAATACAATTTCAAAGACAGATGGATTGATGTAATTGTTCAAGTTTCGCAAACTTTATAGAATATTTTGTCTTTAAAATAGGTTTTAACGTAAAGTAGAAGTTTCGTTTAAATATTTTTCCATTAAGTATTAAATTATCTATTAAACTTATTTTATAACTTGTTTTAGAAACAATTAACAGTTTGTTGATGACATAGTTGATTTGCCATACCAACTATGCCAGTTGACTTTTGTTTACATTATGGTTTTAAACATACCCCACCAACGTAATAACTATTGATTCATAAAAAATACTTAACGAATGATCCAATGTTTACAATATACCTATTTTATTCGCCAGATGGCGCTGTTAGAGTAAACATCTCTCATGTTGACAAATATTTTTATAAATTCCCTATTCGTTAAAAGGTGTCCATTTCCTAAATATTTTAGTGGATTTACAATACTTAACTGATGAATCAGTTCTGTAAACGTTTTCTCGTGAATCCGTCTTTTCTAACTAACGGTTTCTATGTTTAAATTTCGACAAGTGCAAGATGAACTTTATTACGCTTAGTGTTGCTGTATTACTCGTGTTGTAAAAGCAGCAGTGTGTTGTGAGACTTTGAAAGTGAATTACATAATAAATCAGTAACTAGTACACTTTTATAAACAACATTTGCAATCTATCTGTTTACTAGAAACAAGTGCCGCTATTTAGTAGCAGACATTGGAAATTGCAACCTATATCAATACGTAATTTTTTTGAGCAACCGAACAAACAGTGCTCAGTAGCCAATCAAAGATGGCGCCTATTCGAAAACCCACTCATAACGTCTGTAGTAAATGCTCCCAGCCTTTAATGACCAAGCATTTCATGAAATGCGCGTCGTGTAAAATTAAGCTTCATTTAGACACCTGCTCCTCTGAAACTGATGCACATTACTGTCGATTATCTGCAGAGAGTAATGCGAAATGGAATTGTGGGCCTTGTATCAGAAAAAACTCAAAATACAACAATATTACACCTGTCAGACCACGTCCGCAAAGCAACTTGGAGGAGGCAGAAATAACACCCAAAAGTAGTAACTACTCGCCTAGGCATCTTAATGTGACGTTTAGAAAGAAGGCAAATCCTACTTGCAGCCTTGCAAAAACGGCCTACAAATGCGACTCTCCCTCTCACGAAAATGAAACAACGAGCAATGCTATTCTCTCGGAAATCATAGATCTTCGCGCCACTAATACTAAACAGTTGCATCTTCAGCTCATGATATAAGCATAACACCGATTACTAGACATGCTCTGAATGATAGTAGCATCTCAACAATACCCTTGAACATTAATCTGGAACGGCCACAGCATGAAAAGCAACTAAAACATTCTAGCGATGATAGGCATCCCACAGCGACTACTTCTATGGTTCCAATACTGGCGCAGACGCCGCCTGAGGGGTCGCTGCCAATATTTCTTCTTTAATATACCTTCTTTAGATCTTGAACAAAGTACGGACTACAATAGAACTGGTTGGCAAACGTACCGAAACCGTAAATCAAAACGCGTCAGACAGAATGTCGTTAAAGGACGTGGGCAGCAGCAACACCAGTTACAGACGGTAGAGAGGACAAAAAAATTGAATGCATGTTTCTTCAAGTCGGATACCATGCCGAATGCTATCATTGCACATATGGAACACATAAGCTCAAGATCAGGTTTCGAAGTTAGAAAGCTGAAACAGAAAAATGATCGGTATGCTTCATTTATTGTATCTGTTCCGATGAGTGCTATGCAGTTATTTATGGAACCTGAGTCTTGGCCCGCGGGAACTGAAGTTCAGGAGTGGTTTCACAGAGAAGCCGAGCGTGATACATACAAATCCTATAATTGACCAGGGGGTCAATTATAGGTTTTGTTTGTATTTCTGCCGGAAGTGTGCCCTCACACTTCCGGCAGAAATACAAACAATACAAGAAATACTAAAGAGAGGGATGACGCAGGAACAGACAAACCAATTTCGTATTAACACCAGTAAACATCAGCTCCGTATTGTATATGTAAATGGGCTCAGAACAAAACTCAAATACTTTCAGCATAACTTGATGATATCTGAAACAGATTTAGTAGCGGTCACGGAAACGAAGCTAGACCCTTCAATTAATGATGCTGAAGAAGTGATACCAAGTAGTTGGGAGCTATTGCGGCGAGATCGACCTTCTAGAGGAGAAGGAGGAGTGCTTCTAGTAGCAAGGCCGGGGCTTGAGCTCACGCGACGTCATGATCTAGAGACGACGGACTGCGAAGATGTATGGGCTGTAATTAATTACTTAGGCAGAGTTTATTTTCTTTGTGTTATTTATATAAAGTCGAGGGCGAAAGAAGAGGAATACATGAATTGGTTCTGTAAGGTTGAAAGTAATATTGATATTATACGTGACTCGCCCATTGTCGTTCTTGGTGATCTGAACCTTAATAGTGCCAATGTAAATGTAAATAATTATATGTATTATTTTTTAAATTACTGTGATCTCATAGAGCATAACGATATAGTTAACGTCTTAGGTAGCAAATTGGATGTAGTTTTGACTAGTGCGAGTATGCAGGATGTAAGTGTGTATGCAGCTGAGGAGGGCTTGGTGGAACGCGCAGATAAATACCACCCACCACTTGAAATTGTGATGAACTGTGACGTAATTAAGAGAGAAAAGAAAATGGAGGCCAGCAACATTGATGCATCAACTGATTGGAACTTTAGTAAGAGAGATTTTGTGTCACTTTATAACTGTATTATCAATACTTCCAAAGATGAAGTTCTCATGCAAACTGGTGCAAGCAAAGCTTTAGACTCTTTATATTCATTGTACAATTGCTTTAACACCTGCATTCCAAAGAAAGTACGTCGTCCTAAGGCAACTAGAAGATACCCAATTTGGTACACCAAAGAAATACTAACAGACCTTAGATTAAAATCGACATTACACAAACTATGGAAGGTGAGCAAGGATCCAACCGTATACAGGTTTTTTTGTGCAATTAGGTCTGGTGTAAAATTAAAAACTACTTTGGCATATGACAACCATATAATACGCATACAAAATTAACTGGTCATAAACCCCTAAGCGTTCGGGAACCACATGCATAGTTTGAAAACTAAGGGAGGGTTTGAACCATCAGTGACCTATAATGGTACTAGTCACAGGGGTCCAAATGCTGCAAAAGCCTATGCCGATTACTTCAGTAGCGTTTTCTTATCACAAGCACCGGATTTATGCGCAAAACAAGCAACAACTATTGGAAACAATAGTCTCATAAACATAACAAGTATTTCTGTAGGTGAAGTAGAAGCTGAAACCGAAAAGTTCCATAGGTCCTGACAAAGTCCCATCCTATATAATAAAAGCCTTTATGACACAACTATCTGTACCACTAGCCCACATATTTAACATAGCTCTTAAAACAGGCACATATCCTGCAAGATGGATACAATTCGTGTAATACCAATTCACAAGTCAGGAGACAAACTGCCTGTTGAAAACTATAGACCCATCGCTATTCTATCTGCATTCGCTAAACTATTCGAAAGTATTATACATACAAACATATATAAACAAGTTATGCCCTATCTTAATGACTCACAGCATGCTTTCAGGAATGGTCGGTCTGTAATCACGAATCTGCTTACCCTTGTAAATTATATTTCAAAGAGGCTTGATGAAAATACACAAATAGACGTAGTGTATTTAGACTTCAAAAAAGCATTTGATCAGGTTGATAACAACGTGCTACTGAAACAACTAAGCTCTTACGGGATGGCTCCCAAACTCTTAATTTTTTTTGCCAGCTATTTGAGTGATAGAAAACAGTTCGTACGCCTGGGATGCTATGACTCTGAATCATATCACACCCGTTCTGGTATCAGTCAAGGTTCCTTGCTTGTTCCACTACTTTTCACAATTATGATCGATGACCTATCCAAGTGACTGAGTAAGGTGAACTGTCTGATTTACGCAGACAATGTCAAGATCTTTACTAAGATCAAAACGCCCCAAGACTGCAAAGATCTGCAGCATGACATAAACGCGATTCAGGCTTGATCAAATCAAATTTCTTTCGTCGACAAATCGACTTTACTTTAATGTATCTAAGTGTCAAGTTGTGAGTTTTACCCGCTCGTCACAAAGCATATTAGCACAATATGAACTCCGAAATGAATTAATTAGCAGGTGTTATTCAGTAATAGATCTAGGGATAGAATTTGACACGAAGCTAAACTTCCACAACCATATCCGGTTGCTAACCGTCACATGTTTTAAAAGATTAGGTTTGTTTTACGTAACTGTAAAAGCTTCACGAATGTACATGCCATAAGACTACTCTACACTTCTCTAATCAGAACAAAAATTGAATATGGTGCCGCTGTATGGAACCCTTATGAAGTTACATACTCACTGATGTTAGAAAAGGTTCAAAAAAGATTTCTCAGATTCTTATACAATAAATGTTATCATATATAAATCCATTTATGTATCCAACGCTATATCTTCAAGGGGCTTTAGGGTTTAACTCTCTTGAAACTAGAAGACTCTACGAGCAAATTATATCTTTGTACCGCATACTGAGGGATGTTGCCGATTGTTCTTTTCTTCTAAGTGAAGCCAGCAGCCTATACGTCCCAAAACAGCGTGCTAGGTTCCACCCTGGCCGCGTACGACTTTTTGAGCCAGTGCGGGCACGGACACTGTATTGTCAACATTCGCCTATCTCCCGTGCGCAGCGCAATCTCAATGCGCTCATCACCAAGTATCCTCACTTCGATGTGTTTGCGGATGAATGGAAGATGATTGAACGTGCTTGCCTTAACTTTTGTGAGAACAATATTATTAAGTAATACCTAGGTATGTTTAAAGGTATAGGTTTAAGTAAGAATTGTAAAATGTTTAGTTTTTTTTATGTAAGTAATTGTTAAGTATTGTGATTTCGTTTCTTTTGTTTAAGTTTCTTGTTTCTATATTTTATATTATATTAAGTATCCGTCCTAGATATAACGCATTAGTGTAAGCTGTAAAGTTATATCTATTTTAAACATTAATAAATAAATAAATTTATAATTATACCTTATGCATTATTAAATTAAATATCAACCTAGAAAAAAACATGGCCACCATACATATACTTTTGGGAAATAAAATTACTAACTCAATAGCCCGAAATTACCTAATCCTCGAAGCTAAGATGAATCATTAAACTGAAGATAGGCTGTCAAAAGAGAGATGAAAAATGATAAAGCCTATTAAATCCGTTAACACTGCTAGTGGTAATTTTTATCCTGTCTACTGTTTTTCCGTTATGATTTTGAAAGGATTAAGGATAATTAAATTCGGGTTTGAAGTGTTCTGTTGATTCTTCGTTTGGCATTTTATATAGTAGCATAACTCATATAAATTAATTAATTTTTCGAATGTTATTTTATGTTTTATATAGTCATCATCATCATTGGCCTTCGCTCATCTGTTGAAGATGATTTAGATAGCGTCAGTAAAGTTACAGAGCAGTTAATTGTACTAGAAAACTTTCGTTCATGGATCCACTCCAGCAAGCTGAGGTGGGTGAAGTTTCTTCTCCACTGACGTCACTCTGTCTGGGATTCTGTTTGATAGCACAGGCCTTCCCAGGTACCTACACTAACCTCTTGACCTTGCCAACAAGACTCGCAGGAAAGACGAATCAGTACATGCGGTGTCGGTTCGGTTGCAGGTGCATAACGGCCGGCACCGAGCCGGGTTTGTTTCAAGTTTTCCTTCTCTATTGCCAGCTTTTCTGTTAGTCAGCAAGGGGACTAAACCTTATTTATCATTTATTAAGTAATCTTAGCTTTAAGATGACTTCTTAACAGAATTGTAGACAATTTAATTATAGGCGTATTATGTTACATTGAGATTGGTAAGACGAGGAACCAAAGAAAATTCTAGACGGTCACACCGCAATGACGTTTAGAAAGATCCACTACGACTTTGTGATGATATCTTATGAAAACAAAATCATATAACATTGACGATTATCATCAGAACAGATGCCATTATAGAAAGAAGAAGAAGATATGTTGTGCTGTGTCTAGGAAAGATGTTTATTATTTTTGCAGACAATGAAGCAGTTATAACTTTTAAAACTATCATGGTTTTGCACATAATTTTCACTCAAAACGGGATATTTACCAAGATAAATGAGTTTTTCTGCTTCTCGATATTTCGGCACAGTTGCATGCGCCATGATCACGAGATAAACTGATCACTGATCAGATCAGAATCAGATCAGATCAGTTAATCTCGTGATCATGGCGCATGCAACTGTGCCGAAATATCGAGAAGCAGAAAAACTCATATATCATGGTAAATATCCCGTTTTGAGTGAAAACTAAATGAAGCAGTTATCAGTTTTCGTTGAACTAAACAAAAAGCCACAACAACGCAGTTTTATCCTGTGATTTTTGAAGTGATAGCTTTTTGTGGGAGGGTAAACCGCTTCGTTACGTAACGCGTTACTGCGCCAGTCTGTCTGGCTTCCCAATCTCTCACGCATACGGCAGCGGTGGGCAGGCTCCCCCTCTCTCACTCTAATCCACAGCGCTAGCTATATATATATAGTTCAACTTAGATTAGTTTAAGTTATCACTTCTGTCGGGCGTCCCGAGATGATTTTTTTACTCTGTTTTGTGCCACGTGCACTGAAATCATGAGTGTAACTTTTTTATAATTTAATTACTGTTGCCAGATAGTACTATGATAATGCTAAGTAGCATCCCTGCTAACTCAGACTTAATCTTATTTGGTCGCGTCCACTTTGACGTGATTGTAAAACTACAAGATGCTACGGCATGGTAGAGGACGATTTCAAAAATCAAAAATGGATTCTTAAAAGCTTATTTATTAAAAAGGTCTTTTTTAAAGTCATATCAAACGGTATGATAAGATAGTATGGTAAAATAATAATATTCCCCACATTACAATACATGTAGTGGAGGTAATAAGATTTTTTTTTAATATATATATTTTAAATATATATATATATAGAGAGGCACGATCGGTTCATCAATGTTTTCTTGTAACGTTATCACGTAAAATTATCGTCCTTAAACCGAATTTTTAAGACAGACAACCATTTTTTAAGTTAATACTTACTTTAGTTTCTCAATAAGTAGTTACCTTACGATTCCCTAGCCACCATGGAAGAGCAACGACTACACTGCCGTCGCATTGTGCAAACTAGTACGGAGTGTAGTCACTTGTCTTTACCTAACCGCTAAATGATACGAATATTACGAATTTACCACAACCGAAGATGTTTAGAATAGTGTAAAATAATAAGATGTCCCAGTTGTAAGTAAAAACACGTAAACTATTGATTACTTGTCTCGTCATAATCTATGCTTGTATAGCAACAGAATCAAAAAAAACATTGGTTTGAAAGATACAAGCCTTAAAAAAATAGTATTTCAACTGTGATTTTAGCGTAGTTTTAAGCGTAAATATCTTTTAGTCTAATACTAATCTTTTAGTGTTAGTAGTTAAGTTTAGTATTTAGTTTTGTACCTTATTTTGAGTCTGTGTAATGTTGTGTCAAATAAAGTTTTTATCTATCTATCTATCATCATATCAGCCCCTAGAAGTCCACTGCTGGAGTTTGATTGACAATTGATTTCCAGGAAGAAGGATTTTGCCTTCTCCATCCACCGATTTCCCGCGATCTTTACAATATCATCAGTCCATCGGGTGGGGGGTAGTCCGACGCTTCGTTTTTCTGTCCTTGGTCGCCATTCGAGAACTACGTAGCATTATTGCTCTATAACTGACTTGCTCTACCTTGAGAATGTATATCTATCTATTTTGATGTTTAAACCAACTATGAAACAATGAAAATATTTGAGCAACGTACCCATATCAATTTTAATATACTAAAGAGAGCAGTAACATATCTAAATATAGCGTTGTAAATAAAGTATTGGCAAGTGATCCGTTAAAAGTGTTTGATCCTTCTTTTTTCAACATTTTCAGTATCAATGTTCTCGTATGACGCTATCATGAAAGTATCATCAAAAGGCTGATTAAGGCACAGTTCAATACACAAAATTGATGAGGGACTGGCTATGAACTCTTGTTTGTTTTTTAGTACGCCTTTGTCACAATTAACAAAAAACGGTGCCATAATTTTTAGGAGAGTCTTATTAAATCTGGGTTAATTAAATCAGGATCAAAGGTCAGAAAGCCTTTGTGCTGTTTTAGTAAGTTCGCATGAGTCGCCAACTTTATGGTAACATAATACATAGGTGCCACCCGCCACTTCTAACATACTACGGCTACTTAGCCCAGACTGAAATTACGTTTGACATTAATAATTACGAACAATTGCTCTTCTAAATTACTTAGTTTTTGTAGTATTATTTCATATGTTATTAGGTGATCTTAGCGGAATTTTAGTCAATATATTATGACTTCTTAGGACAAGTGGAGATTTTTTGTGATATGATTGAGGAGTCCAAAATAACTAGATGGTCATTCCGCGATAAATTTGGAACAGGCAAATGACCACTGACTAATAAACTACTGTTTTTGAAATTCAATCCCTCAGAGGGTGATAAGGGGTGAAAACGAATGTATGAAACTTTTTAACGCGTGTCGCGATTTGCTTGAAACTTGATTTGAATAATTAAAATGCAAAATAAATGGACACGTGTTTCAGGATTTTTCCAAATAAACCCAACAAAGGGGTAAAATGGGGTGTCAAAGTTTGTATGGGAACTTTTTAACGATTGGTGTGATTTATTTCAAACTTGGTTTAGTTACTTAAAATGCAAAATAAATGGACACATGTTTCAGGATTTTACAAAAAAAACCTCATAAACGAGTAAATGAGGAGTGAATGTTTGTATGGAAACTTTTTAATGTGTGGTCAGGTGATTGGTTTGAAACCTATAAATAAAATTTGTCTATAATTCCTTTTAAAAAAACTACGAACGAAGTCGCGAGCAACAGCTAGATTTAAATAAAATAACAAATGACGAAAAACAAGATTTTGAAGATCAAGATTTGTGACATCACACTATAAACAATATAATCTCTTGACACTGACAAAATTGATATTATTATGACACAGGCCATTAACGAAGAAGAAGCTTGGATTGAAACGCAACCTCCAAAGCTTGGTTGAGGTCAGATCTTTTTATTTCGGGTCAATGCTTATAAAATGATACTGAAGGCTAACTTTTTTGTGATCTGTCAAACGCAACGGGTGTCACGCAGTCTGCCGTTACGCGTGAAATGAACAAATTAGAATTGGATGAAAAATATTTTTAGAGAATTCAATAAGCTTTGTGTAAAAACTGTCACAGCGTGGATACAAATGCCAATTTGCATTTGAGATTGACAATATACTTTTCATTTAATTGGTAACATAGCGAGTAGTCTTTTGAAAAAAGCGCATCACTACATAAAACAAAGTTGCTTTCCGCTGTCTGTCTGTCCCTATGTATGCTTTGATGTTTAAAACTACGCAACGGATTTTGATGCGTTTTTTGTAGTAGATAGAGTGATTCAAGAGGAAGGTTTATATGTATAATACATGCATAATATAGTAGAGAAAACTGATAATTTTAAAGGTTTCTAATGTGATGTCGTAAATAAACACATTTTTTTGTGGTTACATTGCAAACGCTGGCTCAACATGTTGCTTGTTTGCTGTATTATAACATTCTATAGTATATTTTGTATCAGCATTGCACCCGTGCGAAGCCGGGGCGGGTCGCTAGTTATAATATAAATGACTATATTATTGATAATAATGCATGCATGGTATAAACTATTGTAATCTTGTATTGGTATTTCGTAAGTAAGCTAATTATAAGATGGATCATACAAAATAGCGCTTGGACCAGGACGAGTTTCTTGCCAGTTCTTCTCGGACTTGGATAAGAAGAAATTGTAACCTAAATTCACCTAAAATAGTAGACGTTTAAAAGTGAACCTTGTACATAATGTATTGAATAAAAATATTTTTGACATGGATAGACCTTGGAATATGGACAGACAAACACAAATTTGCTTTTCAGATGTTGGTCGTCTTTGCAAAACAAACATTTCGCTCTTATTTTATTTATTTTACTCGAGTTATTTCCGGTTTTGTTACTAATGTTGGTGTTTTTATTTAAATAGAGCTAGAGTTATTGATGCGGGTGTGAATAATTGGAATAAAAACTTTGTGTTTAATTGTGATTCGAATAAAAATAATACGTAGTTATTTTATATGAAATAACAAATAACGAACGACAAGATACACCTTTGTGACATAAACAATATAAACACTTGACACTGGCAAAATTTACATTCTTATGACACATGCCATTAACGGAAAAGAAGAAGAAAACAATATACCTTTGATTTAATTGATATCGTTACCAAAGTGTTTGTAAGTGACGACCTCTGTGGCGCAGTGGGCTAAGGTCAGGCTGAGACGCAGAAGGTTGCGGGTTCGATTCCTGCCGCGGGACAAATGTTTGTATGATCTGCAAGTATTTGTCTCGGGCCTGGGTGTTTCTATGTATAATATTTATGTATTTACGAAAAAAAGTATATAAGTAGTATATCAGTCATGTTGGTACCCATAACACAAGCTCTGCTTACTCTGGGGCCAGATGATGGTGTGTGAAATGTCCGGGATTATTTATTTATTTTGTAAGCACCTTGTACCTTTTATTAGTCGGTACTACTACAACTTACATCGTATTAATGTAATGTCAATATGATTTTTCAACATTTTTATACTTATACGAATACTAATATAACTTTCATTCAAAACAGGATATTTACCATGATATGTAAGTTTTTACGCATTCCAGTATTTTTCATTTCATTTCCATTTTAGTTTATTTATACTTCTTATGTCATTGGCTAAATGCGTCAATCACACGTCAATTTAGTTTAATTAAGAAATGTCACTTCAAAATTTTGAGTAACATTTTTAAGTGACATTTCTAAATTTTTAAGATTTTTGTGCAAATAAGTAAAATTCATGATCGCCATTTCATGCTATTTCATTCATGTGCCATGATCACTAGATAAACTTTTTATACTAGTTAGATTTTAAGACTAATATTTTATTTATTCGATTGCTCTTTTGGTAGATATAAAAAAATAACTACAAGATTTTCCCCCACTCGCTAATTTTCCATGATATCCTTATCGAAGAAATGACGCACTCAAATAATCAAGTTGATTATATAGTTTATTAAATGTAAATATATTATTATATAAAACAAAGTCGTGTTAGTTACACCATTTATAACTCGAGAACGGCTGGACCGATTTTCATGATTTTTGATTTGTTGGATTTGTCTTTGCCCGAAACAGCAGAACTATTAAATTATTTGCAAAAAAAGTGGTGAGCTCAGTTTGATACAACTTTTGACGACGATGTGACGCATGAGTAATTGAGTCATTAAGAAGCAAAGTCAAGCAAAGTGTTTTAAATGTGATATATTTTTCTTTATTAAATGTGCGGTCGAAGTCGCGATCGAGACATCTAGTAAACATATTACAAAGTTGGACCATTTTCATGATTTTTGAATTTGTTGGATTAGACACACACATACTTATACATGCGAGAACACACACACACACTTTACACACTACACACTAGCTACTTAAGATTTAATATTTTTTGCGAATCCCCCTATAGTATGCTATAGTATCTAACTTAGGTTCTGTTTAATTATCTTCGGAGGTGGCAACACAGTTTCACTTCTGCGTAATATTATCGTTCTTTCCATGTTTTTGTATATACTTGTTTATGCTCCCAAATAAATACATTTTGATTTGATTTAATTTGATTTGTTTTCGCCCCAAATAGCTGAATAACCAACCAACCAGTTTTCAAGTGGTGAGTGCAGCAAAGTCAAGCAAAGTGTTTTCACTACATAGTATAAAACAAAGTCGCTTCCCGCTGTCTGTCTGTCCCTACGATGCTTAGATCATTAAAACTACGCAACGGATTTTGATGCGGTTTATTTTAATAGATAGAGTGATTCAGGAGGAAGGTTTATATGTATGTTTATTATATAATACATGCATAATATAGTAGAAACACTGATCATTTTAAAGGTTTCTAATGTGATGTCGTAAATAAACACATTTTTTTGCGCTTACATTGCAAACGCTGGCTGAACCCTACGAGATAGATCAAAACAATGTACTAAGTATTACACCTTAAAAAGGTCTAAAAAAAGTCCGCGATGGTATATGTCTATCTCTTAGGGATAACCCACAATTACCATTTTTTATCCTTTACTTTTTACGAGAAATAATGGCTTATTTAAGAAGCGATAATGAGTGTTTTTCACATGGCCAATTATATGTCGCTCTTTCAAGAGTAACCTCTAAAGAATACATTTTTGTATTGTCTTATGACAAAAATCTGTAAATGTGGTATATAAAAACATTCTGTAGTATATCAGTATCAGCGGGTCGCTAGTATTGTTATATATTTTCTTTAAAACGCGCGGACGAAGTCGGAACGGGATAGCTAAGTTATACATTAACATGCTAGTCAGCGATTCAAAAACGTTCTAGATCTGCGGTTTGGGAGTACATTCGTAACTAATTAGCAACAAGAACAAGACGATGCCCATTCCTAAAACTTTGCGTGGAATGGGACGGATGAATATTCATAGCAGAATATTCACTGGAACACGGTAGGCCATCCACAGCTTCTGACATAGCTTAGAAAAGGGACAGCTAGGTTGAGTGACTAGAAATACTAATAACCGTGATTTTAGGCTCTTACTTAGATAACATTAAATATATGGACAAATATTTAGTACTATTCCGCCAATCTATTCCCAAAGAGTTAGACACGATGCAGACGCATGCACCTCCCGCATTTGCATGGCTTTTCAATTGCGGGCGAGAGGGAGGTGCACACGTCTGCATCGTGTCTAACTCTTTGGGAATAGATTGGCGGAATATTACTAAATATTTGTCCATCTATTTCATGTTTTGTAATGGATTTCCGCAAAGTCACGCCTGAATTAATTATCTAACTTACTTATACATTGATAAATGATTTTAGAATAAGTATATTCTAAAGTTACAGTTTAGTTCACATTTAAAACACGTATTAAACGATGTTTTCTAAAAATGCAACCTACCTAGATCGATTTATCGCCCCTGAAACTCCCTGCATACTTAATTTCATGAAAATCGTTGGAGCTGTTTTCCGGGATTCAGATAACATATATATACAAGAATTGCTCGTTTTAAGGTATTATATAATAGTAAAGCCAGCGAAACGCAAAAGATGTGTAGTCCTTAAGCCAATGTACATGTCCTTATCCGGTACTCAGACTAAATGTTTATATTTTAATGTTCTGAATCTCAGATTATTATATTATTATATTATAATTATTATTATTGATATCTATCAATAATAATAATTATAATAATAATTTTGGACATTTCACACAGCATCATCTAGTCGCAAAGTAAAAATAGCTTGTGTTAAGGAAACCACATAACTATTATAATTAAAAAAAATACATACATATTATACATAGAAAAACACCTAGACCCGAGACAAATATTTGCAGATCGTTCAAACATTTGTCCCGCCACGGGAATCGAACCCGCAATCTTCTGCGTTTTGCCACACAGGTCATTCAAAATCCAGTACTAGCTGATGCCTGCAGCTTCGCACGCGTGGTACCTACATAAAAAGAAGCCATAAATATCATAACAGAGCGTTGTCAGTATGTATATGAAAATCGTATGTATGTTCACAAACATTTACAATTAAAAAGAAAAATTGCGATGGTAATAGAATTACTTTTTTTTTTTTTTTTTTTCTTCGCTCATATGAGCAGGCTAAAGTCTAGAGACCATACTGCCTTGTCTTGCGTAAAATAATTTCATCCGTTCTGATGTGATGAATTGAATTGAATGATGATTTTTAATAGAATTACTAGAAATAAAGATAAACTCGCTGTTCCCACAGTTAGGCTCGCTAAAGTAAATGAGTCTTCTACAACGAGGTCCCTAGCGACGTGTTAGATTTGTTAATTGGCGAATTAAAAAAACGTTATGTAACAGAAACTGTCTCATCAAGCATATTTAAGAATAACAGATTATTTAGATGACAAAAACGCTTGGGATAAATCTTCAACTCAGCTCGGCATCCGTAACAAAATAAGCAAGGATTAAATAAAAAGTGTTTAGCCCAGACGAGTTTCTTACCGGATTGTTCTTGAACTGGGTGAAGGAGGAACTTCATTGGATACAATTTGAGACCATAAAATTATTTATTTTGAAATGTTTAGTGGAAAGTAGATGTATTTATACGCTTTATATCAGCTTCACTTGTATGTATGTTTGTATATTTGTTTGTATGTTTGTTTGTATGTTTGTTTGTATGTTTGTTTGTATGTTTGTTTGTATGTTTGTTTGTATGTTTGTTTGTATGTTTGTTTGTATGTTTGTTTGTATGTTTGTTTGTATGTTTGTTTGTATGTTTGTTTGTATGTTTGTTTGTATGTTTGTTTGTATGTTTGTTTGTATGTTTGTTTGTATGTTTGTTTGTATGTTTGTTTGTATGTTTGTTTGTATGTTTGTTTGTATGTTTGTTTGTTTGTATGTAACCGACTACTTAGGACGCGATTTTGACCCACTTTAAACGGCCTGATTTCATTCAAATTTTGCACACCTGTCAAAGACCGATGACTGCAATAATTCGATATTCGAATAATTCGATTCGAAGATAATGCAAAGCGTGGGGTGCTTTTTAAGATATTATCGAATTGATAATCCTTCCACCATGCACCCCACGCTCTTTTTTTTAATAAAACATTTTTTTCTTATTTACATTTATTAAAATTTATTTTCTATTTTTTAGTTTGGTTTTCTATATAAAGCGTGTTTTTTAGTTTTATTAAACTATCATTTATTTTATACAATTTAGTTTTAGGATAACCGGATATTTTAATTTTTTGTTTCATTTTTTTTTTGTTTATACTACCTATATAATATGGGTAGACCAACTAAAGGCACTGCTCGGCACTGCACGCAATGAAAATATCATCGATGTATAAAATTTTTCGTTTTTTGTTGATATTTAAAAAACCGCTCGACCGATTTCACTAAAATTTAAATGGGAAGGATACCCTTTGCAACAAAAAAAATATTTTTCAAATCGGTTCAGGCGTCTTTGAGTAATAATATTGAGTAAAGAAGGAATTAACACATTTTAAAGAGTAAAAAGAGAAAAGACATTTAAATACCATAAAATTATTTTGAGCACTTACCTACCTTAACAGTGCTGTGTGCTACAGCAGCAAAAATATATCTCGACTCAGCGTTATGCTTCTCTGTCTGATGACAGGTCAGCACTTCTATCTTGGCAAGATCCAGTCACTCAACCTTTCGAAACGCAATAATAAAATAAAATAAATTATTATACACAATTATTAAAACAATTAAAATGACTATTATACCATTATTATTATATACATATATTATGTGTAGAATATTTTATATTATACTAGACTTCTGTCCACGACTTTGCCCGTGTGGTAGGTAAATAAAAAGTAGCTTATATTTTACAGCTTTGGTATAGAATACCAAGTCTGCTATTTTTGTCTCCTGTGTAGGTAATTGAGTAATAAAGAAACATCATCATCAGTATCATTATCATTAGTATCATTCTATGTATAAGTGTTCGGGTTTACACCGAACACAGCAATTATACATTTTTGTTACAAGCAAATATGTACAATTGCCTGAGCAAACCATTGCGCTACCACCTGTCGGCCCGGCACCGCGTTACTTATAACCATAAGTAACGCGGTAACCATAAGTACTCTAGACTAGTTTCATATATTCTAAGCACCATTTTGTGTACCTGTGTGAAGTCCGATAAATACAACGATCTATTATCGTTGTATTTATCGATTCCCACCATAAAGAGTCCTAGCCTTTTACAATAAGTATGTATTTACAAAAAAATACAAAAGTAGTCTATCAGTCATGTGTTCCCATAACACAATGTCTATTTATTTTGGGGCTAGATTATGCTGTGTGAAATGTCCAGCATTATTAATTTATTATGGCTTATTATAACTTTCACATTTTTAATATAAGTGGTATGATATTGGCCTAAATTACTGGACTTCATAAAATCTCTCTGACTGACTTTTTTATAAACAGAATTATTGACCTAGGTGTTTAGTTCCAAGACTGTGTCCTACCTACCCAGCTCCACTTTAATTGCATCAGAGTTTCATCTTAAACGGATCGTAAACACTATAATTTAATTGTTGTCCCGGAAAATTATACGTCAAACTTGGAAAAGGGACGAATCCAATTAAGGGAAGAGAAATTGTGGAACTTTTCTGGGTGAAACTTATATACGGAATGGAACGTCTGCCTACTTAGTAAATGGTAAAATGTGGAAAACAAGCGTTAATCTTGTTATCTATGATATTATGATACTATGACTAGCGTGTCGGCTCAGTTGATAGTAGCTCTGCTTTCCGAGGCGTCGGGTAAGGGTTCGATTCCTTCCCAGATCAAAAATTTGTGTAATGAACCTAGGTGTTTGTTCTGTATTTAGGTGTTATAAGGTGTCATAAGTATGTATTTAAAATAATTACGTTTTAATAAAACTAAAAAGAAATCCGACTTCATTGTAGACAATTTGAGAGCATAACATTTTTAGTGGAAAGTAGAGGTATTTTGTTTATACCTTTATGAATTGGGTAGTCCAACAACGCACTGCTCTGCACTGCACGCAACTAAAATATCATCGATGTTGACAATTTTTAGATTTTTGTTGATATTTTAAAAACCGCTCGACCCAATATGATAAAATTCAAATGGGACCTGGGATGAAACAAAAAAAACACCCTTTGAACCCTTTGAAACAAAAAAAACATTTTTCAAATAGGTTCAGGTGTCTTGGAGTAACCAGTGAGCATACATATAAAAAAAAAGATTCCGATGAATTGAGAACTTTCTCCTTTTTTGAAGTCGGCTAATAATAGGTATACTATTATTTTTGAAATGATTCGATTAGAGTTTTAATAGCAACCTTGTGCATATGGATTATATAATAAGAGGAGAGAAATACGGGCTTTTCGGAATTCACGGGATTCACAGCTTCACGGGACTCATGTATTATTTTGTCGATGAAAGCACCGACACTGTTTCGATTAATCTAGAGAATCTTCATCAGGTGAGTTTGATCCGCGGTTTACTTGCTCACGCTCGCGCTCGCATTTCGCTTGATTCTGATACGTGAGTAAAATTATAATAATAATATTGCTTGACATTTCATACAGCATCATTAGCCCCAATGTAAGCAGAGCTTGTATTAGGGGTACCACATGACTGGTATACTACTCACATGCTATTTTTTTTTTAATACTTTCATATTATACAAAGAAACTAAGAAACTCCCAGACCCGAAACAAATACTAGCAGATCATACAAACATTTGTCCTGCAACGGGAATCAAAGTCAAAGTCAAAAGTCAACCGAACCTGCAACCTTCTCCGTCTCAGCCTGACCTTGTCCCACTGCACCACAGAGGTTGTCAAAAGGCCCGTGTTTTTTAATATGTATAGTACAACTCACAAAAGTGTTAAAATAAGATGTTTCTTAAATTAACGCCAGGAAATTATAATAATACGTAAGTACCCATAGCCACCCCTCAATTTAGCATCAAATAACAAAGGTCGATGCCGGTGCTTAAAGTAATAGAATAAATAAACAAGCGTAAAAATGGCGTAGAAATAAAAAGCAATTTGTAAAATAAAATAATCCTACAGATAATGATGCTTCTGGACAAAAATATTGTTGAATATTTATTATGCTTTTTCTGTGCGCCATTATCGTTAGAGATAAGAGGCGGGAAGGGCACAAAGGGCACAATCACAAAGGCCTACGTAATAATGACGTAAATTTTTGACATAATTTTAATTAAAGGCTAATTTGTGACATTCGCAAACCGGAAAATTGTTCGTCGTAGGTAACAATTTAAGTAAAAAGAGACAGGCAATTACGAGAATGTATAACGAAAAGTGTGAGGGAAAGTAATGTGTAATATTATAATGGAAAGATAGAAATCTCTTAAGTATGTCTCGTCCTCTAATTAATTTTAATGTTACGTTCATTATCTCTTTTGTTGTTGAACAAAAATTTTATCTCAGTTTTTTCCCTTTCTGACCTTTGTTAAGAGACTTAATTTACGCTAATTAAAACAGAAGGAAACATCTGATAAAACACTTGGGATCATCAATTTCGGAAAGCTGGAAAATCACACTAATACTAAAATCGCGAAAGTTTGTGTGTATGTGCGAGTTTGTTTTGTATGAAACAGAGGGATTTAGATGAAACCTGGTATAATAATAACAAGTGGCTCTATGAGCTGTAGACTTCGCGTACATTTTTCCAAATGACTGATAAAAACTTTTTTAACGTATTCAACCCCCGTATCCAATTAGTTTTTTTTTTTGCAAAATCGGAATCGACAAAAAATTATATATAACCACAAAATGTTGAGAAATGCGACCTGTAGAGGATAACATCCGGACAGACGCCGCCTGGACAGACAGACATACGAAATAATTTTTGCCTAAGCTGAAACGGAGACACTCGTTCGCGCTTGGCGCTCGTACGGTCAATTATAAATATTGGTGGACAATGCACACAACACCATCTAGCCCCAAACTAAACATAGCTTGTATTATGGTGACCAGATGACTGATAGAATACTTATATATTTTTAAATACTAACTATATTTTTAAAATTTCAGTAGCTAACTGGGAAATAAAAATCTGATCCTAGGTACCTAAATATATATATATGTAATCCTCTTTTACTATACGTTGCTTTACTCTTATGATCGCAAGATCACAAAAATATGTTTTTACTAAATTATAATAAATAATGCCGGACATTTCACACAGCATTATCTAGCCCTAAAGTAAAGAGAGCTTGTGATATAGGAACCACATGACTGATATATACTACTTATATCATTTTTTGTTGTAATATATTCACATCTATACCTATAAAAGAGCTTAACCTGACTGACTGTTTCATCATCGCCGAGCTGAAACCACTGAAGCTAGAAAGCTGAAATTTGGAAGGTAGCTTCCTTATATAGCAAAACCACCTACTAAGGCGGGGTTTTTGAAATTTTGAAAACCTTTTTTTGAAATTTTGAAAACCGGGTTTTTGAAGTTTTTGAAGTTTTGAAAACCCCTTTTCACCCTGAGATGAAAAGGGGTGATAACGAATGTATGAAACTTTTTAACGCGTGGTGCGATTTGCTTGAAACTTTATTTGAATAATTAAAATGCAAAATAAATAGACACGTGTTTCAGGATTTTTCAAAATAACCCTAACAAAGGGGTAAAATGGGAAGTCAAAGTTTGTATGGGAACTTTTTAACAAGTGTTGTGATTGAAACTTGGTTTGAATACTTAAAATGCAAAATAAATGGACACGTGTTTCAGGATTTTTCAAAATAACCCTCATAAAGGAGTAAAAGGAGGAGTGAATGCTTGCATGAAAACTTTTTAATTGTGATTGGTTTGAAACTTCAGTATCAATAAAATTTGACTACAATTCCTTCAAAAAAATGCGGACTAAGTCGCGAGCTAGTCATACATAAAACACCCCAGACCCCGAGACAAATATTGGCATATCATACAAAAATTATCCTTCGGCGGGAATCGAACTCCTATAATAGAACCTGTATATATAATAAATTATTTAATGGTGTGTGCAAAATCGACTCGGCAGATACGAATTGCAGAGTCAACAAACCACGCTGTACTTCCGATAGGACCGATTCTGATTAGCGGTCATGAAAACTATAATGTACCTTAAAATAATTAAACAAAGTGTCAAATACAATATAATGTACAATAATATAAAATACACATGAAACAGTTGAGCTATCTAAAAACCGTTTAAAACGATCTATAGATAGCTCAACTGATCCAGATCACTGCCAGAGGGCAGCGTTCTCAAGATACTGGCGGCATTTCCACGTTGAATGGCAATGCTAATACGCTGGGCCAGATAGAAGCCAGCTCTTGGGTCACGTAATGTATCTACCAGACGCCGTGAAATAATTATGAAAACACGGTGGGTTCCTGTTCCCCACGGGCCCAGGGTCTCGACTCCAAAAGGCTCAAATATGTAGGCCTTATCCAAACCAGCATATTTGCGTTTGTTGAGGTCCTCGGCATAGTTAAATACAATACATATAAAACAGAATATAAAATATTACCAATTGAATTACTTGCTACCCGGAATATAGGTTAGCTTATATATTTTGGTTATTTATGAAGGTACTTCGCGTGCAAAGCCACGGGGTAAGAGTAGAATTATAGATTACTAGCTGCTGCCCATGGCTTCGCACGCATGATCCCTACATAAAAAGTAGCATAGCATAGTAGTAGCGTTATGTTTTTTCTTGCGGGTTTTGTAATTGTAATTTTTGTAGCATTTAGTAATTACGTTTATTTCAAGTTTCATAAATGATTATTAAAAAAAGGTTTTTATTTATTTATTTCAAACATTACAATTATCATTACAGGTTAGACCTAATACAATAGAGTAGTCACACACAATATCCTTATCCTTTTCTTTACTAATATTATAAACATGAAAGTTTGTATGTATGTTTGTTACTCTTTCACGCAAAAACCACTCAATGGATTTTAATGAAACTTTACAATAATATTGCTTATACATCAGAATAACACATAAGCTATAATTTATAAAGATATTGTGTGCATTGACCAAAATATAACGATAAGTGTCAAGTAAGCAGGATAAAAATATGCCATCTGCAAGCTATTCTGGCGTGCGCTGCAAAAACCGTTAGAAATACAAGAAGTACTAATCCTGCGCAGACGAAGTCGCGGGCACCAGCTAGTAATTAATACATGTCATACCTAGGGCAAAAAAATAAAACGAAAATTACACAATTATAACAAATAATATTAATAATTACCTATATACAATAACTCACATTAAATAACGTCGCTTCTACGAACTCGCTCTTTGGACAGTGAAATATGTCAACGGTCACCGCCACCAGATTTAGCACTTGTATGGTCCGTTTCAGTGGCGCGGAGTAGTAAGCGGAGCTAAAGTAAATATTTTTTTTCTATGAATTATCGTTTCTTCTGATATCTCTGATAATTCCGAATTCCAGTTTTGCTATGTCTGTCTGTCTGTCTGTCTGCTCCTCATCTTGCTCTTGTTTGCAGACTATTAGTTTTATCGTGATGACATTTTGCACATTTTCCCTAATTCCTAATACGTATTAGGGACCTCAGTTATAAAATAAAACAAAAAAAACGGTTTTCCTTTTTTTTTGATCTCTACAGATAAGGTGGGGTTGATTTATTTATTATTCTACTACCCCATCGTGTGGCAAATCGTTAGATAGGTCTTTTAAAGATGAAGAGTTTTCTTAAACAGTTTTTTGATACAGACATTCTTTTGATAAATATTAAGCATTGAAGTGACAGTTTCGAAAGAGGTCAGTGTTTTAAAAAGGCCCATTCAATGTTATTTTGCTTTGCTAATTAAATGGTGTTGAATTTGTGCCCTGGCTACTAGTCAATTCTAACCTTACTGACTTCGGAAGTCTTCACTGTGTGTGGTCTTGTCCAATTTCTTACATAAGAATATGAATGTATAGTAGTTTTATGGTTTTGAATGGGATTTTTTTATTAGATATCCCATATAATTAATTTGTAGTCACGTGATTCATTTTAGAACTAAAAAGAATCACGTGACTACAAATGCGCTAAGTTTGGTTGCCATGTTCGTGACGTCATAATGTTGAAGAAATTTCTCGATAGTACAGTGTCAGCGGCTTCTAAATGTAAGATGATTAAACATATTCGAAATTTAGTGCAATAATAATATTTATAATGGATACTTTTATTTAGACATGTGTGATTAAGGATTTTCAGCTCAGTTGGTAGTAGCTCTGTCTTCTGCGCTGTAGGTCGAGGGTTCGATTCCTTCCCAGGATATTCCTCCCTTCCCTTCCTATGTTCATGACATAGATGTTTGTTCTGTGTCAGGGTGTTATAAAGTATCATAAGTATGTGTTTAAAAATATATAAGTATTCTATCAGTCATCTGGTCACCATAATACAAGCTATGCTTAGTTTGGGGCTAGATGGTGTTATGTGCATTGTCCACTAATATTTATTACTGTTATTTAAAATATACCTGATGTGAAAAATTTATGATCATCGATTTTTTTGATTTTTTTTGGGTTTTTATTTTTTTATTTTTCGGGTAGTTTTTTTGTATGTACCTATTCGTACATAATGTACGAAAAAATACGATTAGTCTTAAGGTTTGACATTTTTGATAATATTTATCAATATTTTGAAGATGGTAACAAGATTCGATTGATTAAAACATAAAACAGCTGTATCAGCTGTGGGCTACGATGAGTAGAACGTAACATTGTGACGTCACACGCGCTCGGGTTTGTTCGGGAACTGTCGGCGTGTTTTCGACACTGGAGCGAAAAAAAAACAAAAAATAGTTTTGTTATAAAACGTATAAATTATCTTTCCATTTATTACAAAAATCAAAAAATCAAAAATATTTCAAAAGTCGTTTTATAAACGTATATACATAAAAAAAGTATAGTATACTAGCTTCTGCCTGCGGCTTCGCACGCTTCGCACGTCCGTTCCTAAGATACAATCTATATCCATACTAAATTTGATTGATGCAAAAATTTAAAAATAGTTATGTTGATCCGATAACCAAAAGGCGTAAGGATATAGTCTATCAGCCTATTAGATTCAGACTATGTCTGTTAAGACGCCATTACGATTTTATGGGCTCATCCTTGTATAATAGAGTAAAGAAAGAGCTATCAATTTATCCCATTTCTTATAAGGAATGTAAAAATAAAATCAACGCCTGGCTTCTAAACATCTCTTATGATGACACTGAAAATCTATTTAATGTTCAAGTGTGAACCATACCTCTAACACACAGAAACACATTCTCACCATAATTACACACCCTACATACACACACACACACACACACACACACATACACACACACACACACATACACACACACAAACAAACAAACACAAACACATACATAAGCTTACACATTATGTGAAGGGTTTCTTGTTTGATTGGCTATATTTATCTCAATATTATTTATATCATGTTAAATTGGAATATTGTACTCAGATCTCCGGAGATGGGCGTTAATAGCTGCATCACAGTCACTCTTGTAGACTACTGTAGTTATTATCGAACATTAATATTATTATACTACCCATGTTATTGTTTCCAAATAAATCATTTGAAATTTGAAATTTGAAATTTGATCTTTACCAAACGCCACAGGATCACCCGCTAGGCCAATCTGAAGATTTTCTAAAAATTTCATCGAAAGCCGTTTCGGAGTCGATAGGGAACATACACACATACTCATCGCCTTATATATATATAGATAGATACATAGTATAACCCATGAAAGTTTTGAAAGCAAGTTTTAGAACCAAAGTCTCACAGCCGTAGGTATCATTATAGTTACTATTACTATTGTGTACATGTTGTTGTGTACTATTCCAAGAATATTCCGTGTTTGTTAGTAACGACAACTTTATCCTGTGCATCATTTACCTGGAGGCAACACAAACGATAGTTTCAAAGGATCTCGAGGGAGATCCTATCTTGTTATCTAGGGGTGTGCTTTTGGGTTATTTGTTCCATTCGGCTTAAACAGCTAATCGACGTAAGGGTCAACCCTAACTGCTCAACCGATTTATTGAGTTAGGCCTGTTTACTCACTCAACTGATTCAGAAAAGGGTGTTTTTAGAGTAAACAAGACCAAAAACTTTGATATTAGGACACTGTTATTTTGAACTTGCAACCAACTTTAGGGCCATATCGTATTTCAAACTCAAGCATTAAACATGAAGTGCTAATTATGAGAAAATAGAAAGAGTTAAAAATTCGTGATTGTATTTTAATATGTTTATCCTAGTTTTACATTTTGATAAACACGGGCTTTAATCTCGTATTATTTTGTCGATGGAGGCACCGACACTGTTTCGATTCATCTAGATATCCTAGTTTTGATTATAACCGTGGTGTGGTTGAAGCCGCGGGTAATAGTAAGTGGGCAAAATAAAAATAAAAGAATCTCTGCGTTATCAAAAAATTGCAGCGTACGAATCGTACTTGTATGTGAGTACGAATAGCTACTTATAAAATACGAATATAAATCCTGTGCCATATATTGACGACCTCTGTGGCGCAGTGGACTTAAGGTTCGGATAAGACACAGAAGGTTGCAGGTTCGATTCCCGCCGCGAGACAAATGTTTGTATGATCTGCAAGTATTTGTCTTGGGTCTGGGTGTTTCTATGGTATATTAAGTATGTATTTACAAAAAAAAAATATGTGAGTAGTATCAGTCATCTGGTACCCATAACTCAAGCTCTGCTTACATTGGGGCCAGATGATGATGTGTGAAATGTCCGGCATTATTTTATTTATTTATATTATGTCAATGATATACATATGTCAGCCTAAAATTCCGGCAGTTTTGAAGTTATAACTTCTTATGTAAACAGATTCGTTACGTAACGCGTTACGGTGCAGGCTATAACGAAGTTATATAGCAGGCAGGCTCCTCCTCTCTCACTCTTACCCACAGCGCTAGTTAGATTAGTTTAAGTTATCACTTCTGTCGGGCGTTTTAATTTACCTGATTTTATTAAAAACTACCGGTTATTAAAATTATCCGGTGAAATATCGGATGTCGGATTAATACGTCATCAGTAAGAGAATGTTATAGATCAGTAAAGTCGCTTACTGATTTATAACATACTCTTATTCCTTAATGAAGTTCTGTTGTTTGAATGCATCAATATATTATGAATTTGCTACGTCTTGAACTGTCATTGCTGCAAGTGTGCTGATTGCGTATGTTGAGTGGAGACTTTTTGGTGACCAAACTCTTCTGAATCAGAGAGTCTTTAAACTTGTTGTTCTGGAATGTCGGGCTCAAATCTCAAATTATGATCGGGTTATGTCTGTCTACGGGTTATGTAGTCCCTATGTTGACAATTCGAGAATAAATATTATGGTGTTTTTTTTATAATTGTTTATAACTAATTCATATCCTGAAAGTCATAAAAATAGTCTAGTTGTGTTTCGTAATGTGAACTTTGTGTGTGTGGTTGTCTTGCTCGATGAAACACTACTGTTTGCTTTCAAGACGAAAATAAAATCGTCAGAAAAATTTGTCATTTCATCGGTGAGCTTTTCATACTTTTGTATGTTAAAATGTTTCGCTAAAGGAATATATAAAAACTATAATAGATTTTTTAGTAAATCGACATTTTCGTACATTTTTATCAAAAAAGAAATATCAGGTGTATTTTGCATTCGAGGTGGGGTAAGTTAGTTTTTAAATCTTTGTTATATTGTTATATAAATTAAGATAGGTACATATGAAATCTATACATATTTTTTCATCGAAATTTAGATTTCACGTTAATATTACCGAAAATTCAATACCAAAATGTCATCTATCACTTATCACATTAGTAGGCAAAGGTAAAAACATTATTATAAACCTACATCATTTGGTTCATTAGTTCATCATTAAGTTTAGTTCATTTCAGAAGCCGCTAAGCAAAAGGATGCAACACAGACTTAACTGATTTTTCCATCATCATATTTAGCACCAGCAATGGATTAACTCCGGCTATGGATGCCATGTGTTTAACGTGAAATTTATAAAACTTAAAATGAAGAAATTAGTAGAATTTTTTAACAAAAAAATGTGAGCCGTTACGTGACGGCTGGCAGATGTGAAACATCGAAATTATTTTGTACAAGTAATAGGCATTAAAGTACAGATTAAGACAGGAAATATACATGGCATGATGAAAAAATACAATATTACGAATTTGTACGATGGTTTAGGTAGGTATGTAAATAAAACTTAAACAAGTTCCGGAAGGTTTGGTAGGTACCTACGAGAAGCCTACCTACTTTAATCTTCATACCTAGGTGAGCCTAGCTGTTTAGTTTGCCTAGAACCCACGTATAATAAATAACTACCAAATAGTAGGTACGTATTACCTACATACAAGTACCCAACATACTTTAATAATGATTGCTAGGTTTGCACTTACCTATGTACCTACTCTTTAAATTACACCATAGATAGATTTTACGAAATGCGTCGCTCCAGCCCAGACAGTGACAGCGCTATATGTAAGAAGCGTTTGGCTATGTTATAGAGAATATGCGAGCTGAATTGAACTTCGTTGCGTCGCTGCAAGAGTCGCTATTTATATTCCATCATAGCGCAGCAAAGCGTCGCCACCGCCTGTATCGCCAGGCCCACAATTACGTTCACCCTAGCCTATAGATGTTTCACATCAAAAAAAGGAAAAAAATAAGTACTTAATTTTTATTATTAACATTGTAATTTTTACAGTTATTTAATGTAATTTTAGATACTCGTAGTCCAGTGAAATTAAAGAATCAGGGTTATTTTATTTGATAATGTTTCTAATATAATCTAATAATGTTTCTGAAACATTGTCGGTGCTTTTATTCATAAATAAATACGCGAGTAGAACCCGTGTTTATCAAAATTTATAGTAAACTCACGAAAGTTTTGAAAGTGAGATACTTATTTTCTAGAAAAGTTACCAATGTTTCAACAAATGCTTTTAAAGGCACCTCCTTACATAGCTTTACGTCGTATTAAGCACCCAACCTACACAGAGCACTTATAAAAACACTCCAATTCTTCAAAGATAAACTCAGTGAGATTTAAATTTATTAAATACAAAAGTGTATATATTTTATTCTTACCAAGCAAAACCTTTTAACTTAAACTCATAAATAAAACTACAGAGAACACGTGAAACGTATTTATTTACAAATTTAAATTAGTATTTACAAAGATTACTAATTAGTTTACATTGATCTCGGCTTAAATAAGTCTTATAGACGATGGTTTATGTTGTGCTATTAAAAGAACCTATGGTACTTAACATCGAAACATTCTTTATACATAATTAGTCAATATTTACAATTAAGTTATTAAAGATTATCATGTTTTTTTTTTCTAATTCGGGTCACAGAACACTTCCACTAGAATGTTAAAATTCATATCAATTAAGCTAGAAATCGTTTCCTTTACTAACATCCGTCACAATCGTGCTTACATTATTGTGTTCTTCCATGGCCGACTTCAGTAAATACCGGCTTTAACGATGAACGATTGTGACAATCGAATATCATTGATATCAAAGAGAATATTTCAGTGTCGTCAATACAACGCACTCAAATCTCTTCCCAATGATTTGTTACGTAAAGTTGTATTTGATATTAAAATACTTATTATCATACTTTAGTATGTAAAGCATTTTGTGGAGCTTAAACACTTCCGTAGAGCATCTAGTCAATCACATCTTAATGAAGTTATATAGATACGCTCTGTAATTAATGAGAAGAGCATCGGCAAATTGAATCGTAATATTAAGAGCAGCTGAGAGCATGTAATATTAATCAAGAGGTGGAAGTAATTAATTTCGTAAATATTCAATATGTTTACATTACAAAACGCTACCCTAAAAATGTATTAGGAAATGCACCATGACACGTGTACAACATGTATATGATACTCAATATACACCACCACCTATAAAAATCACGAAAACAAATAACCAAGCATTACAATCACAAAAACAAAAACCCAGTGTAACAACGTTTCGATGAAAAAGCCACTGCGATCACTCATTCAATGACCGCGTCCAACGTTGCTTAACTTCGTTGTTCTGTTAGGTAGGAACGACTGAGTAAACTATGCCACGGTATATTCCTGCTAAAAACTTAAAATAACATTCATTTCCTCATTTACGTACGTCTAACATAAAAAAATTTAATTCCAAAAATTATGGTCATCTAGTCACAAAGCGTCGTATGTTATAGTTGTCCCATAAAGGGATATGTTTGAAGATAGTGTGTATAGAAAAGATACAGTGGATTATATTGAATATTTTTATAAATACGTCAGTCATTGTTTCCCTATGGTGATAAGTGGTAGTGATTAGTGAGAGGGATAAAACAGAGGGGATGATTCGCATGGCGTGGCTTTGCATGGCTGCTGGTCGCTCGCCGCTTACGACGTGAACGACTACCGACGCGGAATCTGTAAAGAAACATAGTCATCTGTAATTGCTCTTTTCTATCTAAATTCACTTCTATACCGCTTTTGCAATTTTATTATTCAATAACAAAAAACGTATACGTGTTCATTTCAATTCATTATTGCAAAGTGCAAACTGTTTGCCAAGGACAAAACAATCAAAAAAATATGTAAACGAAACAACATCGCAGAACCCTGTACAAACAATAGCTGAAACAAAAGAAAAAAGTCGATATAAAAGCCATAAAATACGAAGCTACATTTCGTTTCACAAAATGAAATAGATTTATAAATGATTGCACCGTTTCCTGTTTTCATGTCGTTCACGTAAATTGTTAACCTCTTGAATTTTTACGGTCAACACTTTTGGGATTTAATTCAATAAAAAGGATGAATGGGGTGAACGCGAATACAAATGGACTATAAGAGCCGGGGGTTGATAAATCACGGGATTAGATCTAGCTAGAACAGATTTGTTTTAAGCAGCAAAGAGATTACACAATATAAAAGCTTCTGACTTTATTTGAACAAGTATATATTAAAATGAAGGTTCTTGAACCGTTTTAAGTGAAAATATTATCAAAGGTGCCTTTAGAAACAGAGCTATTGAATTCAAAGCGTGTTGAGTTAAATTTTACCGAAATAAACAGTAAATTTTGACAAAACACTCTTTTTTGATTCCTGTGGTCCTTGAGATGAGGGTGAAGACAAATGACCTTTACGCAGACGCCGACAGAGATGTAGTGTCTGGTGGTTTTTTGAAAGAGCCGACTTCGCGCATGAAAAAACATTCCATCTCAGAAGAAATATGTACTTATATAAGTTTCAACAATAGACGTTTATCTTGTTATAAGTAGCAAGTAAGAATATGGTTTGTTTAATATGAAGAAATATCAAATTCTAATTACTCTAATTATCTAATTACTCGCTATCAGATTGAAACTATAACTTACGGTAATTACATAGTATTGATTAATTTACATTTAATTAACATGGTATGGTAATCAAGACAATTCTATAGAGCTATTGAACATTTACAAACAAATTCTCTAACAAACTCGTATAATGGCTTAGAGCCAAAATACTTGACATAAAAGAGCACACACAAACAGAATAGAGCTGAGCCAAATAGGTACCTGTTTCAAGCATGCAAATATTGTGCCACTAGAGTAAGGTTACCATACATCTTGTTTAAAGGAATTCATTCTTTGCTTCTAGTTGCAGACTTTTGCCAAAGCAGACATTTCATACAGGTTTAATAATTATGTTTTTGCATTTTAATAGAACCAATAAATATTGCTGGACAATGCGCACAACACCATCTAGTCCCAGAATAGTCTAGACTGATAGAATACTAATATATTTTTAAATGTATACCTTATGATACTTTATAACACCCAGAACAAACACCTATGTTCTTCACACAAATACAGAACAGCGCAGAAAGCAGAGCTACTACCACTACCAACTGAGCCGACAGGCCAGTCAGTCTGTGACAATTTGACAAAATAATGAAAATTTTAGTTAATTTTTATTTAGAAATGCTATTACAGAATCACCTAAGCACCCTGACCTAAAAGATAAAAGATACGACTAGGCAAAACTCCCACATAACATTTACAAACCAAATCTACTTTAGCGTTTCACAATGTGGCGATTAAATCTAGGTAACATTTTCTGAAAACATGCAAAAATCACACTTAGCATAAGATTTCCTACTGGGTTTATTGGGCATGCAAACACCAAACACTGGCTCTATGCCCATACAGATAGCAAGAAAAATAAGAGGATTCAAGTAAAGGCTACATGCAAGTCCAAAGTCTTTGTGTCCCGATAAGTAGATCTCTTTTATGGCAACCCTACACCAGATGTTGAAATTAGAGTGGGAATCCGCGGTACAAATCTCCTTAATTGTCGCTACAGTAAAACAGTTCCTGTGTGACTGCTAGCTTCTGAATTCCAAAGGGGTTTATTCTGTGTTCATTTAACCGCATACGGTGCACTTTAGGCTCGTTAGCTAGATGGGGATTGACAATGAAATGGTTCAACCATGCTCGCTTATTGACATAGAAATATCGCCGTTATGATTCTATGAGAGCTCACGAATAGTATCACTGTCAACAAGCTTGTTATTTTGACTTGTATGCGGTGAATTATCTACACAAAGGCTTTTGTTAATTATTATTCTGCCTGGATGCAGAATAATTATTATTGTGTCTAGTTTTGCTACGGTACCGTGGTTTTAAACTGAAACCGGATAGTTAGCAGCAGAATTTGTGCTAAGAGCGGTACAAAGCAACTTTACAAGTATAAAGTTTACCTATATTGAGGTTATCACATCAACTCAAAATAGTAAAGTATCTACTATCTTTCATTCCACAACTACCAAAACAGTTTTAAAGAAAATTATTTTGAGAAAACTTTAACCTGCTAACTAAATAGACGCTTCTTTAAATGGTATGTTCTAGATTGCAAAGCACTGACATTGCATACAAATTCCTTAGCAGTCAGTCTGAGAATATCCAGTTTGCAAGGTAGGTGATTACTCCGAGACGTAGCCAGGATAACTAGTCAGTCTGTTACATAATACCAACATAGATTGTAGTGAGAAGTTTGCTATGTGAGAAGGGTATAGTTTTTTTGAAGACACTTTATTTTTAACTTACCAGAACTGCTTGGGGCGCAAGTATAGTTCCCCGAGTCCCTCGGCGAAGCCCGTGCGATGAGCAAGCGACTTGTGCGCGTCCTCTGCTCCGTCTCGACGCTGATGCCGCCGCGCTGAGCGTAATTCACCACATTTGTCCCTCGGTACCAGTAGATGAAACTGTTTGAAACGAAAACTCTATTTACTTTTGGATATTTAATTTTCGCTCGTTTGCTTATCAAATGTATTTTTTATCTTATAATGCTGAGCTAGTAAAAAACGGTAAGTTTTTAATCCCTGTAAAATTGTATACTCGCAAAATCATTGCGCGAATATGCTGTGTTAGTACATTCGAAATACCGCTGGCAAACCGACAGCAGTATAATGAAAACATGGCACTGCAACATATCCCCGGTTCATATGGATTTTAATCAAGGTACCGAAATAGCGACACGAGCTGAATATTTATCGAAAGCTGGAATAAACGAAACTCCTAAAAACTGTTATTTTTTGAACTGACTGTGTGTACCTTGGTGGATCAGGTGCGTGTCGTGCGATGCAAGTGAGGTTGATATCTGAACCGGCCCGCACGAACAGCTCCGGTCCTGACAGGATCTCTGCCTTGGACACTGTAAGAAAAGTCATTCGCCTCAATTTCCACAAAATCACTCTAATAAACTACTACTCGTCAGTCTATCTAACATTGAATGTAGTTACACAGTAGGTAGTATTCCACAAACGAAATTAATTTGGCACCCGCCAGCTGCATCAATTTATGGATAGCCGGTTTTCCATATTGTTACCAGAGTAAAACTACCCACAGTATTTTTACAGTCAGTTTATTAAGTACTTAGGTTGGTACAGCAGGTTAACTGGTCTCAATTGCGCAATTTGCCTCGTGCGAAACTAAGAAAGTATTATACTCGGGCCGTTTAACTCAAGTTGTGAAGGTATTATTAAAGTTGTTATCGGCCAGTGTGAGGTATATTGCGACGGCAGGTGCTCGTGATTGTTTTACCTTAAACATAGTAGAACTACAATCAAGGCAGCACAGTAGCACTGGTCTTACTTTGAAAACATTGCCCAAATTGTTAATGGTATGACTCTTCTGAAAGAGTCTGTCTGTAAAGATATTCTTCGTTCAAGATTTTCACAGTATTAATGTGTTTTAAGTAAGCAGATACTTGGAAGCAGAATACTGGCACCGCGTTGGTGTGGTGCCACCAAAACTGCATGTTTTACCAAAAGTATAGGTCGTTACCGCTGTTTGTGTTGAGCCAGCTTGAAGCCTGTAACTTACCGACAACAGTGAGACGAAAAGACAGACTGATTTTTGGTTCAGTCGATACTTGGCATTCGTATGCGCCAGAGTCTCTCGGCTGGGCTGGAGCGACCCGCAGCGTCCACTCATCCGTATTGTCTGTGTGGAGTGCAGCAAACCTTGCGTCACTGCTGTAGGTATGCACTCCCACTGTTAGAATATGAAGGTCTCGCTTGCGAATCCACGACACCTGAGGGCAAATTGAGCTGGGATATTTTATGAGGCATAAACAAATACTCAATGATAGTTTTGTCATCATTGAGTACTTTTTTACGGCTCAAGTGATAGTAATAGTCCTAAGAAATCATTTTTATTAATAACTATTTGTTTTGCCGCTCTATCATACCTGATATTAGAAATAGGGGCCGCTTAATGTACCTACTAAACGTTTAACATGTATCTGTTTACTAATGATCAGTAGTTGCTGGATAAATCTGATAGGTATACGCGCACATGGTTACATAAAAAAATTGAAAATTGCAGGGCAAAATGCAGCTCCTCTTTAATTCTCGCATGGTTATGGAATTCAAACAATATTCTTAGTTATACTTAGTCGCAGGCAAATATAGCGCATTATTACTGACGTAGCTATTGTCCGTCGATCACCTGAATAATTAGAACATCCTGCACCATCTAGAATGAACCTATTGTGTTTGTGAAGTAAGCGAGCACAGTTTGTGAACAATAACAGATACATTATGTGAAATTTAATATAATTGATGAGCACACCTGGGATTATATACATTTAATGAGCACTTGTTGTTAATTGTAAGCATGTCTAGTGGTGAGTTAAATAGTAAACTGTAAGACAAACAACGTAAGTACTAACTTAGGTACCTGTAAACCTATTTAAAAAAGTAACGTTCGTAGCCTGAATGTACATTTAAAACTAAGATTACAAACTTTTTTCATCATGCCTGGATTTACGTTAAAATGTAAGTTGAAATGTTTCGTTTCACATGTTACTTGCGTTTAAAATATAAAGTGGAAAAAGAACTAACATTTTAATTTTCCTTTGCCTCGTTAAAAACGGCTTTATAAGTTTGAAAAGTTTGAGACAAGTGGATTAGCAACTACTACATATTTCTTAGACATTTTATTTCAGGTCAACCCAGAAAAATTAACTAATATTTTAATCCGAAAAAGGGTTTTAAAAGTGTTTTCTCGTGGTCCTAAAAGGGACCACGCTAAAAAGCTTAGTTCTTATAATTCCTAACGAACTATTTAATATATATAAAAGGTATAAAAAAAAGGTGTTCTGCATATTTTTTGACATCATCTTGGTTGGTCCTGTCATTGCTTATTTCGAACCGATTAAAGTGCGCCTCAGAAGCTCCTTCCGGGCACTTTTTTTCGTTTGACTATTACAGCACAACACATTAAATTCTCCATCTCCAGCAAGTTTCTACTAAAATTTTACGCCTGGCTAGACAAACTAAAGTCAACGTACACACTTTTATTTATCCTCATCTTCCTCTAATCCCGCTGAGTAAATTGCGCAGCCTCACAGCCTCCGTACACAATGAACCGTATTTTTAAACACGATGAATGTTATGTTTGCTGAAGTTTTCCCGGTCTGTGCGGGCAAATAAGCAGGGTTTTTTGAACTTAGTCGAAAGAAACTAAGTTACGAATGTATTTTATGCTGTGTTCACTTTAGTGAATGGTTGTGGGTTTATGGCTATTTAAGACAGTAGATTCTCTAAAGGAAATTAATGAAATATTTATGGTGTTATTTTTATAATGAACGCGTTATACAATGCGTTCGCGTTATCGAATGCCATATCGAAATAAATTTCATAAATCCAAGTTTCAGGTGACCTCTTGGAGGTTCTGAGTTCCTAGTATATGTTTATATACAATGAGCACTTATGTTGGTAATGGGACAAACGAGACATTTTTAGTCTCAATAGGGACTACTGAGACTACTGGAAATGGGACAGATGGAAATAATAAATTTTATATACAGCTATCTGCTTCGGCTTCGAAAGTGTACAATTTAGAGTCGTAATTCTATAGGAAAACAAAGTTGAAGTCCACGGCTTACAGATTTAACAAATTAAGGTATTTTCGTCACTGTAATTTTTTTATCATTACCACAGTTATTACGGAATTTAATTATAGGAGTATATTTTGTTTACATAGTCTGAAGAAATTATTCAGTGGGAACCAATTTTTATACATAACAAAATACAATGCAGATATTCGGTGAGGTTCGGTTGATAATGTTTTTAAACTTAAACTTAATATGTTTATTACTTAAATACTTATGTTTAGTACCACCTTTTAGTAGAAGAAATTTTTTTTGGAAAGTCAGATACTCGCTGATAATTTACCTAATTAGTGAAAGATTTTAAAATGTTGGATAAGTAGTTTTTTAGTTTATCTATTACAAACAAACATACAAAAAATCAATCTTTTCTTTTATAATATTATAGTTATTATAAATCTAAAATTAAATATTTTTAGGGCTCCGTACCTCGAAAGCAAAAAACGGAACCCTTATAGGATCACTTTGTTGTCCGTCCGTCCGTCCGTCTGTCTGTCTGTCTGTCAAGACCGTTTTTCTCGTTAACGCGTGGAGGTATCAAGCTGAAATTTATATGAATTACTCAAGTCTACTGTCTGCTGTGAAAAAATCAAATTTCTAAGCCAACGCAATCAAAAGATACAGCCGGTGATGTTGCAAATTTCCTCAATTTTCGACACTCGCAAGGGAATCAAAATCTACAGGGTACTCCTGCTCGTACTCGTCCCGTGAACTCAGAATTTTGAAATTTGGTACGAAGCAACGTCTTATAGCACAGATAATGGAAAAATTGCGAAAACCGTAAATTTTTGGTTTCATCATCCAACTATGACTCGATTGTCGTGATGGGTGAACTTTTACTTAAACACCTACAGGTTTGTATGGAACCCTCGGTGCGCGAGTCCGACTCGCACTTGGCCGGTTTTTTACGTATAGGTAATAGTTTAATGTAACTCGAGCTCTTAGAAACAGTCATTATGTTACTGTTTAAATTATATTTGCTATGTCTTCTATATATTTCAGCTTGTTTAGCTACAAGTATTTTCTTTTCAAATTGCTGCATGAAATTTACTATTTAAAGCTAAATCAATATCCATTCAAACTCTATTGAAGTCTTACTCATCAAATCTGCATTCATGCCATTAGATATTAAAATCAATTCTCGCTACTGATATGGATTGCTTTCATAATTAATATTAACCTACCTATCTGTGTAATACAATATGTTCATAGCAGCTTTCTGACAATATTGATTTACTCCTATAGCATGCTCAGATTATGATCATAACGGTTCCAATATACCAATAAGTCGGCCTTATGCTTGATTTCCGGCTAAATATAATAAGGGTATATTAAATAATTACGTTTTATAAACAAATAATTATGTTTTAAAAACTAAAAAGAAAACCGACTTCATTGGATATAATTTGAGACCATACAATTATTTTATTTTGAAATTTTTGATCTAAAGTAGAAGATGTATTTTGTTTCTATATTTTGTTTCTATTGCAAAAATAATATTCCGACGAATTGTGAACCTCCTCCTTTTTGATGAAGTCGGTTAGGTAGGTTAGGTAAGGTTGGGTAGATCAACTAAACGCACTGCGCTCTGCACTGCACGTAACAAATATATCATCGAAGTATACAATTTTTAGATTTTGGATGATAGTTTAAAAACCGCTCGACCGATTTCGATAAAATTTAAATGGGAAAACTCTTTAATACAAAAAAATAATTTTTCAAATCGGTTCAAATAAGTAATCGGTGAACATACATAAAAAAAGAGATTCTGACAAACTGAGCACCTCTGATGAAGTCGGTTAAAAACCTACTTCATTGAATGAAATTTAATCCCATAAAAATACAACCGAATTGAGTACCTCCTCCTTTTTTTGGAGACGGTTAAAATAGTGTTTACTTTACGCTTTTTAGTATATTATCATTTTTCGAAATTCGTAAACATCACTGGAAAATCACAGGAAAGCAAAATACGTTTTCGTTTACTTAGATGAAATATTATGGCGCAGTGGGCTAAGATCCGGCTGAGACGCAGAAGGTTGCGGGTTCAATTCCCACCGCGGGACAAATGTTTGTATGATCTGCAAGTATTTGTCTCGGGTCTGGTTTCTATGTGTTATGTGTTTCTATGTATAATATGTATGTATTTACAAAAAAAAAGTATATAAGTAGTGTATCAGTCATGTGGTACCCATAACACAAGCTCTGCTTACTTTGGGGCCAGATGATGCTGTGTGAAATGTCCGGGATTATTTATTTATTTATTATTCCAGCTTTTTTTACTTAAAAACCAAACTACTGAACCGATATTGATAAAATTTACATGCAATCGGGAACTATATCCTTTCACATGAAAACATTATTTTGAAATTGGTTTATAAATATCGGAGCTATGAGGTAACAAACAAAAAAAAACACAGAGAAGGCTTTCGAAGATAGCATGAATAAAAATGCTTAAAAATGGTTCCCAAACCAATTCAAACCATCTAGTTAGCAAAACGGAAGAATATACTCGTAGTAATAATCGTTTAATGTTATTTAAGGATTACGAATGAGGTTGTTTCTTTTAATCTAGTAAAGAAAACAAGATACAAAATACAAGATTCCGTAATCGTAACATATATTGGCGCACTATAGCAAGATCTTTATAACTATTCGCAGATTGTGATCTGACGTCAAACAATCCTTCATCACACCATGAATTTCGTATTTATTACTAACCCTGCTTGACTCAGTGTGTTGTTGACATAAATGAACGAACTACATATTGACAAGCAAGTCAAGAGTTTTATCAAACGTTTTCAAGATCTTGGTTTTATCGTCGTAACAGATATGACAGTACAAAAGATAGGGCACGTCTTCTATAATATTACTTACATAATGTGTTCACAAGAATATTCTTTGTATTATAACAGGAACGTTTGTTTACTTTCAGAAATACAACCTTCGAGCTGCTTGATGAAATAACATTGGCCTATTCGTTGGTTCATCTTAAAAATACTCACTTACCGAATTGCGACATGAAAAGGCAATTCTGTTACAATTTTCCTGTTCTTTCGACGTTGTACATTTCACGAAAAACGCCTGACATACCATACAATACCAAATGCTGACATAATTTGACCTTTGGGAAATTCACATTCTCCGAATTAAACTTGGGTCTAGTTGAATATTTAGAATCCTTGAATTGTTTTTGTTGACAATTTTATTTTAAATAGCAACTATAATTTTCGTATTGTATGACATAGGTTTCTCATTGATGCAGAATTCTCGTACATCTCTTAATGAAATAAAATAAATTTTGCTGCTTCTGGCTATGTTCCAGAATGTAGGTTTTCGCGGGCCTCGACCCAATTCTCTTTGCTTTATTCAACGTCGCCTCACACGACACTTCCTTTTGTTCTTACCAGAGTTTGTTCGAGGAAATCAAATCCTCACTGTTCTCAGTGAGCTATCGGATATGGCTACGAATAGTATGTTCGGAGTAGCACCTTTTATCTTATTTTGGTTGAATATTTCAGTACATACATAAACTTTAAATACCATAAAGGTACCTGTCGTATTTCTAGGCTATGAAGCAGCAGCGTTGACAAAGCCAAGTCATCAGTCAGTATATTTTACAGATATTTTCTTTAGTAATTTATTTATTGTTCTATAATACCTGATAATCTAGTTAACAAGAACACCACCATCAATCACATAATTGCTACCAGTAATACTTCTTGCTTTATCACTTGCAAGATACAAAACCATGTTCGCAATCTCCTCGGGCTGGGTTAAAATTTTCAATGCTGTTTTTTCCTTCGCCGTATCCCAGTCAGTTTCAAAATCTGCGCTCTCCAATATTGAAGTTTCCACCGGCCCAGGACTCACTATGTTTACCCGGACTCCATCCGCAGCAAGTTCCATAGCAGCGATACGGGAGAAGTGATCCAAACCTGCTTTAGACACGCAATATGCCGCGTGTCCAGCCACCGCGAATGACCTCATCGTTGACGATCCCGCTATACTTGAAATGTTCACAATGCTACCTTTCGTTTTAATGAGGTACGAACTGGCCAGGTTGGTGAGTATAATGATAGAACGAAGGTTAGTGTTGACTACTTCATCGTAGACCTTCAAAAGGTTCACATCTTTCACCGCAGCTGTTCTAATCAAACCGGCGTTGTTGACAAGAACATCTAACTTCCCGAACTTTTCAACAGTTTTTTTGACAATAGTTTTGACTTCGTCATCATTGGAAACGTCAGCTTTGATTATGAGGGGTACCTTTCCGATTTTAGTGATTTGTGCAGCAACGTTCTCGAGCTTTTTTATGTTCCTGCCAACGATGGCGACTTGGGCACCTTCCTTGGCGAAGTGGAATGCAGTTGCAGCTCCGATGCCAGAACTGCCACCGGTGACAATCACGACTTTGTTTGGGAAACTCATGTTTGATGTAATTCTGTATGTCATTGCATCGTTATTTTATACCGTGTAAATAAGTACTCGAGTTATGAGTATTTCGTAACTTATCACACATTACATATACATTATCATTAGGAAGTTCAATATTAACTATCGAGTGTAAGTACGTAAAACTAATTAACAACATTCATGTCGTGTTTAGGTATTAAGGTGTCATCAACAATTAATTGATAGAACTGCAAGACCCTGTAAACCTCTGTAACTATAGGAACCTCTGGGCCGGGCAGAAAATGCCTCATAGCATTTAGGCCTTCCTACTGTCACAATTTGTGTGGAATAATATATATGAATAAATTAATTAAGAAACGGAAGAAATTAAGAAATTAATTTTTTAATAGACGAACTCTTTCATATTTACGTAAGTAGCTAGTTTTACGTATTACATTCAACGTGCCAATGCCGCCAGTGTCTTGGAAACGCTGCCCTCTGTCAGTGATCTGGATCAGTTGAGCTATCTAAAGATCGTTTAAACGTTCCTCAGATAGCTGAACTGTTACACATGTACTTTATATTATTGTATATTATTCTGTACATTTCTGTAAATATTTTTTTAGTATCTAGATATTAGAAAATGTTTGCAAGCAATGCCTGCTCACGCTCATGCATGTCCATGGTTGGAATTAATATTGCAAGTCATTATCTTATTAATTGAAGTACCTAAGTATCTAGGTAATATCTTTATGTGCATCATATTTATTATATCTAGTGTCTAGTAATCAAAAGCGTATCAAAGTCAGTATGCAACTACAGTTTACAGTTCTGAGGTCTACCTTACAGTTTCACAATGTCTGTCTGTCTGTTTGCCCTTGATCAGACATCTAGCTCGCTGATAATTAGCTTTATCATTTTGAAAATTTGCACAGCAATACGTATACGTATACGTACGCTATTAGTAGCTACTAAAGTTATGAAATAAAAACTTTGAATAAATGATTTTAGAGGTACTTCCCCTACATATCAAATAAGGTTGTTTTTTTTTATTTTACAATCTTGAAGCATATCGTTAGACAGGTATTTTAAAGATATTACGAGGTTTCTTAAATCGTTTTTTGATACATATATTCGTTTGATAAATATTTAGCTTTAAAGAAGTATTTTTTTATATCTTGTAAAATTGAATACGGTAAAACTAATAAAACGACGTTCATGAAAAATGTCTACGAGCAAGAGCTCTGATTACGGGCTGACAAACAGACTGACAGACAGGTAGACAAACAGACAGGCGGACTTCGTAAAACTAGGTCTTATTACAAAAAAATACAATAGTCTAGGTTTAAACCAAGACCTAGTCTAGGTTTGTTGCGGTAACAAAGTTGGTCCGAGTATCAAAATGTGTTTTTATTACAAAACGTAGTACTAACCAAAGACCAGCTAGTACAAGAAGAAAGACCATGGTTTATTTATTATCCACAGATAAGGTAGTAAAATTGCGCCGTCTGAATCTAAACGTATTGTTAAGGTCTATGCTCTCGTTCTATACAACACCATTTTATGCGATACTGACACTTACACTGACAGTAACGCCGACGGATTTACAAAATAAAATGAAAAATTGTCATCTGTCTCTATCTGATAAGTCGATATGCTAGCGCGGCAAGTTTGATAACAATTGTCTCTCAGCAAGAGTTTATTTAAACAAATCCAAAACATTTCGAAAAGATAAATGTTAAAAAGAAAAGAAAGAAAGAAAGAATGAAAGAATGGAAAAATATAACAATCAAGTTAGTAATTAGTAAACAGGTAGGTACATAAGTACTTTTTATTTAAGTGTTTACCTACCTACTCGTTTTTGTTATTGTAAATATTTACATTATTATGTCCTACCATGGCCTCTGTGATGCGATATTCATTTCATGCTTATTTTTTTTTAGATTATGTGAACTAACTGGTAGAAACCGTGATGAAAAAGACATTAGACTAGCATGGCAGAGAATGAAGTTGTGGGCAGAGGCAAATTTATCAAGCCATAGGAGAGAACAATCATATACCTACAGGTGGTGGTGAAAAGCCACCATCACCATCTCCCGAGGATCTGGAAGTAATGGCTATTGCTCCTCACGACTTTGTTGTAGAAATAAATGACTATAACAGTGATGCAGTACCAGTGGTAAATACAATTTCTGACATTTTGCCTATTTGAGGCATCATGAAATCAATATTTATATACTGTTAGTAATCTCAGCTATCTTTTATTTGTTTAGTTACCTAAATATTTTACCTGCCGATCCCTACCCCAACAAGAGTATCAACTGCTGGACCTAGCAATGATCTGGGCTGCATCATCATTGAGGACAGTTTCAAACCCAATGAAGAGAGAGAGATTGAGGATCAAGGTAAAATATACTATAAAAACATATGAATATAATATATCTCCTTACCAAATTTCATCAAGACTCATTCACCCATGAAAACATAACAAACAAGCATACAAACATACAGAGAGAGAAGAAAATAATTAATTCTGTTTTTTATTGTTATTCCAATAAACATTTTTCTTTGTGTTTTTAGTGACATCAAGCAAACACCCCATCGATAAAAGCAGCTCAGCCACCAAAAGGAAGAACTCCTATATCTAAATCTAAATAGGTAGATCACCATTTAATCATCATGAATCATGCATGAGCCACTGGTACACCTAGGCATTTTAATTTAACTTTCAGGTCAAATACTTTTGTGGATGCCCACCCTACTTTTTGTGTATTGCTTCATAAATTTTTATGTAATTAATTATTATTTACAGAACTGAAGAAGTATGCGCCACAATATTATAACAAGTAATATGGAGTTCAAAAACAAACAAATCAAAATGATGGAAGTTGAAGATGAAAACAATAAAAAAGTTGCAGAATAAAAAATAAAAAACTATAATTGGAAATAGCTTCATTAGAATTACAGTACCAAAAATACATCTAATATAGAATACATTGTGTAGTATAAGTTTCTAACCTACCTTCATATTACTATAGATAAATATTGTAAAAAATATTATATACTATTATTAAAAATGAGTTTCAATGAACTGCCTTCTATCGTGTTAGGAATATATCTCTGTATTTCTAATGGTTCTCGTGATGTTTGGTCATTGCTATTCTTCTCACCGGAAAACAGGTCTTCCCTCATATCAATAGCAATATTGTGAAGCATGACACATGCAACAATTGTTTTTTTAATTGTTTCAATATCCCCAAACATGTCTCTTAATAGGCAGCGAAACCTGTTTCCATAGACCAAAACATCTTTCCACGGTGTTCCGGGTACGGATGTGGCATCAATTGTAGTTTTGTTCTTGCAGAGTTGTGGGGTTGAAATATAGGTTTTCAAACTAAAATCTTCGTTATGTAATTGAAATGGGATATCGTGTCCGATAATGTTGCCGACGGAATGTCTCCAGCATATCCAAAGCACCTAGATCTTCTAAATCCATCAGATTGTTGTTATCAACCATTTTCAAAACGAAAACCGAAAAAACAACAAAGTAATAAATCCTAACAACGGATATTGTTTGACGTTTATTTGATTGATTTAATTTTGAGGTTATGTTTAGTACCAAAGATTCAAAGATAAACTAGGGGTCTCGTGGGTATATTTTTAGTACCATAGATGTTACAGTATCTAGAGAAAAACTGCGTTTTGTAATAAGCTTTGGATTAGACCCTGGTTTATCAGCAGGTTTAAACCTAGACTATCTTTAGTCTTCGTTTTGGAATAAGGCCGTAAGGGTCCGTTGTGGACTCTGAAACAGTGATTCCTCAATTCACGCCCATTGCTTGTAGTCACGAGCTACGTAAAAGTAAGGGCCTGCATTACTTTGCGAGTAAAAGTACTTACTCTACCAATAGCCACGTGTATTTTGAACAAGTGAACATTTAATATTTAATAGGCACACCCCGCACTATGGCACGCGATTAATTATTCCACAGCGAATATTTTCGCGAGAAAATAATCGAGGCGGGCGAATTCTTGGTAGCATGCACTAACGGTACTTTGCTCCACCCGTGGTTTTAACCACCACCCACGGTTATTTACCTCAATCACGGTTTTTTCCATAGCACCTCGTGATTTTTTACGGAAACCACGGTTTTTTCCGCCAATTCATCGGTGTTTTAAACGAGATCAATTTGCATGTATGCGGTAAGTTCCTTTAATGCGTGTCTGCGTTTGAATCCATGCCTTCAAATCATGACTTTTCTGTAAAATCTCGATAAAGTTGGCCGTGGATTAATCTGCAGTACTTGGCCTTAGAATTAAATTCAAACAGGAAATCAAAGTAGAATCCGTGAATAAAGCATGACACAGTGAATTTCAATCACATTTCAATATGATTCATTTGTGCTTTATATTTACAACCTTTGTTGCATTTACCATTGAACATACTCGTATTAAACATTTCAACGCTGAAAATATCAACTTACACAATTATATACTGTTTATATTTATACAAATAATTGTATCAGTTGATATTTGCAGCGTTGAAATGTTTTAAATATAATTCGAAATGTAGTGTTATAATGTTATATACTATTTATATTTATACAAATAACATTATAACACTACATTTCGAATTATATTTATATTAAGAGTCGGACTGTAGATCGCGATAATGAGGTATCTCATTATTTATTTAACGCATCGATAAATTTTAGTTTCCATAACGATCAACTACCAGCAAAGATATAAAATAATGTTAAATCATACATGCTAATCAAACACTGTGTGATGTTATGTGTTACTAACAGAATAGGCTCTTTTATAGTCGTTCACCAAATTTTATGGTAGCTGCTTCAAAATAATGACATTGTTGTTGGCAGAATTGTATCTAATTTTGTTTTCCATTATCATACAAATTAGGAGCTTTTATCTAGGCCTAACCTAATTATGTAACGTCGTTTCTCGTCTTTAGAGAGGCAATACACGTCTCTATACTAAAATAAAGCACACATAAATACCTACTACATGTTATGATATTGTCGTGATTGTTCTACACAATTGTGTAAATTGAGATTCTCGAGTTCATTTATTTATTTTATTTATTTTTTTATTTATTAACTAGTACAAACACGTCAATAAACTAATTAAAAAAAATAAGAGTAATAAGACCTTAAATGATAATACAAGTTAATAAAAATATAGAGGATGTCAATGTTAAAATGTCATGTCATGGTTCAATAATAATACAAAATAGTCAATAAACGAAAACATTCAAGAAAAAATAAAAAAAATAAAAATTGGTCTTAAAGTAAGCATCTACACACTCAAACAGACATCTCACAGAACCTTCGTGAGCATTACATTCAAAATCAAAATCCTATATGTTTAACCTACTAATCTTATAATAATAATTACTTTTTAAATACCTTGGTCAGGTCATTATTACTGGCTGGAAGAGCCAAAGTAATAGCCCAAAATAGATGAAGCATGTACAAACTATTTTCCGAATTTATAGCGAACACTGAACCTATGAATCAAATTTATGGTCCATGATAACGGTTTCGGGTAGCTCGGATGAGTAGATGAAACCAATTAGTAGCGTCGGCGGTTTAGGGGTAGTTACAACTAGTTATATTGTGTAAGTTTGCTTGCTAATTAGCAATAACTGTCGCCACAGTAGCGGCATCTTGAGAACCTTCCGCAGGTTATAGGTCCATGTATTGTATTGATTTATGTATTTAAAGACCTCGTACAGCTCGAAAGATCAGACCTTTGTAAGCACAAAACATTTAATTATTGGAACGAAATTTCTTACCGCGGGTTGGCGAGGGGACCTAGCCGAGAAAAAATTTATCGCGTTAAGAAAAACCGTAAGAGAAAGAGAGAATGAAATAGACCGCTAACTAGTCTATATATATGTGTGTGTCTATATTTTGATATATATATATATATTTTCTATATTCTATATATATGTGAATAAAGTTATTTATTGTATCAATAATCAAAATTAAAAAGTGGAGTGGGTAGAGAGAATTAAATCCTGGCACGTTCACGTGATTAATTATGCCAACCCTGCATACGAAAAGGACTTCGTTCAAAACGCGTGTCCCGCGACACGTTCAGTTTTTGAAGTGATAACTTCTTATGGGAGAGTAAACAGCTTCGTCATGTAACGCGTTACGGCGCCTGTACTGGCTTCCCTTTCTCTCACACATACGGCAGCGGTAGGCGGGCATCTCCTCTCTCACTCAAACCCACAGTGCTAGATAGATTAGTTTAAGTTATCACTTTTGTAGGGCGTCCCGAGACGCACAAGTTTTTTTTTATCGTCTTGGGCTATGGAGAAACACTAACAAAGGAGTTTTCTCAATTCAACATCTAAGGAGTAAAGCGTATGAAAATATACGCGAACAAAGAGCGAAAAGCGGGGTAACCCGCTAGTTTTGAATTTTACAAAGAAAAATATTACATGTCTAAAGAAATATGTTTTCCAGGATTGCACGGTGCCGAGCGACGCACCTGTGCACCTGTATACTTTTTACCTAGCTTGCTTTTTGTTTACTATCGAGCTAGTGTGTTTTTTAACCGAATTAAAGAAGGAGGTTCTCAATTCGTTTGTCAGTTGTATTTTTTGTTATGTTTGTGACCTTAGAACTCGCGTCATTTATTAACCGATTTAGTAAATTATATTTTGTTTGGCATACTTTATTTTAGTCCCATTTAATTTAAAAAAAAATAGGGTTAGAAATTTCCTATTGGACTTCTAATTGAGTAATTTATTTGTAAGGAATATATGGCAAAATATAATAAATTAATAAAAAATGGGTGTGCGTACTATCAACAACTTCATGACACCAACGAGTTTTATCCTATGCAGTCGCTTTTAACACAATTATATAACATTTTATTCGTTTTGCCAATAATAATAATATAGCCGCACAAAAATACTAAATATCGTTAAGAAAGGGAAGTACTCGTAAGTATAACATCGTCTCTTTTGGTCAATATTCAGTGGTCGATATAATATAAATAATAAATAAATGAATATTGGTGGGCAATACACACTACACCATGTAGCCCCACACTCAGCATAGCTTGTATTATGGTGACGAGATGACTGATCTCAAGTGGATTTCAAGCTAACAATGATAGTTCACTATTATAATTTTACATGACTTACGTTGAAAATCTTCATACATGTAGGTACTTATGTACACTTATCCTCCTAAGTTCTTAAACAATGCCTCAAGAGTAGATATGCTCTCTATTCATAGTGGAGTTATCTTCAAGCTTTGAATGGATTATGTTCTTACCTATTAGTGTTGCTGAACGACAGCTTAGGTCTACCAGGTACATAAGGTAAATGAACGTTTGATTGAAACTTTATGGAGGTGAAATTGTTATTAGGAAAGTTGAGAGTTTGTCGCAAGTTCATTAATTGTTTACATCAAATTTTAAGCAATCAAGCATATTAATAGTCTAAGTATCTAATTAGCGACTTAATATATTAATAAGCAATAGGTACACCAAATAAGTTTTATAATTAACTTGTCGGAACATTTGTTTATGTTATGTCAACAGTGTTACCTATACCTACCTATTATAGTAATACGGTTTACACTATTACATCAACCATTGTGTATGTACCATAGTGTACATTGTACACCTAGGCGAGAAAGTGCTCAATTCCTACCGAGTGTGCCATTTGGGCCTTAAAACACACTAGGTAGGAATCGCACTTTCTCCCGTGTGATACATAGTGCTTTATACAATACCTACGAGGCATAAAATCTTCACTATCACTCGACGACATTCTGTAGAATTCATAAAATTACCAAACCCAAATTCAAATTTCAAAGAAGTTCCCGCGCATGCCCATATTACTTGGGTTCTTTTTTCAAAATATTGTTCGGAAATCGGAAGAGGTATTAATCATTTGGCGGACTTGGATTAAAAACTTTTTGTCGTTTGACCTATAATGAAAATAACCATAGCTACCGGTTGATCTATGAAGTAATTAAAAAAATTACACGTTAGAAATGGATTTCCATAGACTTTTCTATCCCGTTAAACGCGTTAGAAATGAAATTCTAACGCGTTTAGCGTTAAGTAGGCCTGAAATTATGTACATACGTTCTAAGTTATATTTGAAAAAGGAATGGGCAAGTTCCTCAGTAGGTGTGGTATAAAGTTATTATGTATAAATGTTGGCTTAAAATAAAATGAATGGAATGCAAGACCGACAATATTTTTCCCGGTGCTCATGTGCAAGTTTAAAATCACAACCCCAAGTTTTCTACAAAAAAACATTCCAAAGCAGAGTTTACAATGAAACGCGAATAGCCTGTCTTTACCCGCACTCTTCCGAGCCAAACGCAACTTTACGGCCAGTTACAGTAAAAATATTCATGTATTCCGCTTACGTAACTCTGTAGTAAGTCTTCGTATATATTTATACAGATATCTCTGAGTGAAAATACTATAGAAGGTCGACGCGCATATGAACCAAACTCACATAGACATTAGCATAATGATCATACTTGGTCAAAATAAGCCAAAAACAAATGGTGGAGGCACAACTTGTACAGGTAAAAGGTGTATAACTTTTAATGTGAGGTTTATTTGAATCAAACAGGAGTTTAAGATCATTTCAATCACATTTAGAAGTTGAAGAGACTACCTCGTAGGAAACTAAAAGTCGAGATTTCACGATCTTTATGATAAGTATTTTGCGTTACAACGCAGAACTACAGTTGTCAGTCTAACCAAATACATGCTGTAACAAGTTGAAGCCGTTTTTTTTTTTGTGTTTTGTTTTGATTTTTAGGGTTCCGTACCTTGAAAGGAAAAACGGAATCCTTATAGGATCACTTTGTTGTCCGTCCGCCGTCTGTCGGTCCGTCCGTCTGTCTGTCAAGACCCTTTTTCTCAGAAACTCGTGAAAGTATCAAGCTGAAGTTTATATCGAATACTCAGGTCTACTATACCTTAAAGCTGTGAAAAATCAAACTTCTAAGCTAACGCAATCAAAAGATACAGCCGTTTATCCCGCAAATTTTCGCAAATTTTCCCGTACTTATTAAAGCACATATTATGTGCTTTAAAACGTTGCTTCATGCCAGATTCAAAAAAAAAATAAAAACAAAATTTTAAAAAAATTAAGGTTTTTGGAATTTTTCCTTTATAATATAAAGGAAAAATTACAAAAACCTTAAATTTTTAGTTATATCACATATTTTAGGGTTCCTTACCTCGAAAGGAAAAAACTGAAACTTTATAGGATCACTTTGTTGTCCGTCCGTCCGTCTGTCCGTCCGTCCGTCTGTCTGTCAAGAGCCTTTTTCTCAAAAACGCGTGGAGGTATTAAGCTGAAATTTATATCAAATACTCAAGTCTACTGTCCCTTAAAGCTGTGAAAAAAAAACAATCTTCTAAGCCAACGCAATTAGAAGATACAGCCGTTCATGCCGTAAATTTCCGCAAATTTTGCAATATTCGCAAAAGAATCAAAACCTACAGGGTACTTCTCGTGAACTCAGAATCTTGAAATTTGGTATGAAGCAACGTCTTATAGCACAGATAAAGGAAAAATTGCGAAAACCGTAAATTTTTAGATGGATTTCATTTTGCAATAAAAATACCATAACTATGACTCGATTGTCGTGATGGGTGAACTTTTACTTATATACCTACAGGTTTTTCGGAACCCTCGGTGCGCAAGTCCGACTCGCACTTGGCCCTTTTATTATTTATTATTTAAAACATTGGTCAAAATGAGCTTAAAACCTCGAAGACAGCGAATTTTTTAGTTCCTTTCTGAATAATTGCGTTTGTTTTATTTGGAAACTCAAAAACATCACTAAATCTATATATATAAAAGAAAGTCATGTCCACTGGACCGATTTGGATAATAAATAATGAATAAATAAATAATTCCGGACATTTCACACAGCATCATCTGGCCCCAAAGTAAGCAGAGCTTGTGTTTGGGTACCACATGACTAATATTGTATACTACCTATATACTTTTTTTTTTGTAAATACATACATATTATACATAGAAACACCCAAACCCGAGACAAATACTTGCAGATCATACAAACATTTGTCCCGCGGCGGGAATCGAACCCGCAACCTTCTGCGGCTCAGCCGGACCTAAGCCCTCTGCGCTACAGAGATCGTCAAATGAAACTTAAAATTAATATACGAGTAGTTAGTAACTTGATTAAAAATATAGGCTATTGTTTATCCCGGAAAAACAACGGGAACGGAAACGGGACGGGCGAAGCCGCGGGTGGCTGCTAGCGCCATCTATCAATATTTATCAGTAACTTTGTTAATCTCTGTAATTATTACATCATATGAATAGCTATCATTTTTTTATAGCGATATTAGTACCTTCATATTTTTTTTGGAGTTGTAACCGCGAACGAAGTCGGCACGGGTCAGTAGTTTATAAAAGAACTGAATTATTTAGATGAAAATAAAAGTGTCAAGAATATTTTTTTGGCTTTTCTCGCTAACGCTCTTTTCCCTTGTCAATAATACCTAATATGGATTGACTTCCCTTGTTGCCTAACTGGTGCGATGTCACAAGCGTAAATTATTCATACATCTGGCATGAGGAACCATATCCGAGAACATACTGTGTAATTTTACGAGATTAGTATGTAAATTGCGAGTTAATTCAGAAATAAGCTGAACACAACGCTCTGGTTTGTGCATTATCATTGTTTAATCAAGCGTATGTTGTTTAGGATGAGGTTGGCTTGCGAAATTTCTAATTTGCAAAATAATACGAAAATTATTTGTGTAAGGCGTTAGGGTAATGCATTCCAGCGTGAATAGATAATATTTGTTTAATGTTATTCAAAACCAAATCAGCACAGCGAGTTGTGACCCCGCCTATATCAATAACAATGTACATATTCGAATATCTTGGCTGTAGCTATATTTTAATATATATCATAGCATACATAAAATAACTATTTCTAGTTCTATCGAAAACAAAGTAAATTCCAATAACATTCTTCTTAGGTACGCCGTTGATTTTGCCAAACTTTCTAGATCAAAAAAATTAACGCTAAATTGAAACGTAAAACTTCAACTCAACATTGAAGCTACCATTCAACTCATAAAACTGAGACCTTTATTAAGCTTGCGGCTGTAAAATCTTATTGAAACACAAACTTTTGCCTTCGGCTCAAATACTTTTAATGTAGACGAAAGAAATAGCTGGATTTTACGTAGGTAGATAGCCTAGTTGCAAGAAACATGGCTGGTAATAAGTTTTCTCAGAAAACGCTTATTTTACAAAACGTTTTCATTTGCTTTTGTGGGTTCTATTGCAAAATGCGTCTATAATAGCAATGTATATAGTTAAGTCAGCCCAAATCCTTAATTCAGACGTCTGAGAGAAGATTTGTTATATGACCCATACTAGAGTTCATCGTATTAAAAGATATTTAAAGTTGCTTGAGTAAGTACGTAGAATAAACTTAAGTATTTTCTTTTTGTAAGATTTCTGGAATTTCATTAGAGAACACAAGCAACCTTCAACTAACCTTTGTAGACCTTAACATTTGAAACATTTTGTTTGCAATTTCACTGGATTTGAAAAAGTACGAAACGCAACGTGCGAATTCATTTTTCCGACGCAAGGCTAATGTATCAACATAAACCACACCTACAAATACAGTTCCAAATTAGGTACAAACAATACAAACATACAAAAAAGTGTTAAGACCAGTTCTTCTTAAACTGGGATTAGGAGGAACGGGCACCTAGATTTACTAGCATGTAAGAAGACGATTCAAAGTGGTCCTTGTGATTTTATTGAATAAAGATATATTGAATTGAATTGAATTGAATTGAATTGGTACATTGGATCAAATATTAAAGATTTTGGAACACTTTTTTAGCACTTGTTAGACTTTTAACAGACCAAAATCCAAGCAGCATTTTTAATTAAAATATATCTAAAGCTGAGTCTTATAAACCGCTTTATAACTCAACGTCTCTAGAATACATCATAGATACGAATACAAGTTTTTACCCGAGGAAAAGTAAAGGCAATTTTTCATTAAAATAAATGGTTTTCCTTATCTGGGTGTCACGTCGCGGCGTAAAACCTAGAATAAATTTTATCACGGACTTAGGTCCATTATAACCAGTCCTAGGTGATAACGAGACTATAACAGACTGACGAGTTAGCCAGTCTAGTCTCATTTTTTATTTAATGTACATAATATATTCGACCCACACTATTGGTCGAGTACTGAAACGCTACTAAGCATATAGACCAATCCAAGGCGGAAAGTTACTGAAACCTAATAATTGACTTGCTGGGATTTTGTCCGAGTGGTTTTTAGACAATATGACTGAGACTGACCCATCTCTAAGCAACTCAACCTTCAAATTTAAAAGCATTACAGCATATTTTTGGGTTTGGAAATTTGGAAAGTGCGTTGCTACTCGTTGCTACTTTTGATCTGATGAAAGCCATGTGTTATAATTATAATACCACGTTATATTAGGTTGGGGAAAAAGTCTTTTCGCATTATAGTATGTATGAACTTGTAATAAAATCTCTTTGGCTATACTATTTGTATCTGGCTGGTTTTGGTATCATTAAAAGTTTAAATTTTAAAGAACATAATTCCAAATTCAAATTAGGAAAATGTGTGATTTTTATTTGTTTTTCGTACTGTCAAAATGAGTGAACTAATGAAGGAATTCGATACATTTTAAAATTCTAAAAAAAGGATCTATATATCTATAAGGATCTAAGGATCGATAGATAGCTCAACTGATCCAGATCACTGACAGAAGGCAGCGTTCTTAAGATACTGGCGGCATTGCCACGTTGAATAGCAACGCGGATACGCTGAGCCAGATAGGAGCCAGCTCTTGGATCACGCAATATATCTACCAGACGCCGTTAAATAATTTTGAAAACGATATTGTATACTATGTTGTATTAAGGTTCCATGATGTGTTATTAATTTAATTATCATTGCTGAAACTAATTTATTGGATAAATCTAAGTAGCATTATTTAAGTAAACCAAACTATTTCTCTGAAATTGAAAGTTGGTATCACGCTCTGAATAAACCTTTGACAAATTTCATCGAACAGGAGCCAACGAGACCCGTCGCAACAAATTAACAACGAGTAATCTCGGGTTTTGATTAGAATTTTAAGTGCAAAGTAATGTCGTCTCTAAGTGGTTGTCGCTAGGTCGCTTATGGCTTGGGTGGTTGTGGTACGTGAAATGGCAAGGGGCAATAGGGTGTCGCTTACCTCTTGATCAGCCATGACAGTCTAAGTTCATTCTAGTGATATTACTAAATGTAAAGCTCGTTTTAGTGACATTAGCATGAGCTATCTTACATAGATACTCACGAACGTAAGAACATTAACTAAATATAAGGGCGCGTAAAATTGTAATTCACTATAGGGTTCGTTTATGGCTATGATGGCTATTGTAGATCTAGCTTCTACAAAATTATGTTCCAGGGTAAATCTTGAGGGCTATTCTATATTACTTCTTCTTCGTGAATGGAATGTGTCACAATAATGTCAATTTTTCCAGTGTCAAGTGTTTATATTACAAATGTTTGTATGATCTGCAAGTATTTGTCTCGGGTCTGGGTGTTTCTATGTATAATATGTATGTATTTACAAAAAAAGTATATAAGTGGTATATCAGTCATGTGGTACCCACAACACAAGCTCTGCTTACTTTGGGGCCAGATGATGTTGTGTGAAATGTCCGGCATTATTATTATTATTATATTGTTTATAGTTATGATCTTACAGAGTCGTATCTTGTCGTTCGTCAATTGTTATTTTATGGGCCGAGCAAAGCGAGTGTCCGTTTCAGCTTAGGCGAAAATGCTTTCGTATGTCTGTCTGTCCGGATGTTCTCCTCTAAAGGTCGCATTTCTCAATATTATTTAGAAGTAAAAGTTATATTTCAGTCATTTCGAAAATGTTCGCGAGGTCGACAACTCACTGAGCCACTAGTATAAAATGGTTTCTTTTAATATAAAATAATTAAAAAGATTATTTTTGTTCGAATCACAAAGAAACACAAAGCTTATTAATCCAATTACTCACACCCAAGTCAATAACTCTAGCTCTAATTAAATAAAAATACCAACATTACTAATAAAACCGGAAATAATTAGACAAAAATAAATAATAAAAGAGCGGAGTTTTTGCTTCGTCTAACCGCCAAAATCAATCCCTATTCTACAGTACTTAGTGATGGTAATCAATGAAAACTTCTGCGTCATTTTTGATAGATATTCAACCCATTTTGCAAAAATAATTGTTTGCTTTCACAAGACCATAATCGGTTTCAAAATGTAAAATAGGGGAGTGCTGCTGCGAGTTGTAGTACAAGGCTATTGTGTAGCGCACATTTTGTGCAAAGTTTTAGCTTCTACACACGATGTTTTTAAAATTTTGATGTAATTTTTATAACGTAATTCTTTATCGCATGTTACTGGTATTTGATGAATGAGGTATATACATTTTGATAAACACGGGTTTTACTCACGTATTATTTTATCGATGAGGGTACTGTTTCGATTCATCTAGCCAGAGAATCTTCATCGGGGTGAGTTTGATTCTGCTAGTTGCCACTCGCAGTCACGGTTCGTATAAGTACAGCTCACGAATGTTTTTAAAATGGGGACTAGCCCGAAAAAGGGTAAGATTTCAACTATAACCACATTTGAACATTAATAAATTAAGTGTCACTTACCGCTCGGTCAGCCAAGTTTTTCACCCGGCAGTGTAGATAGGCTGGTTGTCCAACTGCAGCGGTATATTCCCGTTTTGTGTTGTTATCAAAATAGGGCTGTCCCACGCTCTCGGTGACAGCGGTGATGTTACCCGGATCAAATGTGGTTGTAACAACATCTTCGTGAATGTCGACACTCCCGCCTCCGGCCGATATTCCTGAAATAAAAATAATGATATAATAAAGGGTTTCCTATGTTTTCTGTCAAAATAATTTCATGGAAATTGGGAGTCCTCAGAAAAACATTGGGATACGTCACAAGATTTCTCTTTGTTTTTTAATATGATGTTTTATTGTAATTGACTGGGTTCTTAACAAAAATACTGCAAAAATAAAGTTGGCAATAAATAAACTAATATTAATGTTTATTGTTTCGTCGTGAAAGGGTTAAAAAAGTGTCCAACAAAAACAACCGATTTTAAACCGGCACTGAAAAATATTGAGTATTTTTTTTATTTTAAAACATAATCTTGAGTAACATTCATTGTTATTAATTATTTTCCATTTTCGCCTTCTGCAGCGTTTTGAGATGCGACAGACAATTCCTGATATGCTTCAAAAGAAATGTGTTGGTTTGGTTTAGCCTAATTCGTTTATCCTTAATTTATTAGCGCGCAAAAACATTAATTTACCCGGACTAAGGGTGAAGTGATACGCACATATTTGTATGTGAACGCTCCCGAATAACATTATCCGCAAACGAATAAAGTAATTGAATTGACTGATCATTGATTGGTCTCGTTGAACCATCAAATCATTGTTTTGACACCGTGGTTTTAGTTAAGGTTGGTTAAGGTATGCTTCTATAATAAGCTTTCTTCGAAATACTTCCCTTTATGAAAGCTTTAAATTTCTTAATAGGTAGTTATTAAGAAATTTAAAGCTTTCATAAAGGGAAGTATTTCGAAGAAAGCTTATTATAATATAAATTACTGTATTGTAGAATTACTCTAAATAGAAAAGCACACATCAACAATAATCACTTTATATTATAGCCTTTAACTCAACAACCTTTCTGTCTCCTGGTTACACGACAACTGACTCTCTATCTTGCTACATTCAACTTTCGAGAAATGGAATTCTGCAATAGGAACATCATTTGACTGCTTTAATTTATGATTTAATGAAGTATAATAAAGTCAGTTCTCGGCTCGTTCTCGGCAATTTACACATAATTCTTACATAAATACTGTTGAATTTTCCACATATCCATTAGTTAAATACTTAACAATTTTTAAATATGCAAGAACTGGCAACCAATCAATTTAGGTCTTAGTTTATTTACTTTGAAATATTTTACAGACTGGAAAACTTCCTGCTATTTTGCTAAATTAATTTAAAATAATATTTATTAAATTACAATGCATAATAAAAAATTAGAGCAACTATTTCTAACTAAGCTTAAACGACCATAGAATCGTTTAATTAATATTTCGCAAAAGATGTTTATTTATTATCAATAAAATGGCAATAATCATATAAAATAACACTAGTATTTTTAAGCAAGCTTACAGTATTATAGATAAGAATGCATGGCCTTATGTTGCTCTGCCGACAGTCAGTTAACTGACATATTTGAAATTTATAAACTCTCTTGCAGTTATTCGTTTTTCGTAGGACCAGTATAGCGATTATGAAACTTTTGACAGAATCAATGTCTATTAGTTTTGATTAGCAATCGGCATAATTTCAATCATAAGTTTGATTGTAATTGGAACCAGTTTTGACAAGATGGATTACTATTATGTACGTTCTATATCTATCTCAGACCAAATAAATATATAGACGGAGAATGCCATGAATAACTAAAGTGAAGTCTCAAAACCAGGCTTCTCTGTGTAAATATACGCACCCACGCACACACATCTACCCAAACCATGTTCATTGCTCTTAGTATATGCATACATACTTATACTATTAAGTATTATATCATGTCGTGGTCAATAAAACATATTATAAAAAAATAACACCAAGTATTCAATATTATATAAAACAAGAAGCACGATTTCGGTGTATATGTGTGCACTTAGGTACACTTCTAAATTAATATTTTTGAAGTGATACCTTCTTATTGGAGGGTATACCGCTTCGTTACGTAACGCGTTACGGCGCCAGTCTGTCTGGCTTCCCTTTCTTTCACGCATACGGCAGCGGAAGGCTCCTCACGTCTCACTCTAACCCACAGCGCTAGTTAGATTAGTTTTAGTTATCGTTTTAGGTATCACTTCTGTCGTGCGTCCCGAGACGCACACGCATGTTGTATTCAGTAATCTTAGCGGAATTTTAATGAATAAATTATGACTACAGGACAGGTATAGACAATTTAATTATGTTATATTAATAAGTTAATACACCTATATGGTGCAATTTGATTTGAATGACGAGGAATACCGAGAAAGTTCTAGACGGCCCTTCCGCGATGACGTTTAGAATTAACAAATGACCATCGACTAAGACTTTGACACTGGCGAAATTGTCGACTAGACAGAGGCCATTACAGGAAGAAAAGAAGAAGAAGAAGACAAACTAATATTTTAAGGCTTTAACAAAATAAATAACTGTCTATACTAAACAGTGAAAAACAGTAATAGCCCTAAAGATACTTAGAAAGTTTCAGATTTAAATTCAAAAGGGTATTCGTATAGAATGTAAAGTCGTTCTCAAATAGCCGAAAGCGCGTAGCATTCAATTGATAGCGAAGGTTATTGAGGTTCGTTCGAAAAGGGGGAAGTTTATTGACAATTTATTTCATACCTCTGCCCGAGGTTCGTATAGAACTGCTCCTCTGACTATATACCTACTCTGTATACTTAGTACCTAAGCGAAGATTGCCGACTGATACTCGGCCGGAATATTTAAATCATTATTGTGATCGTTCGCAATAAAACTGATATACTGTTTTTATTAGTACTGATATCATAAACTTTTACGGACAAAGAAGACACCCTCTTATCGGGTACTTACTCATATGATATAACATTACAATCATATTGATCAGTTTCTGTAATATAATATGACAAATCTCCCCATTTCCCTGATTCATATCCGTAAGAAGTTATACGACACTTTTATGTCATCAGACAATTTTATTTTACGAGACGGCTTTTATGTCATCGGAATATCTAAAATGCGGGTTTGTCTTGCAAAATGACATCAAAACAAAATGTGAGAACTCGATCTTTATGATCATAAAAAAATCTACGAAATTAAAGATCCTGTCTTCAAAAACATGTAATATTAATATTAATATTTATAAATATTTTATCAAACTCTGATGGCCGTACTTATAAACCCCGCCCATTATGAACACTGCCTAAACATTGATTAAGATATGCCCTGTCGCTATTTGTCACTATATAACAAAAAGGGATGGCACTTTTAAAAACATTAACTTTTGACAGAAGTTTAGAGAAGTATATAAATAAAGGTGTGAATGTTTACTCTAAAAAATGGTTGTCTGTAAAGTCAGTTTACGGACGATAATTTTACGTAATAACGTTACAAGAAAACATCCGATCGTGCCTCTCTATCGCTGGTCCCGCGCTCTCGCTTGCACGCTTGGCATGAGCCAAGATACTTTTTCGTGCGTGTAGCCGGCGTTCATCGATTTATAAGACGTTATCACGTCAAAAACTCAAAAATAATTAGTATTCACTCCTAGATGTGAATTAATTTGATTAGTTTTGACGCGGCAATCGGGGAACATATAAAAAATAGGTATTAATCAGATAAGATATCTACAAAAGATCAATACATAGGTTTACAGATCCAAATCATTACCTATGAAGTTTATTTTTCAAATGGTACCGATATAGATGTATCTTAGTCACAGTTATTAACTTAGTTTCTTATAAACAAGGTAAATAAATATAGGTTGAACATGAAAAGGAAATCAAATTCGCAGAGTTCAAGAGGCTTCTAAAATGTACATAGATTCCTAAGCTCTGCCCATAGCTACATCTATCTGCGAGTAGGATATTTAAGCATCCAAGATATTATTTCCATGTTTCTTAAATTATGAAATGAAATGAAATAAATTTATTTTGACACGCTCACAGATACAAGTAGAATAATAACATAGCAGGTACATGGTCAGCAGGACAACCTAACTAATAAACAAACTAATACTAAAGATTATTTTTTTACCATTATGGCAACTCCAAGTACATGTACCCACCCTGTACCAAACCTAGTCTGCCCAGTTGTCAAAAGGGTACAGTCTCAGCTTTTTGCTATTTGCTATACACACAGTGCGAAACAGCGCTGGTTTTCAAACTGCGTAGAACAAGGAGGATGACGTCATACCATTATCAATATATTTACTTTGTTATGTATCCACCAGCTATACAAAGAGTTGATTGATTACTAAAAATAAATAAATAAATAATCTCAGACATTTCACACAGCATCATCTGACCCTAAAGTAAGCAGAGCTTGTGTTATGGGTACCACATGACTGATATACTACTTATATACTTTTTTTTTTGTAAATACATACATATTATACATAGACACACCCAGACCCGAGACAAATACTTGCAGATCATACAAACATTTGTCCCGCGGCGGGAATCGAACCCGCAACCTTCTGCGTCTCAGCCGAACCTTAGCCCACTGCGCCACAGAGGTCGTCACCGCTAAAAAGCCAACCGCTGCTATGGAATTGTTTTAAATTACACCGGTAACCTTTTTTGGATAATAATGTATTTTCTCAGAACATTTCTCTTCACCGCATGCCATTTTACGCAAGTTGAGTGGTAATGCGCATATTATTTTGGAGGGTGGAGAAAATCTTTTTCCGGGAATTGCGAGCAAGAAGCTGCGTAATTTTTGTTTTCTTAAATAATTGGTAGTTGGTACTGACAACTAATGACCAATACAAAAACTCATTAAACAGGTTTATCTATACAAGTTGAAAAAATTCTAAAAAAATGGCAGACATTTCACACAGCGTCATCTGGCCCCAAAGTAAGCAGAGTTTGTGTTATGGTTATCACATAACTTATTTACTACTAATATACTTTTTTTTGTAAATACATAAATATTATACATAGAAACACCTGGGTGTTCAAATATTTGTCTCAGGTCTGGACCTGAGACAAATATTTGCAGATCATACAAACATTTGACCCGCGGCGGTTATCGAAATCGCAACCTTGTCTCCGACGGACCTTAGTCACAGAGGTCGCCTAAGTTAAGACTAAGGACGACTAAAAACGGTTATATTGCGATAAAATGAAACATTATCGTATGATAGTTTGTGACTATAAACTCTATAGCATAACTCCGATTTGGTGGGTACTACCATAGTATTTTGCCTTCTAGTGCAATCATTTGTGTTTAATTTTAAAAGGCACTGGAGCTAGTGAAATCTACTTTGTTATGGATCCATAACTGGCACGGCAATGCATGTGATACCTCAGGTATTTCAACAAGCGTTCATAGTTTACGGTAGCTATTTACTAAAATGTCTACCGCAAGCTTATTTGCAATCCCGGTAGACAAAGTTTTATACAATTGCAAATGCATGGTAACAGGTTCGTGTCACAATTCATTGCAGCCCAACTGTTGCTCTACATTATTAATTAACACTTTAAAAGTATGTAAAAAATATCATGAAACATTCGAGAATGTTCGAATAACAACAAAATACTTTGCCAATCTTATGTCCGGAATCTGCCGTCCGCCATCGACATTTACGCCTACTCAAAGAGCCTAAAGGCTTCCGATTCACGTTCAACAGGACTCGTCCATCATTCTGACGGCTGTCAATAACAGTAACCTCTCCTTTTATCACTAAAAATGAATAAAGAATCAGCCAATTTGTATGGCGCTCGACGTTTTGAAGATTGATTTATCCGTAAGTATGTTTTATTTGAAACAGTTCTATTCATCTGGTTTTATTGTACCTACCTGGTTTATAAAATGATGTGTAACATCTTTTCTCTCGATTGCCTGCAATCTGTTCGAGTGATTTCATAAAAAGGGACGAAAGTGTGTAACTGGAAGCCGCGGAACCGCGCGCTATTGAATTTAACCAATGAGCTCGGTGGTAGAGTTGGCCGTCAGATGGTACCAGCCCATTTTCTAAAAGGTTGTTACTGTCAGCTCACTAACAGTGTGTGCGTTTGTGTGACGAGAAAGAGAAAGGGAAATCAGTGTTATGTATAAATTCTGCAGTTATTGAAACTTATTCACTATATTAGGATTTACTATTATTATCATTATTACTATTATTATTTTATTATCAGCATAAATGTTGCTACAAGGTGTAAATAAAAAAAAATTAATGAAATGAAAATAAGTTTATTTTGACACACACACACAGATACAAAACAAAAAAATAGCAGCTACATAATGAAAAGGACAATAACATGAATACAAAATAAAAATAAAATAGGAGTACCTACCCTGCACCAACCCAGTTTGTGTTTGCCAAAAGGCCCAGTCTCAGCTCTATGCTTCACATATGTACGCAAATTATGGGTATCATATGCGACTACTGTAAGACTCGCTTGTGTTTTTATATAAAACTAGCTGTTACTCGCGACTTCGTCTGCATTTTTTTTAAGGAATTGTAGCTTAAATCCTTCCCTAGGATGCAATTTATCTCCTTACCATATTTTAATGCTAAGGTTCAAACCAATCACACGACTAAAAGGTTTCCATACAAACATTCACACCCCATTTTACTCCTTTATGAGAGTTGTTTTGAAAAATCCTGAAACACATGTCCATTTATTTTGCATTTTAAGTATTCAAACCAAGTTTCTAATCACACCACCTGTTAAAAAGTTCCCATACAAACTTTGACCCATTTTACCCCTTTGTTAAAGTTATTTTGAAAAATCCTGAAACACTTGTACATTTATTTTGCACTTTATTTATTCATATCAAGTTTCAAGCAAATCGCACCACGCGTTAAAAAGTTTCATACATTCGTTTCCACCCTTTTTCACCCTCTTAGGGGTTGAATTTCAAAAAATCCTGCCTTTGTGGGGTGGTTTTGCTGTAAAAGGAAACTACTTTTCAAATTTCAGCTTTCTAGCTTCAGCTGTTTCGGCTCGGCGATGATGAATCAGTCAGGTTAAGCTCTTTTATAGGTATAGATTACTACCTGGAACCCCCGTAACTTCGTACGTGCTTTTCTATAATAGATAGACTTAGAGTCTCGCGGGCTTTTTTGTGGGTAATGATGAGTACTATACACATGTAGGAAAATACCATGGATTATGCAGCATTTTTTATACCTTGGGTTTATATATGGTATTGCAATTTTCGTAGAGATTCCGATTTAAAATAAATATATATAATATAATATGCCATCTTTCTCTCTGTTAGTTTCTCTGTATAGTTTATCTAATATAAACAAAATAACAAGAAATAAAAATAATAAGTTTAGATTTAAATGTATGTACACTTACATATCATCCAATAGGTAGGTATTGTTACACACACACATATTTCACGATATGTTACACAATATTATGTAGGTCGTGTGTTTTCATATGAATAAAAAGCGGCTTCTTGCGTGTAATATTGTTGTTGGTCGCAAATTTTTGTTATTGACTGCGTCGATTTAAAAATAAACAGTAGTCTCTTTGTTATGACTGAGACTGGTACGTGACTAATATCCCAAATATCTTTCTTTTTATGAACATTTTTATTTAATACAAAAACTCAACACTTCATTAAACTCGCTTTGTTGCGGGTACATCCAAAAAACATTAGATAATAAAGACCGAATCGTTTGTAAAATGAGGTCATGTTTCATTCTTTGCACACGTAAAATATATTTTAAAGACAATAAACCCCACTAATTACGTCATAGCAATTAGAACGTACTCCTAACTCGTATTTTGGGCTTAATGTGCGACATTAAGGAACGCTTGGTAAGGGAGCGTTTGATTAGAGCTTCATTAGGGCGAATCCGGTACCTCGCACCTTACAAAATGTTCAGGTTTATCTCTGATCACACGGTTTAATCGGTTTACACTACATAACGCTGATAGCAGGTCTGGTAAGTTACTTGGACTTGAATAGTGCTTAGCACACATGACTTCATCAGCCTGTTTACCATGGCTGGTAATAGATTCTCATCAACGTTTCCTGAGCCATTTATGTCCCGTCTACCCCACTTCTTCGCTATTAAAGGTACAGTTGTAAAGTGTATAGGTAAAGGTATAGAGTATACAGTGTAAAGGTATGTTTAATAAATAAATAATGCCGGACATTTCACACAGCATCATCTGGTCCCAAGGTAAGCACATCATTGTAGATTCGCGGCGAGAATCGAAACAATCTTCGGCGTCTCAGCCGAGCCTTAGCCCACTGCGCCACAGAGGTCGTCAAAAACGGAGTAGATTTATTAGTGCCTTGTATAGCGCGAAACAGGTTCAACTCAAACTTGACCTATGTTAGTGTGGTACAGCTTGATTGTATTTGAATACATCATCCATTTTCCAAGAGGCAGTATTGGATCTAATAAAATAAATCATTTTCATTCGTATCGCCGCGCCTGTTGTATGTGTGAACCTAAGCAGTCATCAATCAGTATCCTAAATATTTTTCCGTCCATAAGTAGGTCCCTAAAAAGTTCCGATCGGAAATAGAAAAATCAAATCACAGGAAAAATATATTGTAGTATGATGTGGGATCCTGTAGGCTGGAAAGGGACGTCGATTCGATCAACGTCATCTTGTGGAGTGAGGGTTTGCAAAAAGGTTTATTAACGCTGAATAAAATATTGAGATAATGCTGTTATTTTTAGAAAACAGAAAGAAAAGCTTCGAACATCAGCAGAATAGTAATAAGTATTTTGCTACCCGAGTTTGCCAATGTATGAATTTAGTTGAAGCTTAATCATCATATTTTTGTAGCTAGAAAACCTTAAGGTATCGTTTTAAACCAAAAATAATGTCTCTGTTTTTTTATTTTCTACAAATATTTATTCATAAAACTCACTGGTCATTGAACCGTCCATTCATTCAGATGACAGGTGACAGCTGACAAATCGCACGAAAGATAATTGCTTATGTCAAAACTGAATAAGGACATTATTTAAAAAAAGGTAGATTCTTCGTTTGTCATTTCATGAAGTAACGTAGCTCTGTTAATTTAATATTTTTACTCGTTTTATTGCATGTTTTAATAAGTACTCTTTGCAGAATTTTAATCAATAAATTGTGACTACATAGGACAAGTACAATTGACAATTGAATTATATGTGTATTATGGTGCAATGTGATTTGAACGACGAGGAATCCCATGAAAATTCTAGTCGGCGATTCCGCGATGACGTTTAGAATTGACAATTGACCATCGACTAAGACTTTAGTAACAAAAAAAAATACTTTTAACAAATATAAACACTTGACACTAGCAACATTTACATTATTATGTCACATGCCATAAACAAAGAAGAAGAAGAAGTTATGTACTATGTACAACTATGTTCATAAGTGTAATAAAATTCTAATCTACAACTACAACAAACAGTAAAATAAAACTTATTTTATATTACATACAGTGAATACGCCGTCCAAGCCGATCAACAAATACAATTTTGTGTTAGTCCAGGGGAGAAATCGAATTTCATGCTTTTCCAAGCCTACATTAAGTATTCATGTGTGTGTACGTATTGGTAACTGAAAACCTAAGGGTCACGTATTCAATTAAAACACCTCTACAAATATTTAATGTTTGATCAATACCAGCACCTGCTGAAAAGGTTGTCGGTGTAACTAATTGGAGTTCACGTCTGCCACTGTAACAGTAAAGTTACGAAATAATTAGTCTTGATGCCGTATTTTTTAATGTGTATTTAAAATGTTACAAGCTTCATAATTATGCAAATGTTTTGGATAGTATATCAAGGGGTTAAATCTCGTAATAAGCAATACCTAGTCTTCATTTTTTTGAGCGCTCCTCAAAATACGTAAAAGAAAATACTTAAAATAATCCAATAGATAAAATTAAATAATTTTATAATAAATATATTTTGTTCCATATATGGAGTTTACGTCTGCTACTGTAACAGTAAAGTTACAAATAATTAGTCTCGATGCCGTATTTTTAGTGTGTATTTCAAATGCTGAAACAAGCTTCATAATTATGTAAAAGTTTTGAATAATACATCCAATACCTAGTCTTCATTTTTTTTGTGGGCGACTCAAATTATGTAAAAGAAAAAACCCAAAATAATATTACAGAAAAAATGCATTTCAACAATTTTAGAAAAATATATATTTTACATCGGACTAGTCTTGGGCTTTGTCAACAGCGCAACATATATCTTGGTATAATTATAACTGCGTCAGTTTGTGCCAGGTGCATTTAATAATGCTTTGAACATTGGATTGTACTAAAGGTAATTACTGTAATGTAAGTACATTAGATATTAGATAAGCGTATCTTTTTACTATATTCATCACAAAGTCAAAGTCAAAAGATACTTTATTCAATACAATCACAAGGAACACTTTGAAACGTCTTACATAATAGGTGAATTCAGGTGTTAATTCATCCTAACCCAAGCCTAAAAAGAACCGGCAAGAACCTCGTCCTGGTCCTGGTACTCGTCCTGCACTCTTTGCATGATCCATCTTATAACTACCTCAACTTCGAAAAACGAATACAAGAGAGTTTATACATTTCAAATGTGTCAGTTAACTGAGGGCAGAGCGACATAAGGCCATGCATTCTTATCAATAATATAGTCATTTATATTATAATACGCTTTCTTCAAAAGACTGCCCTTTATGTATGCTTTATATTTCTTAATAGGTATTTTAGTTGCATTTTGAGGATGTTTTTTCATTTTCATGTACTTATTAATTATTTTCATTTTATGTCACCCAATAATCCAGGCCTTGGCTGAAAACCGGCGCTGCATTGCGTGGTATCCTATACCATGTAAGGCAGCATTATGCTGAGCTCAGGACCTGTTTGGCTGCACATGCGGAGCGGTACTAATTGGGCCAATGAATGGCCTTCCCTAAGTATATGGGGATAGGTAATCTGTTATGTTTGTTTGTATTTTAGATTCCATTAAGTATACCTATCCTAATGTATAACCTAACAACATAAATTGTTTATAGTGAATATAAACAATTTATGTTGTTAGGTTATCATTGTACCTGTCTACCGTTTTGTTCTGTTCTGTAAAATAAACTCAATTCTTTCTATATATTAGTGTCCTTGCTGCTCCCACGGCTTTGGTACAAAGATATAAAGTAGCCCATTTATTAAACCACGTCCACATTTATAACTAAACTAAGTTGCATCCAAATCTGCGTCATTGAGTAACAAGCATCCCCACAAAATTTAGTACTTACTCATATTATTGATCGCGCGAGCAAAGATCGCGGTGGCAACATGGACGATTTGGCTTTGTATGTTTGTATGTATGACGATAGCTATCGAACCGTAAATCCGATCTACACTATATTCGGCAGTCCAATAGATTGAAAAATTAGCTGGTAACTTAATGAAATAAATTGAAAAAGGAATTACTAAGATGGGTTTCCAATAGGGAAAAAATAAAGTATTCAAATGAGTTAAGTGCAAAGTCAGTTATATTCGTAAAAGAGCTTTGTTTGTATACTCCAAAACGATTTTTAGTTTTATCCTAGGATGTATAATTTTTATGGTTCAACGAAATAAACAAAAACGATCTTAACTTGAACCCATTTGCTAGTTTCGTTGACTTCATAGGTCTGAGATTAAATCGAGACTGTTCGTTTGAGCTGAAACTTGGCATACCTGTCGGGAATTACTGTTATATTAAGTTAACAGCGACCAGCACCGGGGTGATTATGGAATTCTGATACTATCAAAACTTTGATACTAATCGCTTCCAGTAGCTGGATCCATGAATTGGTATTTCCGTAGGAAGGTTGATGTTGATTGTCATACATGCTGTCATATGAATAGAAACCTCAGGCCAAATAAATATTAAGACGGAGCACCGCGATCAACCACAATAAATAAATTCTGTGACACTTTTTACATATCACGACATTAGAGAATACTTAATAGTACAAGTATTAATGGATATACTAAGAGGCAGGAGCACAGTTTGGTTGGATGTGTGTACACAGAAGTACATGGTTTTGAGGCTTCACTTAGGTTATTCACGGCCCTCTTGTCTAAATATTTATTTCGTCTGAGATAGATTATGATGATGAAGTCAGGTGCTTGGAACTACTTAGTGAATATGAGTGTTCAGACTTAACACATCCAATCCAAAGCATAGATGTTTGGTGATAGCGTGAAGCGTGATCGTGTCAAAATATCATGTATAAGGAATGAGCTCGCGTCGTCCCTACAATAATAATCGAAGCGCGCTTCGCTCCGCCTAACTTTTAATTTCAAGCATCTTCTTATTTTGTGATCTTTTATAAAAAATACTTTATAATATACCTACAGCACGATTCGCTTACTATAGATAGGTAGGCATGGCAAGACTAGTAAATTGAAAAGAATTGCGGCTCACTACGCTCGGTAGTTACTTTAGGATAGTTGTTGGTAATTTAGAGTATCTCTTTGAGAATGGTAAGAGCTTACTTGAATCCTTAAATAGATGCTGTACGTGTACTGTGTTTATCTCTTAGCTTCTTTTGTATTTTAAAATATTATGTGGGAGTACTAAATGTATCCGGACAGGACTTTAAATGAAATGGTTGAATTTTGGGAAGACATGGAACAATAATCAGTAAGTTGCCTAATTATACTCCATCTACTTACGCAGACATTACGAAGCAAGATACTCGTATATATTATAATACGGATCTAATAATACGAGTTCGGGGCGAACAACTTGTATCAGAATAGAATAAGACAAACCACAATCCACGGCTTGACGTATTGCTTTGAATCCATCTCCTAAGATTTACCAGATAGTTTAATTTTCGTGCACCTAGGATTGTTAAAAACTTGAGTTGGTAATCCGTTTGAAGATGTTTTGGAATATAATGCACAATTTAATTTACTGACTTGTTAACTTTTGGGCGTTAGCTTTGTCTATCGAAAAATACTATGCTATACGACCTAGGTCGTGTATGCACTGTATATACGAACATTAGCTCAATCCAACCAGAAAAAAAATGTGTGCCATTCACACGTGGTAGAAGTGAAACCTTCAAAAATTTTGGCTTCAAGATAATGAAATGAATAAGAATATAAGAAACACTGTATAATGCTACCTATCTCATTTTCTCCCACTTTAAATCTTATGAATTAATGTGTCTGTCTCTTTACTGTCGCTTTTTCGTTTCATCGATTTTCAAATCACAACGATGCTAAGGAAGTTTTCACTTAAAAAAATATATATATTTAAGACGGCCCCACAGCAAATTATCTTTAGCATGGTTTTTTTACCGTTATTTCGTATTAAAAGATTTATTTTCAATATTTTACCTCCGTTTTAAATTGTTTTTAAAGTAATTGTAAGTTGTATAATTTAATTTTGTAATAATATCTAATATATTAAATAATCATCATCTTCTCCTAAAGTTGTCGTCGCTTAAACTTGCAGCTTAGAAAAGTTAGTTAATTAAAACATTACCCAATAAGCATTTTACAGAATTCCTCCAGAATGTTTTCTGATAAATAAATTGCTTTTTGAGCGCCGTGAATACGCGTCAAGATCATTTGATCAGAGAGTTGCCTTAATAACAAATAATACAATCATTTTGAAGTGATAACATCTTATATGAGGGTAAACCGTTTCGTTACGTAACGCGATACGGCGCCTGTCTGTCTGGCTTCCCTTTCTCTCACGCATACGGCAGTGATTGGCAGGCTCCTCCTCTCTCACTCTAACCCACAGCGCTAGTTAGATTAGTTTAAGTTATCACTTCTGTCAGGCGTCCTGAGATGCACACGTTTTTTATGTATGTAAAAGAGTGAATAAACTGAATTTGAAATTAATTGAAATAAAGATTGCACATTGACCTATTTTAAACTTAATTACAAGTCGCACAAGTCGCACAAGGATTCAAAACATGTTTACACTGTTTATCGCGTCTGTATCATATATTTTGTGTATATACCTTACTAAGGACATATTGCCAGAGGGATATAGGTTCCTACATAAACCATTTAAGTACATTTTATACATGTGACTAGAGTTGGTAGGTAGTTGGTATCAATCTATCACTAGGAGTACTTTTTTATTAAGAACTAAATCACTAGATAAGTTTTCATAATTGCGTTTATCATGATTATAATTATTTCGTTTTATATTATTAGTTTTATAATTATTTCGTTATAATTAATTATATATGTATTTCATTGTCTCTGGTCTGGGTGATCCTATGTAATCATATATTTTGTGTATATACCTTACTAAGGACATATTGCCAGAGGGATATAGGTTCCTACATAAACCATAAGTACATTTTATACTTGTGACTAGAGTTGGTAGGTAGTTGGTATCAATCTATCACTAGGAGTACTTTTTTATTAAGAACTAAATCACTAGATAAGTTTTCATAATTGCGTTTATCATGATTATAATTATTTCGTTTTATATTATTAGTTTTATAATTATTTCGTTATAATTAATTATATATGTATTTCATTGTTTCTGGTCTGGGTGATCCTATGTAAAATATGTATGTATTAACAAAAAAAAGTATATAATTAGTATATCAGTCGTGTGGAACCCCTAGCACAGGCTCTGCTTACTTTGGGGCCAGAAAATGATGTATGAAATGTCCGGCATTATTATTGTTATTCATTCATGATTAATTTTACACCGGGTTTAAATAACGTTTTTGTTAATTTAAATGTAAAATTACTTATTTTCTTTTTGCATTGTTTTAATAGGTCATCTTCATCTTCCTGACTTTTCCCACATTATGTGGAGTCGGCACAATATGTTTTCTTCTTCCATTCTTCTCTATCAGCCGTCATCTCAACACTTACTCCTTTCTTACTCATGTCATCTTTCACACAATCCATCCATCTTTTCTTTGGCCTACCTCTACTCGTAAATCCATCAACATTCATACCAAGCACTCTCCTTACATGCCATTTTTCCCTTCTCTATACATGCCCATACCATGCTAGCCTGTTGCTCTTCATCTTTTCATTCACTTGTTTTAATAGGTAAGCATCATAATTTACTTTGCCCGGAATGGGCAAAGGATTGTAACGACAAGGCATGCTGTCGGGCGGTAGGCAGTTCTTGTTCAGCCTTCGACCAATAAGGTTATCTGATCAAAAAGTGTAGTAGACATTGAAATAAACGATTTTGCGAAAGAGATTATTCATTACACCCTAGACGATAAAACATTAAGACGAAGATTTAGGGCAAATTCGACGAACAGAAGTGTTTTTGGAATATTTTTTTGCGAAAATAAAGCATGTGAAGCTTTGAAAGTAATATATTCTGTACCATATAGTCCTGAGTAAATGCGTGAGGGAACCAAGTGCATTCGATCAGTTATCAATTAGTACTCAGAACAATAATTAGGTGTCTAATTCTTGTAAACTTACAAGCTCAACACAGTTATTCTAATGGTTTTTATATATCAGCTGGGGGGCGATCGCGTTAATTTTGAACATTTGAACCAAAGCTAATCCAAATCAAAACCAAAGTCAAAACGTTATTTTTGACATATTTCGTACCGTGTTAATCACTATATAACGGAAACGATTTAGATCTATTTTGGAAAATACGTTGATCGAACGTTGACAGATCGCGTCATCTTTGACAGCGCTTTCAAACTAACGCTACTAATTCAGTTTGTGTCGAGAGACTTCTTATTGGTATATAGATAGGTTTAAAATAAAACTGTAATCTTAAATTCACTGTATTTTCCTATCTATATTAATATATTGTATTATTATTACATGTATTATTTCGTTATCATAGTTAAGTAGTTAGTTTAGAGTTATTTCTGTTTGTTTCCAGATGATATAGATTTGTAGTCACAAAATTTCACCGATCACATGTCTTCAAATACTGGCCTCCATCGTGCAAAGGATAAGCATAAAATGTGACATTAGCAAAATTGCGGTCCCCCTTCCACAAAGGCCATTAACCAAGAACTGAACTGAACTGATTTCTTATTGTTTTCTGAGCCGTTTTAATTGCTGAAAATGCTCAGAATTTACTTTGATCATTTAGAAAGTGCATATGAGGTAAATGTGGCTGAAAGCCGAACCCACAGAAAAAAATAATTAATATGACAATCTCCCACATTCTCATATGAAGGAAACTTTGTGGAACAGTATCGTCTTTCTATGGATCTTTTTACGGTATTGGTGGAAAAGCTAAGACCTTACATAGTTGTTCCACTTCTTGCTGATGGTCTAGATGTAGAGACAAAGGTAAGTGTTAGTAGTATCTACAACCCAAGCTACATACATCATCACGAAATACTGCCTGCTGATCATCCCGCGTTAACTCTACTGGCGCACTATATATAATACATCTTTCAGGTTCTGATAGCTCAGTTTTACGCGATGGGTTCGGACCAGACGGTGGTTGGAGATAATAAGGACCATCCAGTGTCCCAATCAACTAAGCAAGCAAGGCTGTAACGGAAGTAACAGCGGCGACTTTGGCGCCTGAGGATTATTCTTCCTGATACGTTCAATGAATATAATAAACATAATTAATGTTTTTATTGTTTAATGTTTTCTTTTATTTAGAATGAATTTAAATTTACAAGTAAGTACGTTTATTTGTGAGCGTGATTTATTATCTTAATTTAGTTTATTTATTGAATAAATATTATTTTTATAAATGAATCTCTGTATCTTATCAGTATTATAATCTGTAAATTTTATTTTGTGTGTACGATATTTTATAAAAAAGTGCCTTGAAATGTGTCATATTTTTATTTATTATTTGCAGGATGTAGTCATTATTGTTTAATATTTTTTATTTTCCTAGAAATTGTTATAGACATGCGGGAAAATAAATATTACTATAATAAATAAACATTCTACTGGGTCAATGTAGTTTTTAACATTCCGAAGTCCAACAAGAAACTTAAGTTTTTCTATGACCGTCTGCTATTAGTTATAATCTCACAAGCTAATAATGTTTTACTAGATTATGAATAACAGCCTGATTTGTAAACCTTAAAAAAACTCCGTAAGCTCCGTAACAAATGTTTTAGTTCTGCTAACTAGATGACGTTGAAATGGTTTGGGTTCTGACCGTGTCAGATAAATTTGGAAAGAAGTACCTAAGGTCTAACGACAAAAAAAGAAAAGGTCCGGAAACAGTTAATTTATATTATATTTATTTTTATCCTAAGAAATGAAGAACTGCAGGCACTAAAGATGTTAAAGATTGGCGTACTGTTGCCATTGTTTCGGCCAGCAGTGTTATTACATCAGCCTCAGCCTGCGCTTTCGCGGCTTCAGCTTGTCTCAGCGCAGACTGAGCGAGCAAGCTGTCTGTGTGGGCGCGCATCTCCTCAATGAGCATCATCACACTGCGGCTCTCGTCGATTGCACCACGGCTTGCTATCGGAAAAATTATACATCAAGAAATATAAAAGACAGAAACACTTTCGTGGGGTATTTTTGTATTTCTCGGACTACTAGTTGTTTTTTACATTTATGGAAGGCCCACCGCCTGTACGACGCTGAGTGAGAGTAAGGCTCGTCAATTTTGATCTTACCCTACTCTGATTGATTGAATGAAGAATGATTTGATCATTCCAAATCTGGAATTTTAAATTATTTATGAAGATAAATAGTTTAAGAACTTAAGTTATAAATACCCTTAAAGTCAGATACTTTGGTCCACTCTTTGGGCAGTCGCACTGATACTTCGTTATTCAGTGCGTCAGCGTACTCATGCCAAAGGTGGGCGGACATAGCCCGTCCCTCTATAGATCGAAGTCTACCGTGGGCTAAATCTTTATTGGCCTCGGCAACTACAGCCTCGGCTGCTGTAGGATGGTGGTGCGGCGTCCTCCGTCCATTGTATCTGAAAAGCACAAAGCTGGGCAATATATTACTTATTATTACATATAAGAATATCATGGACGATCAGTGTCTTGTAAACACTGGTTTTTCTTCTCTAATAAGTACACTTATTGTTAATATCTCCATTATGGACAAAAACAATACTTACATGCCTCAAGTCCAATTATGTTAAAATAAATATGAATTAAAAGGTAATACGCGATAAATACCCATTAATTACTAAAACAAAATCAATTGTTTCAATCAATCCTTTGACAATCATAGAGTTTACAATCCAAGTTGACAATAAAACTAAACTAAAAAAAACTAGCAGCTTCGCTCGCGACCTCGTTCGCACGTTTTAGTTTAATGTAAAAAACATTTTTTTCATCATCTACAGCCTGCATCTTCGTCTTCTTATCGTGTCACTAATTCTTTTGAACCAGTGTGGTGCAAGGAGCAAAGGCGCCTCAGATGCTCTTTCCGTGCAATGTTCACCTCCTTAGGCCACCCTATGTTTGTAGGTAGGTACCATGCGCCACGATCCTGTGTTAATTATGTCCATTTGCAGCCCACGATTTTGACTAATTGTCCATATAACGGGCAACAGACGTTCCATTATCTAGTTCTCTGCCACCATTTAGTGGGTACACACTCCACCTGACAATATGGAAGCCAGCCGCTGCCTATAAAACAGGCTACCGCTGCCTCACAGGCCAAAATACGCTTAGAGCAGACAAATCAGCGTAATAAAAATTGTATTAGATAGCAGAAATTTGGCGATTCGCGCATATAGCTAGTTGCCGCGAGTTACATAAGCCATAATAAAGGGCAAATCAGCAATAGACAGCTATCGTCGAACCGTTAAAACATACACACAAACAAACTTAACCGTTTTTTATTATAGTGTAAATATTAAAAACAACCACACTCAATCAATCAATGATAACAAGAGGATCACAGATTTCATAACCAAAAGAAGAACAAAAAGTTTAATAGGATTTATTTCGTTGTAAACTCTAACGTTTTATGTTTGATTCTATTTTGGAGAATTCAACGATGACATCCAGATTAAACAAATCAGAACCACATCAGAATCACAGCCAATATATTTCCGCTCAATGGTAAATACGTTGACAAATAGCGCGATCGCCCTACTGAAAGAGCATTTGTTTCAGAGTTAACCAATATAAGAATTTAAAGTGTAATCACTATTTGCGCCTACTAAAAGGTACCTCTCCCATGAACAATTGCTCGCAAATTATAATAAGGGTTGTATATCATAAAACTGCGACGTTGCACGCATGCTTATTGGCGCGCGGCACGCAGCTCATCATGCATGTGATGTTGCCAACCCTCACAAGTTCGCATATCTGTCAGTGTCCATGCGGTTAGCTTTATTTTATCATTTTATTATATTTATAATCAGTGACTGGATGGAGAATTGTATTTTGTTTTGGTAATAGGAAGGCCATTATAAATAATAAATAAATAATCCCGGACAACACAGCATCACCTGACCCAAAGTAAAACATTTAGTTTTTTTAGCATTTAGTAAAAGATTATTTACAGTGAACTTACAACATTACTCATTTTCATCAACTTTAAAAATTAAAGACGTATCGTCTACAAATAAAAATGTATCACAAATATTATTTACAAAAAAGGTAAATCGTTAACGTATAACTAGGAATAAAAAGGGCCTAGTATCGAACCTTGTAGCACCCATTTATCAATAATTGATCCTGTAGACTCACCACCCACGTCAACTTTCTGGAGCGCTATACCTGCATCAGCTGTTGATCGACCTTTAGTAAAGCCGTATTGATTACTATGTAGCAGGCCGTTAACGTTAAAGTGAGATAATAACTGATATAGAGAGTTTTTTCAAAGATTTTACTTAACGCAGGTTGAGTTATATCGATATCAGTCTATAATTAGCGAGATCTCGTTCACTTCCAGACTTGAACATAGAAATGAGTTTACTGTGTTTCATAAGATCGGGAAATATTCCCTCGTCGATACATCTATAAAAAATATAAGCTAAACATGGTGCAATATCTAAGATAATGATATCCAGCACCTTTGTAGATATTCCCCGAAGATCTTCTGTATTTTTATATAAATTAACTTGAATTATTTTATAATACTGGCCTCCTCCTATAAAATTGGATATAGCTAAAACCCAACTCATTCTTACATTTTGCAACACTAGATTCTAATAGAACGGATGCTCTGGAGGCGGAAGAGGTTAACGATTTGGTCACAAGTTTTTGTATATCTGGGAACAAAACTATCAAATTCGCAACTCCTGTTTCTCTGTCAAAATTGTATTATTTATAATTAACTAGCTCTCCCGTTCGCGACTTCGTCCACGCGTTTTAAAAAGAAAAAATATATCAAATCGGTCCAGTTTAGGAGGAGTTCAGTGACATACACACGTACAGTAGAATTATATATATAAAGATTTGATCTGTCTATTGGGGGTCTTCGATTTGAATACTTTTGAGTAGTTCTTAACATGTAAGATACATTATCTCTCTGGAAGCATATAATTCGTATTCTTACTTCTATAGATACCTGTAGCCCAGTCCGCAAATCTAGCTCTATTTTTTGTACTTACCTAATCCTTTTTCTCCATATTTATTTTTTTTTTCTGTGAATGACGATCCATAGACGTCGACTTGCCGAACTGCCAGAGGGCTTTGCTATTTGTTATTTGGAATAACAAGCCCAGTAAAAAGGTTGGCGGGATCGGGGATCACTGCTGACTAGGGTTAATAAGCCAGAATAGGTTTTTATGAATAAATATAGGAAAAATCACTCGGATTACAATCGTGCCTCGGTGTTCCGGACGTTATTTTAACAAACTGGATACACAGGATCAAGGCTCATTATAGCAAAGTAAATTAAGTCAAAGCTTTAGGTGACCTTCTGCATTCCTAGTACATGTTCTTATCCATCAATTGTACTTCTTATCCTGTCACTAGTTATTTCGAACAAGTATGCTGAAATGATTAAAGTGCGCCTCAGAGGCTGCTTTCGTGGACTTGGTACATGTCTTCAAACCTTTTTGGTTCTACGAAATGCCGGTTTACTTATGTCGTTTACGTTCATAGATTGAGAGTACTAGTACATTGCATACATTTTTAAACAAAAAAATCCATTAGTGCACGACCGGATTTGAACCCACGAACTTATGATTGGCAGGCGAGGCCACTACCACTAAACCACCCGTGCTCATCAGTCATACTAGAAATCGGAAAAACGACAAAGCCATTTTAATAAAGTTTTTTAAACATACGCGATCAGAACACAATATTATAAATATTTACGGGTATTTATCGCGTTTATTTACCTATTTTTCCCGACGTTTCGATAGGTTTACACTCTGTCGTGGTCACGGGATGACTGGAGTACTGGAGCTACCGCCTCTGCGAAGCGGGGGCAGCATTTTTTGCAACTACCCTCACTTGTTTTTCCGAAATAGAAATGTCCATCTGCACACTCGGACGACACACAACACTAACCGTGTCCATGACGCATTGAGAAACCGGTCTACGATGAGTACACTTAGCTAACCGTCTTCAAGATTGAAATTAGGATATTTCTTAATTTCAATCGGTTCCCGAACCATTCTCTTGTAGTAATGCCTTTCATTACATATAACTTGAGGTTTATGTAATTCAATCCAGTGATTGGGTCCTGAGTCCACTATGTGCTCTGCTATTGCAGTCTTGTTTAATTGTCGATTTTTGACCACCGCTATGTGTTCTTTAACACGTTCCGCGACCGTGCGTTTAGTCTGGCCTAAGTAGGAACGCCCGCAGCTGCAATCTATTTTGTAAACCCCAGGAACTTGCAGAGGTACGACATCTTTTGGTGACACAATCAACACTCCACTCACCAAGATGACCGTAGATACTTATCTACGAACACCAAAAGATGTCGTACAGTACTCCAGTCATCCCGTGACCACGACAGAGTGTAAACCTGTTGAAACGTCGGGAAAAATAGGTAAATAAACGCGATAAATACCCGTAAATATGTATAATAAAGCCATTTTAGTAAATTTTTGCAATGTTCAACAGACTTTATCATAACTATGTTGCCAATTAATTCTCACTTCTGTTATTTGTTTCAAAATATGATTAATGTATTGGATAAATCATTGAAATGAAACAATGTATGCCGCATGTATTAGCATGCAATATTCTTATCGACTGCAAAATGTGGAGTACATAACCATAATATTTTATTTTATGACGCAATTTCATATCTCCTACTCCCTTGACAAAGGTCGCATTCATGTTTACAGTAGGTTGCTGTCCTCTGACACTTTTTTATATGAGAATATCACAAGTATTAATAGTAGATCCCATACTAAGATTCTTGTGTAACGTAGCTGCCAAAACATCAACCTTCATTCACAGACCGTCTTCACCCACTGCCGGAAATAGGCCTCCCATAGTTAGTCCATCCGCAGCCTACAAATATAACAATATTTCGTCATTCTACTTGTACCATGCCAATGTTCCTGTCAAGCCTAAAATGAAACGGTCGGTAGGAAAAATCAGCTTGACCGGTAGAAACGAGTACAAGTAAACTGTTTTTAAAACAAACTCGGGCAAAAATACAACGGTATCAGTGGGCGTATATATTCACATTCACCGATATTTATAATGCAATAAAAGCTACCCACAATAAAAATATGTTGTTTCCACAATAATGGATGCCATAAACGCCATTTTATTGCCCTTGATGAAGGGAGTGGTTCACGCTAATTTTGATTTGTTTGCTCTGTAAATAAAAATTAGCTTCTCATTGCGGTCAATATAAGTATCGAGGCCATAAATAAGTAATGTAAATAATATATTTGTGTTAGCGAGTAAATAAAGTTTATTCTATATCAAAGACTGCTAAATCCTTACCTATCTTCAAAAACTTGGTATACCATCATTATCTCACATCAGTCTCATAGATATATATTTAGTTAGTAACTTTTTATGTATTTACTTTTATTTTATTATTGTGTATGTATGTAGTATTTAGTTATAAATAACATAAATAAATAATCACGGACATTTCACACAGCATCATCTGGCCCCAAAGTAAGCAGAGCTTGTGTTATGGGTACCACATGACTGATATACTACTTATATACTTTTTTTTGTAAATATATTATATACATATTATACATAGAAACATCCAGATCCGAAACAAATATTTGCAGATCATACAAACATTTGTCCCGCCGCGGGAATTGAACCCGCAACCTTCTGCGTTTGGGCCAGAACTTAGCCCACTGCGCCACAGAGGTCGTCAAATCGTATATAATTTATAATTAGTTCAATTACGTTAGTTTAATGTACGCCGCGCCGTCCACTTAACTTTATACGATCCTTTCCATTGTAAGAATAAATACTTGTACTTTTATTAAATTGTAATATTGTGTTTTATTTTGTAAGGTGTACAATAAAGATATATTCCTCTTCTTCTAAAAAAAGACTATTGCAGGTTACAAGTACCTAGACCAAAACATTGTTTGCAACTTTAAACCTCAACAAATCATCGTTTTCAGTGGTGCTATTTCAAGTCAGCGAAATATTATCGACGGTGCATATTAATTGGTGAGAATCCCTGTATTGTTATTTCAACGACGCAAAGCTCCGGGCTGCGAGCGGCTGCTCCCATTGTGGCCATAACCATACAATCGCAAACTGAATTCTAAATTGAGGAGATAGCTACCGTGAAGTATCATTTCTCGAAACAATAGTGTTGTGACGGCGACAGAACCCGTGACTAAGGATTACTGACTGCTCATATTATTCAACCACGACCTCAATAAATATTTAGGCAAACAGGCCTACATCTACAGTCTGGGAACATGTAGCGAAAATTTGCGTTTGGAGATCAAAATAATGTTTCTAGCTAGACTGTTTCGTCGTATAATTTTGCTTTAGTAAAACCCACCCGTGTTACCCTAAATTATTACTGGTAATCAGATTGTTTTCAGATCAGATTGTTTATAATACGCACGCTCAATACAGACGCAATTCTACATAATATAATATAATCGTATAATGTTTCAAAGCATTTAATGATGAATCTCCTTACTTGTGATCAACAACAAATGAATTAGAACGATAGGCTAAAGCTAAAATTTAAACAGCGTATTGTATTATATTATTTGCGAGTAGTAGATATTAATAAATTTTACAACATTTAAATACAGAAATAATTACAGTAATGTACAAAATAATATACAATTATATAAAATACACGTGAAACAGTTGAGCTATCTAAGGACCGTTTAAAACGATCTATAGATAGCTCAACTGATCTAGATCACTGCCAGAGTAGCTCAACTGATCCATATCACTGCCAGAGGGCAGCGTTTCCAAGATACTGGCAGCATTACCACGTTGAATTGCAATGCTAATACGCTGAGCCAGATAGGAGCCAGCTCTTGGGTCATGTAACGTATCTACCAGACGCCGTGAAATAATTTTGAAAACGCGGTGGGCTCCTGTTCCCCACGGGCCCAGGGTCTCGACTCCAAAAGGCTCAAATATGTAGGCCTTATCAAAACCAGCATATTTGCGATTCTCTAGATGAATGGTACAGTGTCGGTGTCTCTATCGGTAAAATAATATGTGGGGAAGACCCGTGTTTATCAAAATGCAACTACAACTCACGAACATATTGAAAGTGAAATGTACGATATTCTCAGCGCTCTCATTCCCTTCATTCTCATAACATGTTTGCTACTTGTTTACCTTTCACAACGTTCAAGTGAATGGCCTAATAACGTTTTATAGCAAACTAACAAAAATGAACGGTTATGGGCCCATGTCGTATTGTTTTCTATTCTCTCTCAATCGGTTGTTTTGTCTTGTCTTTATATTTACTATATAGCTTTAGATGAGGGTTTGACTCAATTAATCGTTTCTTTCACGGATAGCAATCTGATCTGTAGGGTGATGTTATAATAATAGATTTCTTTACAAAAACACATAGCTAAAAGATTTATATCTCGTAATGCCTATTGATATGTGTTTACATGCGTTGATTTATTGGGAAAGGATAAGAAAACTGGCTCACAAATTTTGTAACATACATAAATGCCTACTGTGAGTGAAGCATAAATAAATCGTCAGTAAAATAATATTGAGTAATAAGCAAATCATAGCAAAATAGTACAGAATTCTGAGCAAAGATCTATAGAAACGATTTCCTTTGATTTGCGGAATATCGTATCACGTAGGTACTCCTATGTTGATACCTCGAACGCTTCTACAGTCAGCGATGTATGATGATTGATCACATTTCCAAGGGGAAATTGAGTCTACACACCTTTCTACCGCGGCAAACATCTCATGAACTGTACATGTAAATCTTGAAGAGCGTGGGTGGTTTGTTATCAGAAAAACTGTGCTGAATATATATTCAGTTTTGCCGATAATAAACCAAAAATATGTATGTATTTCACAGTATCCAAATGGGTAAAAAAAATTAAATAATAGTTTAAAAAAACTAAAAAATACGCTTTATATAGAAAACCAAACTAGAAAATTGAAAATAAATTGTAATAAATGTATGTAAGAAAAAAATGGTGTCAATAGTTATAAATATTTCATTGACAGATATGCGAAGAAGGATTATCATTTCGATAATATCTTAAAAAGCACGCTACGCTCTTTTTAAAAAAAAACATTTTTTTCTTACTTACATTTATTAAAATTTATTTTCTATATTTTGGTTTGGTTTTCTATATAAAGCTTGTTTTTTAGTTTTTTTAAACTGGGTATCATTTATTTTCTACTTTTTAGTTTTAGGATAATCGGTTTATTTTTTTTTTAATTATTGCATTGTCATCGGTCTTTGACAGGTGTGCAAAATTTGAATGAAATCTGGCCATTTAAAGTGGGTCAAAATCGCGTCCTAAGGAGTCGGTTACAAACATACAAACAAGTGAAGCTAATATAAAGCGTATAATAACGTACTCACAAACCAGATGTCTCTTCAGCCTATTTCTGAAGCCTCTTCAGTTATTATAACAGAGTAGAAAACACATTCGTATACTAATATTCAACTACTTGTTAGCCTCTAGGGTGGCTAAATAACTTCGCCGCCAAAAGCCAATGTATCATAAGAAGAAAGAGAAACGACTGTCTTGACGACCTGTGCGGTGCAGTGGGCTAAGGCCTGGCTGAGCCACAGAAGGTTGCGAGTAAGAATATCATCGTGTGACAAATGTTTATAAGATGTTTGTAAGGTCTGCAAGTATTTGTCTCGGGTCTGAGTGTTTTTAAGTATATATGGGTTTACAATAAAAAGTACATTATTTATTTAAAGAATACACCATAAAATAACTACGATAAAATGTTTTGTAGAGTGCTGGTGTATAAATCGTTGTTTTGTTTACACATTGTGCTATCGCTCGATTCAAAGTTTACCGCTAACTTCCTGGAACGATTTACTCCACATGATTTTCGGTATAGCCGCATACGCGCAGGCTTTGCACAAATTGCGTTTTGAAAATCTCTGGGTTTTGAATGGTAAATATATATTGTTTTTTTTTTACAAAGAGAGACTTCCATTGTTGCCTTTTTAGGAAACGTTTCACTCTTTTCTGTTTTTAAGCTTTATGTAAAGTAAGTACTTAAAGCTAAAGCACCAAGGAGATAAGTTCTGCAACCATAAGTTCCGTTTTCCAGCAGACGTTAGCAATCTCGCAATGAATCTTTATGGCGCTTAGCTTCCTTCTGGCTGTTACTTTATAGCTAACATTATCGCAGCAAAACACTCGCACATTAATAAGAAGATCACAAACGAAACAAATCATCATTACGTTGTTGAGAGCGGGAAAGTCGGATAAGAGCCATCAAAGGCCGGCCAGCTAAAGGCGCGAGCACACGCAACAAATCGTGATACATTTCACACTACATGACCCAAGTTTCCTATTTGTGGTGAAAATACAGCAATACCGTGAGTGCCTTTGCAAAGATCGTGTGGATAGTGCCTTACGGCGAGCTACGACCGTCCCTTGCAGCACCAGACATCCATTTACTCTTATTACTATTACTGTCACCGCATCCCATTACGAGAACGAGATCTGCAGACGAATAGTATTTTATTTGTGAAAGCTTTTTGTGAAGGCACATCTATCACAAGAAAGTTTTGGAGATGTAACGAATTGATTCCAGGGTGCAAAAGATATATGGGATAAATTTCTTTGATCTCTGTGGGTAACTTTTGGATTGGCGAGAGACCTCAAAGATTATTTTTAAGATTTTTAATGTTAGACAATCGCCGACCTAAATTTAATTTATTTTTGTTTTATATTTAATAACTCACTATTCGTTTTCGCGTCAATATTTAACAGTTTTATTTAAAATCAGCAAAACCAAGCACTATAAAACCAAAGTGCCATACCCGTATTTCAGAACAAAACTCAAACTCAACTCGAGAAGACTTTCACGTAGAAGAAAATCCAGCAATTTGCTTAGTTACAAGTCAAGTATGTAGATATTCATAAAAACTCCAATATGGTAATCTTGAAAAAGTGTTCCTAACACTGAAGGAATAACTCCACAGTCGCAAAGTCGGAGAGTAACAGGGATTGGGGCTGCTGTATACCTACTGCTTTCAAATTTTTCGCTCTGCTTACCAACAACTTGCCAAGTCACTTTGTGTCTAGTTGCAAGTTCTGCTGACAATAAGGCTTTATTTGCATTTTAACGTCAGTCTGTTTTTTTTTAAGGTAGGCTGTCATTTTCAGTGCTGCTATTAAATCCCCAGTCTGAGTTGTACATTTTTGCAGAATGAAATAACGCGTAATTGGGACAGTTGTATAATTTTGATGTTTAGAAAGTCAGAATTACATGAATTACGTGTACAAGAACTTGTTTGGAAAAAAAAAATCAAACAGAACACTTGAGGAATTACTTTGGCAACTGTCTGTCCGATACAGTAATATTTTGTTTATGTCTAAAAACAACCTTCGTAATAAATTATTTTTGGCCGTTTTGCGGAGAAAACATTGTGCTCTTATATTATCTATTTTCCCGAATTTCAGTGATTTTATTCAAATAAAACTAGAGTTATTAACTCGGGTGTGAACAATTGGAATGCTAGTTTTGTGTTTCTTTGTCATTCGAGCATAAATAATCCATATACATAGTTTATAAAGAGACACCAATTTTTATAAAATAACAAACGACGAACGACTTCGTGACGTCTTACTATAAACAATCTAAACACTTGACATTGGCTAAATTGTCATCATTTTACACATGCCATTAACGAAGAAGAAGAAAAAGAAGAACCATCGTAACATGAATATCTTAATGTTTTTACATTGTCCAAAGAATTGCAGAATAAAATGATAAAAAATATTAATCACTACTCTTTTGTGCATAACATGATGTGAAGAGGGTAGGTAGGAAATTACTTATTGCCCGTAAAGCGACCGCTTTTCAGACGTGACCTCGCACGTACCCCACTTGACCCTTTGAGGCAAAATAAAATGGCTTTGGGTCGCTACCCAGTGACTTGCTACTTGATGGTAAAAGAATAAGTCAATTTCCTCCGGCGTTCTATATAGATAAATTTTGTTTGATATAACTAACAATTGGCCTAGACATGCTTTTAGATATTTTATTTAAGAAGATAAATATTAAGTATGCTCAAGATACTACAAGACATTTTGAACATTGTTATTCGAAATGATACCCATATACGATATATAATTATTATCTATCTTGTAACTTTTTAGCAGATTGATGGTCTTTAGCACATCGCCAAACTTAATATTCCAAGCTTTGATCCACGACAGATACCTTATAGTCATAATTTTCTGTTTTTTGAGTCAAAGGTTTAGAGTGCAAAAATATCTAAATAAAAAAACCGTTACTATGTATCGAACACAACATACAAAATGCAGATAATTGTATATACGGACTATGTAGGTACTTATACAGTCCGAAGGAAGAGCAGATGGATATGAATAATTTATGATGTTAGTTAACCAAGCCCTAGTATCATCCCTAGCGTAATACTACTGGCTCATTTCCTAATCTAATAGCGCTTGGGTCAAAGTTAGGTGGTATGGTTACTTATAGCAAAGCCACCGGCTTAAGGCGTAACAACTATTTTACTATCACTGTACTTATGTGCCTAAACTTATACCATTTAAATTCTAGGAGTTGTATTTTACAGGTTTTTTTTTTCTGTGTGTCCTTCCAAATTTTAGGCCCGTCAGTTTATTTTCAACGGTTTTTACTTCTATTGTATATCCCGCATCAAATATAAAAGTCAAACTTTTAATCATTAATATTGCCCGTTTTTTCATCTTACATATTTCAACAATGAGATTTCCCCGAAGACATCAACAACGAAAATTAGCCTGAACTAGTTCAAGAGACAGCATTGCCAAGAATCCTGTGCCAAGAAATATGACTTGCGGACTGCAATTCTTAATTTAATTTTTTCACATGAATGGATTTGGACACAATGAATATGTTATTTGATTTAGTAGGCGTCGTGTATTGGCTTCATGTGTGATACTTTATAACGCATAGCAGACTATGCATAATTATGCACAGTAGTTAATTATTATCAAAAGTCAAATTTGTGATTATTGTTAGGTGAACCGTGCACGTACATACTCCGTAAGAATGTTTTGAAACGGAAACTGCTATTTGCTAATTTTTAAATATAAAGCACAAACAAAACAGATGCGTATATTTAAGTGAATAAACCAGCAGAGTTAACTTCTTCAGCCTCTCTTTGAAGAGCATACAAGTAATACTTAAATATTCTCTAGCTCCTTTGTAGAAAATACGAATTATGAAATCAACCTATTTAATTTATTCACGTAGCTATTTATTTTCTTAAAACATTGTTATTACATATTCTTTAACCTGGCAGATCAAAAGCTCTGCTAATGAATCCATGCCTAGCGTGATATAAAATGCAGGCCATTATCGATGCCATTTCCAACCAGCGCACAAACACCTCAACAATAGATTCCACGCTATAGATGCCACATCAAAATCTCGTTTGCATAATCAACGTTCTTCTGGTGAACCTAACGTGTCGTTTGATGTCCGAACGGTTGGAACTCAGGGCAGATTTGCAGAAGAAATATAGTACGTATTCGTAGAAGTTTCACTCCAAAAAGTAACGTTGACTGACGGACTACACTAAAATATACATTAAATGTACGTCTATTACAAATAATACAATACAATGCCGTAAAATTCACAAATCCAGCTTTAAATCCATTGAGATTGAGATAGCGATCCTTGGATATTTAATGTTATTTTTTTTTAAATACAGCATTTAATACTTGGGTGTTTCAATGTATAATATGTATGTATTTAAAAAAAAACGACGTATTTAAGAAATATTTCAGTCATGTGGTACCCATTTATTTATTTATTTATTTATTAGTTGCATCAACAAGGTATACACTAACACATCCAAATATAATTATACAAACAAAATTATACTAAATTCTGAGTGGCACCTCAGTTACAGATGCAAACGACAATGCAATGTTGTTCAAAAATTACAATAATTTACATGATATTTTTATCATTACATGATAAAAAAAAATAAGATTACATTTGATAAATAATTAATACAATTATTTATCAAATGTAAATCTAAATAACATTTGAGTAGGAATTTAAGAATTAATTAATGACAACTTTATACCAAATTTAAAGGTGTTGAGGCGAAATAAAAATACATCAATATTTAGATGTCCTTCCATTACCACCTCATCGAGAACCTTAACGAAATATGAAACAGTAGTGTTATGAATCTTATTATAATTATTTACAATTCGATTTAATGGAGAGTATTGACCTAATTTGGTTTTGGCACTATTTCTGACAAATGGACTGTATTTATTATTTCTTGGTAGATATCTAGGTATAGAAATATTAATTTGTGACAAAAGATAAGGGGTGTCAATCAAACTGTTTATTAATTTATAAAGAAACATGTTGTCCAGCAGTGATCTACGATCGCATAGAGATTTCATATGGAAATTACAAAGCCTGTCAGTGTAATTCGGTAATTTTTTTGCCAAATTATATCCGAATGACAAGTGCCACAGGAACTATTTTTGGACACCTTCCAAGCGTTTGACATAAATGTCATAATGTGGGTTCCATACTATACTACAGTACTCGAGAGAGCTACGCACAAGGGAGTTGTAAAGGACAATTTTAGTGTTGGGATCCTTGAATTCCCTGGTGTTGCGCAGGACAAAGCCCAGAGTTTTAAAACTTTTCTTAACAACATTTTCAATATGGAGGTGAAAACGCAATTTGCTGTCGAGTATGACTCCAAGATCACGAATATGGTCTACCTCTGTAAGTGCCTTACAGCCAATGAAGTAAGATTGAGTAGTCGAGATCTTCTTCCTAGTAAAGCGGACCGCAAAACACTTATCACCATTCAAACTCATGCCGTTCAGATGACACCAAGACACCAAGTTGTCCAAATCTTGTTGCAGCAAAGCACTATCACTGACCGAATAAACTGAACGGAAGAACTTAAGATCATCAACGAACTTATAAAACTTAGAATTATGAAAGCATCTCCCAATGTCATTAATAAATAAATTAAAAAATATGGGGCCCAGATGGGATCCCTGAGAGACTCCTGAAGAAGCGATGAAAGACTCAGATGAGTGACCGCCAACAACCACAATTGATTTCCTGTCAGAGAGATATGATCTACACTGTTTTAGAAAGACACCGCCTATTCCATGTTATATTATATATATATTATTCCATGTTCCATAGCTTATTTAAGAGTAAATCATGATTGACTTTGTCGAAAGTCTTGCTGAAGTCAGTATAAATTACGTCTAATGAGTTGCCATGATCCATTTTTTCAGCGAGGTCCCCGACAAACGACACCAAGTTAGTAGCTGTGGATCTGGCTCTCACGAAGCCGTGCTGTTCCAAAGCAATAAATTGTCTTACGTGCCAAGACAGAACCGGATTAACTATCATCTCAAAAACCTTAGCAAAAACATTTAAGAGAGATATTGGCCTGTAGTTACAGACATTGCTGGTATTGCCACTTTTATACAGGGCTAAGACGAGAGCCTCTTTCCAAGTCGTTGGGAATACACCAGAGCTTAGAGACTTGTTTATAATAATAGAGAGCGGTTTTGCCAAAGCTGCTAGTGCATTTAAAAATAAATATTGAAGGTATCCCGTCTGAACCAGCTCCTTTCGAAGTGTTAAGTCTTTTTAATACCCTGTAGGCCTGAGTTGTAGTTACAGAAATTGTTGAGAGGTAGTTAGCTATATTAGATGTACCGTGATCAACCGGAGGAATAGGGACTGTGTCCAAACTATAGACAGAAGAAAACTGTTGAGCGAAGAGTTCACATATGTCGGATCCCTTAAATGCAACTCCATCAGCAGAAGACGTCTGAGCAGGGTAAGAGCTACCGCTACCTCTTTTGTGCTTTATGAAACTCCATAACAATTTTGGGTTCGATTTGAGTGATAATTCTAAGCCCTCTAAATTGTAGTTGAGGTCAAGTAGTTTGGTACATCGCTCCCTTAATAATTCAAATGCAATTTTGTCCCGAGGGTTACCATATTTACGATATTTTAATCTATAGAGTTGCTTTTCTTTAAGCGATCTTATCAACGCTTTGGAGAACCAAATGGGGTATATACCATATACCACGTACCAAAAATATTTGGTACGTGGTTTAGATTTCGGAACATGCTTTGCTATTATAGATTTCAATACTACGTAGAAAGCCGATACCATATTATCGATATTACTATAATTATCAAATTCTTCGTCCCAATGAACATTATTCAGATCACTTAAGATAAGCTCGTAATCAGCCTTGTGAAAATGGAATTTATAGTCGCGTTTGGGAAGTAAATTTTTGGGGCAGGTGAGAGTACTTGAAAATTCTAATGGTGGATGTTGATCGTCAATTTTAATTAATGGCTTAGTACATACATCGATTTGAGACACATTCAGGGTAGTTAATATCAAATCTAGCTTCCTGTTTTTGCTGTTTAAGCTTGAGTTGAATTGCGATAAATCGTTAAGTGACATGAAGTCGATCAACATACCATGCAGCTATTAGAAACTACAGGTGTAAATTTGGCACTTTGCGTCTCCCTCCATACTAGTGTAGTCAAATTGAAGTCACCAAGGATGATTGTATCACCATTGTGGTTGTCCAAAACACGATTAGAATTGTCTATAAAGTGCTCGAAAATGTGAATTTGTACAGGAGGTGGTATGTAAACACCACATATGTAAAGGTAAACAATTTTGTTTTTTGCATTGCACAACTCCAACTTAACCCAAAGGTCCTCCCAATCAGATTCGCAGGTGACTAAACGATAAGATTTAAAGCGTTTAGAGATAGCAATTAGCACGCCACCACCCTCTTTCCTATAATGGAATCCTCCGATCGCGTCTGTATAATACATAGCGATCGTCAAAAAGCTCGTTATTAGAAACACTGCTGTTTAGCCACGTCTCAGTGAAAACCACAACATCATAGTCAATACATACAACACTTTTAAATAGTTGGACAGTTTGGTTCTCAGTCCTCTAACATTCTGATAATAAAAACTAAGATTAGTAAGCATGCCTTTTAGTAACAATAACAAGTATAGCGTTATTATGATAACTGATTTAACATATCCTTGTTTTTAACATGCACATAGTTCGATTCGTCGTTCTTGCGCATGAAAATCCGCCCATCACGTACCCAGACGTATCTGAAGTTAAGTTCCTTCGCTTTGCTTCGGGCAGCGGCATGAATAGTCTTATTTTCTGCAGTGAGATGTTCAGCTACGTATATGGCTCTCTTCTTGTCACCTTCGATTCCCAAGTGGCTAGTGTTTAGCTTTTCGTCGTGGTTATATTTGTTAAACTTGCTAGTAGCTGCAAGAAACTCGTCGCGTAGACGTGGGCTGCTAAATTTTACTAAAATAGAGCGTGCGCGAGGACTAGCGGCATTCATCTTGGCCAACCTTGAGCAATAGTGAATGTTACTTTCAGCAACAGGGCATTTTATAGTTTTTCCAAGCTGCTGAACAGTGTTAAGTAGGTTTTCCTGCTTGTTTTCAGGAACACACTGTATTTCGATATTCGAGGAGCGTGAGAGCTGATCTAGTTGCGCCAGGCGTGCTGAAAGAGACCGGTTTTCAGCTAACAAAGCTCATAACATATAACATAACACCCATAACACAAGCTCTGCTTACTTTGGGGCCAGATGATGCTGTGTGAAATGTCCGGCATTATCATTATTATTTACGAGTGTGTCGTAATTTATTCGTTCTTAATCAGGGAGGGGCTGGGTCTGGGCCTCCACATGGAACTATGGTTTGGTAACCTTGCCTCACTAATACTGCTGTGTGTGTGTTACTTTTGATATTTCGGGATTCACAAGCATTGACTCTTATTTTGAAGTGATACAGACTGGTTCTATTTTAGGCTGATACCCGAATTATACAGAGTATGGCGGCTATTCGCTGATCGAACCATATGGAGAAACATTTGCCTGGTCGTTACGCAAATCAACTCAGTTACGAGGCTGTAAATCCCGTGCCTGTGGTTGATGCAGTCGTTTCTGCAATGAAAATGTAATGATAGAATTCGTATAACGTATGTTTTGGTAAAATCCTAGAGCGATGTGATATAAAGTTATGTATTGAGATATAGTCATGTTGCAATTTGTTGCAGGGACTACACGGTCTACTTTGTTGAACGAATTACGATTATCTTACTTTATATGATTAGTGTTAACACCGCAGTGAGAACTAAGTATTTAGTCGAAATACCAATAACTACTATAATAAGTCAAGACCCGGCTGAGACGCAGAAGGTTGCAGGTTTGATTTCCGCTGCGGGACAAATCATTGTATGATCTACAAGTATTTGTCTCAGCCCTGGTTTTTTCTATGTATAATATGTTTGTATTACATAAGTAGTACCTATATCTAGGTAACTAGGTAAGTACATTAAGCTTAATGATGCTCAATTCGGCTTTAGAGCTGGACTGTCAACCGAAAGTGCTTGCTTTGCTCTCAAGGAGACTGTCAGGTAATACAACCAGATAAAAAAAAACATTGTTCTTAATTTGCGTGCGTTGTGGAGGCTGTTGTGTGTTTGTGAGGACTATGCTAAAAGGCATGGGCTCAAATATAACACTAATAAAAGCGAAATAATAGTCTTCACAGCAGGCAGCTACATTCCACCTTGGAGGTAGGGAGGTAGCAAGGGTGTCCCAATTTAAGTATCTAAGTCATGTGGTCACTGCTGACTTAAAATATAACCAGCTCCAGCGTGCGTTGTGGAGGCTGTTGTGTGTTTGTGAAGACTATGCTAAAAAGCATGGGCTCAAATATAACACTAAGAAAAGCGAAATAATAGTCTTCACAGCAGGCAGCTACATTCCACCTTGGAGGTAGGGAGGTAGCAAGGGTGTCCCAATTTAGGTATCTAAGTCATGTGGTCACTGCTGACTTAAAATATAACGATGATATAGAGGGAACTTAGGGCGTTGGCGATAAGAGGAAGTATGCTGATCCGCACCTTCGCTCATTGCTCAGTGGACGTAAAGGTGACACTTTTAATCTTACAGTCTTAATGTTGGGGCAACCAAGATTCTGTAGTGCCTTGGGCATGTTTGCCGTTGCTCATGAGCATGAATTTCATGCAATCGTGAGAAAAACAAAAGGGGCTCTATTAAAAACAGAATACTGGGTAGTCCTAATAGGATTCTTGGGGCTCTTGCAGGCAGGTGGGACAGTGTCCTGCAAAGTAATTAACCCTTTTGCTCAGCAAATCTATTATATTAATTTATGTGGTATTTAGTAGGAATACATTTGACATTAAATTTAATTTATATTACTATGTGTTATTTATCAATAATTCAGTCATGTGGTACCCATAAAACAAGCTCTGCTTAATTTGGTGCCAGATGATGCTGTGTGAAATGTCCGGATTATTTATTTATGTTAAAAACCTTATTGACAATAACTGATATAACGGATATAAAATCTTGAGAAAAGATTCTAAGAACAAAAAGATCAGAAGATTCATTAGATACCTCAACTGATACAGATCATATCCAGGGAGCAACATCCCTAAGACGCTGCGCTGGTGGAATTTCTAAAAATTAAATGAAACATTGACTTGTTTGTTGGATGTTAAGAGTGAATATCAAACGGGTAGGTACTTAATTAAGTAGATATTCAACATTTTATTTTAATCTGGTCACAGTTCTGGTCACAATACTGTTTCAGCATTAGTTAAGATAACTGATGATGTACGTGATGGTATGGATAATGGTAAAGTGACTGTCCTGTCTTTACTAGATTTCAGCAATGCTTTTAACAATGTTGATTATGACATTCTTCTAGGTCTCCATCGCTCTCTTAACATATCTCCAACGTGGTTGAATGGTTTCGTAGTTACCTGTATGGGCGTCGGCAACGTATACGGATCGATGATACTTACTCATCATGGTGCAATATATCAGCTGGCGTTCCTCAGGGCGGCGTTTTATCATCTCTACTTTTTGCCATTTTCATAAACTCAATCTCCCAACATTTAACTTCATCGTACCACCTCTATGTAGACGATCTACAAATCTACACGCAAGCTCCTGTGGCGTTGTTGGTGCTATTACATGTATCAATCAGGATCTAAATCGTATTTTGGGTTGGAGTAGGGCTTACGGTCTTAAAATTAATCCCACGAAAACCCAAGCGATTGTCATTGGGGGTTCACGGATGGTGTCCAAAATTGACTGGTCCAGCCTTCCACATATTATTTTTGATGGAGTTCACATACAGCAGAGTGAGACGGTAAAAAATTTAGGTGTTCTCATGGACAGAAATCTGTCATGGGAACAACAGCTAACTGAAGTCAGCCGAAAAACTTTTGCCTCAGCTTCTATTCGGAGACTGCGTCTTCCTTCCGATTGCCACTAAAATTTCGCTTGCACAGTCACTCCTTCTTCCAATATTAGACTATGCTGATGCCTGCTACTTAGATTTGACTGAACAGCAACTTAACAAACTTGAGCGCCTTCAAAATCTCTCCATTAGATTTATATTTGGGCTGCGCAAATATGACCACGTCTCCGAATTCCGAAAAAAGCTCAAGTGGTTACCAATTCGCTTTCGTCGGAATTTGCATTCTCTGAACTTTTTATATAATATTCTTTTTAATCCTACAACACCTGCCTATCTCAAAGAACGTTTCCAATTTCTCCACCTCACCCACTCTCGATCCTTGCGCTCCTCTGATACTCTCCTACTCGCGACACCTGTCCACACCTCCTCATAGTATGCCAATTCTTTCTCAGTACAGGCTGTTCAATTATGGAACGCACTGCCTTATGCTATTAGACGCGCCGAATCACATAGTATCTTTAAATCTATGGTCAAGGAACACTTTTTGTCATGTTGTTAACTATGTATTGTTTGTTTCTTTAAGTTATATTGGTATATTTATTTATGTATGTATTAGTTTATTTAGTTTATCTTATTTTATTATTATTATTTAATTTATTTTTGTAGGTAATATTAGGTATTGATGTATTTCACTTTTTGTTATCCTGTAAATATGTATGTACATATAGTTTTTATCATAAATCACGCATAGTATTTTCATCACCCCCGATTCAGCTATGTTGATTTCTATCCATCCAAAGGTTGTCTGGCAGAGATCGCTATCTAGCGATAAGACCGCCCATTGTACTACCGTGTAGCTAAACATTGTTTCTTATTACTGTCTAATGTATTTCTGGTGTGCAATAAGGTATTTTCTATTCTATTCTACTTACGAAAAAGAAAATAAACTGAAATAAAATACTTAATTAAAAAAAAAAACTTTTACTATTTATCCTTATCAGCATGGCGATTATGGAACTTTTGATATAATCAATGTCTATCGGTTTCGATAAGCAATAGGCAGTATTTTAACCATTAGTTTGACTGTAATCATAACCAGTTTTGACAAGGTGGATTAGTATTACGTACCTACATTCGGTTTCTATCTCAGACCAAATAAATATAAAGACGAAGTGCCCAGAACAACCAAAGTGAAGCCTCAAAACCGTGCTTCTACGTGTAAATATAAATCCAAACCATGCTCCTTGCTCTTAGTATATGCATATATACTGTACTAATAAATATTCTGTGCTAAAATTCATATCGTCTAGTAAACATCGTACAAAATAAAATTATCCTTTTCTTTTGTTTTGTTGTGCTTTTTTTCGTCACGGAATCACATTTTACTTGAAATAACACCTTTTTTACAACATTAATCGTAATCGTTATTTTGAACACGAAACGTCGTCAAACGCACTTGGCCTAAAGCACGAGAGTTTGTATAATGTTTACTTACTGGACGACAACGTTTGTGAGTGCATGGTTGCGTATATTTACAAAGCTCAGTTTTGAGGCTTTAATTTGGTTGATACCGGCGTCTTTATTCAGTCTTTATATATATTTGGTATAAGGTTTCTATTAAAATGACATCATGTCTGACAATCAACAGCAATCATCCGTAATACCGAAACATCAATAACTGAAAGCTGTTAGTGTCAATGTAGTGTAGGTATCAAATTTCCATAATCGTCTGGCTGGTATAGAGAAAACACACTTTTCGAATAGAAAAACTCATTAGTAACTGCTGATTAAAAATTACACGTAAAATAAACACTAATCTACTTCATGACATAGGTAATTTATCTGTATTAAACAATTTAATGAACTTGTACTTTTAGAGATTATTATGGATACGGCCGCAAAGATGCTAAGTGTTCAAAGGTCAAGAGATCATTTTTGAAACGAAGATTGAGGATCAAGTTAAGGCCATCATTCCAGACCCTTTTTACCTTTTCTTGGCAATTTGCTACGTAATGTATTAGAAAATATGATTTTGTTTATACTCCATACAATTTGCGAAGAGCTTTTCTTGGTACTTCTTTGAGTTTTATAAATGATCTATGATTAAACGAAATAACAATATTCTAGATACATCAGAAGCCTCAAAAATGTACAGAAAATAATTACAGACTGCTTCTAGTAACACTCATCTTTAATTCATCTATCGTAGAGTAACCATAATGATCGTCGGATTGTTTTTTATATTATACTAGTGGTCGCCCATTGGTCGAAATTCGACCATTCGACCAAAAAAATATACTAGCAATCTTCACTCCTCTATATAAACTATAGGTGTGTGAAATTTCATACTCCTCTATCCGCGCAATTTTCGTTATAAGAGGGTACAAAGTTTTTGCTTCACATATTAATATATAGATTATAAACTATTTTTATAAGATAAATAATCAGAATTTTGCGTCTAACTAGATGAATACAACATCAAGGAACGTATTAGTCTCCCACAGGACGCTGTAGTGCTTAGGACTGTTTACATTTTTAATAGGCTTGCCTATTACCTTTCCATTCTTTCAGATAAGTTTTTCGTGTGAATAACCACACGAAAAACATGATCAATACGTGCGGAGCTGACTAAGGCGCGAGTTTGAATGAACTGGCACTGCGCTCTAACTTTTCGAAATTAAAATTAATTGATGCAAGACCGGGTTTGAAAGGCAGGGTTACTACACCACTAGTGAAATTATGCACTTTTCATAGTCTACAAGAAAATAATAAAGAATTTACTGAAATATCTTATTAAGGTTTAGGTGTTTATTCACAAAAATGTACAGAAGAATAAATCACTACACTATTAAACTCGCTTCCCGCTGTCTGTCTGCCATAGCATATATAGATATGCTTAGATCTTTAAAACTACGCAACGATTTTGATGCGGTTTTTAATAGATAGAGTGATTCAAGAGGAAGGTTTATATGTATAATACATGCATAATATAGTAGAGAAACACTGGTAATTTTCGAGGTTAGCGTATATTGGTTCAACGTATTAGAACTACTGAGCTACAGCAACGCGTGGCCGGATCAGCTAGCAAATAAATAAATAATGAGGGACATTTCACACTGATGCTGTGTGAAATGTCCCTCATTATTTATTTATTTATCTGGCCCTAAAGTAAGCAGAGCTTGTGTTATAGATACCACATGAATGATATACTACTTATTTTTTTAAATTCAACCCCTAATAGGGTGAAAAGGGGTGAAAACTAATGTATGAAACATTTAAACATGTGGTGCGAGTTTGTATAGGAACTTTTTAACGGGTGGTGTGATTTCTTAGAAACTTGGTTTGGATACTTAAAATGCAAAATAAATAGACACGTCTTTGAGGATTTTACAGAATAACCCTCATTAAAGAGTAAAATGGGGTGTATATGTTTGTATGTTCGTTCTTAATATTGATGGGTGTGATTGGTAGTTTGGCAAGGAGACAAATTGCATCCTGGGGAAAGATTTAAACTACAATTCATGCAAAAAAAATGCGGACGAAGTCGTGGGCAACAGCTAGTATTACATATAGATACACCCAGACCCGAGACAAATACTTGCAGATCATACAATCATTTGTCTCGCAGCGGGAATCGATCCTGCAACCTTCTGTGTCTCAGACGGGCCTTAGCCCTCTGCACATAGGTTAACAATATACAACAATATTGTATATCCTATGTAACTTGTCTCTCAGCTCAGTTGGTAGTAGCTCTGCCTACTACACAGTAGGTCGATGGTTCGATACCCTCCCAGGAGTAACATTTATGTGATGAACATCGATGTGTGTTGTATGTCTGGGTATTATATAAGTATTATAAGTATATATGTAAATAAATATAAATACTCTATCAGTCATCTAGTTTCCATAGTACAAGATATCCTTACTTTGGGGCTAGATGGTGTTGTGTTGATTGCCCACCAATCGTTTTTTATTTATCTATACTAATATTATGAATGTAAAAGTAACTCTGTCTGTCTTTCTATTTGTTATTTTTCCACGCCTAAACCGCTAAACGATTTTGATGAATTTTGGTATAGAGATAATAGATGGGACCTTGGAGAAGAACATACGCTACTTTTTATGTAGCCGCGGGCAGCAGCTAGTAGCTAGTAGTGAACGATCTATACACATCAACTGATCCAGATCATTGACAGAAGGAAGCGTCCACAAGACACTAGCGGTATTGCCAGGATACGCTGGGCCAGATAGGATATCTTAAGTCAGCATAGCCATGTTGAATTACAATACTTATACATTAGTTGGTTTGCACCAGTCATGAAAACGTTCACTTATCATTCCAAACGACATTACCTCGTTGTTTGTTTACATGCTGCTATAGATTCGATTCGTATACGAGCCTAATAACAATGTCCCACACAAGTCGTACCCTAAACGCTATTGTCACGAAAGACAATACACATATGACCCTGATTTTGACAGATGGTGCCTGTTTGCGATATCACGCAGAACCAATCGTATTGAATCAATACCAACATAGATCTTTCAGACATGGGCTCTTCGAGTATTGGTTTCAGTGGCGAGATGTTACGTGATTTGTTTTTAAGCATGGGAAATAAAAACACAAAATTTTCAACTAGGTATTTACCTACCCTGAAATACGCTACAGCTAGAAATAGAGTAAATAATAAACGCATGTTATAAAAGTCGAAATATTATTTTACTAAACCGAAGTTTTGGAATCCTTGTTGATATAATATATGTTGCATATATATGCGATATCAACAAAACCAATTCGAATATGTAATAAAGTCGAAATATTATTTTACGCAAACGGGGTTTATTCTGAGTCCTTGTTGGAATCATCATTGGCCTTAGTTCATCTGTTGAAGATGATTTAGGTGGCGTCAGTCAAGTTACATTTGTAATTGAAAACTTTCGTTCATGGATCCACTCCAGCAAGCTGAGTTGGATGAAGTTTCCTCTCCACTGACGCCAATGTGCCTGGGATTCTGTTTGATAGCTCAGACCTTCCCAACTAACCTCTCCACCTTGGCGACAGGTCCCGCAAGAAAGAAAAGTCAATTTTTCGAATAGTTTATATATTTGTTTTTAAATACCGGTATGTACAAGTAAGTTTACACTTTATTTGAATTTGGTCTGCCACAAAAAAAAAGCATAATCATTACCAAACTTTATGAACGAGCCAATACTATCAAACAGTTTGCGGTATGAGCGTCCAGATGTTGCAGAAATAACACCGGGATCGTAACCAGCGATCGTACATTAATATTTTGCGTAAACTCCAAAGCAAAGACTGATCATATCTTCTTTATTAGAGTTTCGCCACGTCCACGTTCTGTCTTAAAATCTGGTCTTAATGTCTGGTCTTAAATTTAATAATAGTTATCTGGCCCCAAAGTAAGCAGAGCTTATGTTATGGGTACCGCACTGATACACTACTTATATACCTTTTTTTTTGTAAATACATTCTTTAATATACATAAAAACACCCAGACCCGAGAAAAATACTTGCAGATCATACAAACTTTTGTTCTGCGTCTTCTGCGTCTAAGCCAGGCCATGGCCCACTGCGTCACAGAGATGTAATGCACGGTAATACGTATTAATGTGTCCGAAACACTTCATGGTTCTTATTTCTTAGTTATATAATGTTTTAAAAACTAAAAAGTTGTCTTTTTACGACTGTTTAAAAACGCAAAATATCAAAATTATGTTTTATCCAAATGGATAACAGAATTTTTTCAGCTTCTTTGATTTAAAAACCTAACTACTGAACCAATTTTTATGAAATTTCTATGGGACCAATCGGGAAGTATATCCTTTTACATGAAATCTGTTTTTTTTATATCGGTTCATAAATGACGGAGTTATGAGGTAATAAATATTAATATAAAAAAAAGTCGAATAGAGAACCTCCTCCTTTTTTTAAGGTTGGTTGAAAATAACAACCTTGAAAAAAACGTTCTTACCTTCTCGATTTTAAAGTGAGTTATTTTATTTTATTTTACTTCTATATCGTTATGCAAATCGTTGGATATATCTTTTAAAGATTCTTTTGAAGATATTTTCTAAATATAAACAAAATGATGAAATTTAAAGGACAATTATTATCACGGCTAGTAAATCTTTACTATATTATAAATCTGATTTGAAAACCATAAAAAAAATCTTAATAGCTTCATACTAAATTATTATAATTATCTAACTAGATGGACTTGAATTGGTTTAAGACATGACCACTCGTCATTCTCAAGCTTGCTGGCTTCGGAAGCCTTCACTGCGCGTCACATAATATTGCCCAATTTGTTTACGATTTAGCTTCTTTTTACCGTGTCACTAGTTCTTTCAAACCAGTGTGGTGAATGGATAAAAGTCCGTCTCAGAAGCTCTTTTCGTCCACTTCGCACATGTCTTCGAACTTTCTAGGTTCTACGACTTGCCGGTTTCCTCACGGTGGAGAAAACCCACCGTTTTTGATTACTGGTATAGCATATTTCATCAGAAAAATCCTATTACATTTAGCACAGTAATAAGTTCACTGTAAATAAGTCCTTTATGGGGTACACGGTGCGCTTCTATAATAAGCTTCCTGAAAATGCAACTAAACTACCTATTAAGAAATTTAAAGCATACATAAAGGGTAGTCTTTTGAAGAAAGCGTATTATAATATAAACGACTTTACTTATTAATAACAATGCGTGGCCTCATGTTGTTCTGCCCTCAGACAGTTAACCGACACATTTGAAATGTATAAACTCTCTTGTAGTCGTTTTTCGTAATTAAGGTAGTTATACGTCATGCAAAAAAGCGCTAAGACCAGGACGAGTTTCTTGCTGGTTTTTTTCGAGCTTGGGTTAAGAGGAATAGGCATCTAAATTCACCTAGTATGTAAGACGTTTTAAATTGATATTTGTGATTGTATTGAATAAAGTATCTTTTTTGACGTGATTTTGAATGTCTAATTACTTAGAATTGCCAAATTATACTCGATTATAATTACTAAGAGTTATATGATCGCTCTTGAGAAAAGTTATGAAAGCACTGAAGAAAATTAGATTAGTCATGAATCTGTTCAGTTTTAAATCTTCAAGAAAAAGCGAGTTACAATAAAGCATAACTTTTCAAAGTTCTAACAAAAAGCAATTTGTAAAATGCTAAATCAAAGTCCAATTTGTCACAAAACATTTTGTTCTAAAAGTTAACAAATTCGGTACCACAGAAAGTATAATTTAACCTGTTCAGTAAGTCCATATGTTTTTGAGTTATCATTGTAATTAAATTGAAACGAAACCTTATGTTTTTCAAAATAAGGTTGAAAATAATAGTACTAACTCTGGTTTCCTGTGCTTGAATCTTGACTGGAAGGAAAATTGTTGATGTTAAGCTGCAATACACCAAATCTAATTCGTTTACTTACATTAATGCTGTAATATTTATTTTTACATTTGGGGAACAAATCTCGGGATCTCTCTCGTGGTCAAATCTCTGTCGTGGTCAGTCATCCCGTGACCACGACAGAGTGTAAACATGTCGAAACGTCGGGAAAAATAGGTAAATAAACGCGATAAATACCCGTAAATATTTATAACAAATCTCGGGAGTACCTAAGTTATGTTAGAGTCGCAATGCATGATAAAAATGTCTAAATTAGTGTAAGATATTCGGAACAAAAGCTTACCGTTTAAAAGATGTTGATATACGTAAACGAGAGCTACATTTATTTACAAAATAATTACATAAATGTATAGAATAATATACAATAACTTTAAAAGAGCTTAACCTGACTGACTGATTCATCATCGCCGAGCCGAAACCGCTGAAGCTAGCAAGCTGAAATTTGGAAGGTAGCTTCCTTTTATAGCAAAACCATCCACTAACGCGAGATTTTTTTTATTCAACCCCTAAAAGGGTGAAAAAGGGTGAAAACTAATGTATGAAACTTTTTAACGCGTGGTGCTATTTGCTTGAAACTTGATATGAATAAATAAAATGCAAAATAAATGGACACGTGTTTCAGGATCTTTCAAAATAACCCTAAGGGGTAAAATGGGGTGTCAAAGTTTATATGGGAATTTACTAACGGGTAGTGTGATTTCTTAGAAACTTGGTTTAGATACCTAAAATGCAAAAGAAATAGACACGTGTTTCAGCATTTTTTTAAATAACTCTTATAAAATATTTATCTATAAAATATTTAAAATAGGTGTAAATGTTTGTATGGAATCTTTTATAGGTTTGAAACTTATCAATAAAATTTGGCAAGGAGATAAATCCTGGGGAAGGATTTAAGCTACAATTCCTGCGGACGAAGTCGCGAGCAACAGCTAGTATACAATAATATAAAATACATGTGAAACAGTTGAGCTAACTAAGGACCGTATAAAACGATAGAGAGCTTAACGTAGGCTTACACTTCTGAATCGGTCTTAGTCATAAATTTAATCAATACTAAATCATTATCTGGCCTCTCAGCTCATTTGATAGTAACTCTGCCATCTGCGCTGTTGGTTGTCGATTCCCACCCATGACAAACATTTATGTGATGAACATGGATGTTTTTTCTGTCTCTGGGTTATCATCATATCAGGCTTTAAGAAGTCTACTACTGAACATAGGCCACCTCAATTGATTTACAGGAAGAACTATTTTGAGCGCTCTCCATCCGCCGACTTCCTACGATCTTTACAATATCGTCAGTCCATCGGGTCGGGGGGGTCGTCCTACGCTATTTTCCTGTCCTTTTTCGCCATTCGATGGGTGTTATAAAGTAGCCTTAAATATATTCTGTATTTTATCATATATATCAGTCATCTTTCATATATTACAAGCATACAATGTTGAGTCCATAAATAAATGGGTACATATTGGTGGACAATAAACATGACATTATCTAGCCCCAAAGTAAGCATAGATTGTAACTAGACGAATTATATAATCCTTACTAACATTATAAATGCGAAAGTAACTCTGTCTGTCTGTCACGTTTTCACGCCTAAACCGCTGAACCGATTTTGATGAATTTATATAGAGATAGATGGGACCTTGGAAAAGGACATAGGCTACTTTTTATGTAGGTACCACGCGTGCGAAGCCACGGGTACCTAGTAGCGAAGCTCTTACTTATATATTTTCAAATACATACTAATGATTTTTATAACACACAGACACAATAAACATTGATGTTCACCACACAAATATTTGTCCAGGGAGGGAATCTAACCCTCTGCCTACAGCGCTGAGCTAAGAGGCCAGTCAGTTTGGGGCAAGATGGTATTGTGTGAATAGTCTACCAACCTACCAATTAGATAAGGATTATGGGTTATATCATTGTATTAATAATTTAGCATGATACTAGTGTACCTGCCCCTTTAGATGCTAATCAAACGCCGGATTGTATAAGGCTGGAGTCTATTAACAAAACAAGATTGCCATTCAAATCTCTTATCAGCGATACTTATGAAGATGGAGACGATTATCGCGATGTTATTTAGGCAAGTACCTATTTGTTTATTTAAGGACATTATTGCTTTTGCAAGAGAGGGTATGTGTTATTATAATAATGATGTTAGGAACGTCAATGATATTCCAATAAACATTTAAACAAATATAAATACAAATACAAAACATTCTCTGTTCAATAAAATCACAAGGACCACTTTGAATCGTCTTCTTAAATGCTAGTGCATCTAGGTGCCGGTTCCTCCTAACCCCAGTTCAAAAAGAATCCAGCAAGAAACTTGTCTGGTTTTTACACATTTTTTTCTATGATCCTTGACAATTTTGTTACGGATGCCGAGTCGAGTTGGAGCAGATTCATCCCAAACTTTTTTCTCATCCAAATAATCATATATTATATAATATGCTTTAATAGACAGTTTCAGTTTAATTACGTTTTCAAATTTGCCAATCGACAAATCTAACACGTCGCTTGCGACCTTGTTATAATAACAATAATACAGCATCATCTGGCCCCAAAGTAAGCAGAGCTTGTGTTATGGGTACCACATGACTGATATACTACTTATATAATTTTTTTTTTAAATACATACATATTATACATAGAAACACCCAGACCTGAGACAAATACTTGCAGATCATACAAACATTTGTCCCGCGGTGGGAATCGAACCCGCAACCTTTTGCGTCTCAGCCGGACCTAAGCCCACTGCGCCACAGAGGTCGTCAAAGAAGAAAAGATATAGAAGTTATGTTATAGAAGCGTACTCTTTGTTACTTGGTACTTACGAGTAAGTTGATTTTCTTTTGATGTTTTTGGTTATTATGTACCTACTAGGATATAATACAGATAATAATATTATACACTTTATTAAGTAACACACAAAATAAAAAATTTAATATGGTACAGAAATTAAGCGGTACAATGGGAGGCCATATGCAAATAAGGAGCTATCAATTTATCCCATTTCTTAGAAGGAATGCAAAAATAAAATCAACTCCTGGTTTCTGAATATCTCCTATGATGACACCGAATATCTATTCAAAGTTCAAGTTCATACCTCTTACACACAGAAACACATTCTCACCATAATTACATACCCTACATACACACACACGCACAAACACACACACACACACACAAAAACACATACCTACCCTTACACATTATGTTAAGGGTTTCTTGTTTGATTGGCTGTATTTCTCTAAATATTATTTATATCATGTTAAATTGGAACATTGTACTCAGATCTCTGGAGATGGGCGTTAATAGCTGCACCATAGTCACTCTTGTAGACTACTGTAGTTATTATCGAACATATTATACTACCCATGTTATTGTTTCCAAATAAATAATTTGAATTGAGCCTTTTGGAGTCGAGACCCTGGACCCGTGGGGAACAGGAGCCCACCGCGTATTCAAAATTATTTCACGGCGTCTGGTAGATACGTTGTATGTCCCAAGAGCTGCCTCCTATCTGGCTCAGCGTATTAGCATTTAATTCAACGTGGTAATGCCGCCAGTATCTTGGAAACGCTGCCCTCTGGCAGTGATCCGGATCAGTTGAGCTATCTATAGATCGTTTTGAACGGTCCTTAGATAGCTCAACTGTTTCACGTGTATTTTATATTATTGTATATTATTTTGTACATTTCTGTAAATATTTCTGTAATAAAATACTAATAATTTTAATTTTAATTTGAATATGGTTTGAGCGATCTCTTCCAGGCAACCTATCGACGGGCTAAAATTAAATCAAAAGCCAATAGTATTTATTTGGAAGCATAAACATGTATATACAAGAACATGTTAAGAACGATAACATTACGCAGAAGTTAAATGATCTGTATAATCTAGAGTGAGTGCGGCGTAAATTAAACAAATATTGTGATTACATAACTAAAACTAAATCTACAATATTCCACATATATAAATAAAATAAAAAATAAAAATTGTTTATTTCAAACTTTAAGACGAAAGGGTACCTGAGAGACTTTAGAAAAATAAGTATTTGAATAAAATGTCCCTGTCTCGCTGCATGCCGCAGCCACGCCCCGCGCAAGATTGAAAAATTTTTTTTTGTTTTTGAAGACTCCTACTTCCTATGATAATCCTTACTAATATTATAAATGCGAAAGTAACTCTGTCTGTCTCGCTTTCACGCCAAATCTACTAAATCGATTTAAATGAAATTTAAGTGTTGTAAAGGGTTGAAAGGGGGGATGAAAGATTGTATGAAAGTATAGTCATTTTCAGAACTAGAATCATTAAATTTTAATCTTTTGATTCCTACTAATATTGTAAATGTGAAAGTAACTCTGTCTATCTGTCTGCTACGTTTTTACGTCTAAACCGCTGAACCGATTTTGATGAATTTTGGTATAGAGACTGATGGAACTTTGGAGAAGGACATAGGCTACTTTTTATGTAGGTAGCATGCGTGCGAAGCAGCAGCTAGTAAGAATATAAAAAAAACCAAGACATAGGGGCATAGTCATGGTAGTTATAAGTTTTAAGGTACAAAAATATGTACTCTAGTGTCATTATCCAGAGAGGAAACAGCGACTACGTTTGTATGGAGAAAGAACCGGTACCCTTTCGTCTTAAGCTCATATGGTGAGAAACATTTAAAAATCATAAAAGAACAACATGAAATACACAGAAATACATCAAAAACAATAATAGAATAAATTTACAATTTTAGATTATAGTTTGCTGGCGCCATGGCCACACCTACACCACCGTCTTGTGCAAGCGTATCCAGTGCGCGAGCAACGGAGAATCCCACAATAATGTTGGTGCTCCCGCGCAGGCGCTTCAGGAATAATGCACACCGCTTTCTCATGATAGCGAGAATGCTATAGGAATATATATACGCGTACAAATAAAAATTTACACTTATATAATAAAAATAATAAAATAAAAAAGCCATTTATTTCTTGCAGGTAAAAAAGGGTACATATTGAAAAAAACTAAAAAGTAGGTAAGTATATCTAGTAGTTAAGAAACTTATTCTATTAAAAAAAAATAAAAAATTGCAAGAACCCCTCCGTAGGTGAATGCCTCCTCCAAGGAATGCCACCTTTCTCTTCCTTTGGCTGGTTTACATCCAGCTTGTGCCTGCCGTTTTTATTAGATCGTCCGCCCATCTCGTAAACGGGAGAGATACTTAATAATACTTAAATGTAATTAAATAAATACTTACAAATTACATATTATAATTATTAAATTGAAAACAAATAATTAATCCGATCGCTGTAATTATTAACATAATTAACATATTATTATAATAGAGAATCATCAGGGTTGGAACCGCGATTCGCTTGCTCTCGTTTGCGTTTGCGATTCGCACTTCAAAAATAATACGTGGGTAAGAACCAGTATTTCTCAAAACGTGTACTACAACTACTCGAGTAATTAAATAAATAATACCGGACATTTTACAGCATCATCTGGCCCCAAAGTAAGCAGAGCTTGTGTTATGTCGCACATGACTGATATACTACTTATATACTTTTTTTTGGAAATATATACATATTATACATAGAAACACCCAGACCTGAGACAAATACTTGCAGATTATACAAACATTTGGCTTGCGGCGGGAATCTGACCCGCAACCTACTGCATTTCAGCCTGACCTTAGCCCACTGCACCACAGAGGTCTTCAAATTGAGTACTATAGTATGGGTAATTGTAGTATTACACCTTTCTATGTATAATTATCATTTTCATTTCATTTTCATTCAAAACCAAAAACGTACATAAGTAGTGTATCAGTCATGTGGTTCCCGTAATACAAGCTATTCTTATTTTAGGGCTAGACGATGCTATGTTAAATTTCAAGCATTATTTATTATTTACACTATCTTGTATTAATCAATTTAGCGTGGTGTTAAAGTACGGTAATGCTGTGTCATTATAATGTCAATGAATAGAGATGACAATTTAGACAACACTTTAACTAACATGTGAGTATAAAATAGACCACTTATGTATGCTTTGACTTAACCGTAGCTCAGCTATAAAGGTACTTTATCTGGTAATTTTCGCAAAATACAGTAACAAGTTTTGATAACAGTTTTGTCGTTACTTAAACGACTAACCGCAATAGACTGCGAGGGAACTTGGTATAGTTCGAGCGCAACATTTCTACACCATTATAATTTGATACCTCGTTATAATATGCTGTAGATTTATTCCTATTTCAAGAAATAATGGTCTGTTTTGAGTTTCTCACGTTCCATACGTTTGTGGCAACATAGCATCACATGTCACAAGCCAGTGCTTTGTGAATTTTGACGTGATAACGTCTTATAAATCGACTGTACGCACGAAAAATTATCACGATCCGCCCAAGCCGAGCGTGCAAGTGAGAGCGCGGAACAAGCGATAGAGAGGCACGATCGGCCTAAGCGTTCGGCTTCTTAATAGGTTAAAATTATGCAATTTTTCATCAATGTTTTCTTATTACGTTATCACGTAAAATTATCGTCTGTAAACCGACTTTACAGACAACCATTTTTTTATACGCTTTATTTACTTTTTTATTCATTTCTATACTTACCTATTACCTACAGAACTACATGTCCGCTCAGCGATCAGGTACATTTTTAGCAGTCACAAACTTGATTTGTGTCAATAATTTTCCAGTTCCTCAGTCTTGCTTGATATCGAACTTTAATTCAATTCTAGAATAGAATACAATCTCCCATTTCCTTCTATCTTTGAACAGAACTTTTTAGCATCAAATAAAGAGCTCCAAGCTACAATAGAACGTCCGCTTCTGCAAATAACATATCTGTTCGAAACCGTATTTAGAGCGTTTGTTCCAGAAAATGATTTCAAAATGTACTTAGTTCTTTGACCCGGTAAGCTATGTGTGACAGAAACGTTATCATGGGAAACTATAAAATGATCTGTGGTTATAACAGCAAAGTTCATAACTCACACCAACCCCTATGTCAAGAGCAAATATTGTTTAGCAAACACCACATATTTATGTCCATGCACACAGTAAATGTTCCTTTATTTACTGACGCTGTTTATCACAGAATGCCTACTGGGTTATTTTTTGGGTGTAGGTTGCTAAGGAGAATGGTGTGGTTATAGGTATTTTTGCTTGTGTTTCCGTTTGTTTTGTGATTCATACTCATACCGTTCATGTCGCAGTTGTTTTTGCGGCCTAATAATAATTAATCCTGAACACGTGTCTCATCACCTTTACTTTGTACGTAAAGTAGAATAACATGAATGTTTAACTAAACGTAAGCAATGTGTGAATATGTGTTTGTTCTTATTTTTCCAACAGGGTTGCGGGAAAGGGTTTTGTTATGGACGAAAAAGTTGATTTAGGGACTTTTTTTTCGGATTTAGTCCCACGTATAGATATGCTTAAACTTAATGATTTATGTTTTGAATGCCATACACTACTGACATAGTTAGGCCGCCTAAAAGCCTCCGTCGTGAAAGCCCTCGTCATTTTAAAGCAAGGATTGAAAGCTTAACGTGCTTACCGAAGTAAAATGTCACCCAACAAAATTAGGAATATTCGATCTTTACGAATGATATATGACGTAATACATCACTAGATTTTTCATAACAATAATATTGATAAAAACATACCCGGTTGGCAGAGCAGACACACCAACGCCGACAGCCACATCATTGTCTTTTTCACATCATTAGCGAAAACGCACCTTGGTGACACACAACCTCATTAGGACGGTTAGAATTCAATTGTCATTCTCAGTCCACTTCGTTAGAATTGAATTGTCATTTTCAGTTCACTTCACTAGCACAGCTGCGGTATTTTCACTTTGTGGTTTTGGCACTGAAATAAGAAAATAAAATTTTTAAATAATCTGAAAACTTTAGTGAAATTAAATAACTGAATGAAGGTGTTTTAATATAAAATGATGCAACAGCTGTTATCATCACTTGTAATTACAGCAAAGGGAGGATGTGCTGTAATATATAGTACTTTTTATTACACCCTTTTCTACATACGTACATATATGGTTGCCGTAATATCGGTGTAAATGTAAACAAAACTATCGTCAAACAAAACAAGTTCGAGAATCTCGTGCAAATATTTTTCAACTCGTTATCAGAACGATATACAAATAAATAAAAATGTCAAGACGAAAGCAACATCTCGGAAAGCTACAGCTTCTAACTTTCCGCAGTACAGTCACAACCAGAAGCAACGAAGCAACTCAAGTGCTCAACATCAGTTCACTTAAAGTACGCTCACGTCTATGTGCTCAAAGCTTATTGCGCTTTCATGGTGTAAAAATACACATTACACTAATAAAATATGGCAAATAGGTATAAAGCTGTTTTCAACAGAATGTAAGAGTGTACCTAGATATGTGTATCTATTAGTACTTCTGATGGTAAACCATACATTTGAATAAATATTCAGTTATTTACGTTACGTCTTAGTCTACTGAGAAAACTGGCTACTGTAGTGGCAATTATATTACTCAGCAAGTTAATATTGAGAAAATGAATGATCAAGTTGAGAAAAGCTGCGCCCAGTTTTCTGATTCAATGAGAAAGTAAACTGCTTCCACAGTATTTGCTAATATTAAAAGTTTTGCATTAACAATGAACAGTCCCCGCGGAAAGTACTTTGAGAAAATAAACAATGACACTGATTATGGACTGTGAATGCTTTTCAGTGAATGAAAATATATTTTGGAGACAGTTCGTTATTTTAATATTTACTTTAAGAATCTACAAGACACCTATTTAATAATTTTAGCGCCTCTTGCGGCTCCTTGTAATTTTTGATACCTTACAAGATCATTAAAGCTTAAAGTGTATATGCGAGTATATGTATATGTATGCAAATGTATGTACATGTATAAATGCAGTAGAAACATGACGTGTTAGGTTCATAAAATATACAAGTCAAATAACACATAACTTTCTTGTTTTATTCCTGAACCTTATTTACAAAAGGCGACAAAGTGTGAAAGCAATTTTGCACAACATTGAGTGGCACAAAAGCCACACGTCTTTGGGTCTTATGAAGATCGCAAGTAAACATCAAAGTCCCTGGTCAAAGTTACGCCCGACTGGGCACTGGGGCATTCTCTCACAGTTTGATCAAACTGACTGAGCGCTGTAACCCTATAAACATTCAGGGTACTTTATAATCAAGGGAAGAGGCATGTAGTTGTACACAGGCCAAACCATCTTGTAACTAAACAATTTAACTAAATTCAGCCTCTGTTTGAGTTGGTCCTGTTGTTGGGATGGAGAATAATGGTTACCTGTTTAACTAGGAACATTTAAGTTTAGCTTATCGCACTAATCTAGTTTAATACATTAAAAAAATGCGATTAAGACATACATAATCCTTAAAAACTAAACCAACGGTAGTGAATTAAACCTACCATGTAAAGTTTTTATTTAACAGGAAACATTATTTTAAATGAAACATTTTTGTGAATGAGAATAAAACTTTTGCAATTTAGGCTTCATCATCCGTTGTTGACCGCAACATGTTGTTTAGAAACTCTCAAATTTCCCCATACTCGCGGACACGGCCAAGCCGAGCTCTGAACAAACGGAGGGTACTTAATGTGTTTTGCTACGGTCGACAAAATCCTCTCGACGTTGTTAGGTAGGCTTGACTATGGGAGCCGAGTTGCTATGTCATCTAGCTAACGACGTTGTTACAAGGTTAAGCAAAAACCACCGCACAAACTCGTACCCACCTAAACTAATTTACGCAAAAGCTCGCCACTGTCGGCGATTATCTTTTAAACTATGGTTCGCTGCAAAAAGATCCCCTCTCTAGCACAAAGGCACAAAATTTATTCTGCGCACGAATCCGTTCGGAGAAGCGCCACAAAGAGCCATGAATTGTGATACTTACTCACCTCAAAAAAAGACATTAAAATATTCGTTGAGGCTTGCAAGTCTTTTCATCAAGGGTGTCGGATGGGAAGCCTTTCCATACGCGTTTGTGCAATCACCTTTTGAAAGGAAATCTGTATCGTCAGCGACCTGAACTCGTAATCCCACGCATATTATAAGGAAACTTTTCTTTTACGGCATCGGAAAATATTGGAAAAGTTACACACACTTTGTCGCAGGGTATCTATCGAGAGCTCGGAGTGTATTTACGAATGGATAGTAATGAGGACACGTAAAAGGTCATAAAGGAGTAATACTCGTAAGAAAACACGACTGTTTTAATTTTACATGATAAGAAAAACGAGGCATAATATTATGAGAAGCCCGTGTAATTGGGCAATTCCTGGAAAATGTCTCCATGAAGTAGATTCTTTATTTCGCATAAAAGACACCGGGTGGTGTATTGTAATAATTTTTGCGAAGTTAAGATATCTTGAAGAATTTGTTAAGAGAAAATTTGCGTGAACGGCGGCGTCTGTAAAAATGTTAATAGATCGTAATTTTGTCGATGTAACCGTGAATCTGGAAGGACGAAAATCCCACCTTTTTCGATAAAAAAATAATCTTCGGTCGTCCGTCGCTCTATCGGCGCAGTGGGAGGCAGTAAAAATTTTACGCTTCGGGTAAAGCGTTTGTGCAATCAGAGCGGATTGTGCCGGGAATCTAAGCTAAGCCGCGTTAAGCGCCGTAGGCACCGGGAAAACATTTCAACCCGCCTGAATCCTATTAGGTACTGATTTTAAAAAGGTTTCCTCGATTTTGGGCATCAGCATAGACAAAGTTTCTTATTATTACTTTTGCCCGTAGCATTATTTGCATTAACCATCTGAGAGAGCATGAAAGTTTTATTTAAAATATGTTCAAAGACAGGAGAAACACGAGGAAACGCAAAAGCATTACGTTCGTCATTAGGTAAGACATAAAGGAGGCTCTAACAAGATCAACCTCCGAAACAAATCGATAATGTTAATTTCATTTCCCTAAAGGTACTTACTCGATTTTTTTCGATCTCGAATATTAATTGAATCCATCTAAAGATGGATGTAATTTTAAGGTTTCTCGGGCATTAGGTATTCGTGCCTCATGAATTATTAAAACAACGGGAATTGGAGAAATGCTGTATCGGAAATTGATAATTGCTGATCAAATATACGTGTAATTTCCTTTTAATTCATTTGTAGATACAAGAAACAAAGGAAAATAGATGCTCTTATTATTTATACAACTGAAAAAACATATCGTATGTTTTTTCTAGACCTAGAAACCATAATTTTTTATTATATATACTTAGGTACTACGATAATATATAATGAACACCGAAGCATAAATTTAACTCGCTATCTCGCGTTCCACCTACTCACCTACTGCTATTTACCATGGCCTTTAAACCACCGTGTAACTATTTGAGTTTAAATATTTTCTGTCTGACTGGCCTCATAACTGGCCAGCCACTGACTGGGCTCAGTTGGTCATTAACTAGTTCTACGCTGTAGATGTGGATCTAGTCCAGGACAAAAAAATGTGTAATGAACATAGATAGTTGTTCTGCATTTGGGTGTATTAAGCATGATACGTATGATACATTTAAGTATTCGATGAGTCATGATGGTTCTCATAGGTATGCTTAGATTGGGACTAGATGGACCTGTGTGAATTAACCACCAATATCTATTCATTATTTATTTGAAAGCTTATTATTACGTTAGTTTTTCAACATGCCCGGGATTTTAAATATTCAAATATTCTAAATTTAAATAAATAATTTCACCAAATCGAAACCACCGAGCTACATTAAATTTAATGAGGTTGATTGTACTTTCGAATTACAATGTATTATTATCCAAATTTAAAATCGACAATACACGGTAACATCAAAACTTACTGAACTTGTTTTACACACAATAAATGATGTATCACTGAGTATATCTCGTAATCATGGCATGCAAGTGTGTCTCTATAATATCAGTGGGGCGATTATGGAACTTTGATACTATCAAAACATTGATACTAATAGCTTTCAGTTACTATTGATTACTTATGAGTTACTACGATTTCTATCAACTTTTATCGCTAGTTACAATGTGAAGTTGGGTGTCAAACTATAACTCGACCAATTTACAAAGTACGATTGTGGTAGGAACCGTGTTTAACGTACTAAGCATTTAAATACATCGTATATGATTGATTGAAGTAATGCCTATTGCTAATCGAAATTGATAGACATTGATGCCGATTGCTAATCGATACTGATAGACATTGATTGTATCAAGAGTTCCATAATCGCCCTATAGGTAGAAGTAAAACTCACAACTTCTATAAAAATTCAATATCTCGTTTTGAGTGAACATTAATAATCACTAACCTGAAACTTCCTCTAGAACTCTAGAATTTCAACGAAGGGTTGTAAAATCCAGCTAGTCTTGCCATACTAGGTTCTAACACAAATGTTTGAATTGTATAACTGCATTTAACTTAGGTCACTTGAGTTGTAAATCCAGTTCTGTGACTTGTAAATCAAACTTTGAAATTCAAATGTTACCAAGAAGCCGTTTCAATAAGCCTCCGTAATGAAACTGAAATTGCCGTCTACGTTACGCGGCTTATAAATAGCTGGCACCCCATTAACAGCTTTCATACTTGGCCGGCCGCACCACAGAAGAAGATATAGTATAGTAAGTATCACTATAAGCACCTACATTATAAGCATTTTTGATACCTTATAGAATGATCAGCCTAATTTTGCAGTAATTTTAGGTGCTAAGTGGTATGATTATACCGAAGATGAAAAAGTTACAATGTGTGAATCAAGTCTTAATCATTTTGTAGATATCATCAGATAGGCTTTAAATTTGTACCTTCTAAACTGTAATCACATGTTTCGCTAGCGTAGTCTTTAAGAATGCTCGGTCCTTGTCAAGCTAACTGGCCTGTCAACTCAGTTGGTAGTAGCTCTGCCTTCTGCACTGTAGGTTGACGGTTCGATTCCCTCCCAAGATAAACATTTGTGTGAAGAACATAGGTGTTTGTTCTGTGTCTGGGTGCTATAAGGTATCATAAGTATGTATTTACAAATATATAAGTATTCTATCAGTCATCTAGTCACCATAATACAAGCAATATATTTAAACAACCATTCTTCGTTTGTCGTTTCGTAAACTAGCACTTCTAAGTTAAATATTTTCACGTATTTTTGCATATTTTATTCAATAATCTTAGCGAATTTGAATCAATAAATTGTAACATCATAGCAAAAGTAGCCACAATTGAATTATAAGTGTATTATGTTGCAATGTGATTTGAACGACAAGGAATCCCGAGAAAGTTCTAGACGGCCATTCCGCAATGACGTTTAGAATAGACAAATGACGATCGACTAAGACTTTACAACTTAACACTGACAAAACTGTCAACTAGACAGATGCCATTATCGGAAGAAAAGAAAGAAGAAGATTTAAACAACTCATTAGATAGCGTGTGATTGTAAGATAAAACCCTTATATATATATATATTAACCCTTATATTGAGACTGTGTTTTCTATTTTACTTTACTGCTTTACGTCCAAATTTTCTAAATAAACGTGTTTATTATTGACTGAACATACTGCATACATATATATCTGTATATACATAAATCTTCTGTGCGTGTTTTTGTAATTAAACTCCTTCTAAACACCTGGACCTATTTTGATACTTTTTTGTGTTTAGATTTTGTTCTTTAAAATCACGCGGACGAAGTCGCGAACGGGACAGCTAGTACTATATATAATATACTAATATTTACAGAGAAAAGATTAGATTGTTTGTATGTTTGTTTGTTTGTAATGAATAAGCTCAAAAACCACAAAAACGATTTTAAAAATTCTTTCACCTACAAAAAGCTACATAATTAGCAAGAAACATGCTATTTTTTCGTTAAAAAATTGAGATTCTTACGAAAATTGCAATAATGTAACCCACCTAGGGTTCAATGATTGAATTAACCCCTGAGACCAGGGACAAAATATAGTTTAAAATTTTGACAGCCCTAGCACTAGATTCTAAACTAGACTAGACTAGATTATAGTAGCGGAAAAAATACTGCATTGTTCTAAAAAATTAATAACTCTACAACCAAACCATATTTTATTATTCTGTAAAAAACAATGTAATAATAGATATATTACCTATCTATCAGGCATAAAAATAACGTGTTTAGTCAAATACTATATTTTATAATAAATAGTTTAGTAATAAATCACTTCGAAATCAGTAGCATGGCAACGAACTTTTTCCCGCCTTATCTAGAAGTTATTACTATGTATTTCTTACAATTGATTATCCAAAAATACTTATAATGAGCAGAATAAACAGTTTTTGTAATAATAAACACCACTTACCATCGATAAACCCAGTAAATCCACCATCAAATAAGTCAAATCACAATCAACGGTCACTGCACTCACACTCACTCACGCGCGAAACGCGAAAATTCATAAAATACTAAACGAACACTGATTATGCTATATTTGTTGTTCAGAATGTAGACAATATATCAAAGAACGTAATTCAGTAAACTTCTCCATACAAAAGTAGACTGTAAACATGTAAATTTATTTTTATAATCAAATGGGGCGAGCGCGGCCGCCATTGACCGCTCGGGAGTTTACGGAAATTTACGCGTCATATCTAAAAGTTATTATTATTAGTAGCTATGTATTTTATTATCCACAAACACTTATAAGAGCATAATAAACCGTTTTTGTAATAATAAACACCCCTCACTATCGATAAATCCAGTAAAACTCACTATTTCTCTCACACACGGTTCGCGGACCTGCCGCCGAGCGACGCGAAGTTCAACTGACGATGAAAAATTGAACGATCACAGACTGCGTAATATTTTTTGCTCAGAAGGTCGATAATATATCAAAGAACGTAACTCAGTAAACTTCTCCATACGAAAGTAGTCTGTAAACGTTTAGAATAAGGTCTTGTTTTAAATGCGGGAGCGCGCCCGCCTGCGTCCGCTTGGGGTTCAACGGAATTTCTTTTGGCGCCACGTGCGCGCCCGCATGCGTCCGCTAGGGATTTTAAATGTAATCAAGGTTGTCTGGCAGAGATCGCTACATAGCAAAAGACCGCCCATTGTACCTACTACCGACTAGCAAAACATTTTTGTTTTTTTCTACTTGTCCGTGTATTTATGGTGTACAATAAAGTATTTTCTTTCTTTCTTTCTAAATTAATGATTTGGCGTGCGCTGCAAAAACTATTAATGATACATACAATATTATAGTATGTATGTTTATAGTACTCATTATTACCCACGAAAAAGTCAACAAGGCTATAATATGTCTTATATGTTATAGTTAAGTGACAATAACCGCTTTTATTAAAATCAGTCAGTCAAAACACGGGTAAAATCGAAAGATGACACTCGTATCAAGATGTGAGTCCTTATCCAACTAAATTGTTTGATAATGAAGGTTGAATTCATAAATTGCAATTTAAATTATTTACAAAGGACATTTTGTTTAGAAGTAACGACGGGTATACTAATTGTATGCTTACAGTAAGCGAACAGCCCTCCTACGCTTAGGCTATAAGTTACCTAAAGATTTGTATTTTTGTAAACTAGAAACAATGGAATAGTTTTAATTATATGTATTATGTTCAAAATCTTTTAAAAGCTTTATAAAAATACTGCGGCTGCGTTGTCTCTAGAACGCCAAACCGCCGGCCGCCGCATCAAAAACAAAATAAATGTTAAATCGTATAATGCGTGGACTTGTACTATGTTTCACGATAAAATTATAACTCTAAATTGCACCCATGCGAAGCCGGTATCGCCAGTATTAAATAAAAAGTCAGGCTTTCTTCATAGCCGATGTCAATGATCAATAGAAAAAACAAAAATGGCTTCATTGTTGGAGAAAGAGTCATTACATGCACGTGAAAAGAAAAATATCTCCTGAACTATCCAAAATCGAATTATGTGATGCCTGAAGCCTTACCATTTATTTTAGCAACTAAAAAGATCATGTTAAATCATAAATAAATATCAAACTATTTTAAACAAAATAGTTTAATATTTATTACGATTATACAATCGTTGCTATATTGCCACCACGTAACATAAAATGTAAATCCGTTATTGGCTTTAGGATAAATGCGTTAGATTAAGTAATATTGTTTACTAAGAGCTGTGGATTTTGTTTAATAAATAAAATAAAAATAAAATAAAATAAAATAGATTTTTTTCTCAACATGGTGTTTGCACATTAGGTACCTATAATAAAGAATTATCTTACTACATTTTAGTAAGTATCGTATTGCGTTCTTACCCAGTATAAAGCTTAATCTTAATTCATCCGAGAATAAAATTTCACAACACAACTCCGAGAGAAACTAATCGAACCAATAAATCTCAATAAGAGTCACAACTAAACTTGTTTAATGTTTCTTGACACGATCACACGATATTTTTAAACAACCTTTTTTTCACGCACTACACAAACCAAACTCTTTGGTAAGTAATTTAAATATTTGTTTCTTTTAAACCGCGTTCGAGTTTCGATATTTGAAATTCGCGCATAGCGTTGGTCGAGGAAACAACATGAGCGCCGAGCGGACTGGAGAGCTCTGAGCCTCCGAACGTAGCGCGCATGTGCCTGCAACCTCTTATAATTTGATATCTCACATCAGCGCCCTGTGACATTCCGTGGTAAAACCTAGTCGTAAATTATTCAATTTTATTTACTTATCCTCGCGTTGAAAGATATTACTGTGTAATGTTTAGAGGCTGTACAAAAGTGAAAGCGTCGCGAAATTATGCCATAATTCGAAATTCAAATAACAAGCGGGGGCAAATAAAGTTATCTCATGCAAAGAGTTGCCAGTTTCAGTTTAACTTTTCTGCGTAATACTTATTTTGTGGCTGGTTAAATATGTTTTGTTTAGAACTGAAAAAAAAGAGACTACTTTATTTCCGGATACGTCTTTTTGTATGTTTATTTATCTGTTAAAATAATGGTACTTACTATGGCTTAGTTTACTAAATAGGGTAAACTAAAAAATAAATAGGTTTAAAGTTGCCGTGCAGCATAGCATCTGTGACATGAATAAAAGAAAGGTCTTAAATTGAGCATTACTAACTTTTTACCCTTTTAACGGGATCAAGCGAGGGTGTTGTTTGGGTACAGTAGAGCAATCTAATGAAACTTGTCAATTGGTTTAACGGATCATCAGCAAACATTTATTTGACTAAGTAAGGTATCTGTTAGTTTTTGAGCGTCATTTTAATATAAAGTTACCATGCAAATATAATAGCCAAACGCAATTAGGCAACTTTATGCTCACCACAATTTCACTTTGCATGCATTAAGGCCAACAGAGGATAATAAAGTCAAGAGTTGCCGAGTAGCTTCTCTTATTTACATAAAAGGCATCGAAAATACTTATTAGATAACCTTCTTACTAGAGTATTTACATAAAGAGAATCAATTACAGTCTCCAGAATGTCGCCCTTTATCATATAATACATTTCAAATGCGATGAAATCACCAGGCATAAAGGCACCTACTAATACTGACCAATTTGTACTTTTTACGTATTTCGCTATTTGAAGTGTCTATTTCGTAGCGTGATGGGCTTAGCTACTAAATTTTTTCACAGAAATATAGTGAGTATTTACAGTCCTATAGGCAAGCAAATGAAACATACGAGTACCCATTATTTTTATGAATGTAAAATTGATTAGGTAGCAAAAAAATACGAAAAGTAGGTAATTAAACATTACCTAAATAAAACGCTTATTACAGTGGACTTACTTTATTCCGCAAAATCCTAAACTTCAAAATAAAATTTAAAATCAAACAAATGCTTTGCTCTATTAGCTGGTGAGTTTAAAACATCGACACTTCGATAATTCCCTAAGGGCGACACTAGAAAAACTGTTTCATTGTACTGGTAGATATTTTATTGGGAACATTATCTGAATGTATTGGAGTAAGTGCGGGCAAAGAGATTGTCGCACTGTAAGCCGACTACAAATAAAGGGGAGAAACGGTGCGATCGGTTTTGGCAAGAAGCCACCGTAGTCGGTTCGGTATCGTAACGAAAACCATTCGACAGTTTTGATGGTAGATCATTTACGAGACAATTGAATAGTCTGGCACGGCAATGCAAAATAAATCTTCATCAACGGAAAAATCTTTTTATCAACGGAATATGAGTGGGAAAGACGTTGATAACCGTCAATCGCCTCAGCTCGGCTTAGCTTGAATCTTCTGATAGCAAAAGTTCTCTTACACTCACATGACCTTTACATTAAATTTTTCCTACCCACCTCAAACTAATTCCGCGTCATAATTATAGCAAAAATGTACGGTGTCTGCTAACATCGATTAGATTGCCTTTGCTCGTGCGTCTCGGCTGTCTTCCACTATCCGTTGCTTTTTATAATTTCCTGAAATTTATCAGCTCTCACAGAGATCATTATAGGGGCTTATATAGAAAAATTGCCATAAAAATGTTCCGACACTTTAAATTAAAATGAAGCCTGCATGGTGTTATAATATGACATTTGATTGTTTGGCTTTCAATAGTTTTGACGTTCAGCTTTTAAGGTAAAGGTGGATATATCGAAAATCAAAGTAATTTTTGAATCCGAGTGCCGACGTGAAACTAACGCAATGATTCAGTTCGCTGCATCAACGCTGCATTGGGAGAGAATATGGCTAAAGAACGTACCTACAGTGCGTTTTTGCTTTAATCGCTTTCGTAGATGAATCTTCGACTTGCAGAATGAACAACGAGGAAGGCAAGACACTAATGTAAATAACGACGAATTGAAAGTGATAGTGGAAGCCGATCCATACCAAACAACCAAGAAATTAGTTGCATAGTTTGACGTAAGCTTACCCACAATATTGACTCATTTGCACCAAATCGGTTAAATAAATGTCTCGTGTTTCTCATGTTTCTCAGGGGGGTCTCATGATTTGATTGATCTGCAGAGGGAAGTGCGCGTTGAAGCTTGCCATATCTTGTTAAATCAGTACAAAAATGTTATGGTGACTGTTTGGTGGTCACTTCATGACGTAATTTACTACAGTTTACTCAGATTGTAGATTAAGATCAGATTAGGAGTTAACGTGTGTTTGTCGCGTATTCACTTTTAATTAATTTCCGACGTTTCGGTTATGTTGAAAGAAGGAGTCCAGGTCCCCAGAGTTTTATCGCAAAGGTTTAAATGATCTTCCTATCAGATAGCAGAAATATAAAGATTATATGAGTAAATATATATATATTAAGTAAACATACTAATTACTTTATAAATTATAAATAATGCCGGACATTTCACACATCATTATCATGCCATAAAGTAAGCAGAGATTGTCCTATGGGTACCACAGTACTGATATTCTACTTATATACGTGTTTATTGTAAAAACATACATATTATACATAGAAACACCCAGACCCGAGACAAATATTTGCAGATCATACAAACATTTCTTTCACGGCGGGAATCGAACACGCAACCTTCTGCGTCTCAGCCGGGCTTTGGCCCACTGCGCCACGGAGGTTGTCAGGTATTTTAGACCTTATTTCATAATTAAATTAAAATACTAACAGTTACTTTAAAATCAATTTGAAAAAAGGAAGTAGGAAAATATAAAAAGAACATATGGTATGTTCTTTTTATTTTATAATATTACTTCTTCTATCTTTTATATTTATAATATTACTTCTTCTATCGATGAGCAGACAGCCACTAAGTAGTTTTAAATTAAAGACTTATGTTTTTCCATAGAAAAGTTAATTTGCTGTGGGCACAGTCTTAACTGACAGATTTGCAATGTATAAACTACTGATATCCTGTATTAGTTTCGCGTAGTTAAACTAATTATAAAATGGATCGCGTTTGCAAATGCACGAGTTTAAATTCTTTTCGGCTTTGGGTTACGAGGAATTGCCACCTAAATTCAACTAGTATGTAAGACGTTTCAAAGTGATCCTTGTGTTTGTTTTGATTACAATATTTTAAATAATTTATATATAATTTATGCTTTTCATTTAAATCCTTGAACCACTACGCCACAGAGGGTCAAGAGAACATAGATGTTTGATTTTTTTCAGTAAAAACGGCAATTTTAAACTTTATCCCCTAATATTATGATGACTCTATAGAGCCAAAGCCATCCAGTGCATCCAGACCTTATGTGCTTACGCCTGCCTCGAATGGTTATCTGCGCTTTATGACTTCTTAGCGGACGCAGCCTGCATTCACAAATATAGGTCGAATATGCGATAAACCATAGAGATGTCTAGAAAATTGTTTACGATACGATCGTGCATAAACAACTTAAATATAAAATGCAAAATCTAAGTTTTAATAAATGGCGAAGGCTTGTGGTTTTCTGAAGCAACTTCAAAGTATATGTGGCTTCTAATTCGTGCTACTTAACTAAAATACCATAATTGTTCAAACAAATTAGTCGCAATGAATTACTAGAAACAATCTGTTCCGTTCTTTTATTTAAACTCTTAATAATCCAGCTTTAATTTACAGCCTAATTATCATAATTACTTTTAACAACTCGGGGAAAAACATTTCATTTCAGGCGCTTGCTCCAAAATGAGGTCTTCAGTGGATCCTTTTCAGCATGTTTCTATGCAAATGAAAGTATTAGATTTTTTGGGCCTTTCACTTCGTATTCCTCATTCAAAGAAATCCGCGTATTTTTGGTTCGCAGTGCTGTCTAGAATCGTTATAATAGTGTTGGCTTTTGTTATTCCTTCAGCGGGAGAAATTATCTATATGATACGTTTGATATTGTCAGGGAAAGCAGAGGTGCAAGAAGTGGCTTCTATGTAAGTGTTATATAATACATATTATATACAAAAATAAAATATGATAACTAATATAAGATTTGTCATGGTATGGATTCATACCAATTGAAAATTTCCAACAAAATTTCCAACATAAATTATAATAGTGATATCAGCATCTGTTTAAGTATTATCGACGACCGCAACGAAAACGTATATGTTTCTATATATATATATATATATATATATATATATATATATTCTATATGTTTCTATAAACTTAAGGTTCTGTACAATATTAGACCCTTTTCGCAAACGAAAACGAAAACGAAACGCATATTATTGCAGGTTAGATTCTTACCTCGGGATAATTGTTTGTACGATCACCAAGTATTTGTCTAGAATCAGGGTGTTTCTATGTATAATATGTATGTATTTACAAAAGAAAAATAAATATATCAGTCATGTAGTACGCATAAGACAAACTATAATTATTTTGGCGCTAAATGATGCTGTGTGAAATATCCGGCATTATCTATTTAAAGTTTTTTAAACATACGCGATCAGAACACAATTTATCTATTTATTATCAGAATTATCTATTTATTATTAAAAGATCTTTTTAAACGATCCTTAGATAGCTCAACTGTCCACGTATTTAATATTACAAGTGATCGCCCACTGGTCGAAATTCGACCATAATTTATTAAAATTGCATTGTGCACTCCTCTCTATAAACGATAAGTGTGCGAAATTTCATACTCCTCCGTCCGCGCAATTTTCGTAAAATGGGGTACAAAGTTTTTGCTTCACATATGAATATAATAATTCCGTAAACCCATTTCTATAAACAATTTCTAATTAAAATAATATCAGCATTTACGCATATTATAAATTACCTTAAGCCTGATAAATTATAACGCAACACAACCTATTCTAAATTTTTCAGAACAAATTTGGTACTCGCAGAGTTGTTGGGGTTGTTTAAGTGGTTAGACATGTGTTTGCGTCGAGAAAAGTTTGAGTTACTCCTCAATCAACTTAAAAGCGAGGAGTTTCGATTCAGTTCTGAGATCCTGCAGGCTATCTTAGCCAGAGCCATCAGGCTTTCAAGATGGTTGTTTCTTGGTATCTTCATCAGCTCGGCCATAGATGTTTTATGTAGGTATCAACATGTTATTTACATGAGCGCTATAAATCTATTTTCATTCACACCTTTAAGTACTTATCACCTTTAAGACCTTTGAAACATCTTTAAAAAAAAATCTGTAGATAGAAACCTATCTATCTATTTCTATAAATGTATTTCGAGTCAGCCAAGAACAAAATAATTCAAAAAAGCCATTATAAAAAGATCGTTCAGCGTGAAGTTAAATTTATTTATTTTCAGTTCACGTCGTTATAGTTCCGGGACTACATGGGTTCAAAACATTACCTCTGAAGATGGAGTTAATATATTTTGATGTGTATGACCCGAAATATTTTAATGTTATGTACGCCTATCAGGTTCTATACAAGCCGTTCACCATCAGTACGTTTATGGTGTTGCAATCGCTTGCCTGGGCAACGATGTCTTTCACAAGTAAGTATGTAGACGTAGGCAAGTTTTCATTAGGTATGTTTGGTTATTTTTATGACTATTGTCTTAGGAAAACAACAAACAAAATCCTAAGGCCTAGCACGCACTAGGGAATTCATCCGTGAAGCATAAACTGCGCTATTCTAAAGTATGTCAATTTCAACGCGGTTTGCTTGCGTCTACGCCCGATCTGATGTCACAGAATAGCACGAATACATTAGCCTCCGATTAATCGGCAATGCGTGCTAGGCGCTAGGGAATGTTCCATAAATCCAATGACCATGTTCAAAAGAAATCTGTAGGTTGGCTCACTTTATGAAATTACACATACATTAAAAGGACCACAATAAATCTCCATAGCATAAATTGAATCATAACTCAGCGGCGTCGACACAGAATTTCCATAAACTTGTAAATTTGTACCTACATTACAAAAAGCCCTGCTCCCGAAAAGAACAGCGCTGGCTTCGCTGAAAAAAATATCAACATCTAAACCCGTCATTTTCCCGACGATTTATTTACCTTCCAGTCAGCCAATTGGACGTTTTAATTTATAACTTTGAAAATATGAAAGAGCTCGTTAAAGCAACCAGGAATGAAAGGCGCTGCGATGAAAATGAAGCTTTCAAACAGATATTCAAAACTTGCGTACTCCATCATTTTGCTATTAAAAGGTAAATTGATTAAGTTAATAATAATGAACATGACAAAATACACGAATTATTAAACAAAACAAATATTCCCTTTAATTTGGAAGCGGAATTCTGATTGACTGGTTCAGTCGTAACGAAGCAGTAAATATTAATTACCGTTATGACAACGAACTTCGGCTTCCTTTACAGATTTATAAATACTCTCCAAGAAGTCTTCAGTGTGCAACTGGCGTCGTCTTTGATATTGGAAGCGGTGGTTATAGTGTTTACTGCAACGCAGTTTATTTCTGTAAGTTTTAACAATACAAATATATAAAATTTCCGGCAACATGAACAAAATACTAAATACATAATTGCACAAAGGCTTACCTTAAAACTAAAATACATACTAATGTCATTTTTTATTGACACGTAGAGTCTGCGACGTGTTGCACAGTACTTTGAACATAATTTTCACTCAAAACGGGATATTTACCATGATATTTTTTTTTAGTTTATATTGTTTTTCTGCTTCCCGATATTTCTGCACAGTTACATGCGCCATGATCACAAAATAAACTGATCTCGTGATCATGGCGCATGCAGTACAGTTTTGCTGTGTCCATAGTCGTCTGTAATAATGACGAAATCATTTTCTAGATATTTGTTTTTCTGACTCATCGTACCAATTCCTAACCATGTCGCTCATTCGTCAAATGGAATCCAATTAGATGTATTGCTCGTTCATTAGAGCTTAAAGACAAGGCAGGCAATACAATATACAATACAAATCGAGTGATACAATAGTTCCGGTGACAATACAATCTGGGTGTGATGAATCACCTTCATGCTATGGCTGAAATTGACAATGAGTTTCTACATAAATCTAGTCTCCTTCTTTTTTTCATAGTGGCTTCCTATCTTGATGACAATTTAGCCAATGTCAAGTGGTTTTCTTTTATTATCGTCGCAAAGTCGTAGTTGATCGTCATTTGGGATTCTTCGTTTGTCATTTCATGAAGTAACATAGCTCTGCTAATTTAATATTTTTTACTCGTTTTTTTGCATTTTTTATTCAGTAATCTTATCGGAATTTATTTTTTTGAATAAATTGTGATACATAAGACAAGTATCTATGGACAATTGAATTATATGTGTATTATGGTGCAATGTTATTTGAACGACGAGGAAACCCAGAATGTTTTAGACGGCCATCCCGCGATGACGTTTAGAATAGACAATTGACCATCGACTAACAAACAAATTGAGTATAAACAAATATAAACACTTGACACTGGCAAAATTAACATTATTATGTCACTTGCCATTAACAAAGAAGTAGAAGATCGTCATTTGTCTATTCTAAACGTCATCGCGGAATGGCTTTCAAGAATTTCCTGGATATATATTATCAATAATCATTGTTTGTTCTTTTTTCAGATTGAATCGCCTCTAAAGAACTTGACTGAAGTATTATGGGTGTCAGCATTCATGATTATATTCATAGGACTTCTTTATGTTGACAGCTATTTTGCAAACACAATTACAGTTAAGGTTAGATAATTGGACATTTCGAGAATTCCATTCGATTTCGTTTGTATGACTTAATGGTCATAATGTTCTAAACAAATAATTGAATTAAGTAATTATAGTTTATACTGAGGGAAAACTTCAAGAGTAAACATCCTAGAACATAAAATTTGAATGTGATTTGCTTGTTCACGTAGGAACGCGCGGGCGCGGCGGTGGGTGCGGGCGCGGTATACGTGGCGAGCTCGTGTTCACATTGGCCGTCAGGCGTTGTCGCTAGCGACAAGTTCAAACTGGTTGAAATTACCTGACGTCACGAGTGAATCGCGCGCTCCGCCGCTAGTTCGACGTAAACACACACACAAGCATCTTCACGCGTTGATATTGCCGCGAGGACGCCGCGCGCGTCAGACGCTAGCTTGCCCGCTACTTAGACCGCACGTGCGTTTCGTACATGAACACTTGGATATGACGTCATATGTTTGATATTTCGTGACCGCGAGTCTACGTGAGCAGGCACTATTATGTCATCATTTAGTATACTTTTTTTCAGTGTGCACTTTTATCGTCCGTTGTCTATGGATGTCCGTGGATAAATTTGAAAACTGGGTTGAAGAAAGATCTAATTCTTTTCATCGCGAGGACCCAGCAGCCAGTGGTCATTATAGCTGCTAAACTTATACCTGTTTCTTTAGAAACATTTACAAAGGTAATTAGACTTTATTGTGAAAGCTTAAATTTTATATTCCTGTCATCATAGCAAATACATTTGACAAACGCATGTCACCACGTACAGTGAACGCTTCTGTGGTCAGTATGGAAAGATTGTCTAGTGGTCAGGTCAGGCATACTTAATGAATTTAGTATGGAGCTTCCATGATTCCATACATTTGCGAAGATCACAATAAACCCCTATAGTTTCGTTATGTCCGTCTGTCTGTCTGTTCGCCCTTAATCTTGCTCTTGCTTACAGACTATTAATTTTATCGTGATGTTATTACGCACGGTAATACGTATAAGGGACCTTACAAAGTAATAAATATTAATAAATAATATAGTGGTACCCTCTTTACATGTTAAGGGGTTTTTCTTATTTTTCGGTACAGATCAATCAGTCAATAATCTTTTTATTTTAGTTACATATACATAAATGGTAGGGTTGGGATCTCTTCTTTTAAGTTTACACCTTCTAACAGAAGAGATATTCGTATGATAAATATTTGAAATTGGTAATTTTTGATAGAGATCAAAAGTACTTACGTACCTAATTACAAAAATTAGTACGCGAAAACATATAAATATAAAACATATCATCGATATACCTATACAATTTTTTGATTTTTATTAATTATTTAAAAACTGCTCGACTGATTTTGATAAAATTTAAATAGTGGTGGTGTCCACCTGGGAAGTATATCCTTTAAAACAAAAAAATATATTTTCCAATTCGGTTCAGGCGTCTATGAGTAATCGGTGAACATACATAAAAAAAAGATTCCGACGAATTAAGAACCTCCTCCTTTTTTGAAGTCGGTTAATAATCACAATATAAAAGAAAAATAATACTTAAAGTTCTATATTCGCTGATTCGGGAGATTAAGACAGAGTCTTGATAAGAGAGATAGAAAAAAATCTATAGCTCATTATGTTAATCGGTGAATGTTGTTCATAATTTTGTGCGACTAAAGAAATGTTTTTTGGGATTGCTAGCATAATTTTTGCAAGCAAGCCGTATCAATTTTGCCATTAATAAGTTTGTGCAGAAACACAATGTCCATCAAGTATATTTTGTGTTCTAGTAAGTCGATAAAGCAAAGTTTTTTGAAATCTTTCTAGTCTAATATGTAATTCATAATTACGTTTTAAAAACTAATAAGACAACCGACTTCATTAAATATAAAAAATACAGTCAAATTTAGAACCTCCTCCTTTTCTGATGTCGGTTAAAAATGAATCATCGAAATCGGTTGACGTGATATTGAGTTATTCGTCCATTCGTCGCGCACATATGTTCTTAATGTAAAAATAAGACTTATATGGTTTCCTCATGTATGCTATTGTGAGAACTGAACCAAATTGAAATTGGACTACACAGGAAGCACCGGCTTTCAAATAAAAAAAGAATCATCAAAGTCGGTTCAACCAGTCGAAAGCTCCGAGGTAACAAACTTAAAAAAAAAAAAAAAAAAAAAAAAAAAGAATACAGTCGAATTGAGAACCTCCTCCTTTTTTGCAGTCGGTTAATAATAGGGACTCTAGCCAGGACTACAGTATTCCAGTAGGCTGCAGACGTAGCAGTTACAAAGGATAGGGATTTCAACGCCCTTGAAAAAATTATAACAATATTTTTTTTGTTTTTCTAACTAGATTGAATTGGCTTGGGACCTGACCACTAGATTTCTTATCTATAATGACTTCAGAAGCCTTCAAATTGTGCAAATTTTACTAATGATAAGACTAATAAATCACATCTGATATATTCGCGAGTTGGATGATTTGCTGCACGAGTGTAAGAGGTTGTTTGAAGTGTGGGGTGGGAAGTCTAGTATAAGTTTCTAACCTGGCATTGATTGACATTACCTTATAATCTAATGCTGTTATATTTTCTTAAAATTATAAATTACTAGCTGCTGCCCGCCGCTTCGCACGCGTGGTACCTACAAAAAAAGTGGCCTATGTCCAAGGTCTCATCTATCTCAATAACAAAATTCATCAAAATCGGTCTAGTGGTGTTGGCGTGAAAACTGGACAGAGAGACCAATAGACAGGGTTTCTTTTGCATTTATAATATTAGTAGGGAAGTAGGGATTATTTACTTTAAATACTTTTTGAAATTACCTATACAATTGATTAAATTCTGTAATTAATCTTGACTAATATATTTATAACGCTTTGGTTGATGTACTGTCATGTTATACCAATGAGGCCAATAGTATGAATAAATAAATGAATGAATGTCTGCGAGCTACGAGTAGAGCTCTGGATATACAGATATGGTGAAACTACAAGGATTCCTTGTTCGACTTCGGAACCATAATAAGTCGAGTTATTACAATCACCCGATTGAAATTAGGAAAAATATTCTGTGTATAAAAAAATATATATCTGTTCACCTAAACGTAGCAATTAGTAGCAAATTAAAAATATAAGTACTTAGTCGTTTTTCAAATAACCTACTAATTGGACAATTATAAACATAAGTAGGTAATGATGAATACCTATGATCTAATAACTATGATGAAGAATTTGGGAATTGATCAACCTACTAGTAGATCTAATAATTTACACAATTAATATTGAGACATATATATAACTAGCTGGGACTCCCGCGACTTTGCTCGCGCGTTCGTACGAGAACCCTCGAGTTTATATTACGAGTATTATTCATATCAAGTTTCAAGCAAATCGCATCACGCGTTAAAAAGTTTAATACAATCGTTTTCACACCTTTTCATCCTATTTACGAGGGTTATTTTGAAAAATCCTGAATCAGTGGGTGGTTTTGCTATAAAAGGAAGCTACCTTCCAAATTTCAGCTTTCTAGCTTCAGCGATGATGAATCAGTCAGTCAGTCAGGTTAAGCTCTCTTATAGGTATAGATAACGTTTATTCAGTAATTATGTGTTTAGAAACATCAAGGATATCTTATTATTTAACACATTCTAAATATTTGAGGTTGTGGTAAGTTCGTAATATTCGTAGCAGTTAGGTAAAGTCAAGTGACTACTCTCCGTACTAGTTTGCACTGTATGACGGCAGAGTAATCATTGCTCTTCCATGGCGGCGTACGGCTAATACTTATTGAGAAACTAATGTTAACTTGAAACTTCTATAACAAGGTCCCAGGCGACGTGTTAGGTTTCTTGGTTGGCAAATTTAAAAACGTAATTAAACATACTGTATATTAAAGCATATTATAAAATATCAGATTATTTACATGACAAAATAGCTTAGGATGAATCTGCTCCAACCCGACTCGGCATCCGTAACAAAATTGGCAAGGATCATACAAAAGTGTTAAGACCAGACGAGTTTCTTGCCGGATTGTTCTTGAACTGGGGTTAGGAGGAACCGGCACCTAGATTCACTAGCATGTAAGAAGACGATTCAAAGTGATCCTTGTGATTTTATTGAACAAAGAATGTTTTGATTCGATTTGTTCATAATATAGACTAAAAAATCAATTAACAACAGCATCTATACTATCTTCTTAAACTATCTTAGACATTAAGCTTATTTATTGTAAGTGGGTGGTATATAAAAACTAGTATGAACGTAAGGATATATCTTTACAGATAATAGAAATAAAGATATATAGTAATATTTATCATTCATTCGGTGATACAGTTATCAGTATATGGCTCTATTTGAATGGCAGATTTACCTTCTATCTTATCATCAATTAACGGCGTAAAAGTATGCTCAGTCATCGTAATCTAATATCAATAAATAAGTTTGGCAATCTATTTAAATAACACATCAACTAATGATGATTATAAGATACTAGCTGTCCGCACGCAGCTTCGTTGAAGATTTTTCCCGGGACAAACCAATTTTCCCGGGATAAAAAGTAGCCTATGTCACCCGGGGATAGTGTAGTTATCCAACGGTAAAAGAATTTTTCAAATCGGCCCAGTAGTTTCGGAGCCTATTCATTACAAACAAACAAACAATCAAATTTTTCTGTTTATAATATTAGTATAGATACATTTACTGTGATTCAATACTTTGCATAATAATCATGTTTATCTTCTTAATAATTTTCTAAACTCTAGGAAAAGCTGTAATTTACTTTGAAAACTTAAGTCTTTGTTCTACTTGTTACAAAATAAATACAGACGAGGCCCTGAGGCTATCAAGGCCCAATTTGACTAACTACATCAAAGAAGTATATTCTAGAGTTTTTTTTTCATCAAAATTTACACTTGGAACTTTACCCTGACTAGAGTTTTCTTCCAGCAAACCACTAAGAAAAAAGAGATAATTAGACTCCACTCTATCCATCTCTCTCTAGAGTAGAACAAAATTACTTTTTGCGTGTATACAAGGCGGAACTAGAATAGCGAAATATTAAATGAAAACATTAATCCGGATTCATGTTTTAAAAACTATAGATATACTCGAATATCACTATTCATAAATATTTCTTTTGAACAAAGATTTAATAATTTTATTTAATACAATCTCGGAGCAACCTGTACGTAAATAGCTGTACCTCCCTCCCCACGTGTTTCGTACCTCCGTTGGATAGCTGCCCCCTTACGCGCGTGTACTTGTAAAGGATGATTGAAATTTTGTTAGTTTGTTTAATTTAGTTTGTTTCAAATTATTTAAATTGTAATTATGGGCTTCAATTACTAGATATTTTTAATCTATTCTAAATTGTCGTCATTGTAGCTCCACCTTGTAAACATAATAACTTTCGTCTATTCTGTCGGGGGAGAAATCTTTGTCTACAGAATTCATGCTACGCCTAGAACTTCTCAATTTAAGACTTCTTTTTGAGACAACATAACACCACATGAGACTAAAACACCTGTTAGTAGGGTTAGTTGTAAAAAGTTTTGGAGTAACATCGGTTCCATACGAAAACATTCATGAGCAGTCAATACATAGACAATGTCTAGTAAGTTTGGCGTTAACGTATGATTTATTTATTTTTATATTTATTTATTTGGTACAGAGAACAAAAAGATAGTACATTTGGGAACACGCCTCATAATAAACTACCCAATCATAGTAAGTCAGTCAAAACAATTGTTGCATTTGACAAACACGAGTCTTATTGTCTGATAGTATGTTTAAAACTTTCGTACCTAATCAGAATTAATATTGTTTTAGTATCGAAACAACCCAAACGTTGAGAATACATTAAAAGATAATATGCGAATATTGCCAGTTCATTATTAATTGTGTGATCCTAATGATCCTTATAATATTAGACTGAATCGGCGTTTTATAACATGACTAATTAATAATTACGTTTTAAAAACTAAAAATAAAACCGACTTCATTGAATGAAATTTGAGCCTATAATATATTTTTAGTGGAAAGTAGATGTATTTTGTATATATATAATATGGGTAGGCCAAATAAACGCACCGCTCCAATGAAATAGCGAGGTATCGAAGTACACGAAAACATCAACGAACGACGACGGATTTTTCAGCTCGATCGATTTTGATAAAATTTAAATAGGATCTATGAAGACACTTTCAAACAAAGACAAAGAATTTTCTAAATCGTTTTCGAGTAATCGGTGAACATTCATAAAAAAAGAAAGATTCGAACGAATTGAGAACCTCCTCCTTTTTGATAAAGTCGGTTAAAAACTATAAAGGTATACCACCGACATAGCAAGTACAGGAATCCTTTGTCAAAATCACAAAACTTTGGGCGGTTGCTCAAGATGAAAATCATATTCTTGGAATATTATATTAACAAGTTAAACAGCTTTTAGTGTTACCATACCAAGAAATGTTTGTAGAAATAATTAATTGGCTGTTCACGAACTTTAACGAGAAAAGTATGCTGGCACCAGGAAATAAATTAGTTGAACTGTCAAGCAAGTCATTTTTTATCTAGTTCCAAGTTAAAGCTTGTGAAGATTGTAGTGTGGAGTTCATATAAGTTTTATAATTATTAGTTTGTTCTAATAAATTGTATTTAGTAGTACCTAAGCACTTTTATCCTTTCACCATACTGGTTTGAAATAACTAGTGATGCTATCGCTTTCAAAACCCTCGTGAGTTGTACTATCTATATATTAATAAGTGAAGCAAAAACTTTGTACCCCTTTTTACGAAAATCGCGCGGACGGAGGAGTATGAAATTTCGCTCACTTATAGTTTATATAGAGAAGGAGTGCAGAATGTTTATATTTTTTAAATCATGCATAAACAATACATTTATTATTTATTAATTATAGTCGAATTTCAACCAGTAGGCGACCAGTACATTTAGATAAACACGGGTTTAACTCACGTATTATTTTGTCGATGGAGGCACCAACACTGTTTCAATTCATCTAGAGAATCTTCATCAGGGTGAGTTTGATCCGCGATACGCTCGTTGTCGCTCGAGTTCACGAAGAAGAGTGAGAATCTTGAACGGCTTTACTCACGTATTATTCCATCGACGGAATAATACGTGAATAAAGCCCGTGTTTATCAAAATGAACTAGTGACTCAATGAGTAAGTACCTAAGCGGCGATGGGCTTGAAACTAGTCACGTACAGAAACATCTGTGCAAAATGTGGGCATGTACTAAACCTATGGGCACATGCCTCTGTCTAGACTAGTCCTTCATACTCATTCTTGACTCCGAATGTAAAACAAAATCCCCTTAGAATCTAAAAAAGATCTCAGTATTTAGCGATCTGAGTAAATGTTCACCAAGTCTGGGGATTTCAGTTATGAGTAAGTTTTTTTAACAGACTTCAAAAAAATTTTGGTTGTTTTTTTTATGTTTGTTACCTCATAACTCCGTCGTTTATGAACCGCAAATTTATGAAAAAAAATGTTTCGTGTGAAAGGATTGGTTCCGATTGGTTTCCTAGAAATTTTATCAAAATCGGTTCCGGAAAAAATAACTGGAAAAAATGTCATCCAAGTAAACGAAATTTCGTATTTTTTGCTTTCCTGTGACTTTCCAGTAGTGGTTACGAGTTTCGAAAAATGATTAAGTACTAGTACTAAGTAAACGTTTTAACCGACTTTATAAAAAGGAGGAGATTCTCAATTCAGTTGAATTTTTTGGGCTCAAATTTCAGTCTATAAAGTCTGTTTTCTTAGAGTTTAGTTTATAAAACGAAATTATTTTGGGTTCCGAAGTTCATAAGAAACCCTATATATATATAGTTCCGCAATGTCCGTCTGTCTGTTTGTCTAAAGCATGCGCTACACGCAGACTATTCGTTTTATCGTGATTAAATTATGTACGAAAAAATGCATTGGTGGCCCCTATAAAGTTATGAAATAAAAACATATAAAACGGTTTTTAAGGATCCTCTTCTCGGGTTTTAGAGGTCTCTTCTTCTTAAGAAAAGACCTACGTTTGACCTACATGGTGAGCGATGATGTGGCCGACGATGGGGCACGCAAGTCTAGAAGAAACCTATTTACTATTGACTTGAAGAGACCCAGATTGTAGTTTTCAGGAAAGACAGACGACGGCAAACTATTCCAATCCTTGGCAGTACGCATTGTAAATGTGGAAGCAAAGCGCATTTTGAGGGTGGTAGAATGATATGGTAATGATATGGATGGTACTGAGCGGTATGTCTGTTTGTCCGGTTGATTTCTACATGTAAAGTGGTGTTGATTTTTTTACCGACTTCAAAAAAATGAGGAGGTTATCATTTCACTTGTATTTTTTTTTATGTTTGTTACATCTTAACTCCCAACATTTATGAATCGATCAGTATCTATATCAGTTCAGTCGTTTTAAATATAAAAAGCTGGAAAAAAAATATGTAATCCATGTAAGCGAAATTTTGTATTTCTCTTTCCTGGGACTTTCCAGTGTTGCTTACAAATAAAAAAAAATACTTACTAAAAAGCTTAAAATAAAATCTTATCCCAAGGGTGAAAAAATAGGGGATGAAATTTTTAATGGGCTTCAATTTTGTATCGGTTAAAATTTTTATTCAATGTAGGTTTTCTTTTTCAGTTTTTAAAACGTAATTATTAAATATTTTACTGCCCTATCGCCCCATTAATAGCCTCTCGGTCTGGTCAAACCAGCATTAATTTCAATTCATAATCAAAATGTTTTATGTTTTAATTATTATCTTTTTTTGGATCTTTTTGAATCATTATCATTAAATTGCACTATCATCTATTGTACCGAATAACAAGTTTTATTAATCCATTTAAAATAATGATCCACATATCTATAATTATATTTTAAATAATAAAGTGTCTCTGTCTGTCTGTCTGTCCGTCTATTTGTTTGTTAAGTTTTCAAGGCTTACCGACTGGACAATCTTTATAAAATTTAGAAAGAAGATGGATTGTTATTTGAGGATGAACACACGTGTACATAAAAAGCAGCCTATGGCTGCTTTTTATGTACACGTGTGAAACCACGGGAAGAAACTAATATATTATATTTATTCGGGAAGTTTCCAGTAAAAGTTAGTTATCAAATTGAATATTCAAGAACTTAAGACCGGCCAGTTATAAGAATTTCCCTGAAAAGTAGTTTTAGTAACTTCAACTGGCTACATCTTATGCTAATTTCAGGTAGGTATAAAGATATAATTTAGCGTTATAACTTAAAATAAAATGTATGGTTTCTGTTCTGATAAGATTAGTAGTTTCGCCAATATATCAGACACGTGATTTGCACGAAATCGAATAACTCCTACAATTGCCACCATTGATAGCAATTCGGTAGGTTCATTTCTAAATTTAGAAATTGTCTAAAATATATTTAGTTAGTCATAGCATTTGTAAAACCTATTCGGTTGGTACCATCTAACTAAATTAGGAACGCTTTATTAAGTTAGATAAAATTAAATTAGGATAAGTTGGTACCAGCAGAATACCAAAGGTTAATTTGACAGTTCAAAACCTAATTTTAACTAAAATTAGTTAGGTTGGTGCCAACAGAATTGAGGCCAATGTCTCAAATATTAGATTTATAAAATACATCACGTTCCGGGAACCTAATCATAGATATAGAACCATTAATTATTCATCAGTAGCTCCGCCCCAAGGCCTACGGGCATTAGATTCCAATATTTAATCTGAATTAAATTGAGGACGAAGAGTACGGTACATAAATTTGTATTGTAAGATGAACCTACCTACATCTTGGCTAAACTAATTTCTAATGAGGTAGTAAGATGGAGCGTAGTATAGTTACTAGACAATGAGATATATCCGAGTATGACCTTCGATACATCGCACCTCAGAAATATGATTTTATATATGCGTAAATTGCTCCGTACGTAAAAAAACAGCCTATAAAAGCATATCGTGTTTGAAAATATTTTTGCTTATTTATATTATGTTCGATATATTCACACACGATGTAAAAATTGTTTTTGAATAAATAAACTAAACTAAACTACTTTAGAGTTACATGAACCAACTCATCTCGTTAAAAAGATATGATTGTGTTCACATATTACTAATTATTTGAGCATTTTACTTACGTTGACAAAGTGTCAATAATATTACAAACGCTTCATCTAAACTAGTTAATTTCATCAGATTTCATCGCAGCTATCATAACAAAGCGACTACTAATTGCAATAATAAATTAGCGGTCTCGTCTTTTCAGATCATGAACTGGACGTACAAGGGCTTCGCAGTGATGAACCAGATGAAGTAATGCTTTAATAGTCATATAATATCGTAGCACTTTTAGGTTTTCATCCAACTACACTAATACTACTACTTAGGAGTATGTACGGGTATATGCGTTAGAATTCTTTAAATGTATAGATTTATTTACAGAAATATACAATAATATAAAATACATGTGAAACAGTTGAGCTATCTAAGGGCCGTTTAAAACGATTTATAGATAGCTCAACTGATCCAGATCACTGCCAGAAGACAAGTTCCCAAGACACTGGCGTCTTTGTCGCGTTGAATCGGAATGCTAATAAAATTCACTGAGTCAAATAGCAGCCAGCTCTTGGGTCACGCAATGTTACTACCAATTTTTATTTCAGTTTACTGCTGGACATAGGCCTCTCCCATGGGACGCCATCTTCTCCTTTAATTCTGCCGCCTTACGAATATCATCACCCGATCATATATCATTTAGTTTTCATATCAATAAATTAAATAATAACCTTAACTTTGTTTTTATTGGCAATAATTCCTTGGCAATATACCTAACCACTATAACCAGCCATTTGTCGTGATCGTGTAAAAAGACAGCAGTGGCTGAGGTCTATTGAAGCCTATATACAATGACTTGTAGTCTCGGATGAAATAGCCTCTTGAAGTGCATTATAAAAGTACCTGAAAACAGAAACAAAAGGGGACATCTTATATCTGGTACATAGGTACATCCAAAACAAAAAGAGAACGACGGCGAATGCAATTAGTTCGCTCAAAGACACTTGACATACATTTTGAATAATGCAGCAATTTCATTGTTTTTACAAAACAGAGTTTTGATAGCACAAGTTATTCATGCAAGGAATAAAGTGTTACTTTGTTGTTGACATTGGACTCGCTGAAACTCACTCAAAACTTGAAATAGCAGATTGTTGCACCGAGCGCAAAGTGAGTTATTAATGCACGAGTGTTATGTTGATGCCCGAGCGCAAGCGAAGGCACTGAATTAACACGAGTGCATTAATTACTCTCTTTAGCAAGGTGCGTAATTTACTTTTCTTTCAACTGCCAATCTACCTACTGTGATAAAATATACCTAATCAAACTAAAAATATGAAGAATCAAAGTTTTACAATGGCTCAAAATACGCGCCATTTGTTAATTTTTTTGACCAAGAAGGTTTTATTCAGCCGATATTTATTATCAGCCAGTATCTTTTTGATCTAATGCAAACATTTTATATTAAGCCTAATGGGAGATATTAAACCTCTGTGGTAAATTTATATCTAAATAAAAAGTAAAAAACCGTGCAATAATGAGATTTCATATAACATTACTGCAATGTTTTGTTTCTAAGCAAAAAATACGTCCTTTGTGATCGGTTTTGTAGTGATTAATGATAACATTACTACGTAGTTGAAAGAAAAATACATAGTGTTTGTTTCAAAAGATACTCGTATGTCTTGTTGTCAATTTTCAACGCGGAATACCAATACGAATTTCTGGGAAATGTTTTCCCAGAAATTCTACAGAACTTTCCTCGGTATATAGAAAAATCGAAAATGAAGTTAGTAGGAAACTGTTCTAATTATGAAATAATATTCAATTCCCTTGCGTAGCAATACCCCTAGATAATTGAATACGTAAGATCTGTACTCTATAAATTTCATTAACCCTTGAATAAATTAAGCTTATTCTTCCGCTAAAAGAATTTCCGGAAGATAGAGATGCGAATTGAATACTGAATTAATCGCGCTGAGTAATAAAAATAGCAGTGCAAATGAATACACTATAATGAAATAATCTGCTAGATCTAGAGCACTAGACGTATCACGAATGTCTCTCCCAAAATATGCCACAGCAAATGAAGTTGCCCCCATCCATTGACCTACTGCGACCGCTGCAATGTCAACATAAAATAAGAGGCCGAGTATAACTATAGCTAGACTTCGTCATTCAGTTCGTGGTCGCCAGTTGAGAACCTTAATGCGAGTGACCCTATAAGGAATAAGGCCGTCGTCAGATCAGTGAGAGAATGAACCCTGCCACGCAATCGATAAAAATATGTTCATACCTCCTTTAGTTGACCACCAATCACGATAGTTTTTACTCTAAGAGTTGGGTTGAATGAGATGCCAGAGGTCAGCTGCGCACTAGTTGTGAAATAGGCTTTTAATTATTAAGTGTCAGATTATAACGGAGGAAATTACGTAGGTGTAGCCGTGTACTTAACCTCAGAGTACTAATGAACAATGCTTTAGCTGGATGCATTTTAAACCTAATAGGTATCTACCTACGTTTATTCATTACACCATAGGAAGCCGTACAAATCCTAAAGCTCTTTTCAGCTTATGTAGCATGATATAGTTCAGTTATAATAAGTCTTTGATTCTTATCAAATGACTCGTAACAAAAACATGAAATACGACAGGGAATTATTGTTATGATAATCAAATTATCAATTAAATAAATGAGCACCCCGCAGACAGATAGCTGGAACATTGTAATAATCGTTGGTATCGAATTATGAGAAATAAGCGATTCGACCATTAGTACCTAGTGTTGCCAGATACAATGAAAAAACTCGGAACATAACGACCAACTCGGTCGTTTTTATTTGGCACTTCGCGCCTATTTCTTTTATGAGTTTTATAAATCTGAAATGCAAAGTGGAAATTCAGTTTATTTACCAATGTCCAACATTACATTTCAGGTATATAATATTATTTACACAATGCGAAACAGTCAGTTAGCCAGGTATCGCGTCTAAAACCTCTATTATGGCGTTACGGCTGTTGATTGTTTTAGCCAAGACCAACCGCATGCAAATTGAATATAGGTAGTTGACATTGAAACTAAAAAAATCTATGACGGGAAAAGTGGTGCCTCGAGCGCTTCAACTGCTATTAAAAATAATACGAGATTCCCAACCTCGAGATTAAGCCCCACTTCACACGCCACGAGTGCTGGGTATCCGGCAGCCCACACATTTCGTCACCAAGTACCCAGCACCGGCTACTGGGCAACCGGAGCGTTTAAAGTGGCACTTACACGAACGAAGACTCACCAAGACTCACAAAGACCTGACAGTTGAAATGTTACTGAAACTTGGGGAAGTCCCGCTCAACTTGGGGACTTATGGCCACACTAACGAGTGTCAAATGTTTGCTGCAATCAGACACGCTGCGGTCGTATGCAATTAATCAACGAATATAACCGATCTCGTAATCCTATTGTGCCGCGTTCGATTTATGGGGTTTGATAGACCTGTCTATATTTTTAGTTAAAATGACATGTCAGTTCATGTTAAAGCCGTAATTAACTTGTCGGCTTTCGTCTACCTCTACAGAGGTAAAGGTAAGAGATAGAGGTCAAGGTCGTAGTCGAGGTCGACCTTGTTAACTAAAGGTTATACTGAGGCGCACAATTCGCTTCGTAAAGCTAGTATGGTATTGCTTGAAAAAATTGCAGCTTGCTTCGCTCTCCAGTTACTTTAGGGTAGTTGTTAGTGATTCAAGGTAACTCTTTGTGAATGGTAAAAGCTTGCATAAACCTCTGTGCCGCAATGGGCTAAGGTCCGGCTGAGACTCAGAAGGTTGCGTGATCGATTCCCGCCTCGGGACAAATGTAATTTAGGATAAGTATAATTATGATTATTAAAATTAACAAACTGTACTGTAGCTATGCTTAGTTAGGCTAAATGGTGTTGTGTGGATTGTCCACCAATATTAATATTTATTATATGAGTAGATAGGTAAAGTAACCGTGTTTGGGCTTATAATTAACTCGCGCTTACCTAGTGAAAGCTTTCTTTTATTAATATGTTTGTTGTTTGTGTAGGTACATATTTGTAGGCAATAAGATATTGAATAATAAATAAATAATAAATAATCCCGAACATTTCACACAACATCATTTGGCCCCAAAGTAAGCAGAGCTTGTGTTATACCACATGACTGATATACTACTTATATACTTTTTTTTTGTAAATACATACATATTATACATACAAACACTCAGACCCGAGACAAATACTTGCAGATCATACAGACATTAGTCCTGCGGCGGGAATCGAACCCGCAACCTTCTGCGTCTCAGCCAGACCTTAGCCCACTGCACCACAAAGGTTGTCAATGACGACGAATGATGACACGAAACAGACATCGCGAGATTTCAGTTCAAACTACTAACTAGTAATGGAGTTAAGACACCATAGCCGACCTGCCCGATAACTGCCCGGCGCGGGTTGATATCAGCGGCAGTATTTCATATAAAATAATAAAATGTATAATTTCGAATGAATCTCTGCCTGACATACTTTTCATGGCGACACGGCTGTACGGATTTTGATGAAATTTGGTATGTATAAAGATTGTATCTTGGGGACGGACATAGACTACTTTTTATGTAGACATAGACTACTTTTTAGGTAGTCCACGCGTGTGAAGCCGAAGGCAGCTGGTAGTTTCCTATAAAACAATGCTGCTGACACCAACCCGCTGAGCTGTTGTTAGTCTGTTGCAAAGCTAAAGTTAATGTCAAAAATATGTTTATTATATAAAATATTAATAATAAAATATGTTTATTATATGTTTTATCACAAGGGATAATATGAAACGTCTTACATACCAGGTGAATTTAGGTGCCAATTCCTCCAAACCCAAATGGTGTGTAGACTGCTTTACAAAATAGAAACCTCTTCTAGTGCATTTCAAATCACAAAAAATAGAAGGTGTGAAGCCTTTGCTTTCTGAGAAAATTGACTAAACAATAAATAAGAAATACGCAAACCAACCACACACACAAAACCAGGTGTATTTTTCAATTCTTTGCATCAGAACTGCTTCACTCCGTTTCACTCACGTCCCGACAGCTTGTTACGTGGATATTTATAACCCGATAAACTAACAATGCGTGCCAATCCGTCGTACCTTTAATGGATCGATCTACCCATCCATCGTTCTATCATGCATGGAGGATAATGTATCGTATTAGATTCACGCGGACGATCCGATCAGTACGGCTAAACTCGTTTATACGAATTAAACATTGAGCTGTCCCTCACCATTTGTCATATTTTTTTATGAGATTTATGTTTTTACATGGATTCATAGAGTGATTACTCCATTGATTAAAACTGTATGAAAATCCGCTTCGTCAGTTTCGAGTTTATCGCGTTTAGACAGACAGACGCCGTGGTGGGACTTAGTTTTCTAATTTGACTGGACTTTTTTTAATCAGCTTGGTAGTAGGTCTGCCTTCTGCGCTGCAGGTCGGGGTTTGATTCCCTGCAAGGAAAAAAAATTGTGAGATAAACACCTACGTTATAAAATATAATACGTATGTATTTAAACATAAATAACTATTCTATCAGTCATATATTCTATCATTTGGTCTATCTAAAAGCTATGCTTAGTATGGGGCTAGATGGTGGTGTGTGTGTGTGTGTGTGTGTGTGTGTATTTTCTTCAATATTTACTATGTGCTGATGATCTATTTATACCAACAATAGGCAAATCATAGGCTGGCCTATGTCTGCCTAGGTTGTGGCCAAAACGGCTTTAATGTCGGATATACGCTTCTTTGATGAAAACGTCATGAGGCTTCTTCATAGCACTATAACTATCGATCATTTCTATCTGTCCCATTTCTAGTATAATTAATAGGACATATGAGAAATAAATAAATTTTCCAAGCGCAATAAAGACTTTCGAAGTAAGTATAGATAAGATTGTCACTTGGTCAGGTCTCAAATAAATTAAAAACCATCTTGTTATATACATATAGGAATTTCGTATGATGTTTTCATGTTTTTTTTTACGGTTTATAAATCAAATTATATATTATAAACACAATATAGAAAAGCTTTACTATCCGTAATCATACATCATATATAATTTCTGAATATTATGTAACTTACAAGATGGATAAAATTGTAGGGGGACCTAAAAAATTGTAACAAATAACAAGGGGGACACGAGACTCAATCATAATTTACAATTTCAAAACTTAACATTTATCATATAAATGTCTGTTCCGAAAAACTGTTTTAAACAACCTCGTAATATCGTTAAAAAGACTTGACGATTCGCCACACGATGGGATAGTAAAATACAAACAAAACAATCTTACTTTACATGTAGGGGAAGGAAAAATATATAGAATAAGTTCTTATTTCTTTTATATAATCGTAAGAATAAATACTTAATAATATTAATAATAATAATAATTAGTTATTTATTTAGAAATAAGGTTACCAATATTATTAGTAATATTTATAATAATAGTATTCAACGGTGCATATGCTGCCTGTGTCTTGGGAACATTGCCCTCTGGCAGATCACTATCTTTCTTGAGTGGAGACCGCGGCTCGGCAAACGTAGTGTAGGACGCCATCCGGCAAGGTGGAGTGACGATCTGCGAAAGGCTGCCGACAAAAGCTGGATGCGTCGAACTGAAGACAGGGCGCAATGGCGCTCATTAGGGGAGAACTATGTCCAGCAGTGGACTGCTATGGGCTGATGATGATGACGATCACTATCTTTATCAGTTGAGCTATCTATAGATCGTTTTAAATGGTCCTTAGTTAGCTCAACTGTTTCACATGTATTTTATATTATTGTGTATTATTCTGTACATTTCTGTAATTATTTCTGTAAATAAAAAAAATATGAAGAAAAAAAGGTTACATATAGGAGGTAGCAAATAGTACAAATCAGATGTTAATAGTTGTTATGGACTTAGTTATTTATTGATTATTTAGCTACTCGTATATATATTGATTGTTAAATTGGTGTACATTTTAACATGTATCTGTATTATACAGTTAAGTTTATAAATAAATATTGGAGGACAATGCACACAACAACATCTAACCCGAAACTAAGCATAGCTTGTATTACAGTGACAATTGAAAAACTTTGAACCTTGTTTGCTAAGTTTAAAACTTGTATTTAGACAAAAGGGTCTCTGCTTCGGCTCATATTATATGATTAGGGGTTGTCTGTTCACCCCTTATAATATGAGACAGACAGACGGACATCTTCATCGTATCAGCACAACTACAAAGTTTCCTATCTAGATTTCGGAGCCCTAAAAAGTGTAATGTGTCCCTTCAGCTGTAAGTACAAAAAGCGGTCAATCATGCAAGGAATGAGCATTATAAACAACAACTATACAAGCTTCAAAGTAAGCTCTTTAAAAGCCTCAAGATAAGGTAGAAGGTATAAGAAGGTTTCTCGTAAGTTTAACTTCAGATGCGGGTGCTGTCGGCTTTAAAAATGTGCACCTCAAAACTCGCTTAGCTAAGCTCCCTGCCTGAAAATTGGCTCAAAAGATCGGTGCATTGAATCGGGAGAACTCCAAATGCATAACAATATTTTAAAGCCACGATACCTTCGTTTTCTACAGATATTTTGTATTGTGAAGACAGTATATATAAGCAGAAAAATTATTTGCAACTAAACGCAAATACATTAAACAGTTATTACGGAACAAATGCGACAAAAAGTGTTAACATTAACAATACAAAATGTTTTCAACAAAGAAAATGACTAGCATTTTTCATTCAGTACGCATTTCTCCTGCTTTTAATTCACAAATCGCGTGTGATTATAATAAGACGGTAGAAACTACTGCTGCTAAATCAGTGATAAGGCTGCCTTCTGACCTCCCATTATGTCAACCGAAGCTTATCTGATAAAGCCGGACTAATCACGAGCTTAAAATTGTGACACACGGAATGATGAAACGCAACAAAATTGGTGAGCTGTTATTAATATAAATTGTTTCTAAGCATAGCTGAAATAGGAATTCGCAATAGTGATAGAGATACGTAGGTTTTACGTAGCAAAATATCACACATCATGATGCTACGCAATGTGCTACGCAATATGCTACGCGGCAAGGAATACGATTTACTTTTATTATTGCAGAAACGTCGTTGCTACGAGTACTTGGGACATTCTAGAGAGCACAGAGGATATAACGTCTCAAGTCAACACAAACTTCAACGTTATAATTCGTTTATGCTAAGTATAGGTAACAGTTTAAATATGTGAATTATGTTTATTTTAGATCTGAGATGAATCGAATAAATATATATTTCACAAAATAAACTTTCCCATATGAAACTATTTAAATTAAGACTTCAATGAAACCATTTCAATTAAGACTTATTTGATTTTCAAGAACCATAGTGCCTTATCAATAGCCGGTACGTTTATTATCGCCGCACCGTACAGTATGTAATGTGTAGTGCCCATTAGCAGTTTATGACGAAAGTTAGTTAACATCGTGAACACGTAATAATTATAATTAAAAATTTGTTCATTGACCTGGCAAACCTTTTTTGCATATTTTAACGCAAGTTTTGATCATAAATAAGGTAGAGTAATAAATAGTGAACTTAAATACTTTGCATAAACATTGAAAATTTATGGTTTTTTATTTTACATTGTTTTCCAAAGCTCTTATAAATGAACACTTACATTTTATATAGAGTTTTAAGTTTTTTACAACCCAATAAAGTCAGAATTTACAGTCCACTCAAGAATTTAGCGATAGATAACCGAGAGTGAAACTATTCTTTGGATGGACTATTCCCACGAGGCATCCAGAATTTACTTTATATACTGTGAAATGCAGCTTTATAAATAAGTACTTATTCGTATAAAACGTTTCTCAACCCTACATTTTACACATCTCTTTACGAGCTATGACGAAGGTTCGGAATTTCAAACCGTTTTTAAATTCTAAATGTGGAAATCCGTAGAAAAATCAATGCTACCGTCATAACTCACAAATGAGGGTACTCGAGTGGCGACCACGAATCGGAAGTCACAGTGTAAGAGAGACTTCACGTTACACGAAAAGGCTTTGTTCTGTAGTCAGTGAACAATTCAATAATATAAAGTACTAGTTGCTGCCCGCGGCTTCCCACGCGTGGTAACTACATAAAAAAGTAGCCTATGTCTTTCTCCAAGGTCCCATCTATTTATTTACCAAAATTCATCAAAATCGGTTCAGCGGTTTAGGCGTGAAAGCGTGACAGACAGACAAACAGACAGACAGAGTTACTTTCAAATTTATAATATTAGTTAGATTAAGAGTTTACAAACAAAGCATTAATCCTAGCTTGAACGCAAATAAGCAACATTTTCAAGCCGTAGCTACAAAATGAAAGGTATACTACGTAGAATTGTAATTTTTGGACCTTATGAATATTTAGTGCAATACATTTTGGTTCATACAACCAGAACTTTTGAGGTAAAGATATGAAAAGGAGAATGGAAACATACTGAATTCCCTGGTGCTGTGCTGCAGAAATGTCTTTATGCTGGTTTTGTACAAATCTTTGGGTTATATTAGTATAAATCTCACCACAAGTCACAATTTACAAATAATCATGCATTTATTGATCATAGCAGTTCCCAAATTATTAAGTCCGTTAAATGCGTTTCCTAGGTGTCAAGTAATCGATCGCATGTGTTCCATTTTGTGTTTTCTTCAATAGATGTCTTTCCTCGTTTACTCTTCTTTGTTCGTAGTTTTTCCAACCACAAATCAAGGTAAATATAAAGTTTTATTACTTTCCACTAAGCTTCTCATTTATATTCGTTCGCTAGCGGAACATTGACACAAGTTCCAGAATGTTCTCAAACTGAGATCACAGTGCCATCATCGTCACAAGAATACTTAAATTCTGAACCCGAAACAATCCGCTAGGGAATTCCTGTTCAATTTCACTAAACGACTGTGACGTACCTACCTTCAGTTGGAACTTTGGCTACTGGTGTAGAACCACAAGTCCTATGTAATAAATTGTTTCTATAGCTTGATATATTATTCAAGACGTTAAATTTGGCGAGAGAGAGTATTAATAATAAGAAACTCTCATGTTACAATATAATGTTCTTTATCAACAAACCGCTACTTTTATATATAGAGAAGTAGCGATTCAAAAACTTTTCAACATCATTTTTAACACTCGTGCCGTTTCCAGGTACAATACAGGTAGTAGATGGAATTAAATCAATATTTATTTAAAATTTCGTTAAGAATCGTGTCCAAATTCAAATTATGTGCGCTAAATATGTAAAAGCATTATTTCACGGCGTCTGGTAGTTACATTGCGTGAACCAAGAGCTGGCTCCTATCTGGCTCAGCGTATTAGCATTTCCATTCAACGTGACAATGCCGCCAGTGTCATGGGAACGCTTCCCTCTTGTAGTTATCTGGATTAGTTGAGCTATCTATAGATCGTTTAAAACGGTATTTAGATAGCTCAACTGTTTTACATGTATTTTATATTATTCTGTACATTTTGTAATTATTTCTGTAAATAAATGTTGTATTTTGAAAAGTCATTAAACATTTTACCGGAATCAAAACAAAGATAGTTAGTTTTTGTAATCGCAAACCATCGTGAGACAAGTCTTTCTATTTCAGAATCGCATCCAAAACGGCCGTTGTACCACAGCTGAACTTTTGACATCTCTTCCATCTTCGGCCATTGTCTAAATAATTCATCCCACCCGAGTACCTATGGTTTCGGCTGACGTTGATACATATCTTTGCAGTTGGCAAGCTCATAAAAGCTTCGATGTATTGGCTACAGCTTCTGAGAAAAGGAACGTTAAGTAAATGGGTTTTGGAATACTACTCACAAAGTTGCATGTACTCGTACAGGTTACTAGAAAGGGATGACTGCTCTCTCGGCTCAGTTCGTAGTAACTCTGCATTCTGTACTGTAGGCTGTGGGTTCGATCCTCATCAAACACAAACATTTGTGCGTTGTGAGTTTGTGCGACGTACTACTTCTTTGCCGGTTGGAAAATTTAAAAACGTAATCAAACAGAAGTTTCATGAAGGTTATTATAAAATAACTAATTATTTAGATAGCAAAAAAGTTTGGGATAAATCTGTTCCAACTCGACTCGGCATCCATAATAAAATTTGCAAGAATCATCCAAAAAAGTGTTAAGACCCGACGAGTTTCTTGACGGATTCTTCTTGAACTAGGGTTAGGTTAGAAGGAACCGGCATCTAGATTCACTAGCATGTAAGAAGACGATTTTATTGAATAAAGAATATTTTGTGAGCTCACTTGGTTGTAATTCTGTCTTATGCGCTGTGGGTTTGTTCTGTGTCAGGGTGATAACAATAACAATACATACATAAGATACTCTTATGTATGTATTTAAAAAATATATAAGTATTATATTAGTTATTTAGTGACCATAATACAAGCTATGCCTAGTTTCGGACTAGATGGTGTTGCGTGAATTATCCACCACTATTTATTTATTTATTGTCGATTTGATTTGGATATAATAGGTATTCGTTTTCGGTGTTATAAAGTATTATAAGTATATATTTACAAATACCTATGTTACAAATATTCATAGGTTCACATTATACATGCTTAGCATATTTTAGGAATAGATGGTATCGTGTAAATTTAGAAGCAATATAATTTTTCCTTTTATTATTATTATTATGTAATTATATTAAACTTGAAATAATAACGTCCAAAAAACGTCATGACAACATTGTTATTGTTTCCAGGCTGTCAATAAATGGAACAATCGGATGTACTGACGAAAACATTATAAAAGGGTTGGCCGACTAGGAAACAAACACAGAAATAATGTACAAAATAACTATCAGGCGCTCCAAATTGTTTTCGTTTAAAACGATGTGAGGGGTTTTTAAACAAAGTCACTACTTTGCTGACCCGCAGGATTATTATTATTACGTATAAGTAGCAGTTGCCATAACAGCAACGCGACAGCAGTTGCAAGTCGTAAAAAATCTCTAATTACGGAAGCCACTGCCTGTTACTCGTCTGTCGCCCAACCGCACGCGAAAATACGATTATATCAGAAATATTCACGTAGCAGTGTGTTTGACAGTAGTAATCGCGCAATTTCAAGCCTGTTGCTATTTGTAATAACCGAACCAAATCCGGTTTCTGCCTTTTTGCTGCCTTTCTGCTTTCAGGCAAGATTTCATACCTTAAGTTCAAGTTTTAATATGTCAAAATACATTGAGTTTTCGTCTCTGAATCTAAACTTAAGAGCTCGACAAAACGCGGTTTTACCACAACACGAAGGTTATATCTTCGGCGACTAGTTAGGTATTTTTCAGCGTAACCTAATTATCTTATACGTCAGTTATATATTATAGTCAGTTATATGATAGTTATCCTTATACGTCAGTGTTCACGTTGAGTTGTAAAATGACCCTTACTATTCGAACTAGCAAAGCGAACGAGGATCTCAGTTATAACTTGGGCGATTTGGCTTGGTATGTTAGCTTTCGAACCGATGATCAAATCTGCATAGAATTTGGTAAGTCAACATATTGAAATTGAGAAATAATCAGGTAACTTATTGAACTAAAATGGACACAAAGTTTTTGCTTTTCACGTACCTACCTACGGACATCACGAGATCTCAATTAGGGACGAGCTATTGGTAATTATTATGACACGCATCAATCCGGCTTATGACGGCCGCTGTGTTCTAGAATCCCCGGATTTGAAATCAGTTTATTTGGTTTATAGAATGTAACCGTGTTTTCAGCGTATTTGTGACGGGGTGTTCGCCGCAAATTGAATTGTCGGTGGCAAGAGGGTGTTTGAGGGGAGGGGGTAGGAAGCCATGTCCAGTCCGCATGCTTTCGACAGCCAGCATTTCATTTCTGTATTAATTTGTAGACTAATAACTGTGGTGTAGCGCTTGAAAAAATATACCTACCTATGAGACTGTAATTACAAAAATCTGATGCTGGCATTCTTAGGTTTATTATCACTTTCAAACTTAGTAATATATGTTAGGGATGAACTGTCAAATGCAGTTAATGTATGTATGTACCTACATAACCTAACATGTAACGGTCCATCTTATAATTACAACATTAGCTAGTAATGTGTTTTTTAACTCAGTCGCCATTTTGATTAATATATATTATTATTTATTTATAGAATTACAGACTATACTAAAACGCTTTACTAGCTCATTATGTGAATAATGAATGTGATGTGTTTGCGGATGGATGGAAGGTAATCACCTTCCATCCGTCCGATACGTCCAATCTGAATGTCTGAGGTTCTGTGAGAAGTATGTTTTCAATTCAATTCAATTCAATTCAATTCAAAATAACTTTATTCATTACAATCACAAGGACCACTTTGAATCGTCTTCTTACATGCTAGTGAATCTAGGTGCCGGTTCCTCCTAACCCCAGTTCAAGAAGAATCCGGCAAGAAACTTGTCTGGTCTTAACACTTTTTTGTATGATCCTTGACAATTTTGTTACGGATGCCGAGTCGAGTTGGAGCAGATTCATCCCAAGCTTTTTTGTCTTCTAAATAATCAGATATTTTATAATATGCTTTAATAGACAGTTTATGTTTAATTACGTTTTTAAATTTGCCAATCGACAAATCTAACACGTCGCTTGGGACCTTGTTATAGAAGCGTACACATTGCCCTATAAAAGACTTATTAACTTTAGCGAGCCTAACAGTGGAAACAGCGAGTTTATCTTTATTTCTAGTGTTAATACTATGATTATCGCAATTTTTTTTAAATAAATGCATATTTTTGTGCACATACATTAAATTTTCGTATATATACTGACAAGGCACTGTCATAATATTAATTTCTTTGAACTTATCTCTAAGTGATTCTCTGGGGCCCATGTTATAAATTGCACGAACAGCCTCTTCTGCTGTTTGAGTGTGTAGATACTTACTTTACTACCAGTTAATATTTTTATTTTGTATTATCATTTAAGGTGGCAATATTAGCGGAATTAGAATAAATTGAAACTTTTTTAGCAAAAGTGTAGATAATAGATTTTTATGTGTATTTTTTTATGATATGTACGCGAAATCCACGAAAGTTATAGAAGGCCATTTCGCGATGATGTTAGAATATACAAAATGGCGATCGATTACGACTGTGTGACCATAAAAATAATATTATAAAGACAAATGCCAATATATGAGGAAGAAGAAGAAGATCATTATGTGATTATAAATTAATGTTAAAAGTTATATAAATTATGTTAAAAGTTATTTATGGCGTGTAAATTTTGCTTGAAAAAAAGATGCTAACTCTGCTACTTAACAAGTGTTATAGTAATACCGTCTTCAGTACATCTTTGATAAATATCGCCACTTTATATAAAGATTCTATAAAACTGCTAGAAGAGATTGTTAAAAGTGAAATAGCTCCAATAAAACCTGATAGCAAAAAGAATGCCATTACATTTTATTACACTCAAGGGTTGATTTATAGATATTTTTAGTTAAAACGTAGTTATATTCTCTAGCTTTTACCCACGTCTATGTTTACATTGAATTAAAAAGATGTTCAAGTTGAAAATAAAGTACAGTAAAATGCCGTATAATTTTCATAAAACGTGCTCAACATAAAAATGCATTCCATTTGCAGTAAAGGTTAAAGTGTACGCTGATAACATTATGAATCGTTATCGATAAATACACGATAAAAGTAAAGAAGCGCAGCCGAGAATGTTGGTTCAATTGGTTAGGAACACGCTTGTTCAAGTCGAATTTCACTTCTCGAAAAGTTTTAAAGTTGAACATGGTTGTAAGTACTTAGAATTGAACTTTCGAAATTCCAGACAATTTTAAAAGTTTTGCTATAACTAACTGTATATGAGTAAGTTCTAACATGCAGTTAGTATAATAGTTATAATATATATATATATTCTATTCTTTTACAGAAATGTACAGATTAATATACAATAATATAAAATACACGTGAAACAGTTGAGCTATTTAAGGACCGTTTAAAACGATCTATAGATAGCTTAAAGGTTAAATACATATTAATATGTATATATTAATACGTGAAGCAAAAACTTTGTACCCCTTTTTATGAAAATTACGCGTACGGAGAAGTATGAAATTTCGCACACTTATAGTTTATATATAGAAGAAGTGCAGAATGCTATAATTTTTTTTAAATTATGCATAAAAATACATTAAATCTATAAAAAAACGTCACACACACTACCATGTATTTGACACACATACGCATATATACTCTTTTTTTATTGTTAAAGTCTGTGGTCAAATTGAGAATAGATTAATATATTGTTTATCTTTGATATTTGTCTGTAGTCTTACTGAATGTCAAACACAACCATAATAAACTCATTTATTAGAATATATTTATTAGTTATTAGTGAAATACCGCTCGGTTAATATACTAAATGACTATACTATTGATAAGAATGCATGGCCTCATGTCGCTCCTCGCAGTTAGTTAACCGACACACTTGAAATGTATAAACTCTCTTGTATTATTATTTCGTAGTAAAGGTAGTTATAAGATGGATCATGCAAAAAAGCGCTAGGACCAGAACGAGTTTCTAGCCAGTTCTTCTCGGGCTTGGGTTAGGATGAATTGGCACCTAAATTCACCTAGCATGTAAGACGTTTCAAGTGATCCTAGCGATTGTCGACACAATCGACAAGCCTGTCTGCTCAGTTGGTAGTTGCGCTGCCTTCTGCGCTGTAGGTTGAGGGTTCGATTCCCTCTTAGGACACACATTTGTGTGACGAACATGTTTTTTCTGTGTCTGGGTGTTGTTTTTTCTGTGTAAAGTATCTTACGTATGTATTTAATATTATATAAGTATTCTATCAGCCATGTAGACACTATATTACAAGAAGCTATGCTTAGTTTGGGGCTAGATGGTGTTGTGTGCATTGTCCACCAATATTTATTTATTATTATTATTGTATTGAATAAAGTATCTTTTGACTTTGATAAATCTAATATACGAAAGTTGTGTAGCAGTAATCTGAATTAACAATATTAATTTTAATTAATTATGGTTGAATTTCAACTACTGGTCGAGTAGTATTAATAAATAGGCTAAGCGCATGTAACTACACACAGTGAAGGCTTCTGAAGTCAGTATGCATAAGAATGACTAGCAACCAGATCCCAAACCGATTCAATACCAAATAGTCAATAAATCAAAAAGAAATTGGGCATTTTGTTTGTTTGTTTTGTACAATCGGGCTATTATACTTTAAATCTAGTTAATTTAAAGTATTTAAAGCCTTACTAAGAATTATCCATGTAATGTCAACATATATGCAACTATTTTAAAAACATTTTAGGTTTTCCCAACTGCGGTTTAGCCAGTAGGGGAGAGGGACACTGACCTCTACCAAAAATGGCCACTGTATAGCTGAATATTTATCAAACGATATAGAATATAGAAAAACTGTTAGCCTCGAACCTCATAGTATGTGTGAAAGCCCTATCTTACAATATGCCACATGATGGGGTGGTAAAATTTCATCGTGAACGTAAAGTGAAGTAAAATCGTGAAGTAAAAAAAAAATTAACCAACATAACATAAAAAAAAAATTATGGTATGTTGAAAACCTTTTTTTTAGTCAATTAATTCGTAAAGTCTATTCAACTTTATTATCTTTATTAAATTTAATCGAGCAAGAGTTCTGATTCTGATTCAGACTGACAGACAGACAGGGTTTGGGTAATATGTATGGAGAACTGGTGTTCGTTTATTTGTAGTGTCCTAAGTAGAATTAGACGTGGCAGATGCATTTCCCTAAATTACATCAGTGCTGAAATATGTTGCGTTTGACGTCCGTCGTCAATCTATGTGCGTAACAGAATTAGTATCTATTCCTTGTTTGTCATTTCATGCACTTCACATTCCACTTATTTTATTCTCGTGCTATTGTATGTTTTATTCAGTAATCTTAGCGGAATTTTAATAAATCAATTATGACCTCGTAGCACAAGTGCGAACAATTGAATTACCCATAAGTGTATTAAGTTCCAGTGTGATTTGAACCCGATTTTGAATCACGAGAATGATTTTGATAACCATTCCGCGATGACGTATAGAATAGACAAATGACAATGACACAAATGACAAATGATCGACTAAGACATTATAACCAAACAATTACTTAACACTGGCAAAAATTTCAACAAGACAGGTGTCATTATAGGAAGAAAAGAAGAAGATTTCGTTTTATTTACTGCTTTTTCGTATCATTCATATCATTCGTTATACAGCATGTTATGAAACGTAATTTTACGGTTTTATTATAATGCAATTTCCAATGTGCTATAAACCATTTTGAGTACCTCACAAAAGAGCTGATTATTCTGCAAAAACAGCATCTCTGTCGATTTTAACAGCAGATTTTTGCTTCTAGTATATTCTATAAAGAATAGTGTGTAATTACGTTATAGCTGATATTTTCTTTCAGCGTTCGCGTGAAAGCCACTTCACGCTGGCACTTTATTCCCAGTTAATGTGTTTGCAAATGGATCTACAGCGAGGAGATTAGGTGCGGAAGCGGGTATAATATCATAAGCGATTATGGTTATCGCATTTTGTGCAGGTTTTCGTTCCCACTGTGGAAAAATAATTGTTTGAACACATTTTAAAATCCGAAATATCGGTAGTAAATTATCGCTCCGAAATTAAAAACTGGATCTTTTTAGGGTTCCGAAGTTTACAAGGAACCCATATAGCTTCGCTTTGTCTGTCTGTCTATCTTTCCGCTCCTTATCTTGTCTTGCTTATTAGTTTTAACGTGATAAAATTTTACACTGTAACACGTATTAGTGCCCTCTAAAAAGTTATAAAATAAAAACTTTGAAAATATGTTTTTAAGGGTTCCTCCGCTACAAACATTCTGTCAAAGAAGTATCGGAAATGGATGATTTGTTTATGGTTCCAAATTAATTTTGTTTTTGTTATCAGATTGGCACAACTGTTTTCCATTTTGGCGCGGAGTTTGAGTTTTGTCTATTATTTAGAATTAATACAGTGCCGTTCTTAGTTAGATCATATCTAATTATGTATTTCATAATGATCAAAAACATCGAATAAAGAGTTTGTCTTAAATTTTGCACCAATGGAATTTCCTATTCGGAGTCCCTAAACATTTTACAGAATGCTTACGGTGAATCGCCGTTATCAAAAACACATGCTTATGAGTGGTACAAAGCGTTTAAAAGCTGTAGAGATGTGATGGAAGATTTGCCTCGCTCTGGTTCTGGCCTCAAACTCTTCAATCAAAGTTAACATCGCAAAAGTGAAGGAAAAAGTGACTGAAAATCCTTATTCAAGTTTGAGAAAGATAGGCTGAACTTTCCGTGTCTCACGAGTCGGTCTGTACCATTTTAAATAAGCACTTGGGTATGAAACATGTTGCCACTTAGCTAGTCACAAAAAACCTGAATTTTCTCTAAAACCTCAATCGCATTAGAGTCGCTGAGAGCATGCTAGAACGAGTTCCAATTCAATTCCGTTTCAATTCCGACTCAATATTCATTTATTATTAGTCAACAAGCTTTGGAGTGCCTTCCAACTGAACCGAAACCGAAAAAAACACGCTAAAGACGATCAGTTGAATTTTTGACCAAAAATTCAACAGATACCATCGAGCCCCCTTATTAACCCTATTATTCACCAGAGATATGACTCCAGCTGACTTCCTTCTTTTTCCTAAACTCAAACTACCACTTCGTGGCACCCGTTTTCATTCGGTAGGAGACATACCCTAAGGAGAATTCGCGGCGAGAACTGAACTCAATTCCGTAAAAATCGTTTACAAAATGTTTTAATGATTGGATTATTCGTTATATAAGTGTATCGTTTCTGAAAGAGCATACTTTTATGGCGATAAAATAAGTTTGGATGAATAACTAACATTTTGTGAATTATTGATCGTTTCCCGTGACTTTCTTGATATAGTAGATATAAAGTAGATTTGTTTTTTTTTATTTTACTATCGCATCGTGTGCCATCTTGAACAGTTTTTAGATACATTATTCTATTAATAAATATTAAGCTTTGTAGTGGCCATTTTTGGTAGAGGTCAATGTCGTCACACCGCTTTTTGGGGTAACCTAAAATGTTTAAAAAATAGTTGAATATTAATGATGAAATTTCAAATACAATTATTATCACGGCTAAAGGCTTTACTATAATTCTATATAGTAACAGCCTAATTTAAACTTATTTTACGTATGAAAAAACAAAAAATCCTATCTATACCTAAAAAAGACCTTAACCTGACTGACTGATTCATCTTCGCTGAGCCGAAACCACTGAAGCTAGAAAGCTGAAATTTGGACATGAGCTTTCTTTTATAGCAAAACTACCCACTAAGGCGGGGTTTTTTGAAATTCAATCACTAAGAGGATGAAAAGGGGTGAAAACGAATGTATGAAACTTTTTAACGCGTGGTGCGATTTGCTTGAAACTTGATTTGAATAATTAAAATGCAAAATAAAGGGCCACGTGTTTTAGAATTTTTCAAAATAACCCTTGCAAATGGGTAAAATAGGGTGTCAAAGGTTGTATGGGAACTTTTTAACGCGACGTGTGATTTCTTAGAAACTTGGTTTGGATACTTAAAAAACAAAATAAATGGACACGTGTTTTTGGATTTTTCAAAATCACCCTCATTAAGGAGTAAAACGAGGTGAGAATATTTGTTTGAAACTTATCAATAAAATTTGGCAAGGAGATAAATTGCCTTCCCTAAAATCCTCCTCCGGGTGAGAAGGATTTAAGCTACAATTACAAAAAAAATGCGGACGAAGTCGTGGGCAACCGCTAGTTTTTCATAAAACACTGGCCTACATTAGCACTTAGTCAGTGAAAGGAAATTAAGTGATCTTAGGTCTGCAGTAGGAAGCTACCTACTTTTAGCTTATGAACTATGGCTGGTCTGTCAGCTCAGTTGGTAGTAGCTCTGTCTTCTGCGCTGTAGGTTGAGGGTTCGATTTCCTTCCAGGATAAACATTTTTGAGATGAACATAGGTGTTTGTTTTTTGTCTGGTTGTTATATTGTATTATAAGTATGTATTTAAAAATCTATAAGTATTCTAAAGTCATCTGGTCACCATACCATCATACAAGCTAAGCTTAGTTTAGGTAAAGTAAAGTATACTATTTTTATTTCTCTTTCAAAACTTTCGTGAGTTGTACTATACATTTTGATAAACACGGGCTTTACTCACGTATTATTTTGTCGATGGAGGCACCGACACTGTTTCGATTCGCACAAGTACGAACCGTCAATTCGAGCGGCGACGAGCGGACCGCGGATCAAACTCACCCTGATGAAGATTCTCTAGATGAATCGAAACAGTGTCGGTGCCTCCATCGACAAAATAATACGTGAGTAAAGCCCGTGTTTATCAAAATGTATTTTTATTTCTATCTGTACAAATGAGGGTATGTTATAATTTTTACAAGTGAGATACAAAAGAAGTAAACGTAAAAAGTAGGTATGTAAAATTAGAAGTACCTACCTATACAATTAGTATTGTATATATAGGCAAACACCAAATAAACTTCTCCTGACATAATTTTCACTGAAAACGGGATATATACCATGATATATGAGTTTTTCTGCTTCCCGATATTTCGGCACAGTTGCATGCGCCATGATCACGAGATAAATCAGTTTATCATTGTAAATATCCCGTTGTGAGTGAAAATTATGTGCAAAACCATGATAGTTTTAAAAGTTACTTCTCCTGACAATAACAAACACAACAAAAATAGAATTAGCGAAAACGGTGTAGCCGTTCACGCTCGATGTCGTGACCAAGGGAAATAGGGATTCATTTTTATTTATATGTATAGAATAATATGATTAAATTACAAGAAAAAATATCACGGCTTGAAAAGCTACTAAATTATAAGTAGGAGCCTGATGTAATGTACGAATGTTATTCAAGTACAATGTATATTGTTTATGAATAAATGAATTGATATCGAATTGAACATTGATTTGTGAACCTTATGAAAATTAAAAAAATAACTTTTTTGTTTTGCTGACTAGATTGTTTTGGTTGGGGAACTGAGCACTGGTCATTCTAATTCCAACTGACTTTGTAAGCCTTTACAGTGCGTTCTCCGAAAATCCCTAGGGCCTATTTATATACTAGTGGCTCTGTGAGCTGTAGACCTCGCGAACGTTTTTCTAAATGACTAAAATATATATTTTTTTACGTTTTCAACCCCCATAACTCCGCCATTTGGAAAAGTTTCCAAAAACTGAATCGACAAAAAAATCTATATACATACAACACCTGCTCACAAAATTTCAAAAGAATCGGTTGAGAAATGCGACCTGAAATTAGGAGAACATCCGGACAGACGCCGTCTTGACAGAAGGACATACAAAAGCATTTTTGCCTAAACTGAAACCATCAGACATCAACTGAGACACTCGCTCGCGCTTCGCGCTATCTCGGTCAATTATAGGAATCAGGCATTGAATACTTACTTAACGTTCAGTCGAAACAAACCATGTTTATGAATCCACAGTTCTAAGCAATGCCATGTATTTACTCCCTTAGGTCCATGAAACAACCGTCTCTTTCAATATCCCCCTCAATAATTCCACATCTAGAAAATCCCTAACCATTTTTTGCTTCCTTTCTACAGTAAACAATAAAATACCGATTCGAGTTAATACTGGGTCTATGTGGAATGTACGAGTATTGGTCTTGGGATGACTGCAATCCGACAGGCGCGAGTCGAGTGGTCTCTGGAATGGCTGAAATCCAATCGTTTGGTGCATGTGACAGTTCGGGTAATACCTCCATACTCGGTAATCCGCTACAACGTTTCTACGTGGACAGAGCACATTTTATTAATTGTAGGTACTTTCGTTTTATACCAAGGTATTTAGAAACGTTATTAAAGTTCATTGTTGCGAAATTTAATAAAAGGACTGTGGAGAAAGAATTCTACAAAGTTTAAGCGACTTACTTTTACCTAATCAGACAAATAATTTTCTTTGAAAACAACATTCCAAATATACAGGGTAGGTTTTTGAGACGGGCAGTAACCTTAGCCGTTGTTAATACAGAAAAACATTCTTAGGCCTTTTCGGTTGAAGATATTTTTAAATGAAAAAAAAATACAGTCATCGAGACAATGTGTAATTTACTGCCCCTTCTCAAAAATCTTCTCAAATAAGATAAAAAATATATACATTTAAGTAGGTAAATTAATAGTAACAAGCTCAATGTTGTTCATTGAGAAGGCTCAGTAAGTAATAAACTTTTTAGTTTCATTGCACGTGCAACTGGACAGCGCTGGCGTGATTTGCCTTTGTTGTACCGTTATTTATTATTTCGCGTTTGGAACGGACACGGCTAAAATATTAAATGCATGGTCGTTTATAACATATATAAAAAACAGCGGAATATACTATATATACGAGTATCTACTCTGTTTAGTTGATTGAGTATGCATAGACAATTTCGTTTGTAAATCGTTTTATTTTTTGTTGTGTATCGCACACATATAGAACTAATTGCGGTTATATGGAATGCCATGTCTAAATATGCTAGCGGGCATTGAAAACAAACCAAATTAATTCTTTTGATAACCAATTCTGCTTGTACAGTTGCAAACAAACCTCGCCTATGGATGGCGGCGCCACTGTAAACATATAAATAAAAAAATATTAGTGGTGAATGCATACAACACCATCTAGCCCCAAATTAAGTATAGCTCGTACAATGGTAACTAGATGACTGATAGAACACATATATTTTTAAATACATACCTAAGATACTATATAACACCCAGACACACAAACACCTATGTTCATCACACAAATGATTATCCTGGGAGAGAATCGAACCCTCAACCTACAGCGCAGAAGGCAGAGCTTCTACTAACTGAGCTGATAGGCCAGTCACATTTATACCTATATATATATATAGAGACGACCTCTGTGGCGCAGTGGGCCAAGGACCGGCTGAGACGCAGAAGGTTGCGGGTTCAATTTCCGTCGCGAGACAAATGTTTGTATGATCTGCAAGTATTTGTCTTGGGTCTGGGTGTTTCTATGTATAATAAGTATGTATTAATATAAAAAAGTTATATACCGTACATCGGTGTTATTTGGGACAAATTTTACAATCAAAGTTTATTTTACGCGCATTCATGATATTTATCGCATGCCAGTATTTTTTTTCATGCTGGCAGCACTCTTTAGCTATTGACATTGGGTGAACCTTTATTCTAAGTGTTGCCATTTCCTATAAAAATAAAAGATAACGAGTGTCCCAAATAATCCGGCAAGTTGTGTTATTTGGGACATGCAAATTATTTCTTGATTTTTGACTCCCTAATACAAGAAAACTGAATAAAACCAAGTGAATCTAATGAAAACACTACTAGGTACGTGCAAAACAAAGATAAAAAATTTAATAATTAGATTTAAAAAAACAACATAATAACGACATAGTAGATTGCTGGCATAAGTTTGACACCATATTTTTTTTTCTAAAACTATACACCTAACAAAACCCTGCGGCGCGTGAATCAACATAACCTCAAACGTTCATTTTTCAAAACCATAAGCAAGTATAGTATTGGCAGGCTCCATTATTACATTCCCACCACTAGAAAAAAAATATTATCATGTGAAAAAAAAAATACGGATGTCCCGAATATCCCCTTGAGTTCTAAATAGCACCGATGTACGGTAAGTAATATATCAGTCATGTGGTACCCATAACACAAGCTCTGCTTACTTTGGGGACAGATGATGCTGTGTGAAATGTCTGGCATTATTATTATTATTATATATATCATCCCAGGGCGCTATCGTCTATTGAAAAATGAAATAAAAAGTAATTAAATCAATATTGGTGGACAATGCACACAACACCATCTAGCCCCAAACTAAGCATAGCGACATGTTGTCATATTGACACACGGGGACCATAGTCCCCGGTTCTGACTAGTTTAAATTTCTTAAAATATGAACAGACCATGTTTTGTTTGCACCAAAGTCCAAACAAAGAGTAACAGTTTTAAATTACAGTTTCATACATATAGGCCAGTCAAAATAGACGTTTTTTTTGGTCAACTTTGCACTAAATTTGCGATCCAAATTCTTTTTTTTATAAGATTTAGGATTACATACTTACTGAGCATAAAATCACAAAATGCTGACAGATCCAGGTGACCCTTCAAGCGCCATCTTGAAAAAACGTTTTTGGCCAATATCTCGGAAACTATGCATTTAAGAGCAAAAGTTATGGAAACCATTATTGTAGAAAATAAAATTTCGCATCTTTTGTTTCTAGTAAACTTTTTTGTAAAACTTACCGTTTACGATTTATAAAAAAAAAAATTTGGATCGGAAATTTAGTGCCAAGTTAAATGCTATTTTGACTAGCTTAATAGTCAAAATTAACATTTTGTACATTGAATTGATTTTCTACCCCTTTAATCATCACCAAATTACATAGCGGCGTCTAAAATGATCTGAAACACGTCAATCAAACGTCAATTTTGAAAATTATAGAAGTGTCTTGACAAAATGGTACAAAATGGACTTTAGCGTAAACAAAATAAGATCGTTCGTACATGACGAAATTTTTGATAATCCAGCGAAACCCCAGAACTACCACCAATATCAATCTCTTTCTTCATTCTTATCTTATCACTAGTTAATTCAAACTAATGTGGTGAAAGACTTAAAGTGCGCCTCAGAGACTTCAATCCTTTCGTGCACTTGGCATATGTGCTTACAACTTTTTATGTTCTACCGGTTTCCTCGTGCTGTTTTCCTTGTCAATAAATAAAAAATAATCCCGGACATTTCACACAGCATCATCTGGCCCTAAAGTAAGCAGAGCTTGTGTTATACCACATGACTGATATACTACTTATATACTTTTACTTTTTTTTGTAAATACATACTATACATAGAAATACCCAGACCCGAGACAAAACTTGCAGATCATACAAACATTTGTCCCGCGGTTGGAACCGGACCCGCAGCTTTCTGTGTTTCACCCGGGCATTGCCAACTGTGCTACTGAGGTCATCAAAAAAGAAGATTTTATATTATGTTTCTGCTTTAGTAACTAGAACAGATGAATTGGCGGCACCAGTGCAGCCCCTAGATTGTGCCCCTAGATTAGGTCTTCACAATTTTACTGCAGGCGTGTACGCCAACATATTGTGTAACTTGTCTAGACCCCCCCTGTACTTGATCTATCTTGATCAATTGTCACTAAAGCTTGATCTATCAATCGCTGACTTCTGAATTTAAAGGACAAACCTATCGCCACGGTTAATTCACACACACTCAATATTAACGGAAGAAGTTTGAAAACGTGTTTTGAACCAGGGTGGCTTCCAGTAACTTCCATTTAATGCCAGATTACATAGGTGATTTTTTTATTAATGGTGTAATATATCACATTTCCTTCGCCCGTAATAATATTTTTCTCTTTCAAAATTTTCGTTGTACAGTACTTAATGTATACTTGGTACTTGATACTTGGTGTGTGGACTGGTTTCCACAACTAGGTGGACCCTTTTTACGTGACGGGTGAAACTACTCCAGACATCCATATCCACCAGGAATGCCAGCAGCTTGCTCGACTTAATGTATAATGTACTATACATTTTTATAAACACGAGTGAACTTTGAGTTGGTTTGGTTTAATGCGTGATGAAGATGAAGATTATGAATCGAAAAAGTGTCGGTGCTTTCATCGATAAAATAATACCTGGGTTAATAAGTAAAAATATATTTTAAAAGTACTCAAATCTCGCTTGCACTGTCACATCTTTTTTCAATACTAGACTATGCTGATGCCTGCTACTTAGATTTGACTGAACAGCAACTTAACAAATTTGTTATGAGTTCGTAGTATGATTCGGAGTATGACTTTTTTATGGGTTTTTGTATGGGTTGCGCAAGTATGACCATATCTCGGAATTCCGAAAAAGGCTCAAGTGGTTGCTAATTAATGTAATATTCTTCAAACCTACAAAACCTTCCTTTCTCAATGAACGTTTCCAATTTCTACACCTCTCCCACTCTCGATCCTTGCGCTCCTCTGATTCTCTCCTGATCGCGACACCTGTCCACACTTCCTCAATACTATGCCAATTCTTTCACAGTACCGGCTGCTCAACTATGGAACGCACTTCCATATGCTATTAAACGCGCCAAATCACATGATATTTTTAAAGCAGGGAAACACTATTTGTTCTATTATTAACTATTACTTGTTTCTTTGTCATTTAGGTAAATATACGTAAGTTTAAGTTTATTTAGTTTTACAGATTGTATTTAATATTTTTCATTGATTTGTGTAATATTAGGTATTGATGTAAGTATTTAACTTTTTGTTATCCTGTAAATATGTATGTACATATTATTTCATCACTCATATCACTTATATCGTTTTCATCACTATATTCAGCTATATTGAGTTCTAGCCATCCCAAGGTTGTCTGGCAGATATCGCTATCTAGCGATAAGACCGCCCATTGTACTAGCGTGTGAACATTGTTTCTTATAACAGTCCAATGTAGTTGTGGTGTGCAATTAAAATTTTCTATTGTATTTCTATACTAATCTAGGAACGAATAAATATATTTATGAGATTACAGTGCATCCAAGTTGCTAATCAAATGTAGTGTTTCATTCAAAGCTTATGCACCGCGAGCATATATCTGTGACAATAAAATATTTTATTCAGAAAATCATATTTGTGATCGATTTTAGCGATGAAGTATATTAAATGAAGGCGCGTAACTAATTATAACCCTAAATTATTATCCATGGATTCGATGAATTGGACTTTGGATGATAATATAAAAAAAATATATACTGAATTGAATGGAATTCAAATACAAATACAAGATATACTTAATGGATTGTACTCATTTTAACATTTTTATATTCACTAAATCACAGTTACCATTTTGAATCGTCTTCTATATACTAGGGAAATCTAGGTGTCCTCCGTTCCTTAGTTCTAGCAGAATCCGGTAAGAAACTCGTCTAACCTTAACGCTACAGGTGTTAGAACTGGCATATGTCACTCTTTCAGTACATATTATATATGTCTGTCTGAACCCGATAAACTCAAAAACAAAGAAACGGATTTTCATACGGATTTCACGGAGTGATTCATGGAGAAGGTTCGCCCCGTGCAAAGCCGGGTGGGTTGTTAGTACAATATATTCTGGGGGCAGTGCTTTATACAAGTTTGTACGAATTGGTCCTAACTTGAAATACCGCTGGCTGAAGCGTGCACTTATGTTATTACTGGAGCTTAACCGTATGGCAAGTTGGCAGCGGACGTGGTACGTTTAACGGCGTTCTCTTAAAACAACTCAACTCAAATTTTATGTTCATGAATGGTTCCGTTTTTAGTTTTATTTTTACATGTATACGAGTAGTATAGTATAATAGAGAGCTTTTGTGGTCTCGTTGTTGCCTTCTAATCCAAAGGTCGTGGGTTCGAATCTAGTCGTGCTCCAATGGACTTTTCTGTTCGAAAAATGTATGCGTTCTCAAATGGTGAACGAAAATATTTATTATAAATTATATTTATTATTTATTATATTTATTACACTGGTTCTAGGTTACTACATCCATTTTGGTTATAGTTTCACGCACGCCTAAAACAGTCGAAGCTTGTATCGTGGGACACGGAGGATTGACAGGATACTTATAACCACTTAACTTAATAAAAAAATTGTATAATCTATATCTAAGGTACATTTAATTTAATAGATCTGATTAGAAATCATAAAAATGTACCCTTTCAATCGTGTAACCCCGCTTATTCAAAAACAGCGCTGTGTAGGTAGACATACCTACATACCTATTAACAGCAGATGCTGAATTTGCACCCATTGACTTTAGTAAACTTCGCGATGTTAAGATATTAATATAAAATATTCAACAATTTTGTACCTCTATTAAGGCAATAAAATGTATCTATTAAGGCAATAAAATGTATCTATTAAGGCAATAAAATAATACAATTTATATATACATTTTGAAAATTTATCCACTTATCATACTATCCATAAATAAATAAATTCCGGAAATTTCACACAGCATCATCTGGCCCCAAAGTAAGCAGAACTTGTGGAACCTATACCACATGACTGATGTACTACTTATCTTTATATATATAGAATAGAATAGAAAATATCTAAAAAGAAAATATCTAAAAATATCTATAACAATAATTAAACGTCACATATCAAATACAGTGCGAATATAATATAAACTAGTCTATGTTATTATTTAATTGTCTATATAATTCTACTGTACGTGTGTATGTCACTGAACTCCTCCTAAACGGCTGGACCGATTTTGACGCAACTTTTTGTGTGTGTTCAAGTGTATTCGAAAATGGTTTAGATTTATAATTAGATTTTTTTTTTTGAAACGCGTGGTCGAATTTGCGAACGGGACAGGTATTTAATAAATACATACATATTATGCATAGAAACTCCCAGACCCAAGACAAATACTTGCAAATTATACAAACATTTGTACCCCGGCAACGGATCCTGATGAAATTTGGTATCTACGTAGATAGATTTCAGTACGGAGTACGATGACAAAGAGAGATACCTCGTAGGTATGTAGTCACCACACGTGCGAAAATACGGATCATAATATAAATTTAAACATTTATCAGTTTTTCTGCCTGTTTATTTGTTACGTTTTCTCGCCTGAACCACTGAACGGATTTTGATGAAATTTGTTATGGAGATAGATTGTATCTTGGGGCTGGACATAGGTTATTTTAAAAGTAAGTACCACGCGCGTGAAGCAGTGGGCAGCAGCCAGCTCTTTCTATAATGTTATTATTTCCTTATGACTGATGTCGTACACAGGAAAATTAGTTAATTTCTGTCAATAACTCTTGATTCTCCCACAAGTATATATATACAGTGTTTAGATAGTGTTTGTTTGTTGCTGTCCCTACTGTTTATCTACTCAGGTACTGGAGTCGGACACCCGAGGGACATATCGATGCCGACACGGTCTTACTTATTTGCCGATCTTGTCCCTACCAATGAGCTATCAATGAGCTTTGGGACTACAATCGATAATAGTTGAACAAAGAAAGAATGGAATAGAAATAGCCATTTGATGAAGGCACCGACACTGTTTCGATTCATCTGGGTGAGTTTAATCCGCGGTCCGCTTATTGCCGCTCGAGTTCACGGTTCGCACTGAACTCGAGCGGCAACGAGCGTACCGCGGATCAATCGACAAAATAATATGTGAGTAAAGCCCGTGTTTATCAAAATGTATAGTACAACTCACGAAAGTTTTGAAAGTGAAACGTTATGGATTGTCACATGCTAACATAGTGCTGTTTTGAGAAGAGCATTTCCTGAATGCATCACTTCTTAATCGTGCTGGACCATACACGACAAAACTCTTCCTGTGACTGGACTCTACCAGGTACATATTGACCATTAATAAGATCCTTAAACCACTAGGATTTACACTAATAAGACACTTCGTTGTCTGTTTGTCCGTCTGTATGTCAAGACCCCTTTTTTTCTCAAAAGGTATTTTGAAAAAAATATCAAACAGTTTCTTGAAGCTGTAAATAAGTCAAGTTTCTATGTAAACGCAATAAAAATACACAGCCATTTATGCAGCACATTTCGGCACAGCCAGTAAATCAAGACCGTATAGTAGGATACTGTCCATTGATCCAGAATCATGAAATTTACCAAGAAGGAAAGTTGTACAACATAAGTGAAGAATATAACCTAAAACCATTAGTTAATTGTTACATAAAAAAAATACCGTGATGTATCGGACGGAGCATTTTTTAATTGAACTTGAATTTATAACTAACTAGCGACCCGTCCCGGCTTCACACGGTTGCAATGCTGATACTAAATATACTACAGAATGTATTTATATACAATGTTATCTAAGAGAATAACATGACCTAAGAGATAGACATATACCATCATGGACTTTTTTGTAGAACTTTTAAAGGTGTACAATACTGTAGTACATTATTTTGATCTATCTCATAGGGTTCAGCCAGCTGTTGCAATGTAAGGGCAAAAAAATGTGTTTATTTACCACATCACATTAGAAACCTCTAAAATGATCAGTGTTTCTCTACTATATTATGCATGTATAAACCTTCCTCTTGAATCACTCTATCTATTAAAATAAACCGCATCAAAATCAGTTGCGTAGTTCTAAAGATCTAAGCATACATAGGGACAGACAGACAGCGGGAAGCGACTTTGTTTTATAATATGTAGTGATAATTGTATGTAAGCGATGGTAAAAGAACCGTGATCGTGACAAAATTGCACACTAACATTTGACCGTTTTTTTTTATATTCGTTGAGTTCTTCCTAGGTATTTTAGGTTCCTAGGTTTTTTTTTTAGATTTGCAGCTGATACCTACATGTATATGATAAACGAGGTCATTATTAGTTTTTGGAGCTACACGAGAATTGAAGTAACAAAATGCCAACACACACATATTTAATATATTCATATTCGTAAATAAAAATTTCCTACTAGAAACAAATGCTTACTCAATAAATCATCTTCGTTGATTAAAGGGTTGAATCCCTTTAAATCTCGTTCGAGATACCATAGTTGGATGCAAGTAGACTGATTGCACGCCTGTCGCTACTAGCACTGTTTGGTCACGATCTTAGTAATCGAATAATCCACACGAGGCCGAGGCGATCGAGTCTTCTCTCAGGTTCTATGTCCACAACTATCTCGTTCTATTATACAACAACCTACACGATCCATAGGTTCAATCTCAGCCATATTGCAACGCAGTAAGACCCATCATATATCAGGGTTTAGATTGTGACGCTGACTGTATATCGCCTTCGCCTTACCAGAAATTGTAACGGAGCACAATTGAAACTCCTATATATTGGAACCACCGAAGCTCGTAATCGTGTTTTGGTGTCTTTTTTGTTCGAGACGGTTTAAGCCGTTTTATATGACATGTTTTGTATCTTTATTTTAGGAGATTTTCTTGGGCCTTTGTCTCGCTCTAGAGTGCTGAAACGAGTATTTGTCAGCCAGCATTAACTAATCAATAATCAATGTGTTGTTTTTGTCGGGTGGTTTGTGAGAGCAAGTCGTATTACTTCGCTTGTTACCATAGCTACGCCACTATGCTCGTAGCTATATGCGTAGCAGTGTGCTACGCACGTAGCAATACTGCGTATAAAAATATTTTTGTGTATGTGCTAGACTCTACGATTCAAACACGTAATTGTAAGTTCGTCAAAGCTCACATTTTCTAATACCATACCATAATTCACTGTATTTTGACAAACGAAAGCGTAAATTCCGCTCATTTACCGTGATACTATTAGAATGTACATTTAATCGTATATTCGATTAACTAAATGTTTCTTGTTGTTTTCTAAACTCTAACATAACCAACCCGTGGAATGGAGTTTCTGGAATGTACCACGGATAACAAAACATAAAATTTGCCTCGGATACTTTTGAATATTGACGTAATAAAACGACGGTCAATAATAATTGCCAGAGTACCATTAATCGTACGTTCAAATAATACTCCGGTAAAAAACTGTACATTTTAAATAATATAATATTTAACGTCATATATTATTTAAAAGTCTCTGAACGAAAATCTCCTAAGATCAACCAAATATTCAAGAAATATTCAACAAAGGTTTGCTCTCGAATAATCACTTACAAATTCGTATGAAGTAAAACTTTATGCGCAGATTGTGCAGAAGACGTATGTACGAACAGATTAGCGTAACGAGATTTCCTTACCTCAATCCCCGTTCGTGTATTTATATTCATCGAAACGTAGCAATCTCTCTGGGATTAGCTGGTAAATAGCTAACAATGGCGCTCGCATAAATAAATTAGCTGATTTCCACGAAATTTCTAGGAAAACCTACTTAACATAATTCGTTTAATTTATTTATTTCCTCTTTTCACGTGTTGCATGTAATATGTCAATCTTTGTAACTCTTAATAAATGAGATTATATTTTATAAAAAAAACAGGGTCAGATTACCGGCCTTGCTCATAAACGCCTCTTAACTGAGACGTAGAAGGTTGCGGGTTCGATTCCCGACGCGAGACAAATGTTTGTATGATCTGCAATTATTTGTCTCGGGTCTGGGTGTTTCTATGTATAATATGTATGTATGTATTTAATAAAAAAAAGTATATAAGTAGTGTATCAGTCATGTGGTACCTGTAATTCAAAATCTGCTTACTTTGGGGCCAGAAGACGCTGTATGAAATGTCCGGCATTATTATTGTGAGTCATTTGAGAGTCATTTTTAAGTAATGCCGTTAATGTGGGTAGGAATTTTATTTTATAAAAGACAGTATAGAAAACACAGGAATTGAGGTTCAGTACCAGAGCTCTTTGGTAGAGTGCTTGTAGAGTTATGACATCTGACAGCCAGTAGCACCAGAGACAGGCCTTTGGTCCAGCGACTTTTTGAATGATTTGAAATTTTAGAAAGTAATATAGCTCTTATAAATGAATAATATTTCTCGTGGTTTTTCATGTAATTGTGACTATTGTGACTTAGCACAAGTGTAGATAATAGAATTTCAAGTGTATTATAATAATAATAATACCGGACATTTCATACAGCAGCATCTGACCCCAAAGTAAGAAGAGCTTGTGTTATGGGTACCACATGACATGACATTTTTTTTGTAAATACATACATTTTATACGTAGGAACACTCAGAACCGAGACGAATACTCGTACTTGCAGATCATACAAACATTTGTCCCGAAGCGGGAATCGAAACCGCAACGAAAACGACGATCGACCGTTGCGGTTTCGATTCGATTTGATTTCCAATGAATGAAGATTCAATAACAAAACAATTACTTGAAATTAGCAAAATTAACTTCAAGACAAATCCGATTAAACACAAAAAGATGGTATATGCACCTAGAACCTAAGCCCTGTAAATTACCATTTGATTGATCAAATAACATCACGGTAAATCTTTAGTATGCACGAGTATTCAAGGTCTTTGTCACTAAGTAGATTATCATGCCACTCCAAAAAGTTTTCACTCTTAAAAGAATCTTTAAAAATATATTCACACCGCAAGCCTTACTTGTCGGCTCCGAATTAGGAGGCATTAGTAGGTGCTTATAGGCGGCTTCCTTCGGCTCTAGTCATGAATATTAATTGTGAGATATCGCCCCAGACATTCCGTCTTCAGCAATAAGAGAATAATTTGTGAATTCTATTCAGAAAACAGCGTTGTTTTGAGGTCAGCCGTTGAATGTTAGTGCAAGCTCTTTACCGACAGCTCTAGTTGCATTTGAAAAGGCGTTTTAATTTACGTAATTGCTCCACTCAAAAGACATCTTAAATTCAATATTCTCACTGAATTGTTGGCCTACTTTCATAAAAGATTTTCCATCTCAAAGAATAACATGATTAAATTTTCCTAAAAACATTCTGGAAAATATCGCGACATGTTTCCCGGCTGCTTTTATCTTTGTAATTTAATTAAAAAAATATCGGTAGCATTTCTCTACAAGCGGAGGGTTCGGTTATTGCAGGGGGATTCCTTGTAATTCCACCGTAGAACCGTAGACTGAGAAAATCTCCGTTGGTACCGCAATTTGTCCGAATAACGTTTCTAACGAGCTTTCGAAACGGTTACACAGACTGATGCCTTATAGCTTGCTGATAGCGCTTTTGATATCATTTCGTTTTATACTAGCTGCTTTTTACGGCTTCGCACGCATGTTACATACGTAAAAAGTAACCTATGTCTGTCCCCAAGATACAATCTCCATACCATAATACTTTATTTTATCAAGATCCGATCAGCCGTTTTGACTTGGAATGGAATCAAAAATATAGGGGTACTTTCAAAATTATAATACCAAGCTTTTTTTTTTTCTACTAGTCCAATGTATTTACGGTGTGCGATAAAGTATTTTCTGTCTATCTATCTAATATGGGCAGTGAGCCAAGGTCCGGCTGAGACGCAAAAGGTTGCGGGTTCGATTCCCGCCGCGGTACAAATGTTTGTATGATCTGCAAGTATTTGCGGGTATTTGTGAGTGTTTCTATGTATAAATATGTATGTATTTACAAAAAAATATATAAGTAGTATATCAATCATGTTGTACCCATAACACAAGCTCTGCTTACTTTGGGGCCAGATGATGTTGTATGAAATGTCCGGCATTATTATTATTATTAATATTACTAGATGCTTTCATCTAGATCCGTTCAGCTGTTAAGCCGTGATAAGTTAGCAACAGACAAAAGTAATTTTTGAATTTATTTATAATATTAATATGTTTAGACCAAAGATATATTCTTTGGTTACAATTAAGCAATCGACACCACCAATAGTTTTTTTTCTAAAAATGTACGTACGCTGTACCTCCCTAGTTTGAACACTAAAAAGTTCAAAGACAGTGCACGAAAGGAGCCTCAGGGGCGCACTTTAATCCTTTCACCACACTGGTTCGAAATAGCTAGGAGACACAATAAGAAGAAGAAGAAGAAGCAGTCACAAGAGATAGCCACTGACTGGTATGAAAGTAGTAGTAATTACAAAATACAAAACATATCATATTTTACATCCGCATGGATGTAAGCTTTAAATCTAACTAATCCCCACTAATATTATAAATGCGAAAGTAACTCTATCTGTCTGTCCGTGACGTTTTCACGCCTAAACCGCTGAATCGATTTTGATGAATTTTGGTATAGAGATAGATGGGACCTTGGAGAAGGTCATAGGCTACTTTTTATGTAGGTAACACGCGCGCGAAACTGCGGGCAGCAGCTAGTGGTATTTAATGTAATAAAAATATTTAATTTAACTTATTGAAAAATACGCTTAAACTATTTTAAAATTTTATAAACTTATCATAGCATAAGTTATAACATTATAACATATTATAGCATCGTCTTGAGCAATGAAACGTCTTTACAACATTTCAAATACATTTGCACACGAGTCTACTTTTCCGTCAGACAACTTCGAATGCAATCTCCCGTCGACCAACAAAACCATTGTACGGTAAATCTAAAACCTGAATCAGGCTCTAGAACGTTTCCGAGTGCTCACGACCAATTGCGTCTGCCTTTTTATAGCAACGGCACCGTGCTATTGTTCGACGAATTTCTCTCAAAATATTTCGGCTTATTCGGAGATTGTATGCGGAAATATTAGGTATCTAAAGGAATATTTGTAAGGTATAAATTATACCTTCGCTTCGCAGAATTTGATACATGAAAGCTCGGTAAGTTTTGAACGATAATTCTTAGACCCATTTTCAGTATAATCGATGAAAGAGATAGGTCTAAAAAAGTCTCATTTGTCCCATTACCACCTTAAGTGCTCTTGCTTGTTTAGTAACTTTCACTAGGTACGCAGACCTGCCAAGAGGTCACAAAGCTTCTAATTACCTAATTTACTTTATTAGATGCTTGATTCGCATTCGTTTATTTTTCTTAGGTTCTATAGGTACTAGGGACACATAACTGCAAAGAAGTTAACAAAAATGCTTGAATTTAATTGTTAAGCTTGAAGGGAAAGTAGGCGAAATTATTCAGCAAAACCTTTAAACAACTTATCAAAAAATTTAATAACTCGGGTATTGTTCGGGTTAGTAACATAAAAATATATTGAGTAACTTAGGTACCCTAATAAAAATGTACAAAAATAGACTTTAATAAAAACATAAATTGAAAGAGTTTCGTAATAACGAGACCTAATAATAAAAAAGAGCACTGGTGAAGTGGTAGCGCCCTTTCTTCGATCATAAGGTCATAGGTTCAAACCTGGTCGTACACCAATGGTTTTTTTTTAATATGTGTGCAATGCCAGTGCTCTCAAACGGTGAAAGAAAATATCGTGACGAAACCGGCACATTCTAAAACCTAAATAAATTATAGGTGTGTGTCATTGTATACACTTATGTACACTATAACTATAAATGGCGATAACGCTACCACTATAACAGCAGGTAGGAGGTTCAATTCCCGCGGCGAGGCAAATGTTTGTAAGATCTACAAGTATTTATCTCGGGTCTGGGCGTGTTTCTATATATAATACTAGCTGTTACTCGCGACTTGGTTTTTTTTAAAGGAATTGTAGCTAAAATCCTTCCCCAAGATGCTTTTTATCTCTTTGCCAAATTTTATTAATAAGTTTCAAACCAATCACAATCACCACCCATTAAAAAGTTTTCATACAAACATTTACACTCCATTTACTCCTTGATGAGGGTTATTTCGAAAAATCCTGAACACGTGTTCATTTATTTTGCATTTTATGTATCCAAACCAAGTTTCTAAGTAGTCAAACCACCCGTTAAAAAGTTCCCATACAAACTTTAACATCCCATTTTACCCCTTTGTTAGGCTTATTTTGAAAAATCCTGAAACACATGTCCATTTATTTGTCATTTTATTTATTCATATCAAGTTTCAAGCAAATCACACCACGCGTTAAAAAGTTTCATACATTCGTTTTCTTCCCTTTTCACCCTCATACGGGTTGAATTTCAAGAAATCCCGCCGTAGCAGGTAGTTTTGCTGTAAAAGTAAGCTCCAAATTTCAGCTATGTAGGTTCAGCGGTTTAGGCTCGGCAATGATGAATCAGTCAGTCAGTCAGGTTAAGCTCTTTTATAGGTATAGATGTATGTTTTTACAAAAAAAAAAATATAAGTAGTATATCAGTAATGTGCCTATAACACAAGTTCAACTTACTTTGGGGTTAGATGACGCTGTGTGAAATGTACGGCATTATTGTTATGAATAAAAGGCATATCATCAACACTAAACATCTACTCCTTAATGTTGTATGGGTTAAGAGTGTAACCGTAGAACCCTTCTATTTGGAGATCACTCCAGCTACATAAAGTGAGCTTAGCAGTCCGTAAACAGCTTTGTAAACCGGACAAACACTGCGCAACTGTACCCGGCAACGGCAAAGGTACAATTGCAGCACCGGCATTCCGTTAATTAAACAAGCTACTATAATTTAGAGACTCCACTGTATGTTCCTGTACTGGATGACTAAGCTGATGAAACAACTGCAGGACTGAGTTGTTATCATATAATCTGCCTAGAATGTTGCCACTTTCAAAAATACACGCAAATTGTGGGAATAACCTGTGCTACGACGCGTATTGTCCATGTGTAACATATCTTTATAATTACAGTGTTTAGGGCACGCATCCATCTCGTGACGACATCTTTTCCATGAACTATTCAATTAATAGATATATAATTGAATTTATTTGTTTTCTTATTCCTTTCAAAGAGGTTAATTACTCTTAAATTATTTACGTCTAGAATTTGAGATCAGCTTTATTAGAACACCTCAAAGACAATCGTTTTCGAGCAATCAGCTAAATATAGAAAGACAAATTTATCAAACGCTGAAACGGAATTATTTTCCCACTTCGCTCAAATCCGAGTTAATCTGCGTAACCGAACGAGGGAAAATTTAGGGAGCGAATTTTGTGAGGCATCGAATGAAGTAGAGCGGTCGTATCGAGCGGGACTTTGGTGTGGATATGCGGGTCGATGATTACAATCTGGATCAATAAAGCCGAACTTTTTACTTGAATTCATCCGTGAAGTGTGAAAAGCCGGTATGCACACGCGATTTCATTGCCCATCGGAACCCACCAATAAAAGCAATAAAGCTTTACGAATCTGCGGCCCGCGTTATCCTCCCGTTTTATCTTCCAAAAACCTGTGTCACGATTTACCGAAATAAAACATTCTCCACATGGTTGAACAGATAATAAAAGCGACGATTTGTCCGTTTCCTCGATTTTCCAAGTTGTTTACTTATATCTATGGGCGTACGTGCCTTTTGCCGATGTTTTTCAAGGCTAGTTACAGTATAGCTATTCCAGAGGATTTGAGATTTAGGATTATCACGTTTATTGATATAATAGGGTATACAAATTCGTAGCACGCGTGGAATCACGAGCGTGCAATAAAATTGTTGCCCGCAGTCGCCGTGTACGACAAATATCTATGTCGCACTTTCCTATAAATGTATATCAACAAAACAATACGGGAAATGAATAATAGTCTCTTGAGGATCCTGAATACAGGCAAACCGCGAGAGGTTCACGGGTTGAGCTCGCTCGAGTGGTTTGATTGTCGTGTCATTGCTATATTTTTATTTGACATCCTATTATTCAAACCCATTCGTATAAAACGAATTGCCAAAGTTATTTTAAAGCTATGAAAATACCTAGTAATATTGTGCCGTACCCTATTTGTTGGCAAAATTAAACAAAGTATATACCAAGGCAAATAATGTACCTTTCTGACTTTTCAATAAATTTTCACCATCTGAAAACTCTCAACGTCTGCAAAGGCATTTTTAATCCATAAAAATCAAAGTTTCAGTTCTCAAACAACTTTTATGTCGATGTAAAAATTCAGATCTTATTTTAGAAACTTACACCTCCAGATCGCAGGAAATTTTCAAACTTGAATCGAATTTCACAAAAGATAAGTAAGATTATACGGAAGCTGGGTACACGACCCATAGTCTACAAACGCTAAAGGTGGATTCCCGCTACAGTATGTCGGGCCAGACGGAATATTGCAATATATAAAACGTAAAGGCGCTGTCCCAATGCGGCGCTCAGTCACGCTACGCAATTGATAGCTAATGTATATGATAAATGTTATTACATACATAATACAAAGCGAACTACAACTCACGATCAAATATGTGGTCAATGCCTTTGAATGTTCTGTTGCATGCACTCGAATACTGCTAGGATATGTCATCCCCGCAGCTCAACTCTGTGCACATGATGCTATGCTTTATGCCCGTTCCACAACTGTTACACTGTTGTATAACCGTGGCTAGTATAGTACGTATTTGTGTATAGTATGTGCAGCAGAGGAATCGTCGACCCATGCTGTCTAACAAACGGCGTAGGTCCGTTAAAACGCGCAGAGTGCCCGTGCGTAGCAGTGAGACTTCGCTTTAAGAGCGGTGGGCCCGGACACGAAACGCGCAAGGTAATCCATACGTCCAATATCCAATATCCAATATACAGCTTAATCGACATACAAATAAAGTTCAAAACTACACGAATGCTACGAAAATATACGAGTACGAGTACATCTTGGTACGACCGTGACAAAGAGTAACGTGAACCACCCTTCGTAGAAAACCCACAAACAAACACTTAAGATATCCAGCATTTCTTCCGGCGAATTTCCAGTTTCGCCTTAATGTAACCTATCAAGGCTTGAAAAATGGAAGCGTTTTCGCTGAAGCACAACATCGCTTTTTTTCCTCTTCCTGTTAATTTACGAGAGTATTCATCATACTATTTTGTACTGGCCTGCGGCGGGGTTGACGCCACAATAAATAAACAAAATCGTATTTACATAATACGTTTTTTATTAATATCATGTACAAGCAACCCTTTGAATGAGACAGGTTAATAACAATATTTGGAAAGTAATTACACACTCATTAGCATGCCCTTGATCTCAAACTTTTTCGAAAATACTTCGTATTATTTGCTTTCTAAAACTTCTGCTTAAAATGAAAAAGGTTTACTAAAAAAGGTTTAAGTACTTACTATTAATATTATTGTTTTTAATTTTACCTGATAAATTTACATTTACACGATATAATATACAAGGCAAATAATGTACCTACTAAATCTTATTCAACCCGTAAATCTTATTCAGTCATGGATATGCGTAGCATGAATCTGAACTAAGTAATCCTGTGTTTCACTATATCTAGTACGAGCTGTTGCTCGCGACTTCGACCGCATTTTTTTTAAAAGTAATTGTAGCTTAAATCCTACTTAAATCCAATCACACCCACCACCCATTAAAAAGTTTCCATTCAAACATTCATTCAGTTTACTCCTTTATGAAGATTATTTTGAAAAATCCTGAAACACGTGTTCATTAATTTTGAATTTTATATACATAATTCAAATTATGTTTCAAGCAAATCGCACCACGCGTTAAAAAGTTTCATACATTCGTTTTCACCCCTTTTCACCTTCTTAGGGGTTGAATTTCAAAAAATCCCGCCTTAGTGGGTGATTGTGCTACAAAAGGAAGCTACTTTCCGAATTTCAGCTTTCTAGCTTCAATGGTAATTAGGCTCGGCGATGATGAATCAGTCAGTCAGTCAGGTTAGGCTCTTTTATAGGTATAGATTTCGCTTTATTTCACAGTACTAAAGTAGGTGCGTTTATTGTTTTTACATCGGCAACTATAGTAACTATTCATTGATTGCTTGATTAATTCAAGCATTTATTCTTCTTATCGTGTCACTATAGTTACTTCGAACCAGTGTGATGAAAGGATTAAAGTGCGCCTCAGAGGCTCTTTTCGTGCACTAATTAAGCAGTGATAGATAATTGATTCAAGCGTGACTTTGCGGAAATCCATTACAAAACATTAAATAGATGGACAAATATTTAGTACTTATATTTAGACTAATGTTTAGTATTTAGTATTGGCGGAATAGTACTAAATATTTGTCCATCTATTTAATGATATGCAGTGATTTATTTCGTGTCTACCACTACCGACCAACGCTTAGTATTTTGAACAAAACATCAATCTTGATATTTAAAACAAACAAAGACTGTGTTCAGAAAGTCTGGGATTTAATATTGTTATATTTGAACATATGACTCGACGTTCCGCTGTCCGACACAGCTCCGGAAAATGAGACCTTTTAGTGTGCAACTTTTGTGCAGAAGCTACTCAAATGCCACTGTTCTCTTGGATTAATTTTGTACTGTGACCAGTCATATTTTTACTTTGACTCTGTTCATACAATTTTAAGTAGGTACCTTGCTTTTCGTAAATTTTTAGGTTTAGTTTGTTCTTTTATGCATTGCAACTATTTTTCTTTATAAATTGAATTATTTGCTAACGTAAAATAAAGTGTAATCTCTCAGCATGTTGTTTGTAAAATAAATATATCAGGTAACAGTGAAAAGATATTTACAAAAGAGCTGTTTTCAACTATTTTTCGGCCGTTGTTTACAGAGTTTGCAAAATGAATGAAAAAGTGAATACAAATATTGAATTTGCCTGCTCACTTGTAAAATATAAAAACAAAAAACTAGCGAGCCTTTCCGTAGTCACATAATGATGTGTAAAATCTGGCATTTCATTCTGGTAACAACATTATACATGATATCCTGAATTAGTTTACATAACAGCACACTTTATACACAACACAGCTGATCCGTTTTCCTTCTGTATTTACCTTTCTCTTTCTCTACGTACACACGCACACACTATTGACTGACAGTACAAACCTCTCGCAAAATGGGTCGGTACCATCTGACAGCCAACTCTCCAACAGCGCGCGCTCATTGGTCAAATCAAATAGCGCGTGCTTCCGCAGCTTTTTGTTTAACACTTCCGTCCCTTTTCACGAAATAACTCTTACAGTTTGCAGGAAAGCTGAGTAAAGATGTTACAGATCAAAAGAGACAAGAAGACACCCGGTAGCAACGAAGTTGAGTCATAAAAGCGGTTAACGTCAATAATCTGGTTTGACGACCTCCGTGACGCAGTGGGCTAAGATCCGGCTGAGACACAGAATGTTGCTGGTTCGATCCCGCCGCGGGACAAATGTTTGTATTATATGCAAGTATTTGTCTCGGGTCTGGGTGTTTCTATGTATAATATGTATGTATGAAAGTACGTAAGTATTTACAAAAAAAAGTATATACTTAAGTAGTATATCAGTCACTTTCAACCACTTTTATGTATGTATTTATGTAATAAAATTAGTTGATTGGGACAAAAAGTTCGACCTACAGTAGTTTCCGTCTGTCTTTCTCTTACTAGTACAAAAGTTAAGAAATAAAAACTTTACAAAACTGATGTTATGGGTACCTATAGTATTATGTTATCTGTGTCTTATCTTTCAATGATATTAGGAGGTTTCTCGATCAGTTTTTTGATATTCGTGTGATAAATATTAAGTTTTAAGTAAATATTGATAGCGGTCAGTGTTTCCCCCGCTGCTGCTAAACTGCTGTGTAGAGAAAAGCGAAATGTTTTACAAAATAGTTGGATATATAAATAAATTTCACTATTACGGTTTGTACGACCTTACTAGATTTTAAGTAGCAGCCTGCTTTATAAACCTTCCAAAAATACAAAAAAATCCATACAAAAAAATGTATGAATAATATGTAGGTATGTATTTACAAAATAAAAGTATATAAGTAGTATATCAGTCATGTGGTACCCATTAAAAGCTCTGTTTACTTTGGGGTAATATAATGCTGTGTGAAATGTCCGGCATTATTTATTTATTTTTGTATTAATTGCTATTATAATTAGATGGTGCTGAATTGGTTTGGGTTTTACCACATGTCATTCTTATCTTTACTGACTTCGCAAACCTTCACTGTGGATGGTCATGTAACCATCCACAGGGAAGGCCATTCCACTTGGCCATTTTTTGGAACGAAGTTCCTTATCGGACTGTACGGCCTCGGATACTTGGCGGATGGGGGCTAGACGAAAAAAAGTGTAAGATTTTTTCGTCACGAATTTCCGTCATGACCCTTTCATTATTAATTAGATGAACGAATTAATTGAATTTAATAAATTGAATGATTTACAATAAAATCTATATTTCCACATCTCGAAAAATATATTAATTACGAGATTCCTCCTTCAATGAATTAATTATTTCTGCGTTTCATTTAACTCTCTCAGACGCTAGTAATTTTATTCATTTGTATTGTTAATGAATAATAATATACAACAATAGGAATTTCGTTCCAACCGAGTGTTCCACGACACTCACACATTTTTCTCTTTATTTTTAGTTACCACTTGGACTGTATTTGTTATTAACATATTAACTTGAACCAAGCCAGGCTCGGTGCCAGCCGTTATGTACCTGCAACCGAACCTACACCGCATGTACTGATTCTTCGGCAAGGTCGAGAGCTTACATTAAGGCTTAACCTAAGTGCACGAAAGGAGCCTCTGAAGCGCACTTTAATCCATTCACCACACTGGTTAGAAATAACTAGAGACACGATAAGAAGAAGAACAGTGCAATCACTTGAGCGGCTTCTTCAGCGGTAGTATTCACCTTGAGGTGTATTTTCCTTGCTTGTTATGTTCACGTATGTTCACCTTGAAATCTGGGTAGTGACTGACCCACATTTTACCTGGATCGGCCCCTTTATATCCTTTAAAGTAGCGCAACTAGTGGCAACTTTAATGAGTAACATACAACCAAAAACTTCAACATTCTGTAGCAATGCATATTCTTTTGTTTTTAAATTAAAACGTTTATTTAGTTAAGGTTAATTAAATATACTTTTATTAAAAATCTTATTTGTTGAATAAAATGGATGCGCTAGCTACATAATTTCGACGAGGTGCGATTTTTGTGACGTCGAGTGGGTTTTATTTTTATCCATCAGTGTGAACCTGTAATTGGCATTTTGCATAAATGCATGTACACCAAGCTCAACAACGACATACAAGAACATACTTATAATAACCTTATACATATGGGAGACTTCAACGCACAGATCGGAGAAGAAAGAATACTGGGCCCATACTGCGAAAGAAAAAGAACACGAAACGGAGATAAACTTATAGAAATAGCGCATGAAAACAATCTAAGAATCATGAATAGCCAATATAAGAAACGTAAACAACGCAAATGGACTTGGATATCCCCAGGTGGCCGTTATAAGAATGAGATAGATTTCATTCTTACGAATAGACCAAGGTCTTTGATGACTGTAGCGTGTTGAATAATATAAACTTCAACAGCAACCATAGCATGGTCAGGACAAAGCTTAAATTGGAAACGTCAAAAAAACATAGACCCTTTAAAGCAAAACAAGCACCAGTAACGAATAAAACATCAACTATACTAATAAAAGACAAACTAGTGAACTTTATAGCTGAGACGAGAGATATGGATACCCAAGAAAAGCTAGGAAGATTAAAAGACATTTTAAATTTAAAATCCATTAACAACGCTAGCAAAACTAAAACCAAAAATGAGAAAATATCAAAATCAACAATACTAATTTTGGAAAAGAGAGCAGAACTTATGAAAACCAACATTAAAACAAAACAAATAAGAACAGAAATAACAAAACTAAGCAAACAAATTAAAACTAATATGAGAAAAGATAGGCAGACTTTAAGGTTTAAAACATTCAAGAATCACATATCAGAAGACAGAAGGAATAAAAAAGGCTATAAAACAGCTCTCAGACACAAAAGAATGGATACCTAACCTTAAAGACAAAAAAGGAAAACCCAAAACGAATAGACAAGACTTGATTGATATAGCTACAACTTTCTTCAGGGACCTGTATTCAAGACAAACAAACACCAAAGAAACTGAACTATCAGACTTTACTGATTTTCTTAGAATCATGATCAAGGAAGTAGAAAGAGCTATCGAAACCCAAAAAAGAGATAAAGCACCAGTATCAGATCAAATAAATAACGAACTTCTTTTAGCCGGTAACACTTACATTGCCCCCATTCTCACTCACATCTATAATGAAGTCCTAAACAGTGAAATAATACATCAGCAATGATGGAGATGGAGATGGACAGGACATATAGTGAGAGGAAAGCAAAAAATGGAGCAAAATGTTGATGAATTGGTTTCCGAAATACAATAAAAGAAAGAGGGGGAGACAGTTTAAAAGATGAGATAAAGCACACTGCAGGGAAAACATGGACGCGGACAGCGAGAGATAGGGAAGAGCGTAAGAGCTTGGAGGAGGCCTTTGCCAAAAAAGGGCAAACAGATAGTGTCGATGTCGTAGTGTGAAATATAATTTAATTTAAAAAATGTATCTGTAATAAAAGGCTTAAATAAATTAATTAATTAATTTAAAAAAATGCATGTAACAAATACATGTATGTATAAGGTAGGTAACCTTATACATGTATTTGTATTTTATTAATTTACCTGTAAGTTCTCTGTTCAATAAAATAATATTACAAAGAAAATTATCACAGCTAGTAAGGCATTACTAGGTTTTGAGTGACAGCCTAATTATTAATTACCTTAAAAAATTATGAAGCCCCTACTATTTTTTTTTGTTTTACTAGTTGGTTTTGAAATGTTTTGGGAGCTGACAACTATTCATTCTTGCCCTAACAAATTTTGGAAGCCTTCACTTGGCTAATTTATTGACCGACTTCAAAAAAAAGAGGTTATCAATTCGGTAGTATATTTTTTTATGTTTGTTACCTCACATCTCTGTCATTTGTGAACCGATTTGAAAAATAGTTTTTATGTGAAAGTATACTTCCGATTGGTCCCATAGGTGGTTTTTAAATCAAAATATGTCATCCAAGTAAACGAAATTTAGCATTTTGCTTACATGTGTCTTTCCAGTGTTGTTTACGAATTTCGAAAAGTTAAAAAGCGTAAAATTAAAAGAGTTTTATCTGGCTAAAAAAGGAGAAGGTTCTCAATTTGGTTATATTTTTGTGAATTAAATGAAGTCGGCGTTCTTTTTAGTTTTTAAAACTATTTTTTTAAATTTTAAATTTGGTGTCGATTGAAATCATACACGGCAGGCAGCCTTTATTAGCAAAAAATTATATAACGTGTGATAAAGTCTAAACGATAGTCCTAGAAATCTTAAACACTTACTCGTCACTTCATCTGCAATTACAACATCTTGGATTCATACCTCCGGGAAACACTAAAGATAGAATTGCAAGATGAATCCGCAATATGCAGGCAAATTTGCATACATAGCATTGCCGGCGGTTATGAACGTTATGTAATACGATTGGTACATGCAATAGAGTGAACTAGATAAGCAACTCCTACTTCACTTCTAGAACGTCTATTACATTTACAAATTACGTAAACTATAGTTTTCGTGGGCTCGCTCAATTTTTGAAAGTAAACCGCTTCGTTACGTATACGTAACGCGTTACGGTGCCAGTCTGTCTGGCTTCCCTTTCTCTCACGCATTCGGTAACGGTAGACAGGCTCCTCCTCTCTCACTCTAACCCACAGCGCTAGTTAGATTAGTTTAAATTATCACTCCTGTCGGGCGTCCAGAGACGCACACGTTTTTTTTTTTCATTTAAATCTGTAGTAAGAATAAATGTTTTCGAAAGTTTACAAGATGTCGTTCATCGACTAGCTCTATTAAACTGACTTCTATATACTTCTATCTCTTTTACACATCAGCAAAAATACAGTAAACTCCGAATTTATTAAAACCCCTACTATACGTACAGTTCGTCTAGAAACTCATATTTTTAGATGATGGAGGTAAAAACGTTACTAGAGCCTAGAGCATAAAACTACTAAGTAAGTATATACTAATTTGGTCTCTAGAGCGTGCTGATAAACACATTACCCCTCTTAACGTCGCGCAGTCGGGTAATAAATAGGGCTCTGTCACATCATGCTATATCAAAGAAAAGTAGCGAGTTTTTCTGTTTTATGAATTTTAAACTTGAATCAATTTTGCAATAACTTTCAAAATTTTCGTGAGTCATTCTTTCGTAATTTTGAAAAACATGGTTATACTCACCTTTGTATTGTTTTTTCGAACAAGGCACAGTTTAATCCTTTATCGACAAAATAATACGTGAATAAAACCCGTGTTTCACGTAATTAATTTAAATAATAAATGAATTATAAATAAATAATAAACAAATAATCCCGGACATTTCACACAACATCATCTGGCCCCAAAGTAAGCAGAGCTTGTGTTATGGGTACCACGTGACTGATATACTAAATATACTTTTTTTTTAATACATACATATTATACATAGAAACACCCAGACCCGAGACAAATACTTGCAGATCATACAAACATTTGTCCCGCGGCGGGAATCGAACTCGCAACATTCTGTGTGCCTTTGCTCACTGCGCCACGGCTCGTCTTTTCGACCTTATCGATGGGTCGATTTTTATATTATACATGATATGCTGAATTCCGGTTCTACGCTATTATTAACTTTTATTAAGTGATTGAGGCATACAAGACGCGTTGTATTGCTTAGAATGCGCGCGGTGCTTTTGTAAGCGGCAATGTATGCAGGAATGGAGATTTTATCGCCCCAGCTTGAAATGACGTTGCGTTATGTTAATGAAAAAAAATACGCATAAATTCTTAAGGAAATAGTTTTCAGCACGCTAGTGTCGGTCGTTTAGTTTTTACCGACTGCCCAGTAAAATGGTTTTTTTTTTACGGAACACAGATAATGTTATTATTTATTTTATGCCAGTGCCAAAGCCAAACCAACCTACGTACCTAAAGTGCAAGCGAAGAAGGATTATTATTGGTCGTTTGGCGAAGTAAAAATTGCGCTCTTATATAATTTACTAGCTGTTGTCCGCGACTTCGTCCGCATTTTACATAGGAGTTGTTGCTTAAATTCATCCCCAGGATGCAATTTATCTCCTTGCCAAATTTTATTGATAAGTTTAAAATCAATCACACACACCACCCATTAAAAATAATCCATACAAACATTCACACCCCATTTTACTTCTTTATAAAGTTATTTTGAAAAATCCTGAAACAGTGTCCATTTCCTTTTCATTTTAAGTATCCAAACCAAGTTTCTAAGAAATCACACCACCCGTTAAAAAGTTTCCATGAAAACTTTGACACCCCATTTTACCCCTTTGACGGTAAAATGACGAACTACAACGTACGACTTTGTGACATTATACAAAGTCAAAGTGAAAAGATACCTTATTCAATACAATCACAAGGATCACTTTGAAACGTCTTACATACTAGGTGAATTTAGGTGCCAATTCATCCTAACCCAAGCCCGAGAAGAACTGGCAAGAAACTCGTCTTGGTCCTAGCGCTTTTTTACATGATCCATCTTATAACTACCTTAACTACGAAATACTAATACAAGAGAGTTTATAAATTTCAAGTGTGTTGGGTTAACTGTCTGACGGCAGAGCGATATGAGGCCATGCATTCTTATCAATAATATAGTCATTTATATTATAATAAGCTTTCTCCAAAAGACTACCTTTTATGTATACTTTAAATTTCTTAATAGTTAGTTTAGTAGCAATTTCATAAAGCTTATTATAGAAGCGCACCGTGTTCCCCATAAATGTGTGGTGAACTTACACTATTTATTTATTTTATATTATTCATAAACATAAATACCTATTATATATCATACATACTATTACTTACCTATTATTATTATAATACATTTACCATAATATTTATGTATTTATCTAACAAAACATTTCGCATATTAAATAGTTCCGAGCGCCCGCTCGCTGTTGTAGTATGGAATTCTAAATATAGATACCTACAGAGTGCCGGCTCAGCTATACGGCCGGCCAGCAGCTGCCCGTGCGCCGCCACCCGCCAGTACAAAACCAGTCTCGAACTAACTGTTGCCCGCGAAGCTCGCGCTCCTGTGCTCCGCTCATACCTATCGCGATCAATTTTGCTTGTCAATTTAATGTTTATTTCTACTATTGCTTGTGCCTATTGAACTGTATTTCTTCTTCCAAGCTATCTACCACTCTGCTTTTTCCGCCTTCTATATTTTATGTGGTGTTTGTGGCGTAATAAACAATCTTGTGTGTTCTGTGAACTGGACTTACTTATTCCAATACGGACCACCCTACCTAGCCAGGTATCTACCTACATACTAGGAATATACCTACCATCACCCCATAACTGGTGACCCCGAGAAGAACATTCTAGAAAAATGAGCAGTAACGGTACCGAAACAGACCATTCGCAGCGGACGGTTCGAGAGCCGAAGGAACGAGAGCGCGTTTCCACTGACCCGCCCGAATATATACCGGAACTTTTTCGCGTTGCCGTGCGGATACCACCATTTTGGCCAGAAAAACCCACAATATGGTTTTCACAAACAGAAGGTCAGTTCAGCATGGCGCGTATTACTGATGACTTGACGAAGTTTCATTATGTACTTTCACACTTGGACAGACAGTATTCCGTTGAGGTGGAGGATGTCATCACTTCACCCCCGACTACTGGCAAGTACGAAAAGCTCAAAAGTGAACACAAAAGTGAACAAGCGTCTTTTCCGTATCCAAGGAGAAGAACGGCCAAACGGTCAAACGGTCAAACGGCTCCTACAGTCTGAAGAATTAGGCGACCGCAAACCTTCGCAGTTCCTGAGACACCTGCAGCATTTGGCTGGCCCCACTATACCCGAGGATTTTTTGAGGTCAATATGGACGAGCCGACTACCAAATAACCTGCAGACCATAATCGCTTCACAGGTGACCCTTTCGCTCAGTGAACTGGCTGACTAGGCTGATCGCGTCCACGACATTGCTCCTGATTTACCTCAACTTGCAGCATCAACAGCATCCAGTTCCAGCTCTGGTCCTGGGTCAGCTTTGGACATCATGGCCCAGCAGATAACGGCGCTGACCAAGCAGATCAGCGCGCTCACAGCGGAGGCTCATGACCGTTCCCGTTCTCGCAATCGACAGTCATCACAAGGCCGAGGCAGCCGTAGTCGTACACCAGCAAAGAGGTCCAACTCAAAATACAAGAAGTTCCCAAATTGTTGTTACCACTTCAGATTCGGTAGCCAAGCGGATAAATGTATCAAACCCTGCGATTACAAATCAGGTAACGACAAGGGCAGTCGATAATGGCGGCTGAAGATTGCCCTTCCACCACTGGTCGCCTGTTTGTCACAGACCGTAGATCGGCTGTCCAATTTCTAGTGGACACGGGGAGCGACTTGTGCGGCGTACCACGATCTACGTTTCGACAACGTGGGTTGAGATGAATCTCAATTTAGGCCTCCGTAGGGATTTTGTGTGGCGCTATATTATTGCAGATGTAACGAAACCTATAATAGGCGTTGATTTCCTGTCATTTTTTAAACTTATTGTAGATGTTCACAATCAGCGTTTAATTGATGGCACCACAACATTGTCAACTGTAGCTACCATTAGTGCTGTAAAAGATAGCCTAATTTCAAGTGTAAAGGTCGTGACTGGTAATTCTATATATCATAACTTGCTTTCTGAGTTTCCAGACTTAACACGCCCAGCAGGCGCTCATCGTACACCCAAACACACCACAGTCCACCATATTCGCACCACTCCAGGCCATCCAGTATCGTGTACACCTCGCAGACTGGCACCAGACACATTAAAGATTGCCAAGTCTGAGTTCGAGGCAATGCTGGCGAATGGTACCGCTCGTCCGTCGGAGAGTCCCTGGTCGTTACATCTTGCTCCTAAAAAGGACAATAGTTGGCGACCGTGCGGTGACTATCGTATGCTGAATGCTCGGACGATACCAGATAAGTACCCTATACGTCATATCCATGACTTCGCCCACAGTTTATCTGGTTGTAAGGTCTTTTCTACCATTGACCTTGTTAAAGCGTTCAAGCAGATACCTGTTTTACAGGATGACATTCCAAAATGCGCAATAACAACGCCTTTTGGACTTTTCGAGTTCCCTTACATGAACTTTGGCTTGCGGAACGCTGGTCAGACGCTGGAGAGTCAGTTCCAGAGGTTTGTCGATGAGGTGACCCGTGGTTTAGATTTCTGTTACCCGTACCTTGATGATTTTTTAATATTTAGCCGTAGTGAGTCGGAACATGTAGATCACCTGCGCCAACTCTTCACCAGGATGAAGGATTATGGCATGCTCATAAATACCGTTAAATGCGTGTTTGGTAAATCCGAGGTAACATTTCTAGGCTACCACATCTCTCAACATGAAGGTAATGTAGCAGCAATCAAAGAATTTTCTGTCCCTAAGACGGCCAAGCAGCTTAGAAGGTTCTTGGGCATGTTAAACTTCTATAGAAGGTTTATCCCCCAAGCAGCCCAAATTCAAGCTCCCTTGAACGCCTTACTGACAGGCTCAATAAAAGCATCGCAGCCAGTTGACGTAAGTGGAGAGTCGTTACAAGCCTTCGAAGCATGCAAAGAAAGTCTTTGTGATGCTGCATTGTTGGCCCATCTTGACATTAAAGCTAAATTGGCACTTGTAACTGATGCTTCAGATTTTGCCATGGGTAGAGTCTTACAGCAAGTGCATGAGGGAAATTGGCAGTCTCTAGCCTTTTTCTCGCGCAAGTTAAGCACAACACAACATAAATATTAACCGTACGTTAGAGAGCTTTTTGCAATCTATGAGAATATTAAATATTCCCGTCATTGGCTAGAGGCTACCACTTTCACTATCTATACCGACCATAAGCCACTGTGCTTTGCATTCCATGAAAGGAAGGCACACTGTAGCCCACGTCAGTATAGACACCTGGACTACATTTCGCAGTTCTCGACTGATATACAACATATCGCCGGGAAAGATAACGTCGTTGCCGACACACTTTCCCGAGTCGAGGAACTGCGAAGTCCCGTAGATCTAGAGGTCATTGCAAAGGCCCAAGACTCCGATCCCGAACTTGCCGAATTCATAAGCAAGAAACGAGTTTGAACATTAAAAGGTTGGATATACCTGGAAGTCGCACTCAACTGTACTGTGACGTCAGCACAACGACTCCCTGGGTACCCCTATATCAATAATTGATCCTGAAGATCTCTCATAACCCACGTCTACTTTCTGAACTCTATTGGATAGATTAGACTATAGTAGGTATGTATGACATAAGTATGAGGTCAATCGCTCGGTTTTTAATGCCATAATATTTTAACTTTGTGATTAGGGTTGCATGACTCACTCAGTCAAAGGCCTTAGATAGATCACAGAAGACCCCAACTGCATCCTGTGACTACTCCCAGGCGTCAAATATAACATATATTTGACGCCTGGGAGTAGTCACAGGAGCATTATACCTTTTTTTTTTTTTGACGAGGAGAAATCTGCTACCAGATTTCCAATGCACTGAGGGGTGCAAATGGAATATGTGAGGTTGGCTGTCTAAAAACGACAGGTGACTCACTAAAACTCCCCGGTGACCAGCCTCATTGCATGTCAAGGGGCTCCGGGATCTCCATAGGAACGCACCGTTGCCCCTCTTGCAAAGTGCTGCAGCCGCAGCCCATCCCAGGAGTGGCAAGCCACCCCTGCACACCCACCCGGTGCTTACGGCAGAACACGTCACACATGTTAACTGCCACCTTCCCCGAGCCCGCGAACGGATAGCCGGGAGCCCTCACTCCGACTACCCACGGACCCAGTGTGCCGCTCAGTCCCACAAGAATCTAAAAGAAATTGCGAATACCGTGCGGCGAGACGTCGGCAAAGGAGATCCCATCTCATAAGCCTGCTGGGTGTATAGACGACACTTACTCGCAGAGTGCCGCAGTCGGTCAGAAGTAGTGGTACTGCGGGGTCCCCCGCCAGACTTCCTTCACCAGGCAAATACACGCCAAGCTCGTCCCCGCTTCAACCACTGCACCCTCATAGAAGAGACGCGCTGAGGAAGCCCCCATCCCTTCCCCCACTCGGCCCCACTAAGGTCTGACGACCCAGCGAATACCGAGCGGCCGAACGCTGGCAAGGAGGAAAATCCCCCTTAGCCTGGGTACATGCGACGACACCTCCTCGCAAAGTGCCGCCACCCCTCCCAAGGGCCAATGACGTGCAGACGCCCTAAATCCTACCGTCAAAGGCCCCCAAGATCACTCGGCCGCATCAAGCGGCCGCAAGTCAGGAAACAACATTGCGAGTGTCCCTTCCCAACAAGCGACTGGGAAATGCACACCAAGCACGTCCCCGCTTCGTTGCTTTCGGACGTGGCACGCAGAACTCGGTCTTGCAAGGCAGAGCGCCTTACAAGACAGAGCTCTGCGAGCCATGACCACAAGCCCATCCCTGGACCGCAGATGCGGTCTTCGCCCCCTGTCTCATCTCACTGTGCCCTCTGCTAATCAGAGGGACACGTGGAGAGATTCTCCGTGTCGGGTTATTGGCCACCGTGCGATACTTCTTTAGCGTACTAAAGAAGTATCCCACGGTGTTACCAGGGTGCACCACGAGGAGATTACCCGACCTTGCACCCCAAGAGCGCTATACCTGCATCAGCTGTTGAACGACCTTTAGTAAATCCGTATTGGTTACTATGTAGCAGGCCGTTAACGTTAAAGTGATATAATAACTGATTCAAAATGTTTTTTTCAAAAATTTTACATTACGCAGGTAATATCGATATTGGTCTATAACTAGAGAGATCACTTTCACTACCAGACTTAAACATATGAATGAACTTACTGTGTTTCATAAGATCGGGAAAAAACATACATATAGGTAACACTTGACACTGACAAAATTGACATTATTATGATACATGCCATTAACGAAGAAGGAGAAAATTGTGGTTAAAAGTATGATAGTTTTAAAAAAACATATATTATTATGGCGGTTTTAGTTATGTACTCTTACCACCATATTGCTTTTATTATTATGCGAGAAGACATAGCTAAAGTCGCCATTTAAGATTATTTATTTTTTTATTGAAATAGGAATTTTACTAGACACTCTCAAGACAAGATACTCTCTGTGTATATATAAATGAAGTAGGTAACTTACCTACTTACAATCTAAGCCACAGAATAATTATTAGTATGAGTAAGTACAGTAGACTGATTCAAGGAAAACATTTACATATTTAAATATCAACTCTTACGAAGACGCAACAAAGCGCAATTTAGCTTGCACAGGTACTTAGCGCCTAACAATATTAACAATATATTATATACCTTATTACATACTGCTTCCCTTTCTATCGCGTAACTCTATCTCGTCTGGCATGGCGATTCCCTACGAGTTTGCTAGGTGAGCCCGCCCATGTTGTAGCTCCGACCTAAATGAGGACCCGTAACTTTTTAATTGAGAATGCAGATTTATAGAGCTAAAAAATCCTTAACATACAGTGCAAACATTTTTGATATACGTCAAAAATTTACGAAGTTATGACGAATTTACAAGCGAAGTTCACTGAGAGGCCGCCGCGGTAGCTTTGACGTCACAGGGACGTTTGCCGCCAGTTATCGAATCGTGAAGTACGAGGGCCGGCGCACGGACCGTCCCAGTGGCGCGTACATCATTTTATCGGCAGGAACGGCATAGTGTTTATTACTTAATATCTTCATAAGTAATGGTATCCGATTTGGGTAATTCAAAAAAATGTATCATTTTTATGTCATAAAGAATAGCGTGGCTACTAGTTCTATTAAATTTGGTTGTGCGGTTAAGTGGACTGTATTTTTGAAGGGAGAAAGAAGAGAAATGCGGGATGATGCGAATTTAAATTTGGCTTGAGAAAGTGTTTGTGACGAGGGATGTCGGCTGGAACTGCGTGGAACTGTGGGAAGAAGCAGTTCTTTATAAGGAGGGGTGCACAGTACCTTTCTCTGATGTCCGAGGGTGTAATCCACTTCCTTGATGTATAATCCAGTGGAAATTCACAGCACTGTCACGTAAATCCAAATTTATTTGATAGCGGTTAGCGCGAAGACCTTCAATCGGCCATGTTTTTTCTTCGAGTCTTTTCTTCACAGGTGGCGTGCATTTCCGAGATGAATGCACGCTATGAATTCGCGTTCTCGCTCGCACTTGGGCGAGAAGGTTATGTGCGGGAAGGAGATGGGGGAAAGGAGGTTCTTAAGCCAATATTTAGTTCCACGAAAAATATCAGATTTTAGAATAAATAAATTGAATTGGCGCGACCATTCCCCCGGGCTTGAAGGGATGCCTTCAAAAAATGAAATGTATGCTAAATTATGCTAAAATACGATACTAACCTAACCTACACGAGAATACATCTAATTATTGGTTAGGTAAAGGGCAGAGACGTACAACCGGACGCAAGTATGATCCAGTTGCAGTTCGAACGCGAACTATTCGCGTAACCCCATTTGAACAGGGGAAAACTTCCTCCACAATACCCAATGGCCAATGAAGGGGAGGAGAGTTTTCAGTTAGGAGAATCACAACAGTCCCTACTGTAATGGGATCTGAAGGTGTTTTCCATTTTCGACGCGACTGTAATGTATGAAGGTAATCGGTTCTCCAGCGCTTCCAGAAAGACTGGACTAATTTATCTAACAAGTCGTGACGCGAAAGAGTATGTAAGCTATCGTCGATTTCCCTAGCGGGTAGATACTTTAGCGGAGTGAGGCATAAAAAATGCGCTGGAGTTAAAGCGAGAGGCTCTGAAGGATCACTAGAAAGCGTCCTACAGAGTGGACGAGTATTCATAACCGATTCCACTTGAGTGAGTACAGTACTCAGCTCCTCAAATGATAGGATTTGTTCACCTATCACACGATACAAGTGAGTCTTTAGACTCTTGATATTAGTCTCCCAGTTTCCACCAAAATGACTGGCAGCAGGGACATTGAGTGACCAATCTATGCGATTTTCAGCTAATATATTACCAAATTCAGTTTTATGATATTTTGAGCACAAAAGCTCGTGAAGTTCCGAGAGTGTGCGCTTAGCACCGATATAATTACTCCCATTATCGGAATAAATTCGACCTACAGGGCCGCGACGCGATAAGAATCGTTTAAAAACTCCCATGAAGCTTGCGGTGCTCAAATCACCAGCTAGTTCTATGTGAACTGCGCGAGTTGTCATACAGACGAAAAGGCACACGTAGGCCTTGGTCGACCGAATACCTCGACCCCGAGTTATGGTAACCTTGAAAGGACCGGCGTAATCAGTGCCCGTGTGTATGAAAGGTTTTGCCGATTGCACGACACGACAAGAGCGATGATCGGCCATTTCAGGGAACGTTGGCTTGGGACGAAGTCGAAAACAAGGAAGACATTTGTGTATCCTGTTCCTAATAGGATTGCGCGCTGAAAGTATCCAATACCTTTGGCGTAAGAGAGACATTAACAAGTCAGGACCGGCGTGACAATTAACCTTATGATGGTAATCTATCAGTAAATCCAATATATGATGTTTGCGAGGAAGCACAATAGGGTGCCTTTGATTATAGTTTAGATTTGAGTGTTTCAACCGACCTCCAACTCTAACGATACCATCTTGAAGAAAAGGTTTGAGGTGCTGAAACGAGCGGCTACAAACCTTGCCAGCTTGTAGGTTAGCGATTTCATCGGGAAAATACAATCGTTGTAGTTCACGCAGGGTTAAGAGCTCAGCGAAGTCATAATCTGTCGCTGATATACGATCACGTAGCGGCAGAAGTTTCGTGAATCGACAAACGTAGACAACGCAACGCAGCAGCTTCGACCATGACGATAAGCGATTGGCTAACGAGATTAAAGGCGACTCTACTGACGATGTAGCAATTAACAGCGAATATTTCTTTTCCTCAGGCGCCTCTGATACCGTGGATGGGTTGAAAGAAACAATAGGCCACTGCGAAATATCTGAGCGGGCCCAAGGAGGGCCATGGAACCATAGCGGATGATCTATAATTTGCGAAGGTTTGAGTCCGCGAGACAAACAATCTGCGGGATTGTCGATACCGGACACATGATACAAATTTTTCGGTGATAAGTCACTTTGTATCTTTGATACTCTATTGGCCACAAATGTCTGCCATCTGTGAGGCGATGAATGCGTCCAACAAAGTGCAACAGTCGAGTCAGAGAATGCGAAAACGTTCTGAACGTTGATACGGCTTTGGCAGGCTACGAGAATGCTCTTAATGAGCTGAGAAAGAACCAAAATAGCGCAAAGTTCAAGTCGAGCAAGTGAAATGACCTTTTGAGGGGAAACCTTTGACTTAGCGCTTATTAGAGATAGTGTGATACCATCACTATTTTGTACGTGAAAATAAACCACTCCCCCGTATCACTAGCGTCTGCGAAGCCTAGTAACGAAACAACACTATCAGCGATGATACCCACATGACGTGGGATTTTTATTTTAGAGAGCAAAGGGAGCTCTTCTCTAAAGCTAGACCACAGTAGTATAACATCCTGTGGCGGTACGTCATCCCAATCACACTCACACAACCAAAGCTGCTTGATTAAGAGTTTGGCATACAATACAACAGGAGCAACGAAACCCATCACGTCCCATATTTTTGCGACACATGATAGTATAATGCGCTTTGTGCAATTATGAGGAGGCGTACTAATTTTAAGACTGAATAAGTCTGTAGCGGGTGACCAACACAGTCCAAGTACCTTGTGCTGATCAGATTCATCGAACTCTTTGATTGATGAAAGGCGGTGCGACGGCGGGATCGAATTCAAAACGGTTTGCGAGTTACTTGTCCATTTTACCAGTTCGAACTGGCCCGACTTCATGAGACCTATCATTTCAGCAGCTGTGGTAATTCCATCATCCTTCGTTGGAACAGAGTAGACGAAATCGTCCATATACCATCCAAGGTCAATGATATCTCTAGCTTTGGGATAAGAATCACCTTCATCAATCGCGAGCTGCTTGATAGTGCGAAGAGCATGGAATGGACTTGACTTAAGTCCGAAAACGACTCTATTAAATTCATAAACCTTTAGAGGTTCTTGCGGGTTGAAACGATATAGGATGCGTTGGAATCGACGATCGGAGTTTTGTACTCCTATGGAGAGGAACATTTGACGAATGTCAGATGAAAGCGCGATCGAAAATAAACGAAAATTAACTAATATGTTGAACAAATTTCCTTGGAGATTTTGTCCACTGTGAAGAATATCGTTGAGCGAAACTTGAGTACTAGTCTTACAACTACCATCTAGTACGACGCGTAATTTAGACGTAGCCTTGTCCTCGCGAATCACTCCATGATGCGGTATAATGTACGATGCGGTTTCTGCCATATCCGTGACTGCTGGTGCAGGGGAAATATAACCTTTATCTAAATATTCGGTAATGACACTATCGTAGGCGTTCTTCAACTCAGGAGATGCCTGCATTTTCCTTTCCAAACAAAGAAAGCGACGCTTGCTAGCTTGTCGAGAGTCACCGAGAGACGAAATATCACCCTGAAAGGGAAGTGCGACTACATAACGTCCATTTTCACGAGAGGTGGTGCGGTTATAAATTTCTTCACAGATTTTATCATCTGGGCTGAGGATAGGTGGAACGTTCACTTCCTCTAATTCCCAAAATCTGCGGACAGCGGTGTCTAGAGGATCAGCGGTACAACAATACGAGACGGCCTCGTAATTGCCTACACGAACGGGAGCGTCACCCACGATTACATAGCCAAGAACAGTTTCTAATGCGAGCGGAGAATGATGCGAATGTTGACCTTTGATCCTATGCGATAACAGTAGATGCGGGAAAATCGAAGCACCGACCAGAATCTGAATCGGGCCAGAGACGGAGTATGTGTCGTCAGCCAACGGTAAGTTTTTAAAGTTCAGTAAGCGAGAAACGTCGACAGAAGTTGTTGGTAAACATTCAGTTATTTTATCTACGACCAACGATTCCATGTCGTAATTAACGTTACGATCAAAGCGAGAGTAGAACCTAATGTTTACCGACCCTTGAATAGGTTTAGTTGAACCTCCTATTCCCCTAACTGCTGAACAAGAGGGATTTCGACTCATATTCAAGCCTAAGCGTTGGCAAAGATCGCGCGTTACAAAGTTACTTTGCGAGGCGCTATCCAACAAAGCACGCACGCTGTGTTCATTACCGTACGAATCTACGATAATAACACGAGCGGTCGCGAGCAATACCGTTGTAGGGCTACGAGACACGATTTTACTATCTGATAACGCACAGAGTGTGACGTTATCAGTGCGAGCGGAGCGAGCGGATGCGACGGTCGACTCACCCGGCCCGGCCGCCGAATGCGGCGCGGGCGCAGAGGGGGTAGTGACCTGCGAATTACTAGCATTGCATGTGGTTCCAAAACACAACAAAGTATGGTGTTTTGAATTGCATTTTTTACACACAGACATTGACCTACATGCCGAGACACGATGTTTACTACTTAAGCAATTAATGCACAAATTATTCGACTTGACGAATTTAAAACGATCATACGGTTTATAGTTATGAAACACGGAACATTTATATATAGAATCGTGATTGCTATTGCATAAGCTGCATAAAACTATCTGAGGACTTGATGCGGCATTTACATAAGAATGCGTAATCGACGAGTTCGATTGCTTGGAAGCTGTATCTAGTTTACGATCCCCATACCTTTTCAAAGTTTCATGTTTCACGGACGATGTGCGTTGCAATATTTTTATATGATCGCGCACAAATGACGATAGATTTTCAAATGACGGTATTTCACATTTGCGTTGATCTGATTCAAAAGAACGTGCGGTCTCAGGGTCTAATTTCTTGAGCGCGACGTACAAGAATACAAAATCCGAGAGGTCATCAACCTTTAGATTTTTCAAAGCGGCGACTGAAGATGCGAATTTATCTAGAAATTGTTCTAGACTACTAGGGGTTGCGGACGACATTGCTTTAATATCGAAGATTTGATCTAAGTACGAAGTAGCTACCAACCGTTTGTCTTCGTATTTATTTTTGATTAAATCGAAAATTAATGTGTAATTTTCGGGGTCTGGGGTTATACCAGCGATCACGGAACGAGCCTTGCCCGTCAGTCTACCTATCAGATAATATAGTTTTTCTGACTCCGTAAGCAACTTATTGGTGTGTACAGAGTTTTTAAAACTAGCGTAGAATAGCGGCCAATTTTTTATATCGCCATTGAACTCAGGAATTTCGATCGGTGGCAGTCTAGGTGACCTGTGCTGACTAGCTGGCTTGACAACGTCGGCTTCGTCAGTTTGCAATTTCTTGGCGACTCGTTTGATACAACCTAACAAATCCTCGAATGAAGAGAGCGGCTGATAATTGATAACAAAGTCGGGATCTGTTTTTAACTGCAAATTAGCTATTTTGTCTAATATCATTTCAAAGGTTTCGTGCAAAGTGTCTACGGTTTCTAAATCACATAGAAAAGATTCTCTATTTGACTCCTTTTTTGAATCAAGGTCTTTCGCACGATCGCAAATAGTTTGCATTCGAGAAAATATCCTATCTCTTTTAGAGTATAATAACTTCAACTGTTGTGCATCAGTATCAGTTGTAACTGGCGGCATTATGCTAGGTAGCTATAACAGCGAACTGGCTAGAAAGCAAGAACTATCGACAAACGACAAGCGAAAACGAAAATAAGACGATTGATAAACCTCAAGCAGAAATGATACGACACGAATAGCGTTGGAGAGCAGAATACACTTCCGTAAAGGCACTATATATATACAAATATATGTGTAGTGTAGTATGTTTAAATATGTGTGATGTGTGTCAAATAGGTATGTGTACCTATTTACTTGGCAAGTCGGTAATAATGTTGTGCGAATAATGCGGTGCGATACAATTTAACGAACAATATAGGTAGATGATACCTATTTAATACCCAACCTACGTACGGTTACGTATCTGTATTGAAACGATAGCGTTAAACTCAAGTATTGTCACTTGTCTGAACGACCAGTTGCCAGGAGTAGGCATCAACTGATTAGCAAACCGTAGTAGGTAGATAGACTACTGGTATAAATGAAACACCTGAACTTACCTATTCAAAGCGGGGTGAACGAATAACGATTTTGTAGATAAGTAGGTAATTAGTGCGAAACGATAGAATAGTTAGGTACTTATTTTAACCTACCTTGAAAAATGAAAGTAGAAAAAATAAGTTATACGACAGCGGAATAGAGATAACTATTTACCTACCTAATGCGAGCGAAACGAAAATGAAGTAGGTAAGTAAATAATAAATGCTAAACGACAGCGGAATTATAGTTACCTATTTACCTACCTAATGCGGCTGAACGAAAATAAGATTACGACAAATTGAGAACCTCCTTTTCTTGAAGTCGGTTAATGATAGAAGTAGGTAAGTAAATGAGGTTTACGATTTAAATGCGAGCAATAGGTGCAATCGAACTGTTATTTAGATACTTGGTATCTATAAAAGCGGTAGAATCGAACAAATAAAAGTGAGTAGGTAGAAATGAAAACACGTGTCGACTGACGCAATGTCAGGGATTATGCGACTTATTTAAACGAAATGAAATGCGGTTTAGAATGGCTATGATGATTCTATATCCTGACGCGATAGATCTAAATAGTTTTTTGGTGCAATTGAAACGTAATTTAGCATAAGCGGATGGAACGAACAAACAAATAATAGGTAGGTAGGATTTAGAATGGCCACGCTTATTCAATATCCGCTCGATAAGGACCATAAAATGGTTGTGCGGTTAAGTGGACTGTATTTTTGAAGGGAGAAAGAAGAGAAATGCGGGATGATGCGAATTTAAATTTGGCTTGAGAAAGTGTTTGTGACGAGGGATGTCGGCTGGAACTGCGTGGAACTGTGGGAAGAAGCAGTTCTTTATAAGGAGGGGTGCACAGTACCTTTCTCTGATGTCCGAGGGTGTAATCCACTTCCTTGATGTATAATCCAGTGGAAATTCACAGCACTGTCACGTAAATCCAAATTTATTTGATAGCGGTTAGCGCGAAGACCTTCAATCGGCCATGTTTTTTCTTCGAGTCTTTTCTTCACAGGTGGCGTGCATTTCCGAGATGAACGCACGCTATGAATTCGCGTTCTCGCTCGCACTTGGGCGAGAAGGTTATGTGCGGGAAGGAGATGGGGGAAAGGAGGTTCTTAAGCCAATATTTAGTTCCACGAAAAATATCAGATTTTAGAATAAATAAATTGAATTGGCGCGACCAAAATTTGCTATAACTTTACTGATCCTCATTGCTACTGCAGCGCATCGGGGATGTTTGCGGCGGCGCGGTTTGATTATTTTTATACTACTATGCGCAAACGAGCCGCGTCTCTGGTGAGCAGGTTGCGGGCCAGCTCCAACACCGTTCCGGCAATGATAGCCGCCAGGGTCGACTGTCCCTATTCAAGGCACTGCTGTGAGCGACACCTGTCCAGCAATCCAACTAGTTTTTAAGTTTTAATCTTTCTTGTGTTTATGAGTTTTGATCGAAATAAATGTATTTTATTTTATTTATTTTTTATTTATTGCGAAGTGCGCGTGGCCTGCCTATACTTACAACCGCTTTTGTCTCCCAAATATCATAGAGAAGATTTTAAAACTCAGAAAGGTTAAACCAATATACAGGTAAGTAGTCAACATTAACTTCACATCAATACTATACCTACTTTCAATAGTTGCAAATTTCTCTGAAACTCAAAAGTTCTTCCCATGATTGTTTCCAAGTTCCGAACTGCCGCTCGCTCTTGGACCGAACCCAACTTCATTATGTAGCATCTGTCAAATGCTACCTGCAGGCAGAGCATGTAAATTGTAGCTCATTATGCTCATTGGAATGGGATGGGTGGGCGCCATCCTTCTGCAATTGGTAATACTCTGGTAATACTACGGTTCGTTATGTTTTGGTTTGGAAGAATGAAAGCTACAACTGGAAATGTTTTTAGTTTTGAGTGCCTTTTGTAAATTAAGACAATTTACTTCACATAAACAGAAAAAAATCGTCAAGCGCATATGACCACGTACAGTTTTTCAATTGAATTCAGTTTAAGTCCAACTTTTTTGACATCATTTTAACAGATGCGTAAAATGCGTAATGCGTAAAAAATAGAAACACAAAACAGCAGGAGAATAAAATAAGAGTTAAAGAAAAAGTACAGAGAAAAAGTAAAAGTGGGTAAATCTTAAGTCTAAAAAATAAAAACAATGTAATAAAAAGGAACATATACCTACACTAAATAATATGAGTTAGTTAATTAGTTAAGGCGTATTACATCTATGTGAAGATGATTTAAACAACGTCCGAGGTCTGTAGGCACTTACGTTCGTCACTTGTATTTGTATACTATCATTATTATTATTATATTATTTAAAAAATATATATATATTAGTAATATATCAGTCATGTGGTACACATAACACATGTTCTGCTTACTTTGGGGCCAGGGGATGCTGTGGTAAATGTTCGGCATTATTTATTATTTATCTACTTATATCGAAAATCTGGTTAAAAATCTCGTTCAATCTTTAAAATACATATCTAACGATACGCCACACGATGATGTAGTACAACAAGGGTCCAAGAAAATTTTTAGAAATACATTTAAAGAAATATATATAATGACAGTGCCACGTCAATATACTCGTATAAATGAAAATCTACAAAAAAAATTTCTTAATTGTTTAAGAAACATAGCGATAATAATAATATTAATACTAGAAATCGCTGTTCCCACAGTTTGGCTCGCTAAAGTATAGGGCAATGTGTACGCTTCTGTAACAAGGTTTCAAGCGACGCGTTACATTTGTCGAAATTTAAAAACGTAATAATTTTTAAGCTAACACTTAAAGCAAATAACATATTATTTAGATGCCAAAAAAGCTCGGGATGAATATGCTCCAACTCGACTCGACATCTGTAACAAAATTGGCAAGGATGATACCAAAAAGTGTTAAGACCAGACGAGTTTCTTACCGAATTCTTCTTGAACTGGGGTTAGGAGGTACCGGCTCCTAGATTCACATGTATGTAAAAAAACAATTCAAAGTGGTCCTTCTGATTTAATTGAATAAATAATGTTTTGATACTAGCTATAAAAATACAGGATGCTAGGCCGACGTCAAGTTCAAATACAACTTATTCAATATAATCATACCAAGTCCGAAAAGAATCAGGCAAGAAACTCGTTTTGGTCATAGTGTTTTTTGTATATTCCTTCTTATCTACAAAAATGAGATTCACGTACCGCCAGTGTATAAACTATATAGACTAATAAATATATATTACAGACCTCTAGATCAACGAGTAGCCTACGTCTGCTACGGTTGTAAAACAGCTACAATGTCATGAAGACGACGTAGACGAAATGACATGAAGGTCTACGATGTAGCGTCTACAGCACCGTAGACCTCTACGACGAAAACGTAGAGTCTGCCAACAGACGTCTCCTACGGATTCTGATGAAAGATGTTGACCATGCTACATGCTCTCGTGACATTTTGCATCCGTCACTCTAGTAAAACATACCGTAATAGGTGAGTATGACAGCCTCTAGGGCGGCGCTTATTAAGTTTTCATACAAAAACTGAAAAACAGCTGATTTTGAACGAATCATAAAAAAATAAAATAGATCGAAGTGAATCAACCTCGATTGACATGATTGATTATATCGTGGGACAGAGGATTGACGGAATACATATTTAAATTTGACAATTTATATCTAAGGTATGTAAATACTTTTAATTTAATAGATCTGATTACAAATCACATAAATGTACCCTTTTAAACCTGTAACCCTGCTTGTTCTTAACTCTCGGTGAAGAACTATCCGAGTGCGGCAAATTGAAAAACAGCGCTGTGTAGGTAGGTATACCTATCTACTACCTACCTATTAACAGCAGATGCTGAATTTGCGCCCATTGACCTTAGTAAGCCTAGTGTTTGAAGATGTATAAAGTATTTACCAATTTTGTACCTATTTTTTATTTCATTTATTGAGAAAATGACAAAAAGTCATAGTCAACCCGCTGGTGCCGGTTCTGTTTATAAGAAATAAGACGCATTCCTGTTTGTCTGTACTCTTTTGCGTATTCGGCTTATTACCGAAACAGTTAATCGTCACAGCCGCTCGGGGCACTTATTGTATTTTCATAGATAAACCTAGTTAATCTGAAGCACAGCTGGTTTTGAGCGAGTCACTCCGATCAATTGAAGTGACTCATTTCGATCGATCGGACTCACCTCGATTGAAAACTGTCAAAATCTCGCAATCAACACATTCGTTGGAATCTGGTGCTGGTTTATTACGTAAAAGTCTTCGAAATCAGTCTCAAATCATAAAAAACTTAGAAGCTACCTGCTGCCTGCATACATACGCTTAAAGCAAAGTTATTAGCGTACAAAAAGTATGTTTGACAGCAGTGATCGCAGAATTCTCGCCTATTGCTAGTTCTCGCGAGTTACGTAATCCAGGCGACAGATTAGTTCGAGTGGAAACAAGTCGCATTCCGCCCGTCTTAGCATGCTGTTGTTCTTTAGGGATTCAGCCTAGATGAAGTTTCACAGTATAACGTTTTAGTAGGTCAAAATGTGCTTCTTATAGGCTGATCTAAACTTGGCATTCACACAAGATAAGTTACAAATTAATTTAACTTTGTCGTAAACTTGCTACTTTAGGAAGGTAGCCAATATTTCTATCAAACATTGGCGAATCTTGCGAATAGTTTTAGGTGTTTGTTTACTAAGTTTGAATGGATGCCGAAACTGTGGGGACACAAAGTTTTCAGACTGATTTCATTGAAAACCACTGATAAATAATATCCTAACTAGGCCGCCAACCCGCCCACTCCTTGTTGGTTTTAAGTAAAAGATAATTCTGATCCTTTCAATCATTTAATTAGGTACAAACAAGTATTAGGTATAAACGAGCATCTACCTACTTACATAAATAACGAAAAGTTTGTAACAACTTAGGTAAGTAGGTAGGTATGATTGTAAGTAGGTAAGTACTTTAGTTGGTTCTTAACAATCTTGGTATATCTTACCTACCTACCAAGGCAGTAATACTTAGCTACTAGGTAGGTTATCGTACTTACCTTTTGGTATGGACAAGTTCTCGTTTGCCATGCATCACATTCCTTGGAACATAAAGCAGTGATTTTGGTTTAACGGTCGGTCGTTTAATTTGTTACCTACCGTTGGAACCCTCGTAAAAAAACTTCCTTTTTATAGAGGGACGGCTGTTGTCACGGAAATTTGATTTTACGAATGAGCGATTTTAATATTACAGCTTCACCTTTAAAAGAAATTAAACGGAGATGTTATGCCGATATAAGTGCGGAAATTGGCCAACTCACCACCATAATCTAAAGTAGGTAGGTACCTACCTAAATATTGGTATAAACTAAGGAACAGAGGGTTGATTATTGTTTCTTAATCCAAGTGAGTCACTTCGATCGTTCGATGTGACTCGCTCAAAATCCGCTGTAGATACTTTTATATTTTTCTATGAAAATTCAATAAGTGGTAGTTAACCATCATAGACATCGCTAAGGTGGGTAGCTTACTGAATATTCATACATGAACCAAAGCACAGCTGATTTTGAGCGATTCAGGTCGATTGATCGAAGTGACTGGCCTCGATTCAGAAACTGTCAAAAACTCTACAGTTCATCATCAGTGGTGACAATAAGACGCTTACTGGGTAGTTGGTTGGTAAGTAACTACCTTAGGTTCCTAAATCGATTCCAGAGGATTGATTGTGTGTTATTTGTCATATTCTCAATCAAGGTTGGACGCCTCGGACGATAATAACGACGAATTAGATAAACCTTAATTCCGGACGCCGAAACTAAGTTACAATTCAAAATTATTTATTTGGAAACAATAACATGGGTAGTACAATAATATTAATGATCAGCTGTAATATAAACTACAGTGGCCTATAAGAGTGACTGTGATGCAGCATGCAGTTAATAACGCCCATCTCCCGTGATTTCAGAAGAACTTTTCTATTATATATATTAAAGTAAAGCCAAACATACCAGGAACCCGTAACATAATGTGTAAGAGTAGGTATGAGTGTGTGTGTGTGTGTGTGTTTGAACTCACACACGAGTTCCATGTTCCTCCCAGTCTCGTAAGAGTCAGGTTATCACAGCGGAGCTCGCATGGCAGTGTAAGTGTTATTAAGGCGAGGTCAAGGGTGTGTAAAGTGTAAATATGGTGAGAAAGTGTTTCTGTGTGTAAGAGGTATTGGTTCACACTTGAACTTTAAATAGGTAGATATTCGGTGTCATCATAGGAAATATTAAGAAGCCAAGAGTTGATATTATTCTAGCATTTCTTATAAGAAATGGGACTGATTTTATCCTTTACACCATTTAGTTAAGCGTTGTGGATCATATGGTGTGTCCGAGTGCTTACGGAGAATCGCCGCCGAAACAGCTTACGAAAATACAAGACCATCTAAGTATTGTAGAGCGTTTCATTACTTTAATAATAGCTCTTGAGCACTTTCAAGACGGAGCATTTGGGTCTTACCAGCAGCGCCCCAAGCTGTGATACATTAGCTAATAATAGACTATTTTATCTAATGTACCTACCCATGCGTAATCCTGTAATGTCATGTAAGTATGCGTAATCATTCATCCCGTATCGATAAGCGTACCTACCTATACTTAAATTTCAAGATGTCGAAGTGAGTCACCTCGATTGAGAAACTATAAAAACTCGTAATAAGTTAACTATTAAGCTTTACACGTTCGTAGCTAAATAGATTCATAAATAGACTTATAGGTCCTTAGAATGAATGACGGTGGGCACTGGGTTTGGTCTCGATTCCCAGAGGAATCTACCGATCTTGATATTGAAGAGAAGTCCCGTCCCGACACCTAGAGGAATGGTTAAGTTAATAGGTCAGGTCCGGTCAAGCTCCACAAAGTAAAACAATAGAATAAATCCCAAAGAATTAGATGAACCCCATAACCCCATGAATCATGATTAGTTTAGTTAGCTGATAGTCTAAGACCCGCCTTACTTGCAAATGTCTGTCAATGTCAAATTAAAAAAAGTCAACGTTAGAACTAGTAATCTGTCATTATCAGTTTTCATTTGGTTTAGTGTTGTCATCTTTTAACAATTTGCTTTATTAATGGTAAGTATATTAATGAATTGTACATGAGTTGGTTAGGTATACAATAAATATTGAATAACCCTCAGTCATATATAACTAGCATGTCGTTACAGAATGGTTCGCCCTTGTTATTCTTATGTTAATGAATAGAGATTGCAACATATTTAAATAACACCTTAGCTAATGTGTCATTAAAAGATAGATCGTCAGTGTATTTCATAAATATTATTGCATAACTACACTTATATTATAATTAGAAAGTTTTTGCTAGTTTGCAATGGATTTATTTTACCTATAGAAATCTCCATTATCAAAGACCAATATGGGCTGTAGGTATTTTATTTAAAAAAAACGAGTGAGCCTTACAGTAGTCGCCTATAATGTAACATTCTAACATCTCACCTTGGTAATAAACAGCATTAACATCATATCCTGAACTAATTTACATCATAAACAGCACACTTTATACACAACACGGTTAAACGCATAGCAGCTCATGCGCTCTTCTTCTCTATTTCCCTTTCTCTTTCTCGACAACACACGCACATACAGTGGGCTGACAGTACCAACCTCAGAAAATAATTTAGTACCATCTGACAGCCAGCTCCCTGCGCGTGCTCATTATTAAAATCAAATACCATACGCACAAGTGACACTGTTGTCAAAAAAGCCAAGAAATTTCCATAAATGACACTGAATTTCTGACGATAGACCCTATAGACGATAGATCTTCTAAGTGTCACAGTAGCTTCTTCTATGATCTTTTTAAATTAAACAAATAAAAAAGATTATGTAATTTGAAAGTTTCAAAGATTAGCTAAGCTATTTCAATCACATTAAGTTGGCAACTCAAACAGTCAGTCATCATACATACACGAAGAAAAAAGGACCATATTAGCATATTAGAAAATTAAAAAGAAATTGTCGGCGCGCGCACGCGCAAAGTGTGTATGTGACTGAATTGGGTGAAAAGAAAAGTAAAAACAAACCTTCACAAACTATTGGATGCAACCAATCTTCAATTATTCTCAAGTTATGCCCAGTTAAAATGACCTTACTTACTAATGTTATTTCTAAATAATTTCGATCTTAGAGTTTATGTAATTTCAGTGTCTAAAACCTAGTAATGTTTTTAATGTAATTTTATGTGAAATTCTTCTGCGAGACACCATGGAAGGCAAGAAAATATCGTTTAGTTTTAAAAAAACTAATAAAATAGAGAAGCTTCAACTAGTGCAAGAAAAGAAAGATTATATTGAATGTGTAGAAGAAAAGTCCATTAAAGTCATTGGGTAAGAGGTTACAATACCAACAGAACTATATCTTAACTTATCCTTCTGGTTATTGGAGTATCTACTGTAGATTTGTAGATAAACTTAATTTATAGTTACAACCTGTATTTTTTCTCTTTCAGAGGTGATGAGGTTAAAGAAATTGCCCCACTAGTCATCCCAATGAAACCAAACACACTCATCACCACGGAAAGATTAAAAGAAATAGCTGAAAAGGTTGAGAGTGCCCTGGAAGAACCAGAAACCACTGAGGAACCTCCCAAACCTCTGGAATTAGCTCCGGAGAATGAGACATTGGATCAAATGGCTGTACGAGAACTCCTGGAAGATTCTAAAAATGTAGTTAAAGTTGAAACTCCACAATTGTCTTTGTTACTACCAGCAAAATCTTTGGCAAGTGGTGAAAAAGAGGTATGTGTAGTTTTAATAATAATAATAAATAATGCCGAAAAATGACTGATAAAACTACTTATATATGTACTCTTTTTTGAAAATACATTCATATTATTTATGAAACACACAGACCCGAGACAAATACTTGCAGATCGTACAAACATTTTGTCCTGTGGTGGGATTTAACCCACAACCTTCTGCGTCTCAGCGTCTTGTTGCGCAGTAGAGGTTGTCAGAGTTTTGTTTTTAACTGGTCTTACAGCATAGTTGAGAGTTGTTATGTTCTGGTTACTTTGGGGTTACGTGATGTTGTGTAATATGGCATTATTAATATTATAACTGCCTTCTGCACTGTAGGTTGTTGGGTTGACTGATCCCATATAGGACAAATATTTGTGTGATGAACATAGATTTTTGTTCTTTTCTGTTATAAAGTACCAAAATTATGTAAGTATTCTATTGATGATGCTATGTGAATTGTTTAACAATATATATTCAATAGTTAAACAAATATATTTGCAGAAATGAACAGAATAATATAAAATACATGTGAAACAGTTGAGCTATCTAAGGACCATTTAAAACAATCTATAGATAGCTCAACTGATCCAGATCACTGCCAGTGGGCAGCAATCCTAAGTCACTGGTGGCATTGCCACATTGAATGACAATGCTAATACGCTGAGCCAGATAAGAGCCAGCTCTTGGGTCATGCAATGTTTCTACCAGATGCTGTGATATATTTTTAAAAAAAAAATATGATTTGAATACCTACTAATAACTGTAATTGGCTACTGAAATACTAGAAGTGCTTATAGGTATCAATCTGGCTAATGTATGTAGGTATTACTGCAGGAAGACTTAAAAAAATGTTGTTTCAGTCTACTTTAGATGACTATGACAATGTGCCAGTTCAAGAGTTTGGATTGGCTATGCTGCGAGGCATGGGATGGACAAAGACAAATAATAAGTAAGTTAAAATATAAAATACATTGCTAGCATTATAGATGACAAAAAAGCTTGGGATGAATCTGCTCCAACTCGACTTTGCATCCGTAACAAAATTGGCAAGTATCATACAAAAAAGTGTTAAAACCAGATGAGTTTCTTGCCGGATTCTTCTTAAACTGGGGTTAGGAGGAACCAACACCTAGATTCACTAGCATGAAAGAAGACGATTCAAAGTGGTCCTTGCGATTTTATTGAATAATGAATGTTTTGTATTTGGATTTATACTATTCTGCTGCTGGGCACAAATCTTCCTCTCTTCCATCCACACATTTTGGACCTGTACTAAATCCTCACAGTTTTTGTAAAAGCCATCAAGGTCTTCATACATTTTGTTTGTCCTAGCATTGATTTATTTTACATAAGAATTTTTATTTACCAATTGTCTTACTTAAATTTTTCACATGTTGGTTGTATGAGAGTAGTGTGTTTATCTTAGATTCTATACCACTTAACCATACCTTCTGATGCACACAAAAAATCAAGAAAATGAAAGAGACGTTCATTTATCATCTCTTTCTCAACAGCTTGTGTCATTAGAATACACTAGTCACAGTAAGCAGCACAAACGTGACCACTGCTAAAATGCATGCTCTTATACCTAGTACCTATAGTGTAAGGAAACGATAGATGTTCGCGAAGGATAGTGATAAGCAGTAAGGAGATAATATGATTATGATTTCTAAATGATCCCTACTTAGAACCGCGTAAAAATCATGAACAGACTTTTGGCTCAAGGGTTCTAATGAAAAAATCAACTAATTCACTCTAAACTGCAGAATTGAATATCAGTTTTTTGGTAAATTCTTTCAGATCTACATTCAAGCCACCTCAGTTGCGTCCTAAAGGCTTAGGCCTGGGTGCTGACAAAGTGGTCAAAGACAAACAAAAAGCAACAAAAAACAGTAAAGACGAAGAGTTGAACATCGTCAAAAATGCCTTTGTCAGGATAACAAACGGAAAGTACAGTGGATATTATGGCAAGGTAGTGTATTGACCTGCCGGGCGATTATGGAATCCTGATACTATCATAACTTTGATACTAATCGCTTTCAGTTACTATTGATGAATTGGTATTACGGAAGGTTGCTGTTGATTGTCATACATGCTGTCATATGAATAGAAACCTCAGACAAAATAAATATAAAGACGGAGGGCCGTGATCAACTACTAAAATAAAGGCTTAAAACCGTGCTTCCGTGTGCAAACACCCGCACCCACACACACATATGCACCGAAATCGTGCTCCTTGCTCTTAGTACATGTCACGTCGTTTTTAACAAAATTCGTTCAAAATCTTCGCGCTTTAGGTCAAGTGCGTTCGATAATGTTGTACAAACTAACCATAAGACTTAAGATTTGTATATAAAAATGGTGTTGAAACTTGAAATATCAAGTAAAACGTGATACTGTAACATTTTTTTGTTACGGAATTTGTGAACGTTTTTGTTTTATAAATTGATTTCTAGACGACGACATGACAGATGACTTAACAGTACAAGTATGTTTGCAATACTAAGTATACGTGGGTGCGTGTATTTACACAGAGTAGCATGGTTTCAAAACCATGCTACTCTGTGTGGGCTTTACTTTGCTTATTCACGGCCTCCTTTATATTTATTTGGTCTGAGATAGAAATCGAACGTACATACCTAATAGTAATCCATTTTGTCAAAACTGGTTCCAATTACCTACAATAAAACGAATGATTGAAATTATGCCGATTGCTAATCGAAACTAATAGACAGTGATTGTGTCAAAAGTTTCATAATCGCCATACTGGTAGTACCTACAGCAAAAGTCTATCTTTGTGGACACTAACACAATATTCTGGCTTCAAGCAGTATAGTGCAAGCATTACTATGTTTGGGTTCAAAGGGCACTGGAGCCATGGTAATTACTGGGCAATCAGATAATAAGAACTTAAGTCTAGGGTCGGCAATATGCATGTGATAGCAAGGTGGGCAGTAAGCTTCTTTGCAGGCTTAGTTGTAAAAAAAAACGTGACCAAACATGGTCATTTCACAGAGCACCATCCAGCCCTAACCTAAGCAAAGCTAATATTATGCATATTGTTGCTTAATTGTGTTGATTGCTGTTGGGTAACATTAAAGTCATGGCATGAGCACTTCCTTTTTATTAATTTATTATACAACTAGAATCATGGAACAGGATGATAAACAAATAAAAGGAGAAATGTTCACTGGAGCAACCATCCTACAAACTAGACTACCAACAACAAACCTCAAAGTCTGAAGAGTTATACAACTACCTGCTGCTCGCAGTCTCCCAAAGGTTGTCTGCATAAAAAGATAATTAGTGAACAATGCAAACATCATCTAACCCCAAACTAAGCATAGCTTTTATTAATGGACCAGATATCTGAGAGGATACTAAAATATTTTTAAATACATACATAAGATACTTTATAAAACACTGAGGAACAAAAACAAATTCATCACATAAATATTTGCAGATTTGATTCCTGATGCTGAGTGTTTCTATGTATAATAAGTATGTATTTACAAAAAAAAGTACATAAGTAGTGTATAGTCATGTGGTACCCATAACCCAAGTTCTGCTTATTTTAGGGCCAGATGATGCTGTGTGAAATGTCCGGCATTATTATTTGTCCTGGGAAGTAATAAGTAATTCACCAACCTATAGCTTTCTATAGCTATAGAAAGCAAAGCTACTACCAACCAGGCCAGGCCAGTGGAAAGTAGAAAAAAAAGCCTGTTGGTTCCCAAGATACAATCAAACTCCAAATTACCTTACATTAATACATAAAAATCTGTTCACCCATTTATCTGTGAAAATGGCAAATAGACAAAGACACTTTCAAATATATAATATGAGTATCTCTTACATTTCAGGTGTTGAGCTTAGATGAAGACAACGGCAGAGTGATGTTAGACATCACAGTGAAAAAGGAGACAGTAAGCCTCAGCGAATTTATGATGCACCCTGTCACTAAATCTGAGTTTGACAAGGAGTCAAAAGTTATAAGTAAGTTTTTAATACTATTTATACAACATTCGTCACTATACCTACGAATATGTTTGTCCAAGTAAGTATTTGTTATTCCTTTCAAAAGTGTTTTGTTACTTTACAGATCATATTTTTGAGGAGATGTCACTAACAACAAACTAGATGTTATTTGTAAAGATGGACATAAATTAATGGAAGACGTGATACTTGGACAATCATTATTGTATTTTGTAATGTAACTGCTTGTTTAGTAAATTAGATCAAAAAAATTAGTAAATTATATTTTTATTACAGATGCAAACTCATTCGAACAATACAAGAAAAATGAAGGGCAGAAATCATCTAAGATTTCTGAAAAAGAATCGTCAAGCAGATCTGATAGAAGTACAGACAGAAAAGACGGTAGCAGAGACGAAAAAGCTAAACGCGATGAAGAAAGATATGCTGTTAAAGATAATAACAGTCATAGGAGATCAGAGAAAGAAAAACAGAGTGATAACAAAGATAGAAGGGAAAGAAATCGTGACAGATCCAATAGAGAGAAACATAGGGACTCTAGTGGCGAAAAATATAAAAATAGAAGGAGCAAAAGAGATAGTAGTCAAGATTTAAGTGACTCGGGTGCAGAAAGAGAGCACAAAAAGGAACAGAAAAGTAAAAAACATTACAGTAGTATGGAATCTTTGAATTCAGACTCAGAAAAACGGGACAAAAAGAAAGAAAGGCGTGATTCTTCTGACTCTGAAGCAGATAGAAATAAGAGAACAAATAAGGAACAGAAAAGACATGATTCGGACAAAGAAAGCAAGAGAGACAAAGAACGCAAGAGACATGATTCTAATTTAGAAGATAGGAAGAGTAAGAAAGAACATAGAAGTTACAGTTCTGATTCAGAATCAGACCATAGAATTAGTAAGAAGAATGAAAAAGATCGTAGGAGACATGATTCTGATACAGATCATAGAAGAAGTAAGAGGAGTGACTCTCCAGAAGGTAAAAGAGATATTGACAAGAAGAGGAAAGGGAAAAAGAAGAAGCGAGACAGGGATCGCTCGCCGAATTATAGGAAGCATAGAAAATAAGTACTTAGTCCATAAGAATATGCTATGATCTCTATAAAAAAATAAATCATAGTTTTACACCGTGTTTTAAATTGCTAAATATAACACAACTGTCTAACTCTATTACTGACTAGCTGTCCGCGCGCACCCAGGGATAGTGAAGCTTTCCAACGGTAAAAGAATTTTACAAATCGGTCCAGTAGTTTCGGAGCCTATTCAATACAAACAATCAAATCTTTCCTCTTTATAATATTAGTATAGACAAGTAATGATAGGGCCTTATCTGTCGCTAGGAGGAGATGTTCACACAACATTTATAGTACCTGGTAAATGGCCGCCGTGCACGGCACACCGCACCGCGGGGGTTCCACGCACCCCTGCCCCACCCCACGACCCGCGTGGCTTTGATCCGATAAAACGGATCAGTATTTTATTACTGTTGTGTGTGTGAAATCGCTTATTCAACTACATACGCCAGTGCCGAATAAAAACGTATACGATAAAACGGACTTCTTGTGAACGTACACTAAGCTAGACTTTTGAACGGCTTCTTATTTAGAATCAACTTTAAAATCTGTTCTGTGTAGGAGAACCCTTGTTCTCTTAGAGTTTGTCATGGAAAAAGAAGTCACGTGACTTATCTTACCACAAGCTAATGTAATTTACATTCAATTTGATATTCTGCAGAAATTATCTTTGGTTGTTTTGCGAAGCAAAGACTATGCTTTTTTAGGTAGGGTGGGTTGTCCAACTGTGAACCAACCAGATGCAATGAGCCACCGTTATATTTAAAAAATGCGACGTTGGCGTTCTGAACTAATACTGCCAACAGAAACGCATATGCACCCCTCTATCTCTCCCCAGTTTGCAAGCTGCGCTGGCGAAAGACACACGCATAGTAATCAAGTTTATAAAAATATACTACAAAAGTAAGTGTTTTGTCTTGATTTCATTCTTTTTCTAATTTTTTTGGGTGTTAACTATAGTGTTTTTGCCTATTACGTATGTTTACACATACATAACGTTGTAAATTACACTATAGTTCAGTTTTCTGTATCATCATTTACCAGGTGGAATTTTGGGGTTAGTTTTGTCAGTGTGGTGTGTCCAGCAATGAGCCAAACCAGTGTCCTGCATTAAACCATGGTTCATTGCGTACCATGATCGGTTCATAGTGTAATTACAGTGTAATTATTTTGTGTTTTCAGAAAATTTAGGGATTTTAATGAAAGATACCCAACACTACGTCGCTACGTTGTAAAAACTTGAACACCTCGGACGAAGAACTTGTAAGGAAACGGATGACACCAATTTAAATATGCCTGATCAAGAGAACGCATTAAAAAGCTACTAGGTATGTAGAATGCGTCCTAAAATTCTATGGACTTACAGCCAACGATTGTCGCAAAGCTGCTTTTCAAATCGCTGATATAAACAATTTTTCCATCCCTGACAGCTGGGATTGCGACAAAATAGCAAAATAGGGAAAAGAATGGCTACGTTTTTTTAGATCTAGGCATACCAAAATATCTCTGAAAAAGCCTGAGGGATGTAGTCTAAAGTCTTGCACGTGCAACTGCTTTTAACAAAGAAAATGTTAGTTTTCTTTGATAATTTACAGTGCGCGATGGAATGACTTCCATCATTTGCCAACGAATGTTGTGTGTATAACTTAGACGAAACTGCCACGACCACAGTACAGCGTCCTCAGAGAGCCACCAAAAGGAAAAAACATCGCAAAGGTAACAAGTGGCGAAAAAGGCACACTTGTAACAGCATGTGCGATTGTTTGTGCTAGTGGTGAAGCTCTCCTACCAGGTCTAGTTTTTCCGAGAAAGAAATTCAAAGACTTCATGTCCTTGAATTTCTTTCTCCCGATGACAGGTGCCCCTCCTGGATCACTTGGCTTAGCTCACAAATCTGGATGAATGACCGCCGAACTGTTCGTAGAAGTGATGAAGCACTGTATACTAGAAGATTAAGAGCCTAATGCCATCATTTAATGATTATTAATATATATGATCAACATTACCTAACGACTTTTATTTCAAACTCAGTAATAATTTTGCTTAAACTAGGTATTATAAGGTAAAAACATTATCCTTCCTCTTGGTAAAATAGGTGGTTCATTGCAGAATTCGGTCTGGTTCAATGCGTAACACTGGTGGTACGCATTGAACTATTTCTAATTTTTTGCTTAATCTGTAATTCTATGAAATCTAAAGACTATATGAACAAACTAACAATGCAAAATCTTAGCCAGATAAATTACCTTACTTCACACCCAAATTTTAGGTCCCTAAGTCAAAAAATCTAAAAGATATGGATGTTTGAATTTTACCTGGTTCATTGCTGGACAACCCACCCTACCTATTATTTATTATTCCCTTGATATTTCGGGTTTTATTTGTAATTTTGGTGATTTTATTCAAATAAAGCTAGAGTAGGTACCTAATTAATTCGTGTTTGAATAATTAGAATAAAAGTAGGTATTGTGATTCGAGCAAAAATAATCTATAGGTATATTAATACGTGAAGTAAAAACATTATACGGAAAATTGCGCGGACGTAGGAGTATGAAATTTCGCACACTTAGGTATACCTAGTTTATATAATTATAAAAGTGCAGTATGCTAATATTATTTTTAAATTATGCATAAAAAATACATATAATGTAATTATGGTGGAATTTCGACCAATTGGCGGACCACTAGTCAGTATAATTATTTAAAATGAAAGACACGGTTTTATACAAAATAAAAAATGACGAACGACAAAATACGACTTTGTTACATCATAATACAACCGTTTTTCACCTCGAAGGGAAGAAAACGTTTATTTTAGGTCAAGCCGAGGCTAGACCTCTAGGAGATTTCTATCTTACCTTCTGATGCCATGTCCTCGTACCTATCAGTTCTAGCCATGTCTTCGAGCGAGTGTGATCTGGTAGGTGGGAGGTGTCGTAGACGGGTCCCTCCCCTACCCCGCGCGAGGTGCGTCGGTGGGGAGCGCGCACCGCGTGGAAAACGCGCGTCACTTTCGTTAGTACCTTACTATAAGCCGGCTAGGCCTTACCGAGGTCTAGCCCCGGCTTGACCTAAAATAAACGTTTTCTTCCCTTCGGGGTGGAAAACGGTTGTATTTGAGGTCGCCTCGGCTAGACCTCTAGGAGAGATGTTTGTTTTCTGCCGGCACTCCAGCGTACTGTGATGAATGTGAGAATCTATAAAAATAGGTGATCTATTGTTCAGTAAATACTCAGGTTGAGTCGTTTTAACAATTTAATCAAATAAACAGCATGTAGAACACAAGGGTTTATAATACCAACAAAAATAGTGGAATGTTTCACATAAAAATCACCTTGGCAGACAAAAAGGGAAAAAAGAGGACAGCCATAGGTCTACGGGAATTGTACCTAATACAGGGTAATCATACAGGGTCGAAAGACCCAGCTAGGACATTAGAATGAACGCTTCGTGATTTCGTAACAGACTTACAATAATGTTTAAAGAAATTCTCAGAACCCCTCCAATTACCTCGGCTGAGAATTTGATCCAAGGGGACATTGTTTTAGAATTCATATGATGCAACCGCCGATCGTGTTGAACCTGGACCACCTTCTATACCTAGATCTGAGAACGGAGACTTTAGCCAACCTGTAATGACCGTTCTTGACGCAGCCTTTACTTCCCCTCGCGTAGTTATAAACAAGTTGTGTAACCCATTCCGCGCTCTTCTCCTATGCTCAGAAACCCTCATTAACTGTTTCAACCATATAACCAAGCTCAGGGAAGGGTCCCCTGAACATTCTAGTTGCCATCCGGACTGCCGATGAATGGCATTGTCGGTCTTTGAGCCAAATGATGGCCAAAAGGTGATTGACTTTTCCGATACAGTGTTTCTCATCAATGCATAGAAGAGTTAAATCGTGAATTCTTATTCCCGACGCAATAAGAAGAAGCAAAGCTACGTGACGAGATAAATGAAATATACTCTGAAGGGAGGGTAAATGTGACCTTAACCACTCTTTTTAAAGCTAAAGAGCTCCTGCATCCTCCACTTCTAGAGAAACGTAAGATGGAACTACTTTTGACTGAGCTGTGGCAACGAGATCGACTTGAGGGACTCCCCAATTCCTAAAAATACGACTGGTTAACTCCTCCTTTAGATGCCAATCTGGCAGCAGAGTGCCTCTGGAGAGACTGTCTGCGATCGCATTGTAACGACCCGGTGTGTAAAAGGGATGAAGAGTTACTTCTAAGCTCTCTGCCAATAAAAGTAAGCTTTTTGTTACTTCTAAGAGGCCGACGGATCTTGTCCCCCCTTGGTTCCGAATGTATGACACGACGGTCTTGTTGTCTGACTGCACCATTATAGATTTTTTTACTACTTCCCTTTTGAAAGATGACAGAGCTATCACTACAGCAAAGAGCTCTTTCCGGTTTATATGCCACTTTCTTTGGTCCACCGTCCACAACTCCTCCAAGTAACGGTCGCCTACATGAATCTCCCAGCCCTCGTCTGAGGCATCCGTAGTCAAGAAGGTTGTGCATTCCTTTACAAAAAGCCTGCCCGTGTTTGTCACGTTTTCTATCTACCATTGACAATCTGCCAGAGCCTGCACTGGGACTTTGATTTCGAGAAGAGGACGACTTTCTGACAGTTTCCGGCTCGCGTATGAGACTTGCTCCTCTAAGATCAGCGGGTCCGAATGAGCAAAAAGGAAATCGTCTAGGTAGACGAGAACGTAGGCCATTCCCCCTCAGTACACTCGCTACCCAATCGCTGATGCGGGAAAAGGTTAGTGGAGCACTGGACAGTCCGAATGGAAGCGAAGTCATATGGTAAAGTTTGCCCTTGAAAGAAAAAGCTAGAAATCTCCGATGGCTTATCCTTATCGGGACATGAAAGTACGCTTGGCTGATGTCTAGTTTTACCATATAGTCGCCCTCCTGAAGAAAGATGGGTATACGGAGCTGATTGATTAATCGGACTTTCTGTGGGTACAAGCATTGAGGCGGCGAAGATCGAAGATTTGACGCATTTTTCCATTTGACTTTGGAATCAAAAACATTCGCGATAGAAAACCTGTCTTGGCCCGGCAAGGCTCTACTACACCTATCTTTAGCAGAGATCTTACTTCCATTTCCATGTCTGACAAAATTTCTGTCGCGAATCTTTTATTATTTTTAGAATGGGTGTCGGCGCACCCAACTCGCTCCATTGATTCCGGTAATGCCTCAGTTGTCCCCCTCGGAAACCGTCAATATCTCTTGGTTTTCTGCCGGTGGCGTTGCTCGAGCTCTCGCTCTGGCTTACGGTTTTTTCTGGGCTGGTTATGCGTATTGGTGAAACCCTTAGAGCGCGCTGACTGCGATGTTGAGTTTGATGCCGCCGGTCGAGAGCGCCAAGCAGGTTGCTTTGACTTGGAGATGACGTTGGAACTTTTCGGCCTTCGAAAGGAGTCTTTGCGTGGGAACCTTCCAGTCTGGAATGGAAATATGGCTGATACACCACCGTGATCCATTATAAAAGATGGCAAGATCTTTTCATCAAATAAGTTGGTCTTTGATATCGGGATCTGCTGTAAGGCGGCTTTTTTTTCTTTTAGCAGCCCATGTACAAAAGCTCCCAATATCCCATCCTGTTTTTCTAGTCGATCGAACGAGGCTGCTTCCAGAGAGCCAAGTTCTATGTTTACCTTCAGGGCACTAAAGACGGGCGAAGCTAGTAAACTCTTCTCAGCCTCCTTGTATCTGATCCTATTCCACGACTGACTATCAAAGCGATTGCAGGCCACCCCTTCTTCTTTGATACTAGGGTCAGGTGTCGGAACTGAAGGTTCTGCCTCTTTTACCATCGGTCGGAAATCGAATCTTCCCTCTATTTCAGAGAATCTAGACTTTTCCGGAGCCAGGTTTAAGTCCATAACTAATTCAGGGGGTTTCCACGATTTTGATGCGGTATCAGCCGGTAAATTTTTCCAATCGCAACGCACTTCCGGTGATTGCCACGATCTCGAGGGGGATACAAAAGGCGAGTAACCCTTGGAGGGTTAATACTCCGCTTCTCCACCAGAATCTAGCTCTGAGGCTGTATCACCATCACTTGACCAATTTTGAGCCGATGACTTCGGCTCTAAGGATTCAATCCGGTTCTGAAGCTGTTCGAACATCCCCCCGACCTTTTGTTCCAACAGATCCAATCTCGACCTTTTCTGACGAACCGGAATCTCCCCTGGTGAACCACGTCTCTTCCGAGTTTGACTATTCTCTGAGTCTGAGCTGGCAATCGACAACACTTTTCCGGCCTTTTTCTGTGAGATAAGCAAAGGCTTCAACGAAGCCACTGCCTTATTAAAGATCTCTGTCTGGGCAGCTGATCCCCTGATCCTGTTAGCTAATACCGGAGGACCGGCAGTGATCTTGGTTCTTAATTCTTTGGTTACTGATCACGCCCCAATTATGCTCTGTATAACTTTTTCACCTCAAACTCTGGAATCATTACATAAATAGAAAATACTGACTTTTCTTCAGTTTTATTATCTAGTTGTACAAATCGTGCTACTCAGAGTCTCGTTGACATCCTATCTTTGATTGAACAAAAACATATTCAAACTGTTATTATTCCAAGTAAAAAACGCATCATTAAACCATGGATTACTCCTGGCCTTCTAAAATGCATCCGACATAGAGATCACCTCTACAAAAAACACAAAAGTAATACGAATAACGATATTATCAAAATCGTTACCGCAATTTTTGTAATAATTTGTTGAAGAAAGTTAAGAGAGAATACGAACGCAATGAACTTCGGAAGGCCAAGAATAATCCGAAAGCAACCTGGAACCTCGTCATAAAAATTGCTAACCTAAACCGCAAACAATCATCTTCTGAGGAGTTGCTGAAGCTCGCTGCTACCAACTATCACTAAATGCAGTTAATAACTTCTTCGCTAACGTGGGAAAAGATTTAGCATTAAAAATAATACTCCCCTGTGCTAATAAATTACCTTCGAATAGCTCTTCTAATGCTGTTACGAGTAATTTAAATTTCTCCCCTGTTGACTCGATGGCACTTCTCCCTACTGACTTCAAAGAAATCGAAAACGTCATTCTCAACCTTAAGGATAAATGTGCTGTTGGCTGGGATGGCATCCCCACTTCTGTCATCAAGGACGCCAGACATGTCTTAATCCCAGTTTTAAATTAAAGGCTCTAGTACACCCAATATACAAAAATGGAGATAAAAATAATGTTAATAATTATAGAACTATTTCGGTTTTGAGTGTACTCTCAAAAATCCTTGAGAAATTGATCAACCAGCGACTTCTCGGATTCTTAAATGATAAACATAATCATAAAAATTACAAAAATTACACAAAGAAAGATGACATACATACCCATCATCAAACAACTTTCTATAGTGATAGAAGCTAACAACCAGTTAGCAGTTTCCAGATAAGGAGAGATAAAGGTTATGGACTTTGATTTTAAATATATGAATAGATTTAGATAAGCGAATAGATAAAGGTAAGGAGTTCCATAAGTGTACAGCTTGAACAGTGAAGGATTCACCATACATAGCTGAACTATGAACAGGAGTAAGGAGTTGGAGAGTGTCAGACGAACGCAGATCACGATCATTTGACTGGTGCAGAAAAATAAAACGTTCCTTTAAATAGTGGGGAGATGAAGACAGATAAAGGATGTTGTATAACAGCGTCAGGATATGAGCATTCCGGCGAAAACGAATAGGGAGCCACTTGAGCTTCATGCGAAATTCTGAAACATGGTCATATTTGCGCAAGCCAAATATAAACCGAATGCACAGGTTTTGAAGACGCTCAAGTTTGTTAAGATGGACTTCGGATAGATCAAGATAGCTGGCGTCTGCATAATCTAATATTGGATGGAGCAGGGATTGTGCAAGCATAACTTTGGTAGCGGTTGGCAGAAAATTACGAAGTCTTCGTAAAGACGCAGATGATGCGAACATTTTTCGACTAATTTCATTAATCCACGGCTGCCATGTCAACTTAGTGTCCATTATAATACCTAAATTTTTAACTGACTGACTGATCGGAATATGTGTACCATTAAATAATATAGGTGAGAGAAGATTATGGTTAAGTTTAGCGATTTGCCTAGAACTACCAATTATGATGGCCTGAGTTTTCCTTGGATTGACAGTAAGTCCGTAAGACTTACTCCATTCACAAACTCTGCCTAGATCAGAGTTCATCAGACTAATGGCTCCATTGACATTATCTACAGTAGTATGACAGTATATTTGAAGATCATCTGCATACAGGTGGTAGGAAGATGAAAGATTTAACGTTATGGAATTAATAAAAATAGTAAAGAGAAGAGGAGAGAGGACGCCGCCTTGGGGGACGCCAGCAGTGAGGTTACACCATGTAGAGAATGTGTCCTCAACACGAATGCGTTGCTGCCGATCGAATAAGTAGCTACGGAACCAGTCAACTGCCGGCGGAGATATATTAAGAGAGCTAAGCACACCCAAAAGAAGGTCAAAATCAACATTACAAAAAGCACTGCTGAAGTCGAGGAGTGTAAATATACCTTTCCACTGTCCATTCCGAAACGAATGTCATCGGTAATTTTTACTAAAGCCGTAACGGTACTGTGGCCTGGACGGAACCCAGATTGGTAAGAGTTCAGAAAGGAGTTCTTAGAAACAAAAATACTTAGTTGTTGGTGGATAAGACGTTCAAGAACTTTTGAAAGGAAAGAGAGGATAGGTATAGGTCGATATTCAGAGAAAGATGAAGGATTCGATTTTTTAGGTAAGGGAATAATCTGAGCTTCTTTCCAGGCCAATGGAAAGGTGCTTGATGTTATGGAGGCATTAAAAATAAACGTAATGACGTGTATAATGTCGTCAAGGATGGGAACAATCATGTTAGTAATCAGTAATCGAACTCACAGCTGAAATTGCCAAAAATCTTGATGGAAAACTCAAATCAGCTGGTGTTTTCCTGGATCTCTCTAAGGCACTTGATACTGTCTCTATCCCCATATTACTCGATAAATTGGAGCTAATCGGTGTTAGAGGCAGTGTCAGGGACCTTTTTAGATGTTATCTAACCCATCGTACACAGGTAGTGGTCGTTGGGGATAGGGTTAGCGGTGAGGAACAGGTGGACTTTGGCGTTCCGCAGAGAAGTGTACTTGGCCCCACTCTATTCCTTGTGTACATTAATGATTTGTGTAATCTGTCACTTCCAAACTGCAATATTTATACCTACGCAGACGATACAGCACTCCTCATCAATGGGAATACCTGGGAAGAAGTGAAGTCACTGTGAGTGACTTCACTTCTTCCCAAAACGCCCTAAAAGCCGTATTAAACTGGCTGTCATTGAATCTTTTAACACTCAATGTCAATAAAACAAAATTCGTTACATTTTCTCCTAATAGTCATACCCAACCGAAATCATTTTCCCTACATGCACATACCTGCCCAGCCCCTAGTAGTCCTACCAGTCTTTGCCTGTCACTTGAACGTACGAATTCAATCAAGTACCTTGGTGTTCTCCTAGACAGTACCTTATCATGGATTCCTCATATTGATTCTACAGTGGCTAGAGTACGTAAATTAATCTTCGTCTTTAAAAACTTAAGAAGTGTCGCTGACTTTAACTGCTTGAAGACGGTTTACTTTGCCTTAACACAGTCAGTGCTGAACTACTGCTTAACAGCATGGGGGGCTTCCACCAAAACCCAAATGCTAAGAGTGGAGCGCGCACAAAGGGCAGTATTAAAAGTGATTTCCTCTACTTCATATATTTTCACACCCTTCACATACACATTACTTACCCCTGCATGTACACTTACACACTCTCAGTTTCCACTATTGGTATCTCCCTTAATTTTATATTCTTGTAAAGCATTTTTATTTTTTAGTTAGTACCTACATAACTTGTTCAATTCAAAACTTTACTCCATAGGTTAAGGAGGTGGGCGTTGAGGCTGCTACACAGTTTTTCAAAACTTTTGCAGTTTCATCGTTGTATTTAGTTTTCTGCACATAATGTACATTGTTCTGAATAAATAACTTTTATACTTTTTTTTATACCCATAATCAGTGCTCTCGCAAATGCCCAGTCCAGAAGATTAATCTTTATTTTTTTGAACATCTTTTCCGACACCTCAGTTGCTTCAGGGAAAAAAGCTTGAACAAGCTCCACCGTCGGCAAAGCAAAGCGAAGCTTGTTTAGCACCTGGGAATCGATTTCCTCTCCAAACACTTCATCTTTGGACGAACGAACCACTCGCCAATTTGTCCAACCCTCTGGCAAATGTTTTTGCGCCAAGAGCTTTACCGTCTCCAAAACAGCATTTTCTTCTTCTAACCCAACCTCTCCTCTTGCAATAAAGTGCCCGTGGTGACAAAAAGGCCTCCCAATGCCATCTAGAACAAATTCCGAAGAAAAGGTAAGGGTTAAGATCTCGACAACCTTTATGTTGCTGCTGCGGTTAGGTAAAAGCATAGTGATCGCGGGCTCGATTCAACTGCGGTTGTGGCTCGTGATCCGGCTAGTGAGCCGTCGCATTTAGCGAGCGTGGTGCGGGTGCGGCTCACCAGGTCGAAGGACGGGTCGTGGGTTGGGGGTGGCTGCGGCTCGCGAACCGACCCCTAGACCCCAATACAAACCGTGGCCGAGACATCGGGCGCACTGTTATACAGCCTTTACCTACAGCAGTTGTTGTGAACGAACTGTGTAGTATTACTAGGGAGCGGAATAGCTACGCCTAGATGAAGTAGGATACACTGGTAATGTATACCAGTTTAACCAGAATAATTAAAAGAATTATGCTTTTCATAATACCTAGCTAGTAAAAAGAAATACACTCAGAAAATGAAGACACGGCACGAAATTTAAAAGCACTTACAGTGATCCGTTATATGCACAAACACTACAACAATGTTAAACTTGAAACAAGGACATGCGCACACACTTGGTAAAAATAGCGTAGGTACTAACGAAAGTGGCGCGCGTTTTTCACGCGGTGCGCGTCCCCCACCGCCGGCAACTCGCGCGGGGTAGGGGAGGGAACCGTCTACGACACCTCCCACCTACCAAATCACACTCGAAGACATTGCTAGAACTGATAGGTACGGACATGGCATCAGAAGGTAAGATAGATATCTCCTAGAGGTCTAGCCGAAGCTACCTCAAATAGATGCAATAAAATATAAACACTTGAAACTGTCAAAATTGATAGGTATTATTATGACACTAACGACGACCTCTGTGGCGCAGTGGGCTAAGACCCGGCTGAGACGCAGAAGGTTGCGGGTTCGATTCCCGCCGCGGGACAAATGTTTGTACGATCTGCAAGTATTTGTCTCGGGTCTGGGTGTTTATATGTATAATATGTATGTATTTATAAAAAAAACGAAAAAGTATATACGTAGTATAACAGTCATGTGGTACCCATAACACAAGCTCTGCTTACTTTGGGGCCAGATGATGCTGTGTGAAATGTCCGGGATTATTTATTTATTATTATTTATTTATTTATTAACGAAGAAGAAGAAGATCTTTCTGCAGGCATGAACATTAACAGAAGGTGAATCTAGACTAGGCTCCTTGTGGTCAGGTAAATAGATGAAAATCATAGATACAAAATGTCACGAATCATCATTATTGATAACAAAAATTCTGACTCTCTGACTCTGACTGACCAGTCAGGTCAGTTGGTAGTAGATTGAACATAGGTGTTTGTTCTGTGTCTGGGTGTTATAAAGTATCTTCAAGTACCTTCCTATATAATTTAAAAATATTCAAGTATTCTATTAGGTAGTCATCTGGTCACTATAATACAAGCTATGCTAAGTTTGGGGCTCATGGTGTGTGCATTTTCCAGCAATATTTAATACTAGAGCCTCGAGGTCCGACCTATAATTTTACCTAAGACTTCCTTCAACGTTTTATGTTTATTTTTGGTAGCGCCATCTAGACGAGACATATGAAATTACGCTAACATGGAGAGCAAAATGGCCGCGTTTTGTGATGGACCCAATGTAAAACTTCAGTAGGTGCTGAAAGCATTTTCGCCTAGTCCTGAATGTTGTGTGTTATAGAAATAAACAGATAGATGGCGCGGTTAGCAGATGAGACTGCCTGGTTCAAAAGGTCTCAACGTTTGGAAAAGTCGGTATGTATAGATCAAAATATGAATTGTTATCCAACCGATAATTCTTATGGTTACTGGTAGCCAGCAGTATTAGGCAAATAATTTGTATAAGCATTGAAATACGTGGTCTCGATTCTGTTGTTTTGGACTAGCTAAAAATTCCTAAAATACGAACGACCTTATTTTGGTTATGCCAAGTCCAAATTTAGTAAAATTTTTTAATGACAGTTATAAAATAAGTTAAAATTGACTTTGATTCTTGTATTGAATTGATTATTCTAGGATTTCCCGCAGTTTTAATCAACACCTCTTTACACGATGACTAAAATTAAGTAAAACACGTCAATTTAGAAAACTCCCGAAGTATAATTTAAAAATGTTGTGTCTAATTTAGACTTTTAAGGAAACAAAATAAGATCGTTCGTGTTTTACAAAATTAGAGTCAGGCGAAACATCAGAATCAAACCAATGTACTTATCTGGAACAAAGTTAAGCAAACTTGAGGTTTTGTCCCACAACGTTAAAAAAGAAACCCATAAACTTAACACATTAGCTCTGCTTACTTTGGGACGTACCTATATTTATATACATAATATGTTGAAGATTGCCAGTAAAACACCAGTAAACCTAGAACCATGAAATATGGCAAGAAGCTAGGTCTCACAGTTCAAGAAGAGGAAAAAATACATAAAATCTATTTCTACTTTTTTCGTATGTTTTCTTGTTTTTTTCAACTAAATACGAAGTTAATTGTCCTTCAATCCAACTTATCTTTTCGTTAGAGCAAAAATCTGTGTTTTTAACCGACTTCAAAAAAAGGAGGTTACTCAATTCGATTCGTATATATATATATATATTTATGTGTGTTCGCGGATAACTTCGTCGTTTATGAACCGATTTTGATGATTCTTTTTTTGTTGGAAAGGAGTTATCCCAAGAGTGGTACCATGATAAGGAAACCAGGATCTGATGATGGCATCCCAGAAGTTGAGGGGAACTTTCGAAAATCGTTGTGGCGACTAGTGCGTTTGTTTATTTTTTAATAAAGTATTGTAAAGCACTACTATTTAATGAAAGCCTGGAGTCGATCTGATGATGGAACCGAAAGACAGTCGAGGGAACTCCTCAACGATTTACAGTAATTACCTAGTGTTTCGGCTTGATTAATTTGTATTGATGAGAACTGTACATCTAGATGGGTTGTGACTGTCATTAGGGGTCTGATGATGAAGACGAAGGACAGTCAAGGGAACTCCTCAACGTTTTACAGTAGTTACCTTGTGTATATACATGAAGTCGGTTGTCTTTTTAGTTTTTAAAACGTAATTATAATAGTTAGTGACGGTATAGTAGGTATACCTACCTGACATAGACGGATCGTAATAAACATGATAGTGAAAAAAGTAGGTAGGTAAATAAGTACGGTAACCCTTTAAGGTGCGACTTACATATTTGATCGGTTTCTTAGTAATAATTACAAATAATTAATATAATGTAGGTACTTACAAATAAATAATGCAGGACTTTTCACACTGCATCTAGCCCCCAAAGTAAGCAGAGCTTGTGTAATGGGTATCACATGACTAATATACCTACTTCTTATAAACTTTTATATCTTTTTGTAAATACAAATACCTATATTATACATAGAAAAACACCCAGACCCGAGACAAATACTTGCAGATCATACAAACTTTTGTCCCGTGGCGTGAATCGTATCCATTTATTTTGTACTAGCTGTGGCTCGCGACTTCGTCCGCACTTTTTTTGAAAGGAATTGTAGCTTAAATCCTTCCCCATGATGCAATTTATCTCCTTGCCAAATTTTATTGATAAGTTTCAAACCAATCACAACCAATTTTTAATGGGTCCCACCATGGGTGGTGAGACTCATAAGTAATGTTAACCCCCTATTGAAAACCTCTACAAGGGTTTAATTTTCCCTCAGAACGGGATATTTACCATACCATATGTATGTAAGTATTTATGCTTCCTGATATAATTACTGCAAGCAGCAATACTCACATAATTATCATGGGAAATATCCCGTTTTGAGGGAAAAATATGTTCAAAACCATGATAGGTTTAGTAATATCTTTATAAGGGTTGTTTTGAAAAATCCTGAAACACTTTCTATGTCTTTGGTATTTAGGTTGACAAACAAAGTTTGAAGCAAATCTCATGTCGCGTTAAAATTTTCATACACAAATGTTAACCCTCATCGCAACCCTTATAGTCCAGGATCCATGGTCCATTTTTGCTTTTGATTACTATCAAGCTGTAAGACAATATGACTGTTAAATTATATAAATATTAACTGAATAAAAAAAACAGCTGGTTAGTAAATGGACCATGGATCCTGGACCATTTCTGAGGGTTATTTTAAAAAATCCTGAAACAATTGTCCATTTACTTTGCATTTTAAGTATCCAAACCAAGTTTCAAAGAAATCACAATTCAAAGTTCTCATATTAACTTTGACACTCGATTTTACCCCTTTGTTAGAGTTATATTGAAAAATCCTAAAATACGTGTCCATTTATTTTGCATTTTTATTCTTTATTCTGTAATGTACACACATTGAACACATTTTGAAATATACATTATCATATAGAAAGAAAGAAAGAAAAACATTTATTTAGCACACACAAAACAAAAGAGAACACATGAGCGGCAAACAGACTAAAAATAGGCCCCAAGATTCCAAGATAAGATTCCCCTTGGGGCAATCTTAAACAAACACATACACATTTATACAAAACACATAAACAAACAAAAATCAACTAAGTATGCGTAAGAAATTAGCCCTTCCCGCAAACCAATCAACATTTTAGTGTGGCTAAAAAGGTTTAATCTCAGAATCTCAAAAGGTTTAATCTCATATGGCATGTACACAGGCGAGCTTAACCCTAAAAAGAGTTCTCTTACAGCAAACCTTTGGAAATGAAAATATTATAAACTAGTGGTTTATTATTCATATCAAGTTTCAAGCAAATCGCGCCACGCGTTTATAAGTTTCATACATTCGTTTTCACCCTCTTAGGGGTTGAATTAAAAAAAATCCCACCGTAGTGGGTGGTTTTGCAAAAAAGGAAGCTACCTTCCAAATTTCAGCTTTCTAGCTTCAGCGGTTTTGGCTCGGCGATGATGAATCAGTCACTCAGTCAGTCAGTCAGGTTAAGCTCTTTTATAGGTATTGATTTAATGTACTCCTATATTAATCAATTTTCAAGCTAATAGCATCACGCGTTAAAAAATGCCTATATAATTTAAAACCCCCTTTGCACCCTCATTTAGGGGTTGTTTGAAAATAAAAATATATTGTTTATAGTATTGTTGCGCCCGATACATAGCTCCATCTGTTGGCAGGAGGACGCATTAAATATTCACCTACAACGCCATCTGGTATCGAGTAGATGTAAACTACACGATAAGTACACGTATCGAATGCATAAGAGCGAACGAGGTAGCAATATCTCTCTATTGCAAGCGAACATTTGAGCGCGTTCCGGTTCGTTCTCGAACGTTCGAGTTGCGTCGCGGTTTCGCGCGACGCACTGGACGCTCGTATAAATACGGCGGTGGTTTGCGGATGCAGTCAGTCTATTTTCGGCTAAGCAAGTGATACAAGTGCGAAAGTTTTGAAGTGTTATCAATTGTGTTGTAGTGTTGTGACTTTTACAGTGTTCTATTTGGAAGTTAAATAATAGAATCAGTGGATTAAGTTCTGTGTGTGGTAACTTTGAAATTAAAGTTATTATTTGGTAAAATCGACTGGTTTCATAATTTATCAGTACCCGGCTCGTAACAATTGGTGTCAGAAGCGTAGATAAAGAAATGCCGGTTTTACCAAAGGAAGACACGGACGGTATCCGGACAAGGAGTCAGCGGCAACAGGAAATGGATGAGAGGTGGTTTAGAGGTTCTCCATCACAAGAATCTCGACAGGCTCCTCAGCCAACGAAGGAATCATCTGGTGAGTTATCAGGAGTCCCATTATCATCGTTGGCTCAGGCTCCTGCTGCAGGGAACCTTGTTGCTTTAATGGCGATGCTTCAGGAACAGGCTCGTGGTCAAGAAGAACAGGCTCGCCGTCAGGAGGAACAGGCTCGCCAGCAACAGGAAAAACTGGTTCGTCGGCAAGAAGAACAGACTCGCCTTACAAAAGACCCTGCCTGGAGCCTTTGGCAAGGAGCTCCAGGATGTTAAGGAGCAAATCCAGCACCATGATAGCCGAATTTCTGAAGCAGAAACCTAGATTGCAAGTATAAAAAAAGCTGTGGATCTGCTGAAATCTGAAGATAGAGATATTGCTCCTGTGGTCTCTTCATCGTCAGCGCGAGGAGTCAAGGTGCCACCATTTGAAGGAAATTCTTCGTATGGCTGCGTATAAAATTCAATTCGAAGCTGTTTTAAAAGCAAACTGTTGGACGAAGATGCAAGCCATGACTGCGCTGACATTGGCTCTTCGTGACCAAGCGCTCACTGTTATCGAGGCTCCGGGAAGTGGCTTTACTTATGAGCAGCTTCTAGAGGGACTGGAAGGTCGATATGGTGACGCACATCTGGAGCATGTTTTCCGCGCTGAATTAAAGGACCGGACTCAGCGTAATTCAGAGAACCTGCGGCAGTGGGCCCTAGAAATTGAAAAACTAGTTTGAAAGGCCTTCCAATCTTCACCAGCACTTATCGATGGGAATTTGGTTCAGGCATTCGTCGATGGGATACGTGATTTGGAAGTCAGGGCTGCTGTAAGACTTGGGCATCAGGAGTCCTTAAAAAACGCCTTGGCCCATGCTTTGGAGGTGGAAAGCATCGCATATCGATCATATCGAAAATGCTCGCGGAGATCACTGTCGTCTGCAAATGGTTGTTCCAAAGGCTAAAGTATCTGAAGTGCTTAAACTCTACCATGAAGGATGCTCCGGGGGGCATATAGGGGTAAAGAGAACTCTGTTGAAGATACGTGAGCGATTTTACTGGATCCATTGCAGAGATGATGTGGAAGACTGGTGCCGAAAATGCACGAGTTGCGCAGCAGTGAAAGGACCCCATACACGCAGCAGAGGTGGTGTAGTGTTGTGACTTTTACAGTGTTCTATTTGGAAGTTAAATAATAGAATCAGTGGATTAAGTTCTGTGTGTGGTAACTTTGAAATTAAAGTTATTATTTGGTTTGGGCAAAGTATCTTAGTTATTAGTTCAAGGAATACGAATTTGCATAGAAACGTATTTACCCTTTTTCAACCACCTTAGGGGTTAAATTTTGGGAAATCTTTTCTTAACTAAGGGTGAACTTTCAAAGAATGCTCGTGCCGAATTCCCAAAGGTTTACAGATTACCTTGACTCACTCACGAAATCTACAAAACTAAGATCTCGTGATGAGTGTACGAGTAATAAACATTTCCCGTTCCTGCCGGTAAAATCAATGTACATTAAGTACGCAGGTGGGTGTGACATCACTGGGACGGTCCGAGCGAAGCTGGCCCTCTTACTTCACGATTCGATAACTGGTGGCACCAGTCCTTGTGGCGTCACGGCTACCCGGTCACAGAGGTTGACGTCACGGACTTTGTACTGTACGAATCTGCTCCTGAATACATATGTGTCAAAATAAAGTTTAAGTGATTTTGCTTGCCCGAAAAGATATAAATAGTGTTAACAGTGATACAACAAGGCGTAGTGAATATTATCTCGCGATAATATCAAGCAGTTATTACGCAATTACCATTTATATAATCAAGCAGCTGACGGATTGATTATCTAAGTACCCTCGACTAAAAAAAGTGGTCATTTGGATACAATACATTACAAAATTAACTAGACTAACTTATTAAGATGGCAAAGTGTGTTGCGTGTGCAAAATTCATGTCAACAAAAGATGGAATAACATGCCCAAAATGTTCCTCAAGCACCCATCGCGAATGCGTTGGTATACCAGTCGGAGTAGTCGTTAATGACAAATGGCACTGCGGTGTCTGCCAAACCAAAAAGCCCAAGGGACGAGACCCAGCTACACCGATCCGTAGCTTACAGGATTCTACTTTTCTCCCTACTGCTGGTGCGCCGAACACTGAGTGCGAGCTTTTCTCTCGTGATGCGTTTGCTGGGTTCGTCGTTGAGATGCGCACTCAATTTTAAAGCATGAAGTCTAAGTTATTGTTGGAGTTTCAGTCTTTTAAAGAAGAATTACGGGAAGTGCGTTCTGTCGTGTGCGAACTTAAATCCGACATAACAGCAATAAATAAGGATATGACAGTTGCAATGAGCCGAATCAGCGTCTTAGAAAATAATGTATCCGATTTAGAAAACTATCTAGGTAAGTCAAGAAATACAGTTAGTGCTAGTGAACTTGAGAAAACTGTTGTAGGCCTTAAGACAGCACTTAACGATAGTGAACAGGAGACCTTACTATATGACTTGGAGATTGCAGGTCTTCCGGAGCAAAAAGAAGAAAACCTGTCGGATCTAATTCTACTTTTAGCCGATAAAATCGGTATCATCATAGAAAATCGTGATGTGATTTCCATCGAACGTTTTGGATTGTACCACACGGAGCACCAAACCACTACACTCCCTGTCAAACCCAGAAAAGTTTTCATTCGGTTCTCTCATCGTTGGACTCGAGACATCTGCCTGCTGAGGGCGCGCGAACGTCGTGGTCTCACTAGCACTGAGCTGGGACTGGAGGGGCCGCCCGCACGTTTGTTTTTCAACGAGCGGTTAACTAGATATAACCGGCAACTACTCGCAAAGTCTAGGGAACAATGTCGCCATCACCAATGGAGATCCTGCTGGACCAAAGGTGGACGTATTTACTTACGAAAAGAAGACGGGTCGGCAGCAGTTCGTATTCAGATAGAGGAAGACTTATCAGTGGTTTTTCTATAAATACCTACACTCCAAATAGGTAGTTAACTGCTTCAATTTTTTTAGGGTGTTCGTGAGTATATACTTACATAAAATGTACAAAAACTATGTCAGTTTATCTTTACTTTCATTGGTTATCTATTTACAATTATTACGTACGTTTATTTAAAATTGTACAAGCATAATTATGTTAGTGTACCTAGTGTAGCTTTTATTCTAGAAGCATGTATTTTAATGTAAGGTTACCAATAAATTAATAAAGATGGCTAGATAAAAGTAAATATTTATTAAATATCTACTATCAACAAATCTGTTACCTAGTAAAAAGTTCTTAAATTAGTCCATATTTTATGTGTTTTAGATATTTGATCACTATTTTTTTATTGTAGAAATAATTACAGATTACCTATACCTGTAATTATTTTTAGAATTTACAGAATAATATAAAATACATTGTGAAACAGTTGAGCTAAGGACCGTTTAAAACTATCTATAAATTGCTCAACTGATCGTGATTAATTATTTATTTATTATTGTATTTACTAATCTAGCTTATAATAATATTACGTACTGTTTAATGCACTTTACTTGAATATAAAGATAAGTACTTATCTATTTTTAAAATCTGTATTTAAGCAGGCTTTGTTATTTTAAATTAGTTCTTGTGTTCAGGTCCGTGCGTCAACCACGGTCTGTGTCGAAAACCAGCGCTGCAGGTTACTGCAGCATTAAGCTGAACACTGACCCTTTTTGATGTGCTGTACACAGTCAGTGCGACACATATATATGCTCTTTTATTGTTTTATTTATATCTGTGTGTGTATAGTTTATCAAAATAAACTTTTTACTTACTTACTTACTTACTTACCCCGGCAAATACTCTGTGAACTTCGCTAGTAATTTCGTCATAACTTCGTCAATTTTTGTTGTAGAACAAAAATGTTTGCGCTTATGGATTTCTTAGCTCTATAAATCTTCATTCTCAACTAAAAACGTTACGGATCGTCACAGTTTTAACTCGTTTTAGAACTGTTATTTAAAATCGTTATTCTTATAAGTACTTTGGTTGTTCGTATTTTAGGAAATTAGCTAGTCTGGTGAAACTATAAAATCAGGGCCAGACTGGCCTGGCAGCTCAGTTGGTAGTAGCTTTGTCTTCTGCGTTGTAGGTTGAGGAGTCGATTCCCTTCCAAGACAAACATTTGTATTATGATCAGAGGTGTTTGTTTTGTGTCTGGGTGTTATAAAGCATTATAAGAGTGTATTTCAAAACATATAATTATTCTGTCATTTGATCACCTTAACACAAGCTTAGTTTGGGGTTTTAGAGAAACAAACCTAGACCTAATTTCAACAGTGAGTGTACAACTACATGGTAATACTAAAACAGTGCTATTTACGATCGGCCAGTTGCGGTTGGCTGCAATCACGTTACATAATTGGAATGTCAAGCGCAGTCACTACTAAAGAGCTGGAATTCTCTACCAGCGCGTCCGGTCCTTTATAATTGGATTTTAACGCTAGCTCATAGTATTTTGAAACCCAGTTGGCAGTGTAGATTTTATTCTAGTATGTGTACCGACACTACCTACAGTAAGTATAGGTACCTAACAAGAAAGTTAGCCAAGGCATATAAGGCCTACCTAACTTGAAAGTGTTATATATCGTGTGTTCCAAAACAGAGATGAAAACTGGTTTTTGTTTAAGATATAATTTAATATGCTACTATTATAAAAAACGCATTATTTTTAAAAGGTTAATGTTATTGGACTCATTCCACCAGCAAATGATGAACATCTTCTAAAACTCCGCAAGTAGAACAGTTGGGAGAATCAGAAATTTTTATAAGGTGTTTGCGATACATGAGTTGTTTGTCGTTGAAGAGTTCTATATGGTATCTTCAAAGTCCATTGTCAAGCCAGTTGACGACTGAAAGGAATGTAATGTACTATACTAATATGCATTCCCTTACTATATTTACCAAAGTAATTACAAATTTGCGATTAATGAATTGTCATGCGTTGAGGAGTTTTGCATTCTTATGATGTTTCCTATCATTAGATCCTTAACAAACATGCATGCGACCGTTTCGTAGGTAAACCCTACAGGAAAAAAAAGAATTATGAAAATCGGCTAATAATTAGCAGAGATATGAGTACCTGAGATACATACAAAAAAATAGATACATATAAAAAATTAAAATACAGCCGAATGAGAACCTCCGTCTATTTTTGAAAGCTGGTTAAAAAAAGCTTGGTTTTTAAGCTTTTTTCCCCTGGTGTGAGCTGCGTAAACTTTTGATGTTTCGTATAATAATATTATAATAATAAAGGTGCTACATGTTTGCAGTTCTCATCGCTACCCACAAAAAATACCGCGAGGCTATATTTCATAACAGCTTTTTCTTCAAATTACCTAGTTATCAAAGCACTGGTAGAATCGAAAGATGGCACCCGTGCGAAGTCTGGGCGGGTCGCTGCCGTAGGCTCGTTGGTGTCTCAATGTTGGCAATTCGGTTGGTTCATTTCTAAAATTAGGAATTGTCTAAAATATATTTAGTTAGTCATAGCATTTGTAAAACCTATTCGGTTGGTACCATCTAACTAAATTAGGAACGCTTAATAAATTAGATAAAACTAAATTAGGATAAGTTGGTAGCAGCAGAATACCAAAGGTTAATTTGACAGTACAAAACCTAATTTTAGCTAAAATTAGTTAGGTTGGTGCCAACAGAATTGAGACATAGTGGCCTCAAATGTCAAAAGTCTCAAATTTAAAACCTATATCTTATAATCATACATTTGCCAATGTGTTGTTTAAATCTGTCGCCATCTCTATTCTTTAACATTAGAATGATAAGGAAAGAACGTATTTAACCACCACGATAATTAATTTTATGTAAAAGATACTGGGAAAAAGAAATAAATACATATTGGAGAAAGCACACAACAACATCTAGCCCCAAACTAAGCATAGCTGTATTATGGTGACCAAATGACCGATATAATACCTATATGTTTTTAAATACATACATATGATACTTTATAAAACCCTGACACAGAACAAACACCTTCCAACCGAGCCGACCGGCCAGTCAATGTATTCTATAAATATTATTAGCATGAAATATTATATTAGCATATTGTATCATTAGCAGTAAGCATTACTTATATAAAAATACAACAACAAATAAAATTATCTTAAACTTAAGTAATAAGTATATGATACATTTCGAGGGTGTACATTTGATACATAATACATTATCATCCTCTTTTAAGTATAGAAAGAAACTTGTGTTCGATGATGTCGCTCTTATGTAGTACAGGTTGTATACATTAAAATTAGAGAATTTAATTTAAATAAAATAACAAGAAAATTAAAATAATTTAATTTAATTTAATTTAAAAAAAAGAATTATGTTAATTATTAAATTAATGTTATATATACTAGTTATTACATTAATGTTAGTTAATAATTTAATGTTAGTTATTACATTAATGTTAGTTAATAAATTAATGTTAGTTATTCAATGAATGTTAGTTATATATCATACAAATTATTTGCATAAATCCTTTAAACAAAGTACCCATATACTCACCTACCCAGATGAAAAACAGCAGAAACAAGTCAACAAGTCAGGCAAATGCATCTCTAGCCGTAAAATCAGTCTTTTCAATGTATGATAACGTTCGTCATCGTAAATCTATTTTCCCTTCGTTTCCTCGGGTCAAGTCCGTTATCGAGCACAGAAATAGGTCACGTCGTGTCTCATTATATCGCTTCCTCAAGCACACTAAGGGCGTAACCTTTGATTTTGTCAATACTTTTCCATAAATGTTGTTGAAAAGGATTACCCAAGCAAACGAAAATTCTTTCTTATATTTTCTTGTCAATGAATATGAGGTTACTCGGAATATTAAAATAGGCTGCTGGTATAATTTATGTAACATTAATCTAAGTCACATTTCCTTGTCACACAAAAGGGTTACGTCACCTTGCAGATCCGCGTAGGTAATCAAAGTCACCAGAGTGTAACTATTGTGGAATAAAGTATATCAGGATTCGCTGTACCTCGTCTGTATCTAGGAGATCATTTAATCAGTGACCGCGAGCTAGTTGAATAAACTAAATGATTAACTTTCCGTACAAACGTCGAAGGATGATCACACCACTGTCTAATTTTGAACCACCGAAACTAAGACTGATCAATTTCGTATCATGTTAATAAAATTTAAAATAAAAAAAAACCCGACATTGGAATTTATTTATTTAGAAAGTGGATAGTATTCTACTAGTCAAGCCCTTTCATTTGATACCCATATTGAGGGAGTTGTGAAAAAATATGTAATACGCCATTTTGTGGCAGCGGCCATCTTGGAATGAAAATCGGTTCATCAAAGAAAAAAAAGCTAAGAATACACCCGACTTATCCACCTTTTAAACAAAAAAAAACATAATCAAAATCGGTTCATCCGTTCGAGAGCTACGATGCCACAGACACACACACACACACACACATGACACGTCAAACTTATTACAACCCGTCGTTTTTGCGTCGGGGGTTAAAAACAAAATGGGTGCATCTTTGCTTAAATAAATAAAATACAGAATACGCGACCTCCAAATGATTCCGATACAAGCATACCTAGTTTATTTATTTAAGAGCTCAAATAACTTTATTTTGAATAGATATATTCGGTTGTTTTTATTTATATAATAGAACTATAAGTTATGTATAGAAATAACTACAGAAATGTACAGAATAATATACAATAATATAAAATACATGTGAAACAGTTGAGCTATCTATGGACCGTTTAAACGATATTTAGATAGCCTAACAGATCCAGATCACTGCCAGAGGGCAGCGTTCCCAAGACACTGGCATTGTCACGTTGAATAGCAATGAAAATACGCTGAGCCAGATAGGAGCCAGCTCTTGGGTCACGTAATGTATCTACCAGACGCCCCGTGAAATAATTTTGAAAACGCAGAGGGCTTCTGTTCCGCACGGGCCCAGGGTCTCGACTCCAAATGGCTCAAAATATGTAGGCCTTATTAAGATGAAAGGATACCGGCTCTTTCTCCATACATACGTAGGTATCTTGGTGAGCATCACTACAGTGCAAGATATTCTGCCTTCAATCAGTAGTGTGCAAACTTACTGTACTTATTTACAGGCTCCAAGGGCACTGGATCAAGTGAAATTACTAGACAAACAGACAAATGAACTTATGTCTACCCTGTAATTGCATGCGTCATAATAAGCGGTTACTTACCACATATCAGGTAGGTAGGTATTTTGCTTGTTTGCTGGCTCTGTTGTATAAAAAGAAGGAGCCTACCTACAGCTGCCGTATGCGTGAGAGAAAGGGAAGCCAGACAGACTGGACCCGTAACGCGTTACGTAACGAAACGGTTTACCCTCCTATAAGAAGTTATTACTTCAAAAACTGTGTACTGAATCTTAGCCTAACTAAATACAAAAACAAAGCAGGTACTTATAGTTCTAGGTCTAGATACCCATTACGCTCTTATCCACTTACTGCGGGAACAATAGCTTCTCACGTAGCGTCTTGGGAATCTTATTGTCCACAAACAAAGCAAAGCGTGTCAGTTTTGCACGAGGAGTTTTATCTTTGAGCTACCTCCTACCTGGACACACCAAGTAGATATATAGACCTATCTAGGTATCAAATTAAACAGCTCGTCACGTTTTTTGGCGAGAAAACATTCAACGTGCCTTAAGTAAGTGGGTAACTATGAATATAACTACCTACTTACTGTAACTTGGGCCTTTTTTACCTAACCTTGTTTTTGCAATAAAACTTTAATGTTGAGAATAACAAAGTATTTGAGTGTGTAGTTACCAACCTGTTTTAAGTCGCAATACCAACTAACGGCGGTCATGGTGACAGTTAGTACCTACTGTTTTATATTTGTCATGAAAAAATAATTACCTTATTTTTTCTATCTTGTCCTACTAATATTAAAATAAGTATGCAAAAGCATGTGTAGACGTTTAGATATAATCCTTGTTACTCAATCACATCTAAACGGAGATATAATACCTTAATTAATTATAATAATACCTTAGTTAATAATAATAACAATAAGTATTTTATACATTATACATACATATATTTTTAAAATTCAAATTCTATGGTGTAATATTTTTAAAACTAAACTAAATATTGCTAAATTTATTTATTTCTTATTATATATTTTTTCTTGGGGCCACCAAATGGCGTATAAAGGTCTCCTCCAACTGCTGCCAATTTTCAATTTGTTGGGCGAGTCGTATCCACGTATAACCTGCTGCTCTTGCTACATGTCCAGCCCATCTTCACTTAAGTTTGCATGTTAGTTCTGCGGCATCTTTTACCTTCATTCTTCTTCAGATGTCAATATTTCCCTTTCTGCCGCTTAATCTTAGTTTCAGCATACTCATTTCAGCTGCTCTTTGATATACTTGTATTTTAGTGCCCAGCTTTCATCTACATTGATACGTGAATTCACGATTACGAATACGTGAAGCAAAAACTTTGTACCCATTTTACGAAAATTGCGTGGACGGAGGAGTATGAAACTTCGCACACTCATAGTTTATATAGAGAAGAAGTGCAGAATGCAATTTTTATGAATTAAGCATAATTAATACGTTAATTATTAAGTAATTATGGTTGAATTTCGACCAGTGGGCGACCACTAGTCTGTATAAAAGTGTTGAAAGTACTATAGTGCCCATAGCATTCTTCTTGAGTCTTATTAACTCAAGATGCATAAATACAAATTTATTTAGGAGATAAAATATCTGTTTCAAGTATTCTTTATTCGACGCTCTACCTCTCGGGATGTTTGTTCCCTAAAAGAAATATTATGTCCAAGATATAATAGGTACAAGATATCGAAATAGGTACTCCCTCGCCATTGGTCATAACAAATATTTTACTGGCATTCATATGAAGCCCACATCTTTGGCTCTCTTCATCTAGGGTGTTCTTACATACAAGATCTTTGTAGTTCTTTGTAATAAACACGATATCGTCTGCGAATCGTGGGTGATTTAGATATTCACTGTTAATATTTATACCTATATTAGACTCTCTTCAGTTTTTAACAATGTGTTCCAGTAGACCTATGATTAGGTTTGGAGATAGGTCGATAAAGTATGCTCCAAAGTAAACAGATTTGTTTATGCTCTGCGGAGATTGAGAAAAACGTCGTCCTTAGCCACAGTACTTCAAGCATATCATGGTTATGTAGCATCGGTACTCACATACGGTTTAATTCTTTGGGGAAACTCAACAGACTTAAAAAGAGCATTTATCGCACAAAAAAAATGTGTAAGGGCCATTGGCGGGATACCGCCCTGGGAATCATGCAAACCACTCTTTAAACAATTAAATATTCTCACACTACCTTGTATGTATATCCTGGAGTCTGCTTTGTTTGTTAGAAAGCACAATCAACTGTTTGTTAAAGCTAGTGAGGTATATCATAGAAGCACAAGAAACCAGGACAGAATTGTATTGCCTAAAGTTCCAAAGACGAGTATGTATATAAATAGTAGCTATGCATTATGCGGAAATGTATATAATTCCATACCTGACTATATAAAAAAATTACCATTAAATAAATTTATTAAAGAACTCAAGACCTGGTTACAAGCTAAATGTTTTTATAACGTATCTGAATTAATAAAATGACATAAATTTAATTATGTAATATTCCTAAGTGACGTTTATATTGAATTATTATTATGTTACCTAGTTATTTTTTTATAAATGTCTCACATTGTTAGAAAATATTGTACACCATTTATCAAATGGTAGCATAGCGAACTTACCAAATAATAAAACCTGTATTATACCTATGTTCCACAATAAATGAATTATGAATTATGAATTATGAATTATTATGATATTGGATCCCCTTGCCTAACTCCTTTTTTGATAGGAATCCATTGCGCTCTAGTTTTACAACTCCCTTACAGATTTGAAGTAGTTGTTTTAAAATATTTATGTAATTTTCTTAAATTCCGTGTTTATTCCATACCCTCTCTTCAACGAATGTATAAAATTTTAATGCGTGGTGCGACTTGCTTGAAACTTAATATGAATAATTAAAATGCAAAATAAATGGACATGTGTTTTAGGATTTTTCAAAATAACCCTAACAAAGGTGTAAATGGGTTGTCAAAGTTTGTATGGGAACTTTTTAACGGGTGGTGTGATTTCTTAGGAACTCGGTTTGGGTACTTAAAACGCAAAATAAATAGACACGTGTTTCAGGATTTTTCAAAAAAACCCTCACAAAGGAGTAAAAGTGTGAATATTTGTATGGAAACTTTTTAATGGGTGGTGGGTTTTAATCAAATTTGGCAAGGATTTGGAGGATTGCATCCTGGGAAAGGATTTAAACTACAATTCCTTTAAAAAAATGCGGGCGAAGTCGCGGGCTAGTACTATACCTACATAGAAACACCCAGACCCGTGACAAATACAAATAGTTGGGGTCACTGTGACCGACGTTAGATGGCTAAGGGTTAATTAACTTTGTACCAAAAAGTAAGGCCATTGGGTTTTTACTCGGCCTTAGTAGTTAATATTTTCCTCAATTAGTTACTCGGTTGAAAACTATCCGAGGGGAACTATCCTAAATTGAAAAACAGCGCTGTACCTCCAGCATTATTTTTGCTGAATTTATCCCCTTTGCCTGTGAACTAGTTTATGTAATTAAGCATGTATAATTTTATTTGTTTTTTCTTGTTCATACGTGGCAATAAAGGATTTTTATTTATTTATTTCATAGAATAAAAGACATATTTTACAAAGTCGTTTTATTTGAAGAAGTTTTCAGTAGAATAACACCGGAAGAAGGTTACAGGCAGGATATCACAACATTTACTTCGAAAACATTAAATACCACATTCATATTTACCACTTAATATTCTTACAATCCCTGAAATAACTCTTATATTTTATTCATCTACAGAATTACACTGAAATCACAATCTTCTATGCAGGAAACAAACGAACACCTCTAAAATGCTACATACATACTTGCAGAATATTAATTTTTGTGCCATGTGTTTTGAGTAAGTTATTATTATTACTGAGTGTTGATAACGAGTTTTTGGCAGTTTCTCAATCGAGGTGAACACTTCGCCTGTCCTCGAAGAGCTCGCTCAAAACCAGCTGTTTTTTATCACGATCGAGCATGAAATTTAAGTTTACTCTACGGATCAATAGGAGCGCTTATCGATACGGGTAAGAACCAGGATAAGCGACAAAAATTCGATTGATTTAAGTGTTAAACTGTCTAAAAACTCGTAATTCATTCACTGGTAATTCGTACCTAATATATACAGTTAGACGTAATACTTCAACACAAACAACATTCTAACGACTGGGGATTACCTACCCTGAGGTTTGGTAAACATTTCCTCAGATCGCAATTTACTTAGGTGTTTGAGGATGTCTAAGGATGTTAGTCAGAGGAACTGTAATTGTACTCAGAGGAATCAGAGATGTGTCAAAGGTGTTAGTCGTACAAAAATCAACAGCTAGTTTTGAAATTGGGTAAAAAGGTGTTGCAGCTAAATTATAATTCTTGATAACAATATTGATGAGGTAACGAAAATATTGGTAGCGTTTAGTACTTACAATAAAGGACTAGGAATTATTATTTTCTACTCTTTGATAAGCTCATAAGTACCTACTACCTAGAAGCAAAATAAAATACGTTTTTATTATAAGTAGGTTTAGGTACATAATGAAAAGAGGTAAGTATGTAATACTTGTAAGTTTTATGTATAAAATTTACTTTTAAAATATACTTGAGCGTTTTATTTTTCATTGTGCTTTCAGATCATAAGAATAACAACCGCGATTACAGGCAAAAAAAACTCGAGATACAATTTCAGATGCAAATCTAAATCTAACTAAACATAAAGATTTTTTTAAAAATCTACTAAATACAAAAGGGTTCTTTAATATATCAAGTATGAAATTAAATTCTAAAAACATTGCATATAAACATGTGAAAGATTACTTAAATTACTTACACATAATCTTAGGTATACCGTGTACTAATTAATACAAAAATACATTGATAAACATCAAGAATATAATAGAAGGTATAGAATATGTAGAAGTCAGTTAGGTATTTTTAAACGAGTTTTAGGGTTCCGATGTCCAAGAAGTCCTTATTAAATAATGAAGTTATAGACAGAGAGACTGTCTGTCTGGCCCTAATTAGGCGCATGCTCCCCGAAATTTCTTATCCTGGCATGTAACTATGGAGTGTTTTCTAAACATTTGCGATTACAATTTGTTTAGACCAATATCTAAACATATAGTTTATATTGTTATAGAAGTAAATGTATACTATGCTGGCAACACTATACCGTTCATTTTATTTTTTGTGTTATAGCAACAATTTTCTCTCTTCCTGTACGAACTGTCAAAGCCAGCGGAGTGTGTCGCGTGTTATAACTACTTTTACAATAAATCACTAGTTTTAACGTCCACACGCATTATTTTTTTGTACACAATTCATATTGTTTTATTAGAATATTGTAAGAATTCCTACCTCTTCGTAGAGTCCTATTGTTAGTAGGTATGTGTGCGCGTCGCGTTTTATCATATGTGGATACTAACATTTCAGAATCTGAAAATCAAGTGAAGGTAGTTTTAAAAACTGCCCTTGTTACTCGGCGGCAACTTCCTAGGCGTTTTAGTCAGCCCGCGACCACTTTGATTTTAAAATAGTCGAAACTTTGCGGGTAAACTAAGAGGTACCCGTTAATTATTAAAACAATATTTTGTCAAACCATGAGAATTGGAAAAAAATAAATGTAGGTGTACTTAGGGTATTGTTTTTTTATAAAAGTGCAAGGGGGTCGTGCGATACCTACATATTACTAAAGTTCCTACACACCTTAACGTCTATATAAGCGTCATCACACCGATCACAATACATCATGTTACATACATCACTTTATCAGAGTAATAATAACTAACCTTATAGAGTACTAGTTTGAATCTAGAGTCGTTTGAGTAGAGCTCAAATCTGGCCACGCTAACTCTACAATGGAATAAAGTCAAAGTCAATGGTTTTAGTGTTACCATTTAAATATTTTCATATTACACATTTTTCTCTACAGAGTTAGGCAGGGCGCGAACGAGGACACTTTTGTGTCTTGTGTCAGATACAAGCTACCGATGAATATTTGATATCTATACAACCAGTATGAAATCATCCACTCCCTGCGCACACGTAAATATTTTTTGAGTCCAGTTGCTTCTACTTGACACATACTCATTGACGATCAAAAAGTCTTCGGTGTCGGCAAGTGGAAACTAAAAGTCGTCAGTTGAAGATACAAGCAAAATTAACAAATTTCCTTACAATTGTTCTGAATTTCTTCATCGACGTCCATCGTGAACACCGCTACAAGACACAGCAACTACGGCTCCCTGTGATGGTGTGCCGTGTCGGCAACAAAAAGTGTTTACGTTTGCGCAGGTGCCAGACTCTAGCTCAAGTTTGACAGCGTTTTTTTATTGTAAGTCAGATTTCAGATGATTGATTGGTCCACTAATAATTGTGGTGTTTATCCAATGGCTTTGATTGGTTCTCCAACGGTTTCTGTTTTCAAATTTCACTTTTTTTTCTGCATTATTAGCGTAGACAGACTCTAGCTCAAGATTGACAGCGGTTTTTATTGAGCCAGTCGTCAGGTGATTCATTGGTTGGTGGGTTTTGATTGGTCCATCAATTTGATATTACTCACGATGGTTTTTATTGGTTCACCAATGGTTTAAGTGTTACCAGTTATATATTTTCAAATAACATTTTTTTTTCTGCAGAGTATGCGTAGAAAAACTCTAGCTCAAGTTAGACAGCGTCTTTTATTATGAGCCACTCTTCAGATACAAACGTCTGATTCGTATGCTATAATCTTAATCTATTGCTTGTTTATTGTTACTCTGATACAGTTAGGGTATACAATATCTAGGAAGACACAATAAGGATAGATGAGTTTATCTATATAAGTTTAATCTTATTTTTAAATAAAGATCAAAGTTAGGTAAGTAAGTACCTAGTATCTATACACCGGAACTAAAAGTACAATGGCGACATTAAACCGATGTAATAAGCGAACACACGGGTAGAGCTACTTATCAGAAATGTAATTTTAATCATTCTGTATGTGAGCGTTACCGTAGCAGGACATCAACGCGACGGTAGCGCGGGGGGAGGGTAGGTACTACCTACAGCATTTTAGTAATACAGGTTGCGCCAAGAAGATAATAAAAACAATTGTTTTATTAACCCCCGAAGTAAACAGAACAGAGAGGTTTTAATAATAGTCCTTGAAATTAAGAAATTTTCTAAAATTCTATGTCAATAAAATAATACTATGTAAATAATATGTCCCTAACATCAACCCGACGGGCGGCAATTGTTATTTTAACCTCCGAAGTAAACAGAGGCGTGTGTGTGTGTCTGTGGCTCGTAGTTCACAAACGAATTTTGTTTTTGTTTGAAATGTGACTTGATCGAGCGTTCTTATGATTCACGAAAAATTGTTCAGCTATTTGAAGCTTGTCAACTGTTTTTTAGTTGATGAAGGAAGTATTTTAGTAATTTCCACGGGTCCTATCGATTGCAAATTTTCGTTAGATATCATGTTAGGTACTTCAATTATATTGCGAGAATACGGTAATCTTGATCTAATACTGCAGCATCACTAGCATGCAGTATATATTTGGATCACAGTTTTTTTTCGATTAGGTATCTTATTATTGTATCTTATACGAAATATTTTGAAAAATCTGAAAACACGAAACCGTAAACTTACCTGCATTCATTAAATGTCGCCATTGTAGGTCCACGTTGTATATGAAAATGTAACATTGGTTCCAAGAATTTTTATGAATGAATAGAATTTCAAATAAATACTTATTGAAGAAATTTAAAACATATGTGAATGGAGAATGTAGATGAGGTAATTACTACCAAGGTACTTTAATTACCTATGAACATTCTTGTCATACTAATTTAAGTAAGTATAATATTCGTGAAAATACATTATGTAGGTAAAATTGTTAAGTAAGAAAGTATTTTGTTAGTACTCGTATCATTGTTATACAACTTAGGCTCCTTCTCTTTGGTCAAGTTAAACCCCATTCTTAGTGAATTATTATTTATATAATGTATGTTAGATACTTATGACAGAAAATTCCAGAGAAAAAACATAAAACGGAACCTAATAGAAAATATTCTTGATATAAAGCCGGGTAATTCCCGATCCTCACTTGTCCCACTGACCCGGTGGGCGCGGGTCAAACAAAATAATTGCAGAGGAGCAATCCACCCGTCCAATCGCAGAAAATATTAATTAATATATTTTTGTAAGACCTAGCACGCACTAGCGCAATTAATCCTCGCAATCATTCACGCGGTTTAAACCGTGCTATTCGGATGTATATAACTTTTCAGCTAGCGTGCGCCTGATTCCATGTTCTATAGACTAGCGCGATAAAAAAAACTCGCTAATGATTATTCCCCAATGCGCGCTAGAACTAAGCAGATTTCTGTAAAATCACCTGAGCAAAACCTAGACTCTGGCGATAGTAGTAAATTCAAAGAAAGCAATTTCAAAGTAAAATCAATCAAAACGAGATATTCAAGCAAACACGTTTGAGGTTTTCAGACAAAAACGGCTATTGCGATCGATACCACTGCTACTGGTTCTCGAAAGTGAAAATAACGCAAATGAGCCGAATTCATTCAAGCTCAGTTTTATCCGAATAATCCAATCTAGTAGCTAGTACGGGGATGAGAAGAACCGAAGATCAAGCTCAGTAGCGCGCTTTGGAAGAGACCTACGTCCTGCTGTGGACTACAATTAGGTCAATGATGATTCCAATTCATATAAATTAATAAAATATAATGATCATTGTTGTTCAAATTGTATTACATGCTGTGTCTCACCCAGAAGATAAAGTGAAGTAGGTACAGCTGTGCCATTACTAATGTTCTCAGGTATTCCAAATTTAATTCCGCAGTCGGACTATTTAATCTAAAATCAATGCTATTTATGTCAGAATGATTTTTTAACTCAATTCCTTTCATCCAAAGGGAGGCCGTCGAACAATGGCTGTTTGTAGAAGTAAGCTTTTGTAATCGGCTAACGCTTTGCGAAGGGGTTATTGCGAGCGTGCGTCCTAGCCGCCGCGGCCGCTGTTTGAGTGCAGTTGCAGAATGCATCGAACATGCGTAGAACGAAACCGCGGGCCCGGCCAAAGCGCCTCTTCAGATTACCTGTAACAATAGTAGGGGTATTTATTTATGGTATTCAACACCATAGTACGGGTTTATATCAATTATTGACCACGGCTGTAATGTGTGCCTACTAAAAGTATACAGCCATGGTGATTAAAATAAAATTGCCTTGGTTTTAAGCAATTAAGTAAGTCTAGTTTTAGAATAGGGAATGTAGATTATTTAATAATGCAAAGCCACGGGAAAGCCGCGTACGGGAGACAATAGATCTGAGTTTTGGGCAAGCGTAGCGATGGAGATGCGAATGAGTGGAGTAACAAGAATGGATAAAATATGGAATGACTACTTAATTACTTATTAGAGAAAGTCTGAATGTGGCCCCAGAGACTAATATGTAATTGGAGAAGTAATAGGTTAGCATGGATGTATAAAGATTAATGTCATGTGACAAGAAGAGTGTTATATTACAATATGAATGATTATGCCAACAAAAGTAGATGGAATAAAGAAAAGATATATGTAGTGTGTGAAATATCTAAATTCACTATTCATTAGTATGTAAGACGTTTCAATGTGATCCTTGTGATTGTGTTACAAAAAGTTTCTTTTGCTTTGATTTTGACTTTACAGTATGAGTATGACCTAGAATGGACTAACGAATTAATCCACGCGGTATTCTGGAGTATGTTATTCTCAAGTGATTTACAAAGCGGGTTTTTTCCGCGAGTGCGTGCGCCTGATTCCATGCTCCACAAAATAGCACGAAATAATTCGCCGCGGGTGCGCGCCCTAGCGCGACCTAGCCCTAGGAAGGTAGGCCACCTAAGAAGGGTGTGAGTAATAATAATTTTTTTTTTCAAAAAGGACTTTGACAACAAAAACATAAATTTACATAAAGATCTTGAGTGTTAAGATGACGGCTGATAGAAAGAATAAGAAGGAAGAAGATACACGTGAGACATAACCACGAAAATTACGTTAGTAGGGGATTTTCAAAATATTGAACGCGTTACATAGTCAAAGCGTGGCTTGGCTGACGGTAATTCAACGTAAATTAAATTCTCGGGTGAATAGACTTCGGAAACGAGATATTTAGCGTGATACAAGAGTTGAACAAACTCAGTTACCTACTTAAGTATTTAAAACGAAATCATTTTCATAACTTTATTAGAAGTTATTAGAAGAAACAAACAGTAGCTACGGGTCAATGTTATTTTATACTTCTTTTCCTTTAATAGTTTGTATTTTTGTTATCTTCGGAACTTCAGAAGCGATTCTAAAATTGATTTCACTGGGAGTAGCTATCTCTCTCCACCCCTGTGATTATTCCTGAGCAGGCAGGCAGCATGCATAATGCAATGATCCACGCTTTCCACTTAGCTTAATAAAGGTAGTTAAGTATTCAGACACTTAACTAAATCAAAGCACATAAACTACCTACATAGCTCGCTATTTACCACACATAAAATACTTAGGCCTTGGACTCACTAGTGATCTGTAGTATAAGTATTCTAAAGTATATTCTGCCTGCAGTAGGTGACATTTTTAACGCAGATTTTTCTACTAGTGCGTGCGCCTATGTCTGATTACACGTTCCACACAATAGCCCAAATTGCTGCGGAATAATCCGCAGTGTGCGCTAAGCCTTACTATTGAATAGCTTTATGAATTTCGTTCTCCGCCTTTCCCATTCGTTACATTCCGTAGCCTAGGGTGCTTTATAGCGAAATATTGATTTCCCTTCACGAAGGGTGGCAGCAAGTTACTATAACCGTTAGGGATGATGGTTAAGTTTATTAACATTTGCATAATTTGCAAAGTTTCCAGACTTCAAGTAAGTTGTCAACTACATTTTATACTTCTTATCGTGTCACTAGTAATTTTAACCAGCGTTTTAATTTAGTAATTTTAATTTTACGCCTCAGCGGTTGTTTTCGTGCACTTTGGCAGACTTTGGCACACCATTTTAGGTTTTACGACATGCCGGATTCGTAACGAAATTTTCCATCGCTTTTGAGATTACTGGTATAGTGCAAATACATTTTTCGGATCAGTAATCATTAGGTGCCTGACTGGATTCGATCGAACCTAGGATCCTAGGATCGGAAGGCGAAGACACTACCACTAGACTTCAGTGCTCTCTATACTAAAAGAGCGCATGTCCGCTGTAAACGTCTCGAGGCTGACAAAGATAGGTAACATTATGCGAGGTGTCCTTTGATAATCACAATTTGATCTAAGGTCTTCCATATTTCGGAGGTCATATTAAGATGTCCGTCTTGGCTTTTCAATAGGCCATGGCGGAGAAAAAGCGCTAAAAAGGCCACATTATATGAATCATAATACAATCCTACTCACTTTCAAAACTTTCGTGAGTTGTACAGGTACTATACATTTTGATAAACACGGGTTTACTCACGTATTATTTTGTTTACCGCTGGTTGCCGCGGATCAAACTCACCCTGATGAAGATTCTCTAGATGAATCGAAACAGTGGCGGTCCGCTCGTTGCCGCGGATCAAACTCACCCTGATGAAGATTCTCTAGATGAATCGAAACAGTGTCGGTGCCTCCATCGACAAAATAATACGTGGATAAACATGTGTTTATCAAAATGTAATCCTAATCACATTACAAATCACAAAATGATCACGTAGAGAGTATATTATAATTCACGAACCGATTCATATTAGCTGTTCATCTGTTCGACAATATTTTATAGATTCGTGGCCTATCATAACTTCGTTAGCAGAGTCGACAACTGGGGGCCTACTCTAGAAATCGATAAACGATATATCGGGTCAATAATCGTGCAAAACCCTACTCTTAGCTACATCGTTTGGGCTCGTTTTAAGCGATAGAACGACATACATTACTTTTGACAATCGATGCCGTAATCCTCCACAACAGACGATTCGATATCTTGATTTTTTCAACGAAATAACTGACCATTCGACTGAATTCGACGTGCATTTCAACGAGTTTATCGTATCGATATATCGAAGTCGTATCGCAGAGTAGACACCCTGTATCGTACGAAAGAAGTGAGAAGTAAGTATAGGCTTAAAAAGACTGATTACCACATGAAGGTCATCATTTTATGAATTATATATCGGTTTAAAGAGTTTATTCTCATAAGAACAAAGATATACAGTACACTTACAATAAGAATTAATTACTTAAATAACTGGTACATAACTAATGTACCTAAGTAGATATTTTGTTAAGCTATAGTGGCGAAGCATGCAGAACTTAAAAACTATAACTTAATAAGTATAAGTTGGAAGGTTACAAAAACATAATATCAAAAGATAACACACTCCACTATAACAGAATTAATAGGGTAGTCGAAAAGTTTTTGAAGCGTAAGTTTTCTGTTGCTACCATCACTTTACTCGTTATATTGTGTAAACTTGTGTGTCTGCGATTGAATGCAGATTGTGTGTGTGTGTGTGTGTGTGAGTGTTTATGTGTAAGCACCGATGTAACGCCCATATAAACCGTCTATCAGAGGTGAGGTCTATCAGAGGGTAGTATAATAAATACATATCGGTGGAGAATTCACACAACACCATCTAGCACCAAACTAAACATAGCTATGGTGACCAGATGACAGATAGAATACTTTATAACACCCAGACACCCAGTATTTGACACTGACAGGGATGTACGGGTATCCTTTGAACTGACTAAGCAGGTTAATGTGGAGTAGACAGATGGCATGTTCCCTTACAACAGTTATCTTTATATACCAGTCCGTCTTTTTCGATTCTGATTGCGTTTCGATAATTGCCCAAAACCCTATGTTTTGTCTGTTATCTCTATGGCCAAACAAAAGAACACATTCCATCAATCGTTGGCGACTTCGTACACGTAGGGTAAGCTGGGCCGTTGTTCATTAGGAGAATACGATTAACTATCGATGTAATTATTTGAGAAATCGAAATCTAAATTTAATCCAGAGCATTGGTGGTCCTGAGTTCACACCCAGTCGTGCACAAATGGATTTTTCTGTTCGAAAAATGTATTCGCTGTACCAGTACTCTCAAACGAAAAAAATTTAGAATCTTCAAAGTTCGAAGTACCAAGTGCACGAAAGGATCCTCAGAGGCGCACTTTATCCTTTCACCACACTGGTTCTAAACAACTAGTCATACGATAAGAAGATAAAGATATAAATTTGAGATCGATGACGATAACACGTCAAGACGTTCAGTTGAGGTACGATCCAATCGAGTGAGATGAATTTGCGTCCTATTGGATTTAACAGCAGGTTTGAGCCTACGTTAGCAGATTTTAAGAGCGGCAAATTTGGGAACAGAATTCTTTTTTCTTAAGCAGTCTTACAGATGGTTATTTGATGTCTTAAAGAAATGAGTCTACCAGATTTTCTGAATCCCAGCGCTACTCCCTTACCGTGTTTGGAAGTAGCATACTTATACGATGATTGGTTCACGAGAAGGGCTAATTTTGAGCATAGTTGTATGTATTTTTTTATTTTCTATTCTATATGTGCACTGTAATTATCTTCCTCTTTGGGCCTATTCTTGATCCTTTTGAGTGTCTTTTCCGCTATTGTCTTTTCTTTTGTATAGTTTGTTTTGTGTGTGTGCTAAATAAAAGTACTTATTTCTTTCTTTCTTTCTTAATCTTTTTGATTTCTATAAGACGGTTTAATGAAAATATATGTTTTGTATAGGCGCGCCGTATGGCTTGAAAGACAAGTTGTTGTAGCTTTTAGGTAAGTAATGTGGGCTAAGCCTTAAATAATGCTATCAGAAATTGAAATGAAAAATGAAATGAAATGAAAATGAAATGAAATGAAAAAATATATATATATATTCGATAGCATTCTTGTCTGTATATCGGTTCGTTATCTTTTTACGGCTATACGGATGGTTCTTTTTGAAAATGATATATATCGATTGTACCTTTAGAACGTATACAGACTACTTTTTATGCAGGTATCCCTGCATAATGTTATAAGGGAAAGAAATATTAGAAAAGTTACCCGGAAAGTTTTCCAAATTTAAAAACTTTCCGGGTAACTTTTCTTGAGTAAATTTAACGTACTTTTTAAATGGGATTTTTGTACAATATTACCTCACGTGCGAAGCCGCTGACTAGTGCTAGGACCTACTTAACAATACTTATATTTACCTACATAATTAGTACTATTAATTACTATTTCATATAAGTTTCATTTAGCCCATTATCACCACTACTTTGCGAAAGGCAGTTGTCCTTGCTATCATGCATGAGCCCGCGTGACATTCCGTGAGTAATATGAATACTGCATCCCGCCGAGATAATGTCGTGACGTCTTAGTTTTATCATGTTTGGCTTAGCTTCTGAATACTTACAATGCAGTAGAACTAGGTCTGTCCTACTTCCAACCGATAACGAAGCAGATAACGTCTCATAGAACCTAAACTAAATACATAGTTTAGAGGTCTATCCTATGAAATAATGATATAATAGACATGGCAACAGATTTATAATGGCTCGAATGAAAATTATACTTTAACGTGACGCTTAAAAATGCTTGAGTGTTGTGGAACACTCGGTTGGAACGAAGTTCCTATCATAGTATATCTATTGTTATTGTAAACGTATTAACAAAGACCAAGACAAAGTATCCCTGGACAAAATATCGCCAAGACAAAATATCCCCAGTATATTTTGTCTGAGTATTTTGACAGTAGATATTTTGTCGGGGATTTTTTGTAGGGGATATTTTGTCGTAGATATTTTGTCCGGGGATCAAGAATCGTGTCACCTTATTGATAACCGTCTACACTAAAGATAGGGTCATGACGGAAATTCGTGTCGGAAAAATCTTACACTTTTTTTCGCCCCATCCGTCAAGTTCGTACCGTGGGATAAGGAACTTCGTTCCAATAATTATGTGATTAAAGGATGTATATATATATATATATATATATATATATATACGCCAGCTGACACAAGGCTATTTCTAAAGGAATCTTTGTTTGTCCTGTTCTGACTGACTGAATGATTAATATTATAGACAACTTACAGCCTAAACCTTTGGTCGTACAGACTTGAAATAAATGTATATGTCTTGATGCGTAGAAGTACCTATACTAAGAGATTTTAAAAATGCAACCCCTTAATGGGTTAAAAAGGATGAAAACGATAGTATGAAAATTTGTATGCATGTATACAGGGAATTCAGGAACTAGTATTTTAAGCCTGAACGAGGAGATTCCGACCATGAAAATTAACAGTTGTGGGGGTACAAATCCTAAGAATTAATATTTTCAGATTTTCATACAAATACATTCAAGAAATAAAATTGACAACCCTTATTTTGTCAACAATGTTTCTAAATGCGTTACCTACCTACATACCTACCTACCTAGTTTCGCGTGAGTTCAAATTGTCTGCTAAGCTAGGCTAGATAGGTACCTAGGTTGGTGTATGTAAGTATCTTTTGACGTAGGTACCTACCTACATCACATACTGACTGCGGTATTCACACAAGCCATGTTGTTTCGTTTGTAGCACAAAAATAAGTAGATATTTATTTAGTAACTACCTAGTAATCCAGCGGCTAATCTAGTTAAGTATTCGTCTCTTGAAAAACAATGTTTTTAACTTTATGGTAAAAGAAGTTACATACCGTTTAATGTCTTGTTCTAGGCGGATCCATAAAATTTTGAAAATTGACAATAACAAACCCCACATTACACGATTAGTAGGTACCTATTCTAGGTACTACCTCCTAGGTATCCAACACAAAGTACTTATGATTGAGTTAAAAAAACACATGGTCACTCACAATGGTCACAAGAAACGGAATGACGAAACTCTTTACTAGAAAGTTGACCGCACGAAGTACAACAAAACACTGAGCTAAAATCAATTCAAAGCAAGCAAAATAGAAATCCTTTGAAATTGCCGACAATTTTTTAGGGTTCATTTTTGATGTGAAAATTCAAACCTATCACAATGATGACATTCATGTTGGTAAATACTATTTTAGTTCTTAGTGAAGTTATTTTGCTTAGTTTATTCTGTAGTAATGTCACTGCTTCTTTCTTGGTCACTGAATCCTTTAACCACTCTAGTTCTGTCACCATTAATGTTAAGGCTACATACAGAAAAAAAACCAGTGACAAAACAAATTAATTCAGCACAGAGTGACCGAGAAAAAACCAATGACAGAATTAATAAATAAATTAATGAATAAAATAAATAAAGTCTTAATCGGAACAACGACTAAAAATAAATACCTACGAAACCAATTTCTGACAAAATAATAAATGTCGGCTTATAACAAAGGTAGACTATTTTCGGAATTAGCCGAAATTTATTATTTATTATGTGGATTGAACTCTTCTGATTGGTTGTCGGTTTTGTTTGACATCTTTGATAAAAAGCCGCGAAGTCACAGAGTCGCACAATGAGGTGGACAGATAAAACTATGGGAAAATATGGGATAGACAAGATTTTTCATAGAAATTCAAATTATTAGATACCTAGCCTAGAAATGTTAATAAGAAATCTATCTACCTACCTAAGAAAAATGTTGTAGGTTGGGTACCTAATACTTTGAATTTCTATGAAGATCTACCTACCTGTGTATTCTGCCTACTTACGAAAAATGTTGGTTAGATACCTACCTACCCAATGCTATAAATTTCTATGACAATCCAAATAAAGTTGTTTTAATAAAGAGTTGTGAACATGTTATCATCATCATCATCATCATAAAAAAATCCTGTTTAGTTGCAAATTTTTATTTGTCAACAAAAACTAAATGCAATAAATCTAATCTAATAAGATTCTTATAAAAATTGCAGCTGATCTCAACAAGAACACAAAAATTTACTTTCTTCTCAGAGGCATCACAATGTAGGCAACTTTTATGTTTGTGTTGCGTGAACTCAAACGATACTTCATTTTGGGGTCACACTCAGAGTTCAACAAACAGCTGATTTTAGGGACGTTACCATTTGTAGTAAGTGCAGTTTTGAAGCAAACTTTGCTGCTCATTTCTTCAATGAAAAACATTGAACTTATAAAAGAGGTAAAACATATGTTGTTCTCGAAAGTATCGAGAATCGGCCCACCTCGGCATAACATACTAGTTCCGGGTCACCCTGTATATTCTTCAGTACAAATTATTGAGGACTACATGAACGGGGTGCAATGGGGTGTTCTAATTCGTGTGTAAACATTTGAACGCACGGTGCGATTTACTTGAAAATTAGGTTAAATATTCCTTGAAACAAGTACAGATGCTAGATCTGGGTCAAAATGGATTTTACTTTTCAAAAATAAAGGTGAAGTCGGTTATCAATTTATGAACACTTCAATAGTTTTTAGCGAGGCTGTCGACAGTTCACGGCTACTAGGGTTTCTTCTACTTTCACCATGTTTGATGACATTTCCAAAAATAATATCAATTTGTGTGCCTCCTCGCGTAGTTGGACAAGGTGGTAATAACGTCCTGTATCCAGCGTTCTGCATGAATGACAGTATACAATTGTCTTTTAAAAATCTTCGTTGAAGTCTCCAAAAGTAATGTTAACAAAAGTAAAGTAACATTCAAAAGTAAAGTAACATTTTTGTTATGAACTTCATGAAATTTTGTTTGTACATCTGGGCGATACCGATCAAGCCACGCCCCGCGCGAATTATAATTATTATTTACTTACCTATTTACGCACCTATTACAGATTTATTATTAGAAAATAATGGTTCACGGTTTATGCACAAGGTTTATGTTTATGAAATTCGATGTTTTTTGAAGTCAAAACTTCTTTTAGCGCGGTACGCATATTTTTAGATGAGGTAAAACCTCTGGACTCGCAACACCGTTACCGAGACGCAGCCGGCTGCCGCGCTCGCCCCATTTAATTATAAACCTTAATTCACATGTTTACAGTCTACTTTTGTAAGGAGAAGTTTACTGAGTTAGGTTCTTTGATATATTATCTACATTCTAAACAAAAAATATTGCATCATCTGTGTTCGTTCAGTACCTATTTGATTGGCAGTCGCGTTGGTCCGTGTGAGTTCAGTGAACTTTGATTGTGTTTTGTTTGTGATTTGATAGTGGATTTACTGGATTTATCGATAGTAAGGGGTGTTTATTATTACATAATTCAGTATACACTTTATTAAATTATATGCAAAAACTTAATTATAGTTATTATATATGTTTTATTAAATTATATGTTAAACAGTTATGCAATTCATAACCCATTAACCCAAGAACCCAAGTACCCAAGTACTCATCTAAAAAATGTCTAACGCGCCAAAATAAGTTTTCACTTCTGTCGGCACTCCCGGAGTGCAACTCGTTTTTTTTTTATTTTTATGTTTGAGTTGATTGAATGAAACCTCATTATCATTTTGAAGACCTATCCACCCCAAAGGTATGGGTTTGATAAAAAAAAAAAGAATTTCAGTTCTAAGTAAACCCCAAATTTTTTTTTTTTTTCTATTTTTGTGTGAAAGTCTTAATGTGGTTCACAGAATACATCTACTTACCAAGTTTCAACAGTATAATTTTTATAGTTTCGGAAAAAAGTGGCTGTGACATACGGAGGGACAGACATAGTGTTATGTTATACGGCATCATTCTCTGGGGGAAAGCAGCTGATATTGGTAAAATATTTGTAATTCAAAAAAGGGCAATACGTGCCATTTATAAAATAAAACCACGAGAATCTTTGAGAGAAATATTCAAAGAAATTAATATTCTCACAATAGCTTCACAATATATATTATATGAAAATTTGTTATACACGCATAATAAATAATAGTTTAAATAAAACTAAAAAACACGCTTTATATAGAAAACCAAACTAAAAAATAGAAAATAAATTTTAATAAATGTAAGTACCAAAAAAATGTTTTATATAAAAAAAAGCGTTGGGTGCATGGTGTCAATAGTTATAAATATATCATTGACAGATATGAGAAGAAGGATTATCATTTCGATAATATCTTAAAAAGCATCCCATGCTTTTTTAAATAAAACATTTTTTTCTTACTTATATTTATTAAAATTTATTTTCAATTTTTTAGTTTGGTTTTCCATATAATGCGTGTTTTTTAGTTTTTTAAACTATATTTATTTTCTACTTTTTAGTTTTAGAATAATCGAATAGTAATTTTTTTTTTTTAATTTGAATTATTGCATTGTCATCGGTCTTTGACAGGTGAGCAAAATTTGAATGAAATCTGGCCGTTTAAAGTGGGTCAAAATCGCGTCCTAAGGAGTCGGTTACAAACATACATGCAAGAGAAGCTAATATAATGCATGTAAAAAGCATATCCTTATTATAATATAGATGACTATATTATTAATAAGAATGCATGGCCTCATGTCGCTCTGCCGTCAGACAGTTAACCGACACACTTGAAATGTATAAACTCTCTTGTATTAGTATTTCGTAGTTAAGGTAGTTATAAGATGGATCATATAAAAAAGCGCTAGGACCAAGACGAGTTTCTTGCCAATTCTTCTCGAGCTTGGGTTAGGATGAATTGGCACCTAAATTCACCTAGTATGTAAGACGTTTCAAAGTGATCCTTGTGATTGTATTGAATAAAGTATCTTTTGACTTTGACTTTTGACTTTGATCGCTCAATGTGGTCTTTATAGCTCTGCAGATGGACAAATATTTGAATCATATGCTAAAGAAATATTTATTTTCGAGGTTGCAAGTCTGGTGTGCGCTAACCTTTTACTAACGCTTTGCATGGCTTTTAAACTGCAGGCGGGAGGGAGGTGCATTCTTCTGCATCGTGTCTAACTCATTAGAAATAGATTGGCGGAATAGTACTAAATATTTCTCCATCTGTTATTTTTTTTTTAATCTGGTGACGGTTTACAGAAGTAAGTATAGCTGGAGACTAGTAAATTTGAGTTTATTACAATTGTCGACATTCTAATGGGATATAATTGAAGAAGGAATTGTATAGCAAAATAGTCATTAACAGAGTTGCCGTTGTGTAACGGACTGTTAATTGCAATGGCTGCTTTATAATGGAAATGGAACTCAGCACAGAGTAAATATTAGCAGTAAATCTATATTTAGACCTAGCACGCACTGTGAATTATTTCGCGGCGAATTTTACACATTACGCTAAATAAATCTATTCTGAATTATGTAATTTTCAACGGGTTTTTTATCGCTAGTGTGTGCATACGTCTGATTCCATGATCCACAGAAAAGCACGAAAAAATTCCAGCGATTCTAGTTCCAGCGAAAATAACCCGCGCGGCTGAAGTTTTTGTAAATTAGGTATAACTTGGTTGAAATTTACAAAAACTTCGGCCTTTTTGCGTACGCCTACTTCGGATTCCATGTTCAATAGAATAGCAGGAAAAAGTAGACGCGGTTTTATCCGCAGTGCGCACTATACCTAAGTTAAAACTCTGAAGGTGGCAATAACAAACGAATTCTCTATCAAACTGTATAAAAACTTTCATGATCGTTAAACTCGCGAACCATGAATAGGTAAACATTTTGTTTTCAGGTATTCAACGGATTTATTTTGATTTAGGTATTTAAACTATAATTTAGGTGGTACTTACACAAGTAAGTATTTATAAAATTATAATCAATTCATATTATATTCTTAGATGTAGGTAGCCTACCCTTGACAAACTCTGTCGCGCAGTGGGGGAAGGCCTCTCTGATATGCAGAAGATTGCGTGTTCGATTCCCGCCGCGGGACAAATGTTTGTAATGATCTGAATTTTAATAAACAAATTTGTCTCGGATCTCGTAAAATATGTATGTATTTACAAAAAAAATCAAGTCATATGACAACCATAACACAAGCTCTGCTTACTTTGGGCCCAGATGATGCTGTGTTAAATGTCCGGCATTATTGTGGCGGGAATCGAAAACGCAACCTTTTGCGTCTCAGCCGGACCTAAGCCCACTGCGCCATAGATGTAGGTAGGCTACCCTATACCTACCCATACTTGCAAAACCTACAAAACTTATCCGTCTGAACAAAAAACCCTTCATATACCTACCTAAATCCACAAACTAATCCAAAGTGACGTTTGAAGGACCAGTCCCTCCACTCAAATCACAGTTTAACCTTTCGTCTGGAGTAAAACCTCTAGAATCCTCTCGAGTGCTTTGCTTTCGCTCGAGACGTTTTCCGTTCTCGAGTGACGATAGTGATTGAATCTCATGACAAGTAGATGGCGCAGTCGAGATTTGAAATAGCCGAGGAGCTTACAATAATAATTACAACAATCTACCTCATCCTCCAATCTCTCGGTTCAATATTAAAGACCATTTGAGAACATTGTTAGTTTCTGATATTTTATTAGGATTAAAGAGACTAATTAGATTATGTATGTTCACCGATTACTCAAAGACGCCTGAATCGATTTGGATTTTTTTGTTTATACTTCCCAGGTGGTCCCATTTAAATTTTATCGAAATCAGTCAAGTGGTTTTTAAAAAATCAACACAAATTTATCTATAATTTCAATCAAAGTGAGTATTTGATTGAGCCCGAATGATATTATACAACGGAGAGTATATTGGTAAAGCGCGTGTCGGACCAGAATGTCAGTAGGGATAAGAATGGCCAGTGGTCCCTAACCAATTTAACACAATCTAGTAAGCAAAACAAAAAATATATGGATTTTTTTGATATTGCTATACAAATTAAACAAATGTACAAATTAAATACATTCAATTTTTATATATTTTATTCTTAATATGTACAAATTAAAAATACATTCCACAACTATAGGTGTATTCCAAACATTCAATATTAACCTTAAATGAAATCTTAAAAACTCAAATAATACAAAAAAGAAGTATTCTTATCCATTGGTCTGACAAATAATTTTTAATTTGTACATTTTTCTGCAGAGAGTGTACCAATGAGTACTCAAAAATATAGCTCCGGGTCTTAGGAGGTTAAGTTTACAAACAAGGATGTTAATCAAAATCCTTACAAGCCTTACAAGCGGTGATAATTTTTCTAGTAATTTCATCATAATATCCAACAATTTGGAAAACATTTCAGGTTTCCCCAAACAGCGGTTTAGCCTTAATATTTATCAAACGAATATATATATTGAAAAACTGTTTAAGAAACCTCATAATATCTTATAGAAATGTATCCAACGATATGACACATGATGGAGAAGAAAAATAAAAATAAAATCAAACCCGTTTTGGTATAAGTACCCGTAAAATATATTTTTTATTTCAAACTTTTTATTTCAAAACATTGTAGAGGCAACTAATATGGTATTACAGTGCAAAATTTCATCACGATAAGATTAATAGTCTGTAAACAAGTGCTTTGATTATAGGCGGACAGCTAGACTGACAGACATGTGAAATATTTTGAGTTCCTTTTGGCCTTCGGAACTCTTAAAATGACGTACTTAAGCCAATCAGAAGTTCTATTCAGAAGTGTATGTGTCGCGTTTTATCCTATTGCAAGAAATAAAACGGCGAGGTTGTGCGAAAATGATAATTCATTATGATAATAAATAAATAATGCCGGACATTTCACACAGCATCATCTGGCCTGGCCCCAAAGTAAGCATAACTTGTGTTATGGGTATCACATGAGACATGACTGATATACTACTTATATTTTTTTTTGAGATGTTACAAATGACCACTTTCGCATTTACAGATCTAAGTCTAGCGTCTGCTAATTCATTTAGTTAATGTGAGCCCGCGTCTAGCTCCTAGCTTAGAGACAAAGTCAATTGAACGCAAGATAAAGAACGCTGGAAGCCATTCACCTCTTGAAGCCAGACTCTTTTACGAAGCGAGTTCAAAGCTCTACCTACGTATATTATCGCTACCTACCTCTTGTTGCTACCTATCTAATTAATATTTGCAAAATTTAATTATGAGTCTTCAGAGATTCTTTTATTTTAATGTCCACGTAAAAACGCAATTTTGCTCATAAAACGGGAGATAGCTTTCGATTTTGTAACTTAATTAATCAAACAACTTTGTTATAAAAGGTCGTCCTACATAATTTAAAGGTATTGTAGATACCTACATTAGATACTTATTAACTACCCAAGTAAATGTACAAGGATATATTTTCAAGAAGATTTGATGCTCTCGACATAGGATTTCCGTAAGCAAAATAGAAGGATACAGCTAGCGAGAAAAGCCGCTTAATATCTCGCGTAAGTATAGGCCCTACTTTTATGTCACCATAATCTGAATTTTAATAACGCTTTATTGAGGGGGTTCCGCTAGGGAGTGTCATGGGACCTATATTTATTATTATCTACTTGCATTGATAGAGAAAGATTTTAAATTCTGCTTCTTATCATGTCGCTTGTTCTTTCGAAACCAGTGTGGTGAAAGGATCAAAGTGCGCCGCAAAGACTCCTTTCATGTACCTACTTGGCACATGTCTTCGAACGTTTTAGTTTCTACGACATGCCAGCTTCCTCACGATGTTTTTCTTCATCGTTTAAGAGTAATGGTATACATATAGCGCATTAAAGCGCTACATTTTTCGAACAGAAAAATCTTTTGGTGCACGACCGGATTCGAACTCACAACCTTAGGATCGATTGAATATATTTGAAATGATTAAGCTCTTGTTGCTACGGGATATTAGCAGATAAGAGGTATTTTGGTTTATTGGTTTAGGTTTTGTTTTATAAGGGTCTAAATTCTAATATGTAAACGCACTCGTTTTCGAGAATTGTAACTTACGAGTAAATGTGGAAATTTTCTTAATATTTTCTTAGGCAAGTGTCCGACAATTCGGCATAAGATTAATATGCAAGGAAGGTAGGGAGGGACCTATAATATAACGTAACACTATTAGTACCAATATAATACACCTATTATAAAAAAGCAGAAAAAGCGTGAGCGAGGTTTACTAATTATATTTTTTCTTGACCGAAATTCGCCGAGATATTATCTAAGCATAGAAATGAAAGTAGTCGTTTGAATAAAGCACTTTGTGTACAGGAAGCAAAAGCTCTGAAAGTGAGATGTTCTCACGCAGATGACGTCATCATATCACCCTCGAAAACGAAATATGTCGGGGGGATAATGGCGTCACCAGCGTGAGACAGCAGAGCATCAGCTCCGACATACGTTCGTAAATCCAGATTTGAAGGTACTCACCCGAACCTGGATCTTGAGAATCCTGAAACAATAGAGTGAAACAGATTATTGTAAGCAAATAATAAATAAACCAAATATAAATCAGCTTTCAAAGCTCGCAATTTAAAACCACTAGACTTTTTTCATGAAATTATGATGTTTTTCAGTGAAAATGATTGATAAAAACTTAAGATTAATTCTTGAATCCATATGCTTGAATGATTATTTAATGATACAAAACATGTGTTGAGTCATTATGTATTTAGTATTTTATAAGAGCTACTATTAGACCGATTATAAAAGACAGCCGTCCATGAGAAAATAATATTTTCTTATATCAAAATTGCAAACGACTGCTGCTCTTGCATTTATAGAAACCCGTTACTAAGTACGTGCTTAAGTAAAATTTGCTTTGGTTTTACCTCTTATATAAGTGTTTCTAGAGTTCCATAGAAGCCACAATAAACACAATAAACTGCTTTGAAGGAACTGCAGTGCTGATTTAAAAATAGGATCGTGCCTTTAATAGAAACCTTGGTAGTCGCAGTTAAGTCACGCGATTTATAAAACTATAAGTGGGTAGGTAACGACGAGTATAATATGGCAAAAGGTTTAATTAAAGCAGCTAGAATAGCCAGGAAGACTATCAGGCAGCACCCATTGGAACTAAAGAAATCCATAAAAAACACAGATACATTAAACTCTTGAAGCACATCAGCCTTGAGAGTTTTCAACAGGTGATTCTCAAAAACACATACCTACTTCTAACCAAGAGATATGAAAGATCTTGCTATTTTGCAAGAGATTCTTACTTGATGAGCAGAGTTGAGCTCTAAAATATATCCAATCTCTCAATAAATAATAAAGGACAACCTAGTGGAAGACGACAGACCTTGAGTTATCGGAATTCCATTATGTTGAACGCGCCACTGGTTTTCCACATATTGAACAGTTTATTCAGTAAACTTGGTAAGATCAACATGCTTACCTCAATTTACTTAGAAACAATATTAAATAGTTTTTCGAAAGACCTTTTACTTATTTAAACATAAATAATGGACGACTGAGCTGTTTTATGTTTGCTATTTGCAGACATTTTATCCACGCCAAATGGGAGCAAGATTTACATATAAAATGCACGTTCTAGACGTAGGCTACGTATTTATCAGAGTCCGACTGGACATGGGTAGTAATGGATACTCCAATCGATCAAACACTGATCAGAAAGTAACACTTTCTGTTTTTATCAGATAAAAACAAAGCTTTTTTGAGATTATAGTGTCCAATTACACTATAATCTCAAACAACAGTTTTACCGAAACATCATCATCGTGTAGGATCAACAATCGATATGAATTGGGGAGATAGCAATGCAATATCGAGATAATTGGTTGATATCCCAGTGAATTGGTTTGGTTTATGGAACCGCATCAAGCTTTGAAATTGTGAACTCGTGAATCTGTACTATTTAGCTGCTTATGTTGTATGTATACGACCTTATAATAAATATTGATCAAATATTGTGAGCAACTCTAAACTAGAAAATGGTGAATGAATACCTGCCTCTAATAGGAAAATTAAGGCATGCTTTTGAAAACTATCGTGTGTTCTGAAGAATCAAATCATGATAGCGTTGCTATTGAAGAAGCAGTCGCAATCTACAGCATCTACTCTCCTTGCAACACTTACCGCCCTATCACTTCCGATCAGTCCTTACGGGGATAAATATACATTGATACTTACGAATTTACTTCTGTCTTTCTCTTTTTGTTTTAGTTCAGCCTGTTTCTTTGCTTGCTGAATGAGTTCGTCGACAAATTCTGTCGCTTGTCGGAGTTTCTCCGGGTCGCTCTTGTAAGAGGCCACACGCTCGGCCAGAGCCGAGGCATCACTGTCCTGTCTCATTTTATAAAAGTTTACAGGACCACAGGTGTGTTCTATCTAAGTCTTAGCAATCACTCACTCACTATATTGTTATTTACTGATTTAGTTTTTAGTGCATAATGTAAGGGATGCGTTTTCAGAGGGTGGTGTCAGTCATTGTATTGGGGAGTTCCCGGCGACGAAGGGCGTGCGTCAGCTTCGGGAGCTGCTTGAACACTGGCTCACGAACGGCTGGCTGGCCGGGCAGGCAGTGACGGTCGATCATGCGCCCAGACAGCAATGCACGGCAGATTATCGCTCGCTTATCATTCTAGAGCTGACATAGGTAAGTACTTAGGTAGTTTAGTTTCAATCGCAGCATCTCAGTTTTCACCCACGCAACGTCTATGTTGAGTAGAAGTAACTAAGCAGGTATTTTACGTAGGTATTTTGTACTTATTATTACTAGTACCTAGATAATATAATTAGTGCCTAATAGTTTTTAGTTACAGTAGGTTCTCTAACACCTTTTAGGTACCCTATCGTCTTAATGTACCTACTCGGCCTTATCCTTGGAAAGACGTGCCTAAATACATGCGGAGATGAATAAGCCGCGGTTCCTTTACAATGTTTTCCACTCCCGCTAGCAGCATCCTACACATGGGATATGAGACTTATGACGACCTCTGTGGCGCAGTGGGCTAAATTCCGCTGAGACGTAGAAGGTTGCACGTTCGATTCCCGCCGCGGGGCAAATGTTTGTATGATCTGCTAGTATTTGTCTCAGGTCTGAGTATTTCTATGAATTACATGTAAGTATGTATTTAAAAAAAAAAGTACCTAGTACCTATTTAAGTAGTAGGTATATTAGTCATGTGGTACCCATTACACAAGCTCTGCTTACTTTGGGTCCAGATGACGGCTTCAAAAATGAAGGAAGTTCTCAATTCGTTTTTTTTTTAGTTTGTTACTTTCAAACTCCGTCATATAGGAACCGATTTGGAAAACTCTTTTATTTGGGAAGGGTTTGAATTCCCATCCCATTTAAATTTAAAGAAAAAACACCACACCTAAAAGTGAGAAAATAGGGGAAAACATTTTGTAATGGGCTTTTAATCGAGTAATTTATAATAAGTAGGTAATTTATAATAAATTACTATAATCTTTAAAAGGTATAAAATGAAGTTGCTTCCGCTGTCTATTCGCTTAGATCTTTTAAACTAGGTACTCAACGGATTTTGAGTATTCAGTACATATTCAGCAGTACCTATTCAGTATTCAGCAATAGATAGAGTGATTCAAGAGGAAGGTTTATGTGTATAATACATACATATTTCAGTACAGAAAGGCCGAAAAAATCAAAGATTTGTAATGTGATGTCGTAACAAACATATTTTTGTGCGCATACCTATAGCGCTAGCTAAAGCTTACGAGATAAGTACATCAAATTAATGTAGGTACTACGGAATTGTATATCTTAAAAATATTGATTGGTATATATTTATCTCCTAAGGATAACCCACAATAACTATTTTTATCTTTTACATATTACAAAAAAAATGTGTTATTTACCATGCTATTTTATACAATACAGTATTAATCCTTATCCAATTAAATACCTTACATACGTTGTTCATTTCATGTAGATCAAAACTGCTCTAAACAGCATTTCATTAAAATGAATATCTTAGAAGATACCTATCAGAGATTTAAAAAGCGGAGGCACAGCGGCTGGCGGGCCCATAGTTTCGTCCCGGTTGGCAGCGGCCGGCGGGCGCGTGGTGCACCATCCCTACTAATATTATATTATAAATGCGAAAGTAACTCTGCCTGTCTGTTAGTTTGAACCGATTTTAATGAACTTTGGTATTTGGGGAAGGACATAGGCTACATTTTATGTAGGTACGCGCGCGAAGCCGCGGGCAGCAGCTAGTACGTATAATAATAAATTTGAAAGCAAAATTGCATCCCTAAGGTAAAGGATTTTTTACAGGCTCAAATTCTATTCTTATTTTTAGTTTTTTAAAACGTTTTGTCGCGATGCGCTATGAGCCTTCCAATAGCAACGGCTGATAGGTGAACCAAGAATGCCCCAAGAATTTTGGTTATTTTGCCTATTTGGGCTCTGTGAGCTGTAGACCTCGCGAACATTTTTCGAAATGACTGAAATATAACTTTTTTACGTGAAAACGTCAAAAAAGTTCCCCCATATCTAGGCCATTTTGAAAAATTTTCAAAAACTGAATCGACAAAAAAATCTTTGTAGTTATAGAACCTACTCAGAAAATTTTCCGAGTATTGGTTGAGAAATGCGACCTGTAGAGGAGAACATCCGGACAGACGCCGGCCGGCCGGACAGAGATAGGAAAGCACTTTCGCCTAAGGTGAAGCGGAAACGCTCGCGCTTCGCGCTCGCTCGGTCAATTACTATTGCAAAGGTGCTAATGCCTCTAATGCTTCTCGGCATCTGTAAATTTGATAGTTTCCCAATCGAGGCGAACACTATCGACCAGATGAAATTCGAGTTTATCTTACGAATCGTTATCCTCTTATTAGCGCCTCTAACGATTCATTAACATTTTTAACATTTTTTTGTTGATCGAGATGCTCGCCCAAAATCTGCTGATTTGAGCGAGCATCTCGTTCGGTAAAAGTGTGCACCTCGATTGAGATACTGTCAAAAATCTCGTTATCAGCTTTCTGGCACTAACCACTCTTGTAAACCACTTTTATTTACAAAACAAAGCGAGCAAACGTGAAACACTTTAAAACGGAAACAACAGTTGTAAAATTCTATTTTTAATCTGGTTTTGGCAATGCAAAGAAACAATGTGAACAAGAAGTTAAATTGAATTAAGTACCTACCTATTGATGTAGGTAGTATGTATGTAACTCTGTAGGCGTTGGCATGCACCTTTTTTTAACCGACTTAAAAAAATCAATCGTAAATTTTTTTTTATATGTAGATTATGTTCGCGGATAACTTCGTCGTTTATGAACCAATTTTGATGGTTTTTTTTGTTGGAATGGAGATATCCCAAGGGTGGTACACTGATAAGGAAACCAGGATCTGGTGATGGCATCCCAGAGAAATCGAGGGGAACTTTCAAAAATCGTAGTGGCATTTGTTATTTTTTTCATTAAGTATTTTAAAGCACTATTAACGACTACTATTTAAGACTTTCCTGTTTGAAGTCGTTTTTTCTTTGTTAAAAATTATATTATTAACCTAGCCATAGACCAAAATCAAGATTTCATTATGGGTAATATCTCCAGTTTATTTAAAAGATTAAAACCTTACCTAGGTACAGTACTTATTTTTGTAACACTTCTGTCCAATTAGCAAGCAATCGTTAATAATACTAACGAACCATTGCCCTAATATGTACCTACCTACTATAAAAGGCACCGTGGCTCTACGTGACCAACTCGTTAAGCTAGACCTCAATGTTATAATTTCCTAACCTTATTGTAATGTGATTATTTGACTGGAATAAATAAGTTTATATTTACCTACTATGTATATTGTTCGGCTAGGTATGTAGGTAGGTACTCAATTACTTACCTTCTATTTATCCTATACTCACATTAGGTAGCGTGGTGCTTAGTACGTTCTGTCCTTGTCTCTCTATATGTGGAATAAAATACAGATTTAAACAACACATTAATTAGTGTGCTCGACAGTGACTGTGACTTAGCTTCTTCGGCTGATGTTTTTCTTTCTTGGTGTTCTTTGTACAAAGTTTCATATTTTACAGGATCATTTTGATACTTGTGGCATATTGAACACTGTTCTTTTTTTGGAACAAAGAAAGAATAGTTGTAATCAGTACCAAATACTCGCCTGTATTTACTTTGTGACAGTGCGGCTTTGTTCTGGGCTTTGCATGCTTTCTGGTACATCTGATACATTTTGGCGATTGAAAGTTTTTGGTCCAAGTACAATCGTTTCGATGATTTTCTGCAATAGTGCGATTCCATTTTTGGAAACCTTTCGATATGGTCATACTTTAGATCTTCAGGATTAAGTACTTTTATTAAAAGGGACCTTTTTCCCGCGGTTATCTGACTTGGCGAGGCTCTACGTCCCCAACAACTATTGCAGCATCAGAAAGCACCGACTGTTCCAGGAACCTTCTTCTCGCACGGTTGCGTACGCACAGTCTCCCATTGCATTTACTCCTTCTGCACTAAATGCCCTCTTGAATGAGAGCCCAGAATGTGATGTGTTTGCGGACGGATGGAAGGTGATTCTATCTGAATGTCTGAGATTCTGTGAGAAGTCTGTTTGAGTGTGTAGAAAGACCTTACAACCAGTTAATATTTTTATTTGTATTTTCATTTAAGGTATTGTTCTTTTTTAATTAGTGTTATTGACATGTTCGTACTAATTAATAAATAAATAATAATAAATCTGTCCCATCAAATATGCCATACTCGTTCACATATTTTAGGACTTTATTAATAGGACCATTTGATATCAACGTCGCCATGAAAAACGTACTACATACTCTTATTTTCGCATCTTGTTTGAAAAAGTAGTATTCTCTTGAAATAGTATTTTTTTTGTTTTTTACAATGTTATTGCTTCTCTTAGGGTTTTTTTGTTTTACATGTCGCAATATGAACTGTTTCTGCCCTTTGAAATCTATTAGTGACCAATAAGATTTGCAAATGTTGACTCTGTCTTCATCTGTAAAGTCACTACAGCTAAATCGGCAACCTCTATCCATACAAGCTACTGGCTCTCGTGTTTTGGCAGGCATCGTCTTTCCTGATGAACTTTGATAAGGATTACAGCTATGTTTGTTGTTTTTGTTAATGTTTTTCTTACATTTTGATGGATCAAATTTTTTCCAACGGCTTGCAGGGTTTTTTGTTATTGCTGAAGGCAGGTCATCTCATACTGAAGGAGCTACAAGTTTGTCTGAAATTTTATCATTTCTTATCAAAGATGGACTGGCTGCTTCCAAAACATTTACCGCTCCATCTATCTCTGAAGAGCTAACAGATGTGGCATCTGAATCTGAAATCCCACAAGACGATACGAGTGGAATCTTTTTAGGGGTACAACAGTCTTCGTCAGAGTCTTCTTAGAGTGAAGATTCTTCTAAAATTGACCTTGGTGGTCGTGGGTGGTAAAAATTAAAGTCATCGGATGTAATAGTGGATTTGCTTTCATTAATGTACTTTAGTTAGATTTTGCAGAACGTAAAGACCGAAAAACGCACGAATACCTTGATTAAATGTTACTTTTGATCTGTTGATGACTCTTACCGGACAACAGAATTTCATTTAATTCATAGCTTTTTGTCTGCAAGAAATATTAACTAAGAGACATTAAGTGGATCGCGGCGAATACATTGTATGCGAAATGTAACTAAGTGACTAAGTGAGTAGTGCAGCCTCAGTACTTGAATAATATTGTAAGTAAAGCGATTGAATTAAAATTACTTAAGAACCCTTAGATGATCTTTGTAGACATATTTATGCCTTAACGGGTAGTTATGAACTTCTGAAATTCTTGTAATATCTAAAATTTTAATAAAAGCAGCTCTATTACTTTCAGAGAAGGTACATAATGGGTTTAAAAACACTTTGGCATTGTTAACTTATTTTGGCAAAAAAGTCACTTAATGACTATTCGCACCACAACGACGCTATGTTAGGAGATGTATGTAGATGTATCAACCCAATGAGCTCTTATTCGCAACTAGTTTATTAAGTAAAATAATAAAACATGTAAATGATAATCTAGGTTAGACAAGTGGAACATTTCCTATACAGGAAATGTCGAGTCTACAAATATTATATGTACTAGGTCAATACGATAGCTCGTACACTATAGGTGGATAATTATAAAGAACGTATTTTGTCATATTCACTTATTTTATCTAAGTATAGGTACCTAAGAGCTATAAGAGCTTAACTTGACTGACAGACTGGCTGTCATCTTCATTCATCTTCGCCGAGCCGAAACCGCTAAAGCTAGAAAGCTTAAAATTGGAAGGTAGCTTTCTTTTACAGCAAAATCACCCTAAGACGGGTTTTTATGAAATCTTATCCCTAAGAAGGTGAAAACGAATGTATGAAACTTTTTAACGCGTGGTGCGATTTCATTGATTCTTGAAACATGAAAGAATAAATAAAAATGCAAAATAAATGTAGGTACGCGTGTTTAAGGATTTTTCAAAATAACTCTCATAAAGGAGTAAAATGGGTTGTGAATGTTTGTATGAATACATTGGCGGGTGTGATTAGTTTGAAACTTATCAATAAAATTTGGAAAGGAGATAAATTGCATCCCGGGGAAGGATTGAAGCTACAGTTCCTTTCTAAAAAATGCGAACTAAGTCGCAAGCAACAGGTGATTATGAATAAAAAGATAGGTAGATCAAAAGATAAGAATTATATCTACTTAAAACGCTGTATTCATTATTGTAATTTGTTTTGTGAATTTAATAAATAAATCAACAACAATTACAAAACAATCTACGAATAAATATTTTTTTATATAAAAATAAATTGCCGGACGTGTTTTGTCTGCCGTAATATTCTTGCAAAAATATGAAAATGACTGGACTGACATGAAATTTTTCTTTGTTTTGTTCAACTCAATGCTGGGATTGTTTACAATCAAATACATTTTGGAAGGTACAAGGTTCACTAGGTTATTTAGTATATAGGTAAGTAATAAATATTGGTGGACAGTGCCCACACCATCTAGCTCCAAATAAGCCTTGTCGTCATGGTCACTATGGTGACCATGACTGATAGATTACTTATACATTTCTAAATACATACTAATGATACCTATAATACTCTGACAGAGATGTTACAACAAGTGTTTACAGAAATCGAACGTAGTTTCATTTATTTTCTCAAGAAAATATCTAGCATTTAGGAGAGCATGGATCAGGCGGAGCCGGCGTCGGCGGACATGTCGGCGGTGGCGGCTCTTCCGGCGAGCTCGGGCAAGTCCGATCGCCGGAAACGCACTCGAAGTAGCAATGGCCATCCCACCACCATGGTAGGCCTGGAGTTGGGGCGCAAAGGAAACAAACCTGAAATAAACGGCACGTTGACGAGAAAGACGTGGAATACGTAAAATAAACTAGCCTAGCTGTAGCTTCATCAGTAAGCCACCCGTATCCGTACGAACTGCATATGCAGCGGAACTAAGCCTATCGGCAAGTCTTTCAATTTGTGGTCCTCACTGTAAGACCTAGGAAGATCGTGGAATCTACAAGATTTATTGCCTCTCCATTAATTTCAATATTGGTCGGCTATGACTTACATTTGGCAAAGTGAATTTTTAACTTTTCATTTTTTTAACATTAGCTATGTAAAAGATTATTTACAGTTAACCAGCAAAGAACTAACTTTAGCTCTATCAGCTTTAAAAATTAAAGACGTAGGTACCTACTCACACCCGAACCGATGCGTCAGAGCCATATTCCACCTCAAAATGATGGATTCATGTAAACCATTCTTTATTAAACCAACGATCTTGACCATTTCCTCGCTGTATATTTTTGAGACAGCTATGTTTGTTAGAAATAACCCAGACTTATTTTTTACGGCTTTGATGTTATGGTTCGTACTAGACGAGATGACTATAAAGTCTGTGTTCGTGACTCAAAGACTACAATGATGCGCAACAATATCTTTTGGGCGACTCTAATCATTTATTCACCATCTTTAATGTTTCAGAGAAAGTTCAAAGCCATAATGTACCTACTCGCAAATTATAATAACATACTTACCTACTTGTTATTAAAGTTAAATTCATGACCGATAAAAATATAAGTATTATGTATGTTATTTTTAGTCTATAATTTAGTAGGTTGCATAATCACGCATAATCATGCATTATTACACTGTTGATATTAGAGACATTGGTGGCAATTCGGTTGGTTCATTTCTAAAATTAGGAATTGTCTAAAATTTATTTATTTAGTCATAGCATTTGTAAAACCTATTCAGCTGGTAGAATCTATCAAATTAGGAATGCTTAATTAAGTTAGATAAAATTAAATTAGGATAAGTTAGTAGCAGCAGATACCAAAGGTTAATTTGACAGTTAAAAACCTAATTTTAGCTAAAACTAGTTGGTGCCAACAGAATTGAGGCCATTGCCAGCTGAATAGGGTAAAATAGGTATAGGGCACCAAAGCACCGACTGACACCCAAAAGTTGACTGACAGAACAAAATTACAAAAAAAATAAAAATATCTCGTTATTTACATGACGTGTGCAATATTTTTTTCCGCATATGGAAATATTTTGTCCGTCATTTTCAATCAAAACATCAAAAGTTTTACTACCGACGTGCTTGTGGCGAGTCGTTGCATGCGTGGTTCCCGCTAAAAACCTGATTTACTAGGAAACCTACTTAGAGTATGAGCCTTCCCAATTTAAGCATTTTGTCAGATTAGAAGATTAGCAAGAAGTAATGATCGATTTGAGTGGTTTTTATACTAAATAAAAACTTGATAAATCAAGCTTTGATTATATTTATACCTTTAACTTTTAATTCTCATGTTTTAACCTTTTTGAAAAAGAAATTGACTGTTCAAGTATTGGGTACAATTTAATTTGCTTGACCCAAAAAATGACCGGTCCATTGACCCATTCAACTAATGGAGAAATAGCATAATGTAAAATTATGCTATTTCTTATAGACCTTATAACTTAGAATCTATCGCTTAAAAGATAAAAATAAAATATCTCAAAATAGTTTTAGTTCATCTATGAAGCTAATTACCTACCATAAGCTGAACATATGTTTTTTGTGTTTTTGATTATTTTATGTTTTTTATTCAGTACGAAATCTTGATCTGTTCAACTTTAGGAATCATGCTCAAAACTTGAGCTTATTAATATATGTACATTTTATTCGTTCAACTTTAAGGTGTTGTTCCTTAAAATGAACAGATATCCATAAGCAAAGCCAGCTTCAATTTAATATCCCAAAGGGTACACACAAAGGGTAGAAAAGGGCTAAATAAACTGTTATCAGATGATGAAGAAGATAAATTGCTAGGTACTTGGATTTTAAATTTGGCCAAAGCTGGCTTCCCTGTAAACGCAAATGATGAAATTAAAAGTTTGAACCTGAAACCAGGCAAAATATGGTTGCAGCTATTTTTGCAAAGGCAACCTAACATCACGAAAAGGCATGCAGAAATAATTTCTAATTTATAAAGATCTAAATTTATAACAGTACCTAAATTCCTTTTAAAATGTTAGTTCAATTATTGTAGGCAAATCGTTCATAATGAGGGGTCGGCGTTCATCTATAGGGGAAAAATCCAAAATCTTCGACAAATAGTAATTTTGCAAAAAAAATAGTAGACGTGGTAATTTTCTTTTTCAGCAGTCAAATCTTGAATATGTAAGTAATTATTAAAAAATACTGGCAAGCGATAATATCATAAAGTAAAGGAGGAAAAGCTACTCAAAGTTATCAAAAACGCTTAATCGTTCATCTTTTGGTGCCACTAACCTATAGGTATACATATCGATTTAATAATAATTAAGTAAGTAGGTAGGTACATCTAATAGGTATATAACGAATTTCAGGAAATATGACTAGCTCTCAAGAAATTCGTTAAAAGTTTAAAACTGTAAAATAACCATCTAGGGTCAATCGTCTCGCTACGTTTTGCTAATGCTATGTCGTCATGAAAAGGAAAGGTCCGCTTCTCCGCTCTCAGGTTTATAATTTTACTAAAGTTTCAGGAAATCCTGTCAGATTTTTTACTAGATTACTCAGATGTTTTATCTGTGCTAATAAAAACGTTTATGGAGGTCGTAGTCATTGTATGTACCTACCGTTGTTCGAGTGTAAATAGCCGCAGTGAATCTCTTTGCATTTCGCATTTCTGGTAAACAACAGGTAATATTTTCCCGCCATTTTGTTTTTCACCTAAGAACTATATACCTAGTACCTATAGAAAGTCTTACAAAATCTGTCAATAATAAACACATCAATTAAACGGTACACTCAAGTCAGGATATACAATTTAAGGTTTATTAAATTTTTTGCTAAGCAATTTAAAAGATGGGAACCAGCTTGTTTCGAAGTTATTTTGTGTAGGTAAATAGTATAGGTAAGTACTTACCTACCTAACATAAAGTTGAACTTTATGACCCATCTCCGAAGTTATTTTTTTTAAACTTCTGTGGTTCGCTACGTGTAACTAAAGAACATCATAGACTTGGAAAGCCACAAGCGGAAGGACTTTGGCTATATAAAATTGTTAGGTAAGTCTTACTGTATCGGGTTTAATTCCTTTTCCTGGTTTTTGTTTTTTGGTACGGTCTGGTATTAGACCTGGACCTTCAGCAATAGGTGCTACCACTGGTGGTGCCACTGAATTCATTGCACTCCGTTCAAAATAATACTGGTTTGAATATTTGTATACCGGTCCTCGTGGTATATCCGGAGGAGGTATGGTTCTGGGGGACATTAGCGGCGGAAATCGACCGTGCAAGGTATGCGGTCGGCCAAGCAGAAAATCTCGTAGCATTTTCAATCCTACAGACACGTCTCTGAAGTCCCATTTCCATTTTTTCATTATTGAGTTGTGATAATTTTACCAACCAATTAATTTTTATTGATACCTAGGTTTTTTTCCATGGAATAGTTGATTATGATTTGTGTCAATGATGACAATCACAGACTACATTGATGCTAATTAACGCATGACATGACAATGAAATGAAGTAAGGATCATTCATTTTTCTATTAGGTACCTACCTACCTAGGTGATAAGCATCCTCCTTGATACTCCTCCTCCTTGATACTATCCTCCTTGGTACCCTTTTTGGTCCAGCAGCTTTCCCGATCGTTTCAGCAATTCCTACCTTTAGCTTTAGCTAGAACAGCATCCTATAATTATAACCTGTCATTGACAATGTCAGGGTTCGTCTAGGTACCTACCTATACTAGGGGTGCAAGGTCGGGTAACCTCCTCGTGGTGCACCCTGGTATCGCACGGTGGCCAGTAACCCGACACGGAGAATCTCTCCACGTGTCGCTCTGATTAGCAGAGGGCACCGTGAGATGAGGCAGGGGGAGAGGACCGCATATGCGGTCCAAGAAAGGCTTGTGGCCATAGCTCGTGGAGCTCTGTCTTGTAAGGCGCTCAGCCTTATAAGATAGAGTTCTGCGGGCCACGTCCGAAAGCAACGAAGCGGGGACGTGCTTGGTGTGCATTTCCCAGTCGCTTGTTGGGAAGGGACACTCGCAATTCGTTTTCTGACTTGCGGCCGCTCGGTATCCCCACACTGGGTCGGGGAGACCCGTGGGCCGAGTGATCTTGGGGGCCTTTGACGGTAGGATTTAGGGCGTCCGGACGTCATTGGCCCTTGAGAGGGGTGGCGGCACTTTGCGATGAGGTGTCGTAGCATGTACCCAGGTAGGCTAAGGGGGATTTTCCTCCTTGCTAGCGTTCAGCCGTTCGGTATGCGCTGCTGGGTCGCTTAGTGGGACCGAGTCGCGGAAGGGATGGGGGCTTCCTCCGCGCGTCTTTTGAATGAGGGTGCAGTGGTTGAAGCGGGGACGAGCTTGGAGTTGCCTGGTGAAGGAAGTCTGGTGGAGGACTCCGCAGTACCACTACTTCTGACCGGCGGGCGGCGGCACTCTGCGAGTAAGTGTCGTCTATATACCCAGCAGGCTTATGAGATGGGATCTGCCGACGTCTCGCCGCACGGTATTCGCAGTTTCTTTTAGATTCTTGTGGGACTGCGCAGCTCACTGGATCCGTGGGTAGTCGGAGTGAGGGCTCCCGGCTATCCGTTCGCGGGCTCGGGGAAGGCGGCAGTTAACATGTGTGACGTGTTCTGCCGTAAGCACCGAGCCGGTGTGGGGGGGTGGCTTGCCACTCCTGGGATGGGCAGCGGCTGCAGCACTTTGCGAGAGGGGCACCAGTGCGTTCCTATGGAGCCCCTTGGCCCCTTAGCCCCTTGGCCCCGTGGCCCCTTGGCCCCTTGGCCCCCTGACATGCAATGAGGCTGGTCACCGGGGAGTTTTAGTGAGTCGTCTGTCGTTTTTTAGACAGCCAACCTCACACATTCCATTTGCACCCCTCAGTGCATTGGAAATCTGGTAGCAGATATCTCCTCGTCAAAAAAAAAAAGATAGGTATCTATAATAAAAAAGCTAGTAAAAATGATATTTATGATAATGCACATTCAGTATACAGGCAGTTGTAAAAACGGTTCCTGATTATTTGGCTCATACCAGTACAAGATAATTCACGCTATGTTCCGTTAGTATAAGGCAGCTAACGAAGGTCATACCTAGTCCTATTATAAAAGATGTGACCAAAACTCCGTAAAATAGAACGCAAAGTATGTTCTGAAACCTTTATTCGTTTTTGACTTAACTATGTAGTGCGTAACTAGCTATAAATTAATACTGTGTATAGTATTAGTTTATATCTAGGATACTAGGATTTAATTTTGATAAAATTATATTAAACTACAAATAAAAAAGGTCAAAATAATTTCCTTACATTCACATATAATACTATACTATAATATTATACGATAGTATTTTATTTGCAGTCGCTTTACTTATTTCAAATGTATTTACGAACGTACGTAATAATCTGTCAATGATATGCCATTGTCATCTACTATACCGTCGAAACAAAACTCCCGCGTTTTCTGAAAGTTGTCAAAAGAAGTTCATTCAATGGATTTTGTTGAGATGAATGTTTTTATTTGAAGTTATTATTTATCTTAACCCCTTATTAATGTTGCATGCTGTTTAATTAGTATTATAAACATGAAAACTAGCAAGTCGCCTAAAAGTGCAGAGGTGACACCGTCAAAAAAAAAGCTAAAGCAAGCTAGGCTTCCATTCAAGCTCATTGGCGAAATTTCTCCGGCTCCCGTTACTCCTCCAGGAAGAAAAAGAAAACTTTCTGCGACTGAAGTTGAGCCTGTACCAAAAGTTGGTAAGATAACAAAAGAAAATGATATTGTAGATATTGTTATCAGTGATGATGAAAGCAAGGATGGACAAACAGCTGATAATCTTGAGAAAATACCCAATCCATATGTCAATCTCGTTGACACGGCGTTCAAGAAGAAGCAGAAGGCTAAAACATCTAAGAAAAAGAGAAATGCGAGGAAAAAGTCGGAGGTAAAAGAAAAAGATTTAATTGAAGAAATAACAAAATCTGATGACAATAAGGACTGCGAAATGGAGATTGATGAACCAAATACTAACCAAGAAAGTATTAGTATTAAAGCAAGTTCTCCCAAAAAGGACTTAAAACTGAGTAAAGAAAAGACTGCATGTTTAAATATATCTAATGTAGATATTGTAGATCTAGAAGATTCTAATAGTTCTTCTGAGGTGAAACAAACTGATAGCAATATTGAGTTATCAGAAGAATGTAAATCCCAAAACAAAGCTGAAGAGACAGTTGAAAAAAGCCCTGTAAATCCTAATAAAGATGACAAAGAAAACTCTCCTGGTGTGAAATCAGATGATATGTCTGAAAAGACTGAAATAAAACCTCCATTTACACCAAAGAGAAGCGCTAGAAACAAGGCTAAAGTAGAAGAGAATAATAACAAAGGTTCGCCAAGTTCTAAGGTTGATGAGACGGTGACCTCAAATCCAATTACCCCTAAGCAGAATGGAAGCTCGTCGGTAACAACGTTAGATGAGTCTATCAGTGAGCCTGCAGCAGTTAGCCTCACTCCCAAACAGGTCAGCTTTTTTAACTCTCCTTTTTAAAATAATCCTGTTGCTTTCCAGATAATGCATACCTACTTAAAATACAATGCCTAAAAATTTAAACAGTATAAATATTAAAATCAACCTCTATTGAGCAGTGGGCGAAGGCCTACCTGAGATGCAGAAGGTTGCAGGTTTAATTCGCTGCAAGACACATGATTGTATGATCTGCAAGTAGTTGTCGCGTGTCTGCATGTTTTTCTATGTAGTTACAAAATATGTGTGAAATATCCAGTGATATTTATTTATTTTTAATAAACAAAATTATATTAGTGTACAATTCTTAAAATTATATTCTAATATTATTTTATTCAATTCAATTCAATAAATCTTTATTCAATAAAATCACAAGGACCACTTTGAATTGTCTTCTTACATGCTAGTGAATCTAGGTGCCTGTTCCTCCTAACCCCACTTCAAGAAGAATCCGGCAAGAAACTTGTCCGGTCTTAACACTTTTTTGTATGTTCCTTGTCATTTTTGTTACGGATGAGTCAAGTTGGAGCAGATTCATCCCAAGTTTTTTTGTCATCTTAATAATCAGATATTTTATAATATGCTAGACAGTTTCCGTTTAATTATGTTTTTCAATTTACCAATTGTCAAATCTAACACGTCGCTTGGGACCTTGTTATAGAAGCATACACTTTGCCATATAAAAGACTTATTAACTTTAGCAAGCCTAACAGTGGGAACAGCAAGTTTATCTTTTTTTCTAATGTTAATACTATATCGCAATTTTTTTTAAATAAACGAGCATTTTTGTATATATACTGACAAGGCACCATTATAATATTAATTTCTTTAAACTTATTTCTAACTGATTCTCTGGGGCCCATGTTATAAATCGCATGAACAGCCCTCTTCTGCAACACAAATATGGCGTCAATATCAGCAGCACTCCCCTACAATAGAATGCCATATTATGATATAATGCTATGAAAGTAGCTGAAGTAAACGAGTCTAGGAGTATCTACGTCGGTAAAATGGCGGATTTTTTTAATAGCATATGCCACAGAGCTGAGTCTCTTCGAAAATTTATCTATGTGCGGGCCCCATTGCAGCTTATTATCTAAAGTAATGGCTAAGAACACTGTGGTGTCGACGAGATCTATCTTTTCGTTTGTAATTTTTACATTGGCTTTGACCTGTTTAACATTGGGCAGCATAAAAACGAATGCATTTCGTTTTTTTCTCGTTAAGTAATAAGTTGTTTACATTAAATAATTACAATCTAGCCAATGAGTAATTTAACTTTGATTTATTTTTATTAAATAAACTATGCCTAAGAATGTTGTATTTGATATCAAATCTTTATGTTTGAAATCTTGATACTTTCAGCTCCAGAAAAAACTAGAATCTGCCAAGAAAAGAGAAAAACTTGAAAAAGAGAAACAAGAAAAGGAGCGTAAAAGATTAGAGGAGAAAGAGGAACGAGCTAAACAGAAACAGGAAAAAGAGGACATGAAGAAGAAAGAAAGGGAGGAGAAAGAAGAGGCGAAGAAAAAGGAAAGGGAAGAGAAAGAGGAACTTCGTAAAAAAGAGAAGGAGGAGAAAGAGAAGCAGAAAGAGTTGGAGAAAAGTTAGTATTAAAAACTAACATTTTGTTTCAAACATGCAGCAACATAAGGCACTATCTATTATCAACGCAAAGTTTCTTCTCAGATTGCTTAATATGAATATTATTATACTCAGATATGATACTCTCATTAAAATGTTATTGGTTGCTCAAAGGAATCAACCCTTGATTATAATATACTAGCTGCTACCCGCGGCTTCGCATGCGTGGTACCTACATAAAAAGTAGCCTATGTCCTTCTCCAAAGTCCCGTATAATCTCTATACCAAAATTCTTCAAAATCGGTTCAGCTGTTTAGACTTGAAAACGTAATAGACAGACGAGCAAGAGTTACTTTCGCATTTATAATATTAGTTAGATTGGGTTATTTTGTCATAAACAAATTTCAGAACAAAGGGAAGAAAAAGAGGAATTGAAACGCAAAGAAAAGGAAGAAAAGGAGGAACAAAGAAAGAAAGAAAAAGAGACCAGGGAAGAGGAGAAACGTAAAAGACAAGAAGCTCTGGACTCAGAGAAACTGGTATGCTATGACAATATTTTTACCAATTAACGGTTGGATACAGTTGAATAGTTGTTTTCTGGTGTCCTACTAGCTTTGGGCTGCATAAAACCTTTTGATCTTGGAATCTTGAATATTAGATCTTTGAATTCTCACCCAGTACAATCATTTTTGTGATGGAACAGCATAGAGTTTATTCTGTGACTGGGTTTTAAAAATTTTGAATAAATAAATAAATATTGCTGGGTAATTTACACAGCATCGCCAGACAGACCACAGACACAGACCAAACAAAGCAAAGCTTGTTCTATAGACCAGATGGCTGATAGAATACATATATAGTTGTAAATACATACTTATGATACTTATAACACCCAGACACAGAACAAACGATTATGTTCATCACACAATTGACCTGGGAGGGAATCTCACTACCTACAGTGTAGAAGGCAGAGTTACTACCAACTGAACTAAGAAGCCAGTCAAATTTACTAGCATAATAAGTATTCTATCATTCATCTGTTTGTATCAGTATGCTATCAGATTGTGCTGTGTAAATTATATCACCAACATTTATTTTATTAATGCATAGGTTTACAAACAAACCCATACAAATTCATTGATTATTATTATTAAGCTTTTATTATATGTATAGTACCTGGATGACTGAGCTTAGCTCGGTATAAAAGACGGATAAAACGACGATTCTCGATTTTCTAAAAATGAAACCTAGCTAGATCGATTTATCGCCCCCGAAACCCTCTGCATACTAAATTTATTGATAATCATTGGAGCTGTTTCCGAGATTCAGATGATATACACATATACAAGAATTGCTTGTTTAAAGGTATTAGTTATAAAAGCCTTTTTATTATTTTCACATCTTTTAGATAAATAGATTCCAAATGTGTGTTAGTAAAATTTTTCTTATTCTAGTAAAAGCTCTCCAGGGTAAAAGCTTCTTTCAGGGTGCTTCACGTCTGCCTGTGTTTTGCACTGATTGTCCAATTGGGACCTGCTACTTCTTTCAAGTCATTACCCTGCCACTTTTTAGATCTATCAATTCTTCTATTACCCTTAGGGCCTTTCCATTTTGTGGTTTGCAATGTCCATCTGCTGTCTTTGCTTGAAGAGATATGTCCAGCCCATTTCCACTTTAGTTTTAGTGCATATTTGAGTGCATCTGTCACCTTGCTCTTGAGTCTTATATCTTTTTATCTTTTCTATTTTGGTTATATTTAGAAGACTCCTTCCCATGGCTCTTTGGCAAGTTCTTAATTTAGTTTTTATTAACTGAAATGTTACAGCACTTATAACTTAGCATTATATTGGGGTTAGAATTCGTTTTGCAGTTTAGTAAGATGCAAAGACCTCCAGCTCCAAAGACCACCAGCGGGTGAAAATAAGTAATCGGAACATTAAACACTTTAATATTTTAATATTAAGAATAGGCGAGAAACCACTTGAAGTTGAAACTCAAAGAATTATATTCATAGATACTTATTTGCAAATTCAACAGGAACAAGAAGCCAAGAAGAAGAAGGCAGCAGAAGCTTTTGCAAACTTCTTTGTCCCAAAGCAAAAGATTGAAAAGGACCAAACTGTTGGAGCAATCAAAAATAGTATGCTGTCAAGTTTTACAATGAAATCTGACATGAGATTAGCTCCGACTACTAGAACCCAGCTATCAGAAGAGAAAGCAAAGGATTTAGAAAAGCTATTGAAGGAGCAGAGTGTCTCTGAACATAAATTGTATGTGAAAAGCTTGAGGAATGGAGTGAAGCCGCTGACTGGTGGAAAAACATGGCCGCTGTGCGACTTAAAAGATGATGACGTAATATTAGTTGGTGAGTGAATTAGGGATCTGAGGTGTTTACCTGAGCCTGGTGATTAATGGGGTTTGTTTTTAATTTGTTGAAGAGTGTTAAAATTTTAACATAAATGTATGTGTGTGTGAGTCTGTGGTTTCATAGATAACAAATGGATGAACGATTTTGATTTCGTTTTTTTGTTAGGAAGGTGGCTTCATCGAATATGGTTTATGAAAGTCTGTGCAGCCATTTGAAGAGCATCATTTCTTTAAGAGTAGGTAAAGGTATGAGCAATTTCCACAGGTCTGATTGGTTTGAGTTCGATCCTGTTACAACATTCAATTATAAAGCAAGAGCATGGTAACTTAGACCTGATTCTACATGGAATCTGCAGGATGCTCAACTTTCAACGACCGCAGTGGTTCTCTCCCGGTTGAGATGCAAAAGGTTGCGGGTTCGATTCCCGCCGCGGGACAAATGTTTGTATGGCAAAGTCTCGTACAGAAGCTAGTTTATAATATAACGAAATTTTTGCAGAAGATGAGCTGCCCCCTTCAGACGGAGCTGGTGAGATCATCACTTGTGAGTTAGCTCCTCGCGAGAGACTGCGCCCCAAGCTCTTCAGCTTTCACGAGAATCGCCGCCCGCCTTATTGGGGTACTTGGAGGAAAAAAAGCAAGCTTGTCAAGCCTAGGAGGCCTTTTGGACAGGATGAGGTATGTTATAGTCATTCATATTCATACCCTTAGTACCGCCGCATCTGGGCCCCCCCCCCGTTGATCCTCTACACTTCTCTGTGGAGCAAATGTGGCTTACCATGACCATCAAAAGTATGGCTATATGTAGACCTTTTTTTCGATGCAATCACTGATTCAGTTAATGCATTGCCTAGCTGTGACCATATAATTTTACTAGGTGATTTTAATATAAATCATAATTGTAAACTTAATAAATTTCGTACTTTCTTAAACTGCCTTAGCCTGTCGCAAATAGTCACTATGCCAACTCATTTTATTGATGTATCCGAGTCGCTTCTTGATGTTGTATTTACTAACCTATGCGCAAAAACTATTATTGATGACCCTGTAGGCCGTATAACCGGCAATCATCTCATCGTGTGTGAGCTCAAAATCAAGCGCGATAAAATACCACACCACTTTCTAACTTATAGACCTTTTAACGATATATCTGTTGACATTTTTAATCGCGATTTGGAATCCATACGATGGGATTTGATTGCAACGCTGGAACATGTCGACCTAATGGTCAACTTGTTCAACTCCTACCTAGTGACGTTATTTGACCTTCATGCGCCTTTTAAAACGATTACCATTAAAAACCGTACCCACCCTTGGATTACCTTTACTATTAAAGAAATGATGAAACTCCGAGATGAAGCACTTCTAACATATCACAAAACGAAGTCTCAGAGTAAAAAAATATATTATAAAGACCTTAAGTCTGTTGTTAACAGTGCTCTAATGCAAAATGCATGCAAAATGAATGACCCTAAAGCTCTATGGAAAAACCTAAAATCTACGATTCTTCCTCATAAGAATAACGAGTTACCATCTGATTTCCAAGACCCCAACATGATTAACAATCATTTCTTAAACATACCCGGCAATTATGCGGTAAAAATGTCTCACCTATTTTTCCATGAATTTAATAGGAATAGTAAAGCAGTTTTTAGCATAAGCCCTGTTAGCTGTGATACAATTATTAAAATAATAACTTCTATTAAAACTAACGCAGTAGGCACTGACCAAATAAACTTAAAAATGTTATTAATGACCCTGCCCCAATCTCTGGAGGTGTTAACTAAAATTATAAATACCTCGATCCTGACTTCAACTTTTCCTGACGAATGGAAAGTGGCTTCCGTCCTACCTTTACCTAAGATATCTAATCCTGTGGCAATGAAAGATTTAAGGCCTATAAGCATTTTACCTTGTATCTCTAAAATTCTTGAGAAAGCGGAATGTAATCAGCTGACTGAATTTCTGGAAGTCAACAATATACTACCTGAATTACAGTCAGGTTTTAGAAAGGGACGTAGTACTGCTACTGCACTTCTAGACGTAACAGACAATATTCTTAATGCACAGGATAAAGGCATGGTCACACTGTTGGTACTTCTTGACTTTTCGCGTGCGTTTGACTGTCTGAATATTGCCTTATTATTGTCCAAGTTGAGCTACTATGGGTTTGCTGCTACTACTGTAAAGTGGTTTGATAGTTATTTGAGTGGTCGCCGCCAGCACGTCAAAATTACTAAAAATGATGGTTCTAGTGTTTTTTCTGACGAAGTTTTTGTAAAGAAGGGGGTACCTCAAGGGTCTATTCTGGGCCCCAAACTGTAAATATCATATCTACGCTGACGACGTCCAAATCTACATTTCATTTAAGTTAGAGGATGCTTCTTTTGCTATCCGGAAGCTTAACGATGACTTGTCCAGAATATCTGGTTTGTCACAGGAAAACGGTTTATTACTTAATCCACTAAAAACTAAGTTTATGGCCTTAGGTACTAAATACATGCTTAATAATTTAGACCTATCATCGGGCATCTCACTCAAGGGTGAACCAATTGAGCGTGTGTATGAGGCACGTAATTTAGGTCTCATTATGGATGAGAGTCTTAATTTTGATAAACATATAACTAATTCAGTAAAATCGTGTTTTTATAAACTGAGGGTCTTGTACAATATTAGACAATATTTGTGTGAGGAGTTGCGTATACAGCTCGTAGAATCTTTAGTACTTTCAAGACTAAATTACCTTGATACCGTCACTGGTCTTCGATTGCTCCGCCGTACGCAACGCCTGGTACAAAGGGTACAAAATGCGTGCACTCGTTTTTGTTTTAAGGTACCGCCTAGGAGCCATGTCACACCTTTCCTAAACCAACACTCCATTCTAAAAATGAGAGCGAGATAGAAACTGCATCTAGCTTGTCTGCTTTTTGGTGTTCTTAAGCACGGGACACCAATTTATTTATATGAAAGGCTTACGTGGGTGTCAAAAACAAGATCGTTACGTAAGTGCTCAAAGCAGTTGTCCACTCAACGACATCACTCGGCAGCCTTTAGAGGCAGTTTCCGGTACGCTGCGTCAAAGTGCTGGAACAACATCCCACCACCGATCCGCGACCTACAAAGTATTCAGGGCTTTAAGCGAAAATTAAAAATGTACCTTACTCTCCATCAAAAGGCGACAGGTTCCCTTCTGAATGAAGTTTCTATCTTATAACTTCATATAATAACTGTATCGTAGCTGTCTTTCTTTCCTTCGTATCAACAACAGCCTATGTGAATCAGATGATATAGATATATATCAGTGCATAATTAAACCGCGATAAATATTGTTATGTATGTATGATTTAGTCATATTTTAGTGGAGACATATTACACTGTTTTTAACGGAAAAAAAAAACTTGATATTGGCCGAGATCAACCTCTCCCCGACCTTAGGGGGGGGCCCTAAACGCCTCACGTAACTAATGGACGCCGTAGCCGTAGGGGCATACGGCTGATAAAGAGAAATAGAAGGAGACTTGTTGTCCGGACCGCACTTAGCGTGGGATAAGACAGCGAGATGATGAATAGAGTTGGCCTCTGACTACCGAATATAGTAGTAAAGTAATTAATTATTCTAATTCCAGAAGCAATTAGACTATGATGTAGATAGCGATGACGATTGGGAGGAAGAAGCAGAAGGCGAGAGCCTTGACGGCAGCGCTGCGGGCAGCGACGATGAACAAGATCCCAACGACGAGTACGAGGTCGATAATGAGGTTTTTGTGCCACACGGGTACCTTAGCGATGAGGTGAGATGAGGACTTACTAATTGACATAGAGATTGTGAGCCTTTTTAATATTTTATGACTTAGCCCATCGGCTTAATTAATAATAATAATGCCGGACATTTCACACAGCATCATCTGGCCCCAAAGTAAGCAGAGCTTGTGTTATGGGTACCACATGACTGATATACTACTTATATACTTTTTTTTTGTAAATACATAATTATACATAGAAACACCCAGACCCGAAACAAATACTTGCAGATCACACAAACATTTGTCCCAGGGCGGGAATCGAACCCACAACCTTCTGCGTCTCAGCCGCTTAGTCCACCACAGAGGTTGTCTTGTCATGTCATGTCAATTGTCAGAGCTTCGACTTTTGCGCTGGGATGGAGTTTGATTGCCTCCCAGAACTAACATTTATGGGATGAACATAGGTGTTTGTTCTGTGTCAGAGTGTTATGAAGTATGTATACATTAATCATACATAAGTATGTATTCAATTTATATAAATAGCAGCTAGACGTTGTTGTATGCTTTGCCCACCAATATTTGTTCCTATACTATCCTTCTAATATTATAAATGCAAATATTTGTGAGGTTTCAATGTTTGTAAATCTATCATGCAATAATGCACAACCAATTTCAGTTAAACTTGGTATAGACATAAAACCTTGATTAACATATAGGCTATTCTTTATTTACGTATCAAGCGGACAAAACCGCGGAAAGCAGTTGTAATTAAACAAGTAAACGTCGAGGTAGATCAGATAGCTGCTGCGCCAATTTCGTTCAACGCTTATTAGACTTATTCAATAGCTACCTATACCTACTGTAGTGTAGTATCTACAGTTTAAAATAGAATACCCAGAAGTTTAGCAACCCATAGACATTTGTTTCATTGCATGAATAAGTTATTGAATCCTTATTCTACTCTTCCTATAATGGCATATGTGTGGATGACAAATTATCAGTGACAAAATAAATGTCAAATTTGACATTATCGATTATTGTTTTATAATATCGTCGCAATGTCTATTTTCAAAAACCTCATCGCGTAATGGCCGTCTAGACTAGAATTTTATTAGATTCCTAGTCGTACAATTCACAAAGCAACTTCTACAGTTAAATCACTTTATTTCAATGGTCTCCACTTGTGCTAAGAAAACACAATTTATTCATTAAAATACTAATACGATAATATTACCATTAAATAACACGAGAAAAACTAATTAATTAGTTAGTTAGTTAATTTATAATAGATAGATTCATTAACGCTTTATTGTTCACAGAGAATACAAAAAAAAACGATTAGCTATAAAGTTGTACAATTGGCGGCCTTCTCGCTAAAAGCGATCGCTTCTATTGAACCTTTGGATGGACAGGACAGAAAAGACATGTCTATAATTTAACATAAAAAATAGCTGTTTCTGCTTAAAATGTAAAGTGTACGAAATGTAAAGTCAAATATCGGAATTCTTCATTGAAATGCTGGTTGAAAAATAATAGAAACGGTACGCTAGTAATTACTTATCTCTATTTTAAAACAATTGGTCTTCTGTTACAGGAAGCGACTATGGAGGAGGATGATGTTCTATCACTCTCACCAGAAACACAGAAGGCGAGACTGAAACATCTCGAAGACGAATTCGAATCTGAGTTGAAGAAACCAACGGAAAAACTTAAACCACGTTTGTACGGATTACTTTGGGAAAACGTCGATGGCGGTAAACCTGACAATTGCGTCGACGCTATATGGAATTACTTCGGCAAACTTTCCATGATCATGAATGATCCTACTTCTTTACTCCAACCCTCGAAAGAACCTGAGGAGACGGAAAAGAAAAAAGTCAAAAAGAAGAAATCGCTTGTAAAAGATGGCGAAGGAGAGCAAAGTCCGAAAACGGATAAGAAAAGGAAAGCTAAAATTGAGGAAAAAGAATCGAAACCGGCTAAAATTGAGAATAAAAAGAATCCGCTGGATGCAAAGAAAAACCAACCAGGAATCAACATGTTCTTGAAAAAAATACAATCATCCTCATGAGATATGAATGAAGTTTAAAACATCTGTAGATATGATTTTTCTAGCCCCATCCATATTATAATCATTTGGTATGGAGCTTGATTTAGTTTGACAGAGAAGTACCTCTTTTATCTCAATCTGCTTTGTTTTTAAAATACTAAGCTCAATGGTATTTTTATTTATGAATGGTTGTAAATATTATGTTTTTAAGTTTCATCCATAATAACCTAGTTTGTAATTTTATTATATCAAATAAAAAATATTATCCATTGGAATGCGTTACATTTATGTATTAAACCAAACAAAATAATAAATAATGACCGATATTTCATACAGCTTCATCTGACCGCCAAGCCTCCAATTAAGCAGAGCTTTGTCTTGTGGGGTACCACATTATTAATATACTATTATAATACTTTTTTGTAAATATCTATACAACACCTAGGCCCGAGATAAATACTTGCAAATTATGCAATAATTTGTCCCGCGGCGAGAATCGTACCCGCAGCCTTTGCTTCTCGTTCTCTGCTTCTCAGCCGGGCCTCGTCCCACTACGCCACAGAGATCGTCAAACTCGTTGATCATCTAGAAATATATGCTGCTTCCTATTGACCTGGTGGACCTGGTTTTAATATCATAGGCTAGTTTTTATGTAGCAAGCAGAAGCTACTATATGTATAATACATATATAATTATACATTACATATATAATTGGAATTGGACTAAATAATGTATTAGTTATTATTATTATTTAGTCCGATTCCACGCGCAAAATTGAAGCTACAGTTGTGTCGACTACTACCTAATGAAATCTAGTGATACTATTTAACACTATAGGACTTGAAAATATCGAGAATGATTTTTACATAACCGATTTCGATAACGGATTTTTTCCGGATACCCTACACAAAGAACACAGTAACTGTGTTCTTTGTGTAGGGTATCCGGTTAATAAAATACCTGGAATGCTGACTGCTGTCTATCACTGACAATCAGTCAGTCATCTTTGTTATTGTCAATGCCAACGGTTCAGAAAAGTCAGTCATGAAAATCAATAAAAAAAATAAAGCAGCGGCGGAGGGAGTGGAGTGACTAATCTCGTAAACGGATTTTGTGTATAAAAATCGCACAACTGTTGTGCGACTCCTGTGTAGGTAGAGTTAGCAGGACCAAATGATAATATATGTTTTCTTTACTCTTCTTCTTCTTCTTCGGTTATGGCATGTGGCATAATGATGATAATTTTGCCAATGTCAAGTCAAGTGTTTAGATTGTTTATAGTAAAACCTCACAAAGTCGTATGTGGTCGTTCGTCGTTTGTTATTTTATAAAAATTGGTGTCATTATAAAATAATTATACGGATTATTTTTGCTCGAATCACAAAAAAAAAACATAACTTTTATTCCAATGATTCTAGCTTTATTTTAATAAAATCACCAAGATTACAGATAAAACCCGAAAGAACTCAGGAAAAATAAATAATATGAGATGAGAGCAGAGCACAATGTTTACTCCGCACCGCAAAACGGCCAAAAATTATCCGGTTTCTTTACATACCTATTTTTAGAACCTGGAATGCTGACTGCTGTCTATCACTGACAATCAGTCAGTCATCTTTGTTATTGTCAATGCCAACGGTTCAGAAAAGTCAGTCATGAAAATCAATAAAAAAAATAAAGCAGCGGCGGAGGGAGTGGAGTGACTAATCTCGTAAACGGATTTTATTTGCAAATTCCATAAATTCCATTCAATTCTTCTAAAACAGTTGATAATGAAGTAGCTATCGAAAATATGTGAGTATTTCATACTTTTGTATGCTGATTGACAACTATATTCTGGATGGAGTTCTTGGTCATTACCCTGCATCGGGTTTTTGTCCCTGTTTTAGTAACGTAGTGTTACTGTTGATATAAATATGATTTTAATTCCTTTAGCTGCTAAATGTATTCAACCGGGACTGTGAAGTGATATCCACAACCATGAGTAAAATGTCGAAGAACAAACTCAATTTGACCCTGCCACCAGGGTCAATTGACACAGCTCCAGCTGCAACACCTTCCAACATGACCCCACAGTTAAAGTCTGCAACGGCTACTGAGTAAGTATCCAACTATCTATCTAACTAGTAACATGGAACCAGTTCATATCTCATTAAGCTCAAACACAGAGTTTCATGTGTGAGCATGATAATGTAAATTATGCCATCAGATAATTATTTATGATATATATTGCAATTTCTTAAATCAGTAGGAGGCAGGGCCTTGCCGGCAAGTCAAAAACGAGCATTGAGGCTCTAACAGAGAGATTAGAGCAGATTGAAATGGATGACACCCAGAGGAGGAGAATCGAGGTGTTCCTCTGCCAGAAGGAGAAGATTGGAGAACTCAGTGATGATGATTTTGAGAAGCTTGGGGAGTTAGGTAAGATTTTATATCTAGAACAAGACTAGTGACTTAATTAGCAACCTTAATTTGAGAACTACTATGTAACGTCAAGGAGTTGGTGTTGAGACTGCTCCGCAGTTTTTTAAACTTTTGCAGTTCTCTTCATTCTTTTTGTTACTTGTCCTTTGTATTTTGTTCAGAATAAATAATTTTTAATTTACTTTTTTTTTTAAATGTTGCTTTCATATAAGGTGTTCCAGGGTAAGATCGGATAAGTTTTTAGGAAACCATTTGCATGTTGCAAAATATATTTTTTCTCCACCATTAAATTGTTGGCAAACTTAAAACTTTGTTAGAGCTTTGTATAAAAGATAAGTTTATAAATAGATAATTTCGATAACCCTCTAAACACAACGGTGGCTGAGTTATAGGTGATTAAAGTAATAGTATTTTTTATAAAACCACGGGAAAGATCGGACCTTGACGGGGTAACATCGGACTACATTCTAAAACCGACTCTGTGGCTCCAAACATAAGCTACATATAATAAAAATATCCGGTCTTACCCAACAATAAAGCGTCTATATCGATTTTCGGGATACTGTTTGAACGACAAAAATGAGAGGCAAAATATTTTTTTTATCATTCTGATAATCCGATGTTACCCCGGTTCAGAAAAAATGAAGTTTTTATGTTTCTCAAACTTTGACAAATCTAACGTAACCATGGCGCGTAGGTAGGAATACCTACGAAGATACCAAGGTTTAGCAAGCACCTCATAGTTTGTTTTATTAACTAACCAGCCTTATCATTGTAGGAAATTAGATCCTGTACCTACCGACCTGTTTTGTTTATTTTTTTCGGCTATAAGGTAAAATTTAAGGTTCTTAATGTTAATTTTTGACCGAAGTTTGAATAAATAAAACTTTTATTAGAATCAATAAGTAGGTACTTAGTAAATAAAATTTTCAAAATTAAACAAATTATCATATCAATAATAAAAAAAAAGTAAGAGCTTGGGAGGCGATGAACGTTCGGGACGTCCAAAAACTGCAACTTCCGACGAAAACATCGCTCACCAAATGGTGCTAGACGACCGCCGAATTAAAGTGAGAGACAGCAGAGGCTATGAACATGTCAAAAGAACGTGTTGGTCACATATTAAATCAACATTTAGACATGAGAAAGCTGTCCGTGCGTTTGGTGCCGCGTTTGCTCACATCAACGTCAATGCACCGTCTCACACCTAAGCGGTTTTCATGGCGAAAATCCATGAATTACGGTTTGAACTGCTTGCCTTACTCACCAGATCTACCCCCAAGCAACTTCTTCAAGGGAACAAAATCCCTCATTCAAAAATTGCACTCGGAGGACAGATATTTTCGTCAAATGATGAGGCAATCACCTTTGAACAAGTGTTTTGCAGAGAAAAACGCCGAGTGCTATTTAGACGGGTTACAGAGATGGGAGCATCGCTGGGAAAAGTGTGTAGAGTTACAATGAGACTGTTGAAAAAAAATCGGAAAAAAGTTTTTGTATCTTTGTTAGGTCGTAACTTTTCAGACCACCCTCGTATATAATATATAATACATACATATATTATATAATTACAGCTTTTAGCTTTTATTATCAGGCGAATCGGCTATCAAAATTGTAAAAAAAAAAATTAAAAATTATGTTAAATTTTTTTTTTTAAGTTTGAGAAACTGGTTATATTTTACAGTTGGGAAAGAATGGACAGGATTCATCCGAACTTTACCCATTCAAATTTAGATGGGGAAAGACCGGATCTCAGTCTACATACAGTTTTAACGTGTCTAGATCACTTTAATCAGGCAACAAATGGTCGCATATGATAAACCACAAAACTCGTAAAAAACACAGCCGTTACACCAGAATTTACAATATAAGTTGCCGGGGGTAAGTCCGGAATCTTAAAAAATATCATTTTACCTACCTTTTCATATCCAAGTGAACGGAACACGTACTGACGGTCCGAGCGATTGGCAACGACTCATAGGATGGGCACAACAAAATGCCATTGCAGGCAATATTTACAACAATCAAAAAATAGCCTAAATTAGGGAGATATTCGATTTATTCGATCTTACCCCTGATCCGATCTTACCCTGGAAAACCTTAAATAAACTAAAAGCTCACATCACTTCTTAGAGATTGTATTTCAAGAATTCATTGCTTAGTACATCTCTAGCCCACGAAGGGTTGTTTATGCTGTTTGTTAACTATCAGCCAGTCAGTCAATCACTTAACAAGTTATTAATACATGAATATTTACATATCTTTTACTTCACTAACAGGGCAAGGCAATGGTGGTGTGGTGATGAAAGTCCGTCACAAGTCCACTGGTCTCATAATGGCTCGCAAACTCATCCATCTAGAAGTCAAGCCAGCCATCAAGAAACAGATCATCAGGGAGCTAAAGGTTACTTACAAATTCCATGATTTTCATCAGCCCATAGATTATCACCAGCTTCTGCCTGCAGCTTTGCATTTATGGTGCCTACAAATAATTACGTATAAAAATATAAAAGAAAAGCGACTTCATTGAATATAATAAAAAAATACTTACAACAAAATTAAGAACCTCATTTTTTGAAGTCTGTTAAAAATATTTTTATTTTACTCATTTTAGTACTTTATCCACTTCATAAACACCACTCAGTCACAGGAAAGCAAAATACGAAATTTTATTTACTTGACATACTTTTTCCAGCTACTTTGATTTAAAAACCAATGTACTGATAAAATTGATTACTGATTTTGATAAAATTTATTTTGGACCAATCGGAAAATATATTCTTTCACATAATACAATAACTTTTCAAATTGGTCCATAAATGACCGTTATAAATTAACAAACAAAAAATTAAATTAAAAAATAAAACCAAATTGAGGACCTACTCCTTTATATAAGTCTGTTAATAAGCTGACCTACCTATATGCTCTTCCAAATCATAGACATATATGAACGTATGTATGAACTTGTAATAAAATCTCTTTGGCTATACTATTTGTAGCTGGCTGGTTTTGGTAAGTATCATTAAAAGTTTAAATTTTAAAGAACATAATTCCAAATTCAAATTAGGAAAATGTGTGATTTTGTATTTGTTTTTCGTACTGTCAAGATGAGTGAATCTAATGAAGAAATTCGATACATTTTAAAATTTTAATACAAAAAAGGTAAAAATGCAACGCAAGCCTTGAAAATTTTTAAAATTAAAAAAAATATTTAGGAATTGTCTAAAATATATTTAGTTAGTCATAGCATTTGTAAAACCTATTCGGTTGGTACCATCTAACTGAATTAGGAACGCTTAATTAAGTTAGATAAAATTAAATTAGGATAAGTTGGTAGCAGCAGAATACCAAAGGTTAATTTGACAGTTCAAAACCTAATTTTAGCTGAAACTAGTTAGGTTGGTGCCAACAGAATTGAGGCCATTCGCTTGTTTTAAATCCAATTCAATATTATCAATCGACCCTCACTTACGTAAAGATAATCCAGACTATGTGCTTCTCTCAGTACTTTTATTTAAAAAAAATATGAAATATACTTAGGTAGGTACTCACTTACCTACCTAAGTATATTTCATTTTTTTTTGTATGTAAGTACCTACTTAAGTAGGCACCTAAGTAGATGCATTATAAAAATACTGTGTTTACAAGCTTTTATTTAAATTTCCGCGTTAGTTAAGTAGTATGTATGTAAATAGGTACAGTCAGCAACTAAAATCGATTAACAATTTCAGTTTTTAAAACTAAAATATATTTAGAACTCAGATCTTAGACCTAATGGAGGTCATGCATTTTGGGACCAAAATCTAAAGTGCCGGCCAACTAAAAGGAAAGGAAATAGGAAATAGTTGTTAATTCCATTGACAAATTACATTGTATGCGGAAATATCATTATCATTACATAGTATAAAACAAAGTCGCTTCCCGCTGTCTGTCTGTATGTATGTTTAGATCTTCAAAACTATGCAACGGATTTTGATGCGGTTTTTTTTAATAGATAGAGTGATTCAAGAGGAAGGTTTATATGTATAATACTTACATAATATAGTAGAGAAACATTGATAATTTTAGAGGTTAGCGTGTATGGGTTCAACGTATTAGAACTACTGAGCTACAGCAACGCGTGGCCGGGTCAGCTAGTGACTGATATACTACTTATATACTTTTTTTGTAAATACATACATATTATACATAGAAACACCCAGACCCGAGACAAATACTTACAGATCATACAAACATTTGTCTCGCGGCGGGAATCGAACACGCAACCTTTTGCGTCTTAGCTGGACCTTGGCCCACTGCGTCACAGAGGGCGTCGTCTTTATTTATTTCTTTTACTTTTTCCCCAACCTATTATAACAAGAGCCATTATGGTGTGATTACTTTAATAAATTTGGATTCTGTTGTATTTGTGATGTTTTCACAGTTAAACAAAATATGATTCTAAAGTAAAAAAAAAGAATTACATGAAAAGTGACAAACCATCTTTATTCCTGCATGATAACAAATCAATTCGTTTATTGTTAGCCTATTTAATTGGGTTTTCGATTGGCATAGCTACTCGAGGACATCTGTGTTTTAGGTTTCTGCAAATATTTTACTACGGGTTTTCGCCTTCCGGTTGTAAAAGTCTTACATAAGGTCTGCCATTTACCATTTTAATCAATTGTTAGACTTAGCCATTGCATGCGTTTATACTATGCATTGTTTATGCGTTTATAATGTGTGTGTGTTGCATAAAAGATAATTAATTTCTAAATAATAATAATAATAATAATAATAATAATAATAATAATGCCGGGCATTTCATACAGCATCATCTGGCCCCTAAGTAAGCAGAGCTTGTGTTATGGGTACCACATGACTGATATACTACTTATGTACTTTTTTTTTGTAAATACATACATATTATACATAGAAACACCCAGACCCGAGACAAATACTTGCAGATCATACAAACACTTGTCTCGCGGCGGGAATCGAACCCGCAACCTTTTGCGTCTCAGCCAGGCTTTGGCCCACTGCGTCACAGAGGTCTAAATAACCTACTCTTTTGTAACATAATCTAGCATGTTTTACTTTAACAACTTTCGGGAGTTGTACTTTATTGCATTTTGATAAACACGGGTTTTATTCACGTATTATTTTGTCGATGGAGGCACCGACTTGAAACAGTGTTAGTGTCTCCATCGACAAAATAATACGTGGGTAAAACCCGTGTTTATCAAAATGTATATCTAACATGATCTACAGATCTATACCTATCAGATATGTAAATGAAGGTTGATGATGGGAAGAAGCTGTAAAAGCTATGATGGAACCGACTTCGTCCAAGGGGATGAAAGTTACAGAAATAGTCTAAAAACCCATACTTTTGTTGTAGGTTCTACATGAATGCAACTTCACTCACATAGTGGGATTCTATGGAGCATTCTACAGCGATGGAGAGATCTCTATTTGCATGGAGTATATGGATGGAGGATCACTGGATTTGATACTGAAGAAGGCTGGAAGGATTCCTGAGACTATTTTAGGTATATTTTTTAACATTTTAGGTATATTTTTTACTATTTTAGGTACTATTTCATACTACTAGCTGTTGTCGGAGACTTCGCTCGAGTAGTACCTTCGTAAAATACCATAAAATACCTACGTACCATAATATGTCCTCCCCAAGATACAATATATCGACGTCTTTTGTGTACATCAACAGCAACATATAGCCCGAAAGTTTCAGGCTAGATGTTCAACATTTCTGAAATGAAAGTGAAATGTCCAGCATTATAGTATTATTATTTACTAGATGTGCCCCGCGGTGTTACCCGCGGTAACAAACAAAAAAAAAAAAGATATTTTCCCGCAGTAAAACGTAGCCTATGTGTTAATCCAGGGTGTCAAGTAACTCCATACCAAATTTTATTAAAATCGCTCCAGCCGTTTAGACGTGAAGAAGTAACAAACATACACACTCACATACTCACAAACTTTCACCTTTATAATATTAGTGTGATTATAATATATATTTATATAGTAAGAAGGGAAATGCTGTTCGTTGGTAAGCACATCACTTGTGAATGGCTGAACCGATTTGTTTATTTTTTATTTTAAAACTAGCTGTCCCGTTCACGACTTCGTCCGCGCGGTTTAAAAAGAAAAATCTATCAGAATAAAACATTTTGCTTGACTTTGCTTCTATAATGATAATTGTTCAACCAAACATCGTCAAAGGTTGTAACTAACTGAACTCACCACCTTAAATCCAATTTTTTTATAATACAAGTTTAAAAATTTTTTGATAGTTATTCTGTTATTCGGGGCGGAGACAAATCCAACAAATGAAAAATCATAAAAATAGCTTCAGCCTTTCTCGAATTATAGATGGTGTAACTAACACGTCTTTTTTTGTATATATAGATGTTCGACATGGTCCAATGTTTAACCCGGGTCATTATAATCTCGGAGCCCAGATTAATATATACAATGCATCATAAGCAACGGGACAACGATTCAAACCCTGTAGGGAATAAAATTAACTTTAGAAAACTCTGTTAATTGTATTGTTTATGTTTTTACGACAAACAATCAAAAAACATATTTACATTTTGATAAACACGGGCTTTACTCACGTATTATTTTGTCAAAATGTATAGTACAACTCACGAAAGTTTTGAAAGACAAACCAATTTATTGAAATTTGGACCAGACAAATTTGGATAGTGACAGACAATTTAAAATAAATATTGTTTTTCTTTTTAAGGTACCATAACCTCAGCTGTCCTGAAAGGTCTGAGCTATCTGCGCGACAAGCACGCTATAATGCATCGCGACGTAAAACCATCCAACATCCTCGTCAACAGTAACGGAGAGATTAAGATCTGTGACTTTGGAGTCTCCGGTCAGCTTATAGACTCTATGGCCAACTCGTTCGTGGGCACTAGGAGTTACATGTCTGTAAGTTATATTCATTTTCTTAAACATTGTCATGGTACAAAGTATTTGTAGAGGCATGTTGCGCCATCTATCACTGCATTGATGAACTACGAAAATACAAGAAAAGACAAAGATCATTCGCGTTTGTCGCATTTCCAGTGTTTCATGTACAAGCTGATTCCATAAATAAGCATACGGCCCACCAGATAGTACTTTAACCTATGAGGTTCTTGTAATACCAGGAGGTATTATACATACGTTGCCGGTTCTAGACATTTTCTTCTATGTTTGTCCAGTAATTTCACTTGCTCCCGTGCCCTTCAAACCTACTGTAATCCTTGGACTGCTTGGAGATAGAATATCTGACTCTATGGTGGTCCACGAAGACGGATTCTGGCTGTAGAATCCTACCACCAGATGAAAGACAAAAGGGATAAAAAGACTCAAAAAATTTATTTATGTGATCGCAAAGAAAAACAAAAACACACCATTAACAGTAAACTTGCACCTATACATATCCTGCTAAATATGTAGTTTCATTAACGTCCAAATTACAGTAACATTTTTAAATTATAGTTTTAAGATAATTTGAAATTGATGTTTTGTTGCATTATTGAATTGATTTTCCGATTAAAATTTACTAAAACACGTCAAGTAAGTAAAGTGCCATTTAAAAATGTTACCCTAATTTATATTGTACGAACTATTAATTAGTTCGGCGAAACAGCAGAACCGGGGCCATTGTCTTAATTGAATGCACGAATCCAACTCTAACACCAACATAAAACAGCAAATAGAATCTCTTTAGTATTTTTTAAACTTAATGTTTTAATAGTTAACGGGTATTTCTTGCGATTTACATTTTAAATTTATTCTCGACGTTTCGGTAATGTTGCAATAACCGTAGACGCTGGCTGACTGGTAGCCTCGCGAGTTGCCGTCGAGTAGGCTCGCTATGCTTCCAGTCAGTCCGCGACTATGGTCGAAAATAAAATAAAACGTAATACAATATTTTTAATCTTTAAATGTCTCTTCTAGCCTGAGCGTCTCCAAGGCACCCACTACTCAGTACAATCTGACATCTGGTCTCTCGGTCTCTCCCTGGTCGAGATGGCAATCGGAATGTACCCCATTCCACCGCCTGATGCGAAGACTTTGGCGGCTATATTCGGAGGACAGAATGAGGATCATTCTCCTGGTCAAGTTAGTAACATATTAACTTGTATTAACAACATAACCGTTGGTAGGATAGTACAGGATTACCTTGATATGGATGAATAATAATGAATAAATATTGTTGGACAATGCACACAACACCATCTACCCCAAACTAAGCATAGCTTAAATTTAGATTTTGTATTGATTACTTGAATGTTACGTGTCTATTATCATATTAGATTTATTAATGTGAATAAATTAAAATTAAAAAGTAGTCGATCATAATAACATTGAATTGCAAATAAAGGTAAATAAGTATCCAAAAGTGTTTCATATTGTAAAAATAGGACAGGAAAACGAAGCGTAGGACAACCCCCCACCCGATGGACTGACGACATTGTAAAGATCGCAGGAAGTCGGTGGATGGAGAGGGCTCAAAATCGTTCTTCCTGGAATTCTATTGGGGAGGCCTATGTCCAGCAGTGGACTTCATAAAGGCTGATATGATGATGATGATTGTAAAAATAATCAATTAAATAATAAATTAAATGTTATACCGTTTTTTTTGTATATATCAAAAACTCGCCAACCCTATAAAAGGTTTGCTTGCTCACCAGATGACTGATCGAATACATTTTGATAAACACAGATTTTACTCACGTATTATTTTGTCGATGTGCACTGACACTGTTTTGATTCATGTAGACTCAAGATGAATCTCTAGATTCTAGAGAATCTTCACCAGGGTGAGTTTGATCCGCGATCCGTGAGTTGCCGCGAGCGTTCATGGTTCGCACTGAATAGTGAAAGACTGATATAATACATACTTATATAATTTTCACTCAAAACGGGATATTTACCATGATATATGAGTTTTTCTGCTTCTCGATATTTCGAGAGGGTAGACCGTTTTGTCTGCCAATAACATCCACCCGCAAAGACTTCAGTTTATCTCGTGATCATGGCACATGCAACTGTGCCGAAATATCGAGAAGCAGAAAAACTCATATATCATGGTAAATATCCCGTTTTGAGTGAAAATTATGTGCAAAACCATGATAGTTTTAAAAGTTATACATACTTATATATTTTTGATTACATACTTATGATAGTTAAATATCTTGATAGTTCTTATAACTGACTAGTTTCTTGACGCCTTCGCACGCGTAGTCCCTACCTATATATAAAGTAGTATTAGTAATAGTTCAGGTCACAGCACTGGTGACTGATGGACTAGTGGTGGTGGCCTTCCTTAGGTCGTGGGTTCGAATCCAGTCGTGCACCAATGGATTTTTCTGATCGAAAAATGTATGTGCATTATACCAGTACTTTCGAAAGATGAAGGAAAAATCGTGACCGGCATGTCGGAGAACCTAAAAAGTTTGAAGACATGTGCCAAGTGCTGGAAAGGTGCCTCTAATCCTTTCCAAACACTAGTTCTCAATAACTAGTGACACTAAGAAGAAGAAGGTCACAGAAGGTCACAGCGTACATCTATACTAAGTTTCATATAGATCCGTTCAGCTGTTTTGGCGTTATTGAGTCACAGACAAACATTTGAATGTAATTTCTAAAACTATTACATAATTTTCACTAAAAACGGGATATTCATCATGATATAATGAGTTTTTCTGCTTGTCCGGGATAAACACCGGTACTACTTAATATTTTTTTATGAAATTTGGCTTGCTGTGAGTAATTTGGTCAAAAAGCGCTTTGCTTCCACATTTATAATGCGTACAGCCAAGGATTGGAATGCTTTGCCGTCGTCTGTCTTTCCTAAAAACCAATCTGGGTCTAAAACTACAAGTCGTCGGCCGCATCGGCGCCTACCATCAGGAGAGATCAGGAGAGTTTGACCACGTCAAACATAAGTCAATGATAAAAAAAAAGAAAAAAAAATCTTAAAAAAATTATACAATTACGAGAAAGTTGAACTAAAAAAAGAAAATTTAAAACTATAATTAATTGTTAACATAAAAAAAAATATTGTTTGTTACATTTTCACATCAAAACTTACGAATTTTGATGAAATTTGGTAAAGAGATATATTGTATCTTGGAGAAGGACATAAGAAACCACGCGTACGAACCTGCGGGCAGAAGGTAGTTTTATAAGTAATACAAGTAATTAATTGATACAGGCACCAAACTCGCCCCGTCCGATGGCAATATTCGAGCTGTTGGACTACATAGTGAACGAGCCACCGCCGAAACTACCCTCTGGGATATTCACTGATGATTTCAAAGACTTCGTTGATCGCTGCCTCAAGAAAAATCCGGACGAGCGAGCCGACTTGAAGACTTTGATGGTATGATATAATTTCGTGTTGATAACAATTCAAGTATAAAAAACCCCTGATATAAAATAACCTTTTCATTAAAATCGTTCCAATGAGCCTAAATACGTTGCATCTGTTAAGTTTGTGAGGAGTTGGTATCCTGCAGACTCTAGATAATGCTGCAGTATCCGATGTGTAATGATGTGATGTGTAACATCTCATCTCAGGAAAATTGGTTGGTACCATCTGGCGGCCAACTCTACCACCGCGCGCGCTCATTGGTTAAATCGAATACCGCGCGCGCTCATTAGTCAAATCAAATAGCGCGCGTTTCTACGGCTTCCTGTTACACACTTCCGTCCCTTTTCACGTCCCAGATTGCAGGAAAGCGAGAGTAAATATGTAACACATCAAATACTGCACCGAGTCACAGATAACATAATACTGGGTCAATATTTTCAGAACCACGATTGGATACGCAAAGCGGATATCGAGAGGGCTGACATCGCGGGCTGGGTTTGCAAGACGATGGACTTGATGCCTTCCACTCCTAATTCTAACGTGTCTCCTTTTTCTTCATAAGCTGCAAGAAGTGCATACTTTCATCAGCGAAAAAGGGTGAGTTGCAATTCGATTCCCGCCCGCCCCATAATATACATAGAAAACAGATTTGGTAGTTTTTGTATGTATATTATTTATGTATTTAAAAAAAACGAGCCTTACAGTAGTCGAATATAATGTGTAACATCTGAAATCTCACCTTGGTAATAAGCAATATTAACATTACATCCTGAATTAGTTTATATAACAGCACACTTTATACACAACGCTATAAGTAAAACGCACAGCTGATGCGTTCTCCTTCTCTTTTTCATCACCCACGCACACACTGTTGACACGGCTGACAGTACCAACCTGGAGGAAAATGGGTTAGTATCTTCTGAAGGCCAACTCTACCACCGCTCATTGGTCAAATCAAAAAACGGCGCTTCCTCAGTTTCCTGTTACACATTTCAGTGCCTTTTCAGGAAATCACTTCACGATTTTCCGCATTTGTACTAATTTACGACTTAAAGTCTTGGAAGATTACTATGGGCCGTCTTGCGAAAAAAAAAGCAAAAATTGTACTCTTATATTATATATTTTTCTCGAGTTATATCCGGTTTTATTTGTAAATTGATGTTTTTATTTAAATAGAGCGAGAGTTATTGACTTGCGTGGAATTGGAATAATTGGAATAAAAGCCTTGTATTTCTTTGTGATTGGACCAAAAAAATCCGTATAATTATTTTATATGAAGGCCATTTTACGTAAAACTAGCTGACCCGGCCACGCGTTGCTGTAGCTCAGTAGTTCTAATACGTTGAACCAGTATACGCTAACCTCTAAAATTATCAGTGTTTCTCTACTATATTATGCATGTATTATACATATAAACCTTCCTTTTGAATCACTCTGTCTATTAAAAATAACCGCATCAAAATCCGTTGCGTAGTTTTAAAGATCTAAACATACATAGGGACAGACAGACAGCGGGAAGCGACTTTGTTTTATACTATGTACCTAGTGATAATAAATGACAAACGACGATACGACTTCGCGACATCGTACTGCAAACGATATAAACACTTGACACTGGCAAAATTGACATTATTATGACACATGCCATTAACGAAGAAAAAGAATCAAAACTTGTCAATGTCACGTTAGTAAATTTATGAAGTGTCATTCATAAATGTTACTTTGACTCCAAAACTTCAGATTTTTCGTTTGTCATTTCATGAAGTAGCACGGCTCTGCTAATTTAATATTGTTTTATTCGTTTTATTGCATGTTTTAATCAGTAATAATGGCGGAATTTTAATGAATAGATTGTGACTACAGGACGGGTATGGATAATTGAATTAAATGTGTGTTGTGATGCAATGTGATGTGAACGACGAGGAATCCCAAGAAAATTTTAGACTCTATTCCGCGTGACGTCTAAAATTGACAATTGACCATCGACTAAGACTTTATTAAACAAATTGACCATAAACAAACATAAACACTTGACACTGGCATAATTGGCATTATTATGTCACATGCCATAAACAAAGAAGAAGACTCCAAAACTTTGATGCAAAATATTAGAATAAACTGAATCGGAACAAATGATATAATATACACAATGCTTGAATCACGTGACTAATATAGTGAAGGTACTATAGTTATAAAACTTATTCAATTACTAGCTGGTGCCCGCGACTTCGTCTGCGCAGAATTAGTACTTCGTGCAATTATAACGGTTTTTGCAGCGCACGCCAGTATAGCTTGCAGATGGCAGATTTTTTTCCTACTTGACACTTATCGTTATATTTTCAACAAATCACACAATATCTTTATAAATTATAGCCTTTGTGTTATTCTGATGCATAAGCATATTATTGTAAAGTTTCTTTAAAATCCATTCAGTAGTTTTTGCGTGAAAGAGTAACAAACATACATACAAACTTTCGCGTTTATAATATTAGTAAGGATAAGGATCTTGTATTGTTCTAACAATTTCATCTCAATTTCAGGTCAAAACATTTCCCAAGAGAGAGCGGGCGACACAATAAGCGAAGACGCGTGCGGTGAGGAATAAGTCGCGGCGCTCACACTAATCAGTATGTCAACTCTAGTACCATTGTCCACAACTATATCGATACGGGCGGGCTGTCCAATATGAGTAACTATCTTTGCACGAGACATAATGTCCTAATAGCCGTCAAAAGTAACTAAATTTGTCTCCACAAACGTGATACTAGTCGAATTTTAACGGCTGTATTTTTGTTACACTTGTTTCAACAAGATTTATGTATATCAATTTAAGAACTTTTTTACTTGCGTATTTTGTCGATGAAGGCACCGACGCTTTGATTCATCTAGATAATCTTTATCAGGATGAGTTTGATATGCGGTTCGCTTGCTCCCGTTCGGGTTCGTGATTCGTACATTCATAAAAATACATTTGATCCCAGTTTTTCACAAGAACAGAATTAGTACAAGTACTGAAACATTTATATAAAAAGCGATGCAAGAAAGTGCAATTCAGCTCGCACAAGCGCTAGCCACCGAACATTATGTATACCTACATAGTGCCTCCCTTGCTACCGCGTAACTCTATCTCACTCTAGCACGGCATTTCTCAACGAATTTGCCCAACAGAATGAGTGAGCCAATGCACTTGTAATTTGGTAATTAATGAGCAGAGTAACTCTAGCTATAAGTAAAGTCAGCTATGCAAATTCAATTATATATTTTAGAAACGGTAGGTGCCTTCACACTGAATTTACTAGTTTTCATACTTTAATGACGACTGGAGTTGGTTTTATTTCATGCATTAGCGTGTAAAAGTTCAAGAAAAAATCATAGCAAAGATTGTTACGCTGTTTTGTGATATATATCACAAAATGGACAGTCCCGCCTCTAAATTGAACTCATCACTCGTGATAGCAAACTAGGACTCTTCGGGACAAGTCGACTATCGAGATCGAAACAAAATTGAAATGTTTTCATTTATAGAATTGGCTAAAAGTTAAGGTATCGTAGGGGTATTCGAAACGCATTACGATACGCAGCGGAATCGATAAAAATCTTTAGCGATTGATCGTCGATGCATTCTAGACAAACTTGATTAGTCTCTATCACCTTGTAATAAAGGTTGTATTGGCTACACAATTTTGACTTTAAAGTTGAGACGAGTGTAAAGTATTCGAAAGACTTTCCTGTTACTATTCGAGCGATACTACCAAGAGAAAAGTCTGCCATTCATCGCGCGTATCGGAATGATAAACGGTGTCTGAATAGATAGGGGTATACTAAAACATAGTGCATTCGTGGAACGAACTAATCGAACTATTAATCGAATGAAACAACTTAATCGATAAATGGTCAAGTAGAGTTGATTTCACTAGTCGCAAGTCGAAAAAAAATGTTAGTAGTGTTTTGACATATTTTTCTTTGCTGAAAGTGCGTAATTCATGTCAGCTGGTACTTGTTGCTTAGTTTAAATACGATTTTGACGCGTATACCGAGAGTTGGAATACTCAAACGATTGCATCTCTCAGCTTTCGTGTGAGCGTTGCAAATCTCGTTGTCATGTAAAATAGAAATGCATTTTTAGAACTAAAAAACGAAAAATCTAAAAAATATTATCGTAGGTACGTTTTTGTATTGACGTGATGCACTAGTTTCGTTTGGTTTATTTGTGTGAATCGCTTGGTTTTAGTACTTTTGTTTCCCCGCCCTATTCCTTGCACGTATATTAGTTGACACTGTTTCAAATCATATTACGATTTGTATTGTACGTGTAATGTCCCGTATATCATACTTGTTGAAATAATTTAGACATAACTGTGTTAAATTTAGTAATTGGTAATTGGTTGTGCTGTTGTAATTCAATTACATAATTGATAAACAAGTTATACTTTCTAAGAGTAATTTACAGTTTTCCCACGTTTGCGCTTCCTTCCACGAATTTAGGTTTAGTATGTTGGGTGTCTGTTTCGCTTTTCTGTTACCGCTTTATATTCGCTATTGTATTACGAGCTTTGTTTAAAACAATCATTTTGTTTTTAATAGTGAGTCTGCGGAGTGTTTTGCCTTTGTTATTCGCGGCATTTATTATTATTACCCACAATAATGGTGCTTTTATGTTGCTGTAGGCACTAGAAACTATAAAAATATAGACGAGACTGTAGGTAGGTATTATTTGAATTGTATTCTGTATTTTAAGTTATTGTGATAGATTGTGAAAATAAAGAATATTGTAATTATCTATTCCAAATACATGTAGAATTTTAAGAAAAACCGTCTGTACTTATAGTGAGATCATTGACAGGTTTTGTAGGTTTAATATACCTATGTATTGATTTTTATTTATTTAGAGATGAAAAATCGTAATTTCGTCATTTTATTTTCGTAAATATTTTATTGATTATACTTATTCCCTACAATATTAAGTTATTGAATAAGAACAGCAAAATAATATGGGTCTATCTTATAATCACACATTACTTAATGAGTTGTCTTAATCTGTTGCCTGAAGACTTTTACCGACCATTTTTATTTTTTATTTTTCCAACTTTTCCATTCAGTTTTTAACCGACTTCAAATAAGGAGGAGGTTCTCAATTCGTCGGAATATTTTTTTATGTATATTCATAATATTTTTTTTTTCTTTTTAAGGGTATACTTCCCAGGTGGTCTGGTCTCATTTAAATTTTATCGAAATCGGGCGAGCGGTTTTCAAAAATCAAAAAATTGTATAAGCGATGATATTTTATCAATGAAGTAGGTTTTCTTTTTAGTTTTTAAAACGTTATTATATGACACTAGCATAACAGGGACTCTGGCAGAATTATGACAATTAAAGTCGCAGACGCCATTAAATAAGAAATGAAGTGAAATCTGTTAACCTATACCTATAAAAGAGCTTAAGCTGACTGACTGACTGACTGATTGATTCATCATCGCCGAGCCTAAACCGCTGAAGCTAGAAAGCTGAAATTTAGAAGGTAGCTTTCTTTTATAGCAAAACCACCCACTAAGGCGGGATTTTTTGAAATTCAAACCCAAAGAGGGTGTAAATGGGTTAAAACTAATATATGAAACTTTCTAACGCGTAGTGCGATTTGCTTGAAACTTTTGAATAATTAAAATGCAAAATAAATGGACACGTGCTTCAAGGATTTTTCAAAATAACCCCAACAAAGGGGTAAAATGGGGTGTCAAAGTTTGTATGGGAACTTTTAAACGGGTGATGTGATTTCATAGAAACTTGGTTTGGATACTTAAAATGCAAAATAAATGGACACGTGTTTCTGGATTTTTTAAAATAACCCTCATTAAGGAATAAAATAGGGCGTGAAAATTTGTGTGGAAACTTTTTAATTGGTGGTGGTTGTGATTGATTTGAAACTTATCAATAAAATTTGGCAAGGAGATAAATTGCATCCTGGGGAAGTATTTAAGTTACAATTCCTTAAGAAAATGCGGACGAAGTCGCGGGCAACAGCTTCAATACTAGTTCATTGATATCAGAATGACAAGGACGTACAGTACTTTAACACCACGATAACTTATTATGTGTTTATAAGAGAGGCTAGATCTTTACATATGAAGTTGACATTTTATAGTACCGTTTCCATAGTAAGAACTGCAACTTCATAGCCTATTATACAATCAATACAAAGTTAGCCGTATTATACATAAACAGTCATAATACAATATCTTATTCAAACTTTTTCGATACTAATTATTTATAATATTAATTGAGTACCTACTGTATAACTATCTATGTAATAATAACAACCGTTATGTATATCAGAGTTGTATCCATTTGTATATTTTATGTAGGTTTTGTTGAATTTTTCTAAAATCTATTTCAAAATTCATTCATTTCAACGCACTTTTTATAAAAATACTTATGTATAGAATTTTGACTGAACTTTTACAAGGCGGCAATGAAAATGTGTCAAATAAATCGTAATTAATTCAAAGTTAAAAACAAAACGCAAATCAATAAACAAATCACTGAATTCGAAAAAAGAAAACCATGTTTGTTTTAATTTCATACATTTGAAGTTAGAACTCTGAAGCAACCATAGACAAAATACATTTCAAATGGCCAGTACTATAGAACTCATTTTAGACATTTGAAAACTATTGAATGTCGAAAAGGAAAGAGAAAATAAAAAACTTATAGCTCAGTTGGTAGTAACTCTGCCTTCAAAGTCAAAGTCAAAGTATATTTATTGCATCATTACATGTTTACAAAGATGTTACAACTTATATAGATTCAATGTAATCTACCCTTTATGGGCGTGCAATTATTTATAGTTTACAATAATAATAGAAATAATATATTATTCTGAAATAATAAAATAATAAGGAATAATAAGGATAGGAAATATTGCATCAAATAATTTCAGCATTGTAGTTTGATTGATTACACGGACATTTTTGTAATCAGCATCAAGGTTTGTTCTATAACGAGATGTTATAAAGTACCTTATACATGTATTTATTAGTCATCTGGTTTCCATAGGACAAGCTTTGGTTAAATGGTATTGTGTGAATGGTCCATTGACTCTATGATTCCTTTGGTTTTTATGATCAATATCACACTTAAAAGTTCAAGAAAAAATCATAGCACGGTACGGACGGTAAATTCACCCATACTGAAATGAATCGAAATGTACGTCAAATATGCTAACGAATCCGTTGTTCTGTATCCCTCTTACTTGTACGTTATCAATCACATTCGTACTACCGAAAGCAATAGATAGATGTTGATCATTGCCGTCTTGTAAATATAAATGTTTTCTATAATATTCTTACATTGTGAAACTACAGGTATATAAGCTTGGTCGTTAGTTGTAGCTAGGTACGTGTGTACAAAATAAATGTTAATAATTAAAATCCATACTCTTTTCAATTATATATACCTGTCCCTAATTGACGAGCTCTGTGGCTCAGTGAGCTGGCTGATACGCAGAAGCGTGGGCGTTCTACCTCCGAGGGACAAATATTTGTATGATCTGTGAGTATTTGTCTCTGGTCTGGGTGTTTCTATGAATAATATGTATGTATTAACAAAAAAAAGTATACGAATAGTATATCTGTCATGTGATACCCATAACACATGCTCTGCTTACATTGGGGCCCGATGATGTTGTGTGAAATGTCGGCCATTATTTATTAATATGTTATTATTAAGTGCATTGTTCTTGTGCTTAAAAAAATCGTTTCTGACTACATACACTACGGAAGTCAGAAAATAGTGGAACTTAAAAGTCTAAGAGTTGGCTCCTATCTGGCCCAGCGTATTAGCATTGCCATTCAACGTGGCAATGCCGCCAGTGTCTTGGGAACGCTGTCTTCTGGCAGTGTTTTGGATCAGTTGAGCTATAGATTATTGTAAACAGGTCATATCCTTTCACCACACTGTTCCTAGAATACTAGTGACAATAAGAAGAGTAACGGTCCGTATATAGCTCAACGCTTTGACATGTGTTTATATATTCTAGCAGTCCCGTTTGCGACTTCGTCCGCACGTTGTAAAAAGAAAATAGATAGATAGATAGATAGATAAACACTTTATTGTACACAAGAGAATATACAAAAAAAATAATGATTAGCAGTACAGTTGTACAATGGGCGGCCTTATCGCTAAAAGCGATCTCTTCCAGGCAACCTTTGGATGGACAGGATAGACAAAATACCAAAAAGTCGGCGGTGTACAAAAAAAAAAGTTACCTATACTTAATCTAATACATAAAAATACAAAATATAACAATAACTATAAAAATGCCTATAATTCATAACTATAAAAATTACAAAAATTACACAAAGAAAGATGACATACATAACCACCATCAAACAACTTTCTATAGTGATAGAAGCTAACAACCAGTTAGCAGTTTCCAGATAAAGACAGATAAAGGTTATGGACTTTGATTTTAAATATATGAATAGATTTAGATAAGCGAATAGATAAAGGTAAGGAGTTCCATAAGTGTACAGCTTGAACAGTGAAGGATTCACCATACATAGCTGAACTATGAACAGGAGTAAGGAGTTGGAGAGTGTCAGACGAACGCAGATCACGATCGTTTGACTGGTGCAGAAAAATAAACCGTTCCTTTAAATAGTGGGGAGATGAAGACAGATAAAGGATGTTGTATAACAGCGTCAGGATATGAGCATTCCGGCGAAAACGAATAGGGAGCCACTTGAGCTTCATGCGAAATTCTGAAACATGGTCATATTTGCGCAAGCCAAATATAAACCGAATGCAGAGGTTTTGAAGACGCTCAAGTTTGTTAAGATGGACTTCGGATAGATCAAGATAGCTGGCGTCTGCATAATCTAATATTGGATGGAGCAGGGATTGTGCAAGCATAACTTTGGTAGCGGTTGGCAGAAAATTACGAAGTCTTCGTAAAGACGCAGATGATGCGAACATTTTTCGACTAATTTCATTAATCCACGGCTGCCATGTCAACTTAGTGTCCATTATGATACCTAAATTTTTTACTGACTGACTGATCGGAATATGTGTACCATTAAATAATATAGGTGAGAGAAGATTAAGATTAAGTTTAGCGATTTGCCTAGAACTACCAATTATGATGGCCTGAATTTTGCTTGGATTGACAGTAAGTCCGTAAGACTTACTCCATTCACAAACTCTGCCTAGATCAGAGTTAATCAGACTAATGGCTCCATTGACATTATCTACAGTAGTATGACAGTATATTTGAAGATCATCTGCATACAGGTGGTAGGAAGATGAAAGATTTAACGTTATGGAATTAATAAAAATAGTAAAGAGAAGAGGAGAGAGGACGCCGCCTTGGGGGACGCCAGCAGTGAGGTTACACCATGTAGAGAATGTGAATATGGTTGTCTGTAAAGTCAGTTAACGGACGATAAGTGATAACGTCATAAGAAAACATTGGTGAACCGATCGTTCCTCTCTATCGCTTGTTCCACGCTCTTGTTTGCACGTTTGGCTCAGGCGGAACGTGACTATGAGTCATGCTTTTTCGTGCGTGCAGCCGGCGTTCATCGATTATTAAGACGTTATCACGTCAAATGAATCTAAACCGTTTTCGAATCCATACAAAAAAATCATCAAAATTGGTCCCGCCGTTTAGGAGGAGTTTAATTACAAACACACGCACAGATGATTATCTTATGAAGATTCTGTACATTTCTGTAATAAATTCCTCTAAATAAATAAATTTATTGCGTATTTTGACCAGACATAAAATTAACAAATATGTGCTACCTACTTGAATCTGAAGTAAGAATCTTTTTTGTAAATTTAAACCGTGTACTTTCTATGTTGGGTAAAACTACACCTAGTCAAGTTAGAGTGAGTCTTATTTTGTGGGTAACGACCCGGAGTTTACGTTGCGTATCTTGTGAGTACCTACCAGTTACCACGAAGTATTTTGACTCGACATTAGAGAGACATTAAAAACATGGGATACCAACAAACCGTACACTTGAAAATGAAGCAGGAATTTCTAACTTTCAAGTTGTAAAAAGATACCGTTTTTCTTTTTGGGGTTGCCATACTTCAATTGCAGAGAGTTAGCGACTCTAAAGCCATAAGGATAGTAGGCTTTTTTATATACGACTGAGGCAGAAAACAAGCATACGGCCGGCATATCAGACATTTAGAATTTAGAATTTAGAATAAGAATATTTTTTTAACAAAAACTTATTAAACAGTAGGTAGTTATACACAAAAACTAAAAACATACAATTGTTTTAAGTAGGTATTGCCTGTAAGTATACAGTACCTTCCGTGCTAGTTGAAAACTGAAAAATTTCTTTATCTGTTTGCCCAGTAATTTAACCTATTCACCTTTCCACCAACCTTAACATAGTAATGTTTGGACACTACTTCTTGGAGCCCGAATATCTGGCAGTGTGGAGGAACCCATCAAGACTGACACTTGCAGTAGCCTCCTACCAGGTTCTCGTCAAGGCTTCGTTAGTTAAGACGATGCCCGCAGCAAATGTACTTTTGTATGGACAAAATTAGTCTTTTTTACTGCTATTTATTGGATGCTCGTTAATTGAAGGAATATGGTAAAGATCATATATGATTATAAGTAGGTATTTATTTTCATATACATATTACCTTTTTATATTTTACCTCTAATTTCCTTGTTTCGTTTTTAAAGAAGTGGTCAGATTTAGAATTTAATTATGAAATAATGTCTTAAATATAAAATAATCATCATCTTCTAAAGTTGACGTTGTTTAAACTTGCAGCTTACACTAACAGGCGGCTTACATTAAAAGTAAGCTAATTAAAACATTACCCGTTAAACTTTTTTCAGAATTTCTTATTTGAATGTTTTCTGATAATAAAATTGCGATTTGAGCGCCGTGAATACGCTTCAGAATCATTTGATCAGGGAGTCGTCTTAAGTCGTCTTCGATTCCCGCCGCGGGACAAATGTTTGTATGATCTGGGTCTGGGTGTTTCTATGTATAATATGTATGTACTTACAAAAAAAGTATATAAGTAGTATATCACTCATGTGATACCCATAACAGAAGCTCTGCTTACTTTGGGTCCAGATGATGCTGTGTGAAATGTCCAGAATTAAAAAAAACAAAACAATGGCATAATATAACGTAATAATGTGCCCTCAGACGAACCGACGCACTTAGATGTAGATTAATTTCCACTAAAAAAGCTTAAAAAAATACAAAATGCTATTAAAGGTTCATAGCCACGCACAATGCATGAATCAGATTAAGGGTCGGGTTCCACTAGCCCTCAACGACCCGGTCGTTTTGTCCGTAATTACGTGAATGAAAAACTTAATTACAATTTTGTAATTAACAAGTTGAATGGAAGCGAAAGGCGAGTGAAGTGGCGTGTTGCCCGTTTATTCACTTAAGATATTTTCGTTTAAACTGAAATAAGTAGGTATAGTTTTATCCAACATTGAAAGTACACTGTTAACAGATTCCTGCTTCAAAAAAGATGAGGGTCTTAATTAGTTTGTATTTTGTTTGTTTCATCAAATAACTCCGTCATTTATGAACCGTCAAATCGGTAAACAATATTTTTTATGTGAAAGGATATACTTTCTGATTGATCGCATAGAAATTTCATCAAAATCGGTTCGGTAGTTAGGTTTGTAAATCAAAATATTTGGAAAAATAGTAAACGAAATAGTAAACGTCATCCAAGTAAACGAAATTTCGTATATTTTTATAAATGAAGTTGGTTTTCTTGTCAGTTTTTAAAACGTAAGTAATCAAGTGTGCGGTGTGTTGGTAGCCCATGTTTTTAACTCTTAGGTCGGGTGAAAATACCCATCTACAGTACTCACAATCACAAGATACGCAATGTAAACTCCGGGCCCTTACCCACAAATTTAGACTCACTCTAACTTAACTAGGTGTAGTTTTACCTAACACAGAAAGTACACCGATTAAATTTACAAAACAGATTCCTACTTCAGATTCAAGTGTACGGTTATTAAAAGGTAGCGCATGTTATTACCCACAAAATATAAAATACGACGCCTGCCATCATACAGTGTCATCTAGTAAAGTTTTACCGCAAGAAAATGTATCTTGGTACCTAAATATTTATTTTTAAGAACTAGATTTTTTTTTAATTTCTTATAATAATATAGTTAACATTTTTAAGTTTAATAGGAGTAATTTTCTCATTCAGTTTAACCAAACGTAGAAAATACACCAGTTAAATTCTCAAAACAAATTCCTGCTACAGTTTCAAGTGTACGGTTTTTAAAGTAGGTAGTCCATTTTCCTACTTTTATGTTGGGTCAAAATACGTTGTGGTGAAAGTTACGCAACGTAAACTTCGGGCCTTATTACCCACAAAATAAGAGCCATTTCCTCGCTCTTGACTAGCTAGGTGTGTAATAAATATGCAAGCTGGGACAGTAGAGTTCACTGTAGAGCTCACTGTCCCAGCTAACCTATTCGCACATTGTAGCACTCAGTCCTTGCGGGCACATTAAAATGAAATATTCCGAGTTGAATCGGGAAGAGGTAGAGCAGAGCTGTATTCAGAGGCTACGGTGTTTCTGATTCCAACAAAAGAATAAGTAAGTAGGTACCTATAGTATATTTGTACCTACATAGTTTGGACGACCTCTGTGGCACGGTGTGTGAAGACACGCCTGAGACGTATGAGGTTGCGGGCTCGATTTCCGTCGCAAGTCAAATGTTTGTCGCGAGTCTGGGTATTTTTCTATGTAGGTACCTATAATAATTATAAAAAAAAAGTAGTAGATATGTCAGTCATGTGTTTCCCATAACACAAGCTCTACGTTGGGGCTAGATGATGCTGTGTAAAATGTCCAGCGCTATTTATTTTTAGTTGTAGGAAATGAATAATAAAACGTATTGTTTTAGTAGTCTACGCATACGACGAGTTTGACCTACTTATCACGTATTACCTTTTGATAACTCCCGACGTTGAGCCTAGCGCGCACTGTGGTTGAATTAGCATCGAATTTTACCGCGATTTTCCGTGTACGAAATAAGTAGCCTAAAACCCAGAATCGGAACCACTATAAGTAGTTAAAGCGATCTAAGTAGTTGTCGGGTCGATTCTCGCCGTGGAATAAATGTTTGTATGATCTGCAAACATTTGTCTTGGGTTTACATTATTTAAATATTTGTTTTTAATATTTTTTTATTAGGTTCCCATTATTATAATAAATAAATAAACCATTTTCTCGTACGTACATAAACAATCACCGAGGCATTTTACACGTCGAAAATAAAATATCCAAGCAATTTAGGTACCTTTTTTATCCTTCGCTGATATCACTTCTATTATGTATGACACACACCGTCCGGGTAATTCAGTTTGGTCACTGTTTTATAACCAGTTATTAAGAAAGACTTTTTTTCCATTTTTATAACGAGAACCTCTTAGTCATGTATGGTCTCCTGGTACACTGGACAAATTAGCGACCGGGACAGAGTAGAGTCAGGAGAAAAAGTTTAATCAGATCGAAACCAGTTAGTTATGTTAGAGTATAGAAAACAACACACAAGGCGAGCGAGCAAAGCGAGCATGCCGCGACAGCGGCCGCCGGAGCGCCAGTGCTAATTTGTCCAGAGTACCAGGACTATATACTACTAATATGACTATATACTATGTACATGACTAAGAGGTTCTCGTTATAAAAATGCAAAAAAGTCTTGTTTAATAACTGGTTGTAAAATAGTGAAAAAAATTAAATGAAAAAAATCCTGATATATAACTAGTTATGAAATCTTAGTTACGAACGTGGACCGATAATTCACTTTTTAACCCCCGGCAAAAAATAGTGGTGTCACAAGTTTGTAGTGTCTGTGGCATCTGTTATGTCGATCAAGAAAACTGCATAGATTGCAGGCACTGCATTTATTTGAAATTACCAGACCTTTCTTTAAAAACTTAAACTCTATTATAGGTTTCCATCCATACCTTGTCAATCTACCACCCTTACGAACAAAGCGCTTTGCTTCTACATTTATAATGCGTACAGCCAAGGATTGAAATAAGTTTTTTGCCGTCGTCTGTCTTTCCTGAAAACTACAATCTGGGTCTCTTCAAGTCAAGAGTAAATAGGTGTCTTCTAGACCTAGTCGATTACCATCAGTCGAGATCATGGTCAAACGTAGGTCTAAGATCAAGAAAATTAGAAGGTTTACAGCTATAGGTATATACTGTACTTCACTATGCTTCACGAATCACGACCTCTCGGGGCCAGACGGCGTTCGACGGCGATTGAATGCTAAAAAAGATCGCTCTCCAGAGAAAGAAAACAAACTAGGTTCTTAAAATTAAAGACACCGGGAGGTAGTTAGAGTATTGTTGAGATTCCTTAAAAAAATATAACGATTAATAAAGCTTAAAAAAGGATATGGGTTAAAATAACTTCTACAGAAATTAAGTATAGGTAAATATTAACATGAATTACACAATTTGTAACGGAACGGCTCCTAGACGGAAGAACCGATTTTTACTATGTTTTTTTGTTGAAAGGTTCTTGATTGAATCGATTGTTCTTAGCTAAGAGATTATTTTTTAAGAAAATCTGCTTAGTAATTTGAAGATCATCAGATCTTTTCTAGTCGATGAAGAGATCCGAGCAACTTCCATATGCCCTGATCGACTGGAAAATTGGTGTCCTGTTACATCAATAATATTGCAATAACATGGTAACCTTGACCTGATGCAGCATCACCTGGAATCTGCAGGATACCCAACTCCTCACCAACATACGAGCTATCGTGTTTGGGCTCATTGAAATCTTCTCAATGAATAGGTTATCTAGATGTAATTCTTTTGTGTTGGGGTTTTTTTGAATTTTTATTTCTACTTGGCGCAGTGGCGGGCCTTGCCGTCGACGAGACGCAGAAAGTTGCGGGTCCGATTCCCGTCTGGGACAAATGTTTGTATGATCTGGAAGTATGTGTCTCGGGTCTGGGTGTGGGTGTTTCTACTTTTAATATGTATGTACGAGTTTTTACAATAAAGAGTGTATTAGTCATGTGATACTCATAACACAAGCTCTGCTTACTTTAGGGCCAGATGATGCTGTGTGAAATGTCCGGCAAATTAATTATTTAATGTAGTTACGTAACAGCCTACGCAGTAAAACGTTGTAGATATTAGTAAGTAAATATTAGGAACCTAAATTGTAATAAAGACAGCAATGATTTCGCTAACTCGCGGCTTAGTGATTCAAAGGAGAGTCCTGCGCTGTTCCCAGAGCCCAAGTAAACAAATCCCTAGGGACGATCCTGTGTAAGGGGACTTCTTGCTCTCATTATAAATGTGTGCAAATATTGTGCCAGCAGAGCCTTTTGTCGGTCCTCATTAAGAAGCCATTACGACTCCGCATAGTCCTGTCGACTTTACCCATTTTTACCCGAACTCGGGACTACTATGGTATGGCTCGCTGGTAATTACCAAATAACTGTGCTGGAAATGTTCTTCCAAATAGCTGTAATGAAGCTGGACGAAACTGTCCTATACTTAATTAGCTGCAGAAGCTCGTTCATGTAATAATTACATTAAAAAAACTAAATAGAAAATATTCATTTAATACAATTTGAGCCTATAATAAGTTGCGTCTCTTGATTTATCTAAGAGATGCTATTTTTTTTCAAATGTATTTATTTCTAGAATCTCTCATAAATACATTATTCAATTAAATGCTCAATACAAAATTTATTCGCCTAGTTTTTCAGCATTTGGGGGTGTTTTTCTTTCTAACAAAAAATGATTTTTCCAAAATGTGTTTTCCGGTTCATAATCTTATTCTATTTTAGGCCTCGTTGTAGAGTGGATGCAAGACAGATTGTTTCTGATTATTTTACCTAGTTTCTTCGTAGTTCATAGTTCATAATTCATCGTTACAAATCACGCTAATAATCATTTTAAAACTTGTAGCCCTGCTTATTTTTAAACTCTCCGTGAAGTTTCAAAATTAGCGAGATAACTATTCGAGAAGGCCAAATTTGAAAACAGCTATGTGTAGGTAGGTATACCCATCTACTACCTACCTATGATTTTTTCCTTTTGCTTTCCCGGTATCTGTGGGAGTGATTTCGTAAAAAGGGACGAAAGTATGAAGCCGGGGATGCGCGCGCTATTTGATTGCACTAATAAACGCGTGCGGTGGTAGAGTTGGTCGTCAAATGGTACTTTTCCGTACATTCTCTGAGAGGTTGGTACTGTCAGTTGGTGTGTGTGCGACGAGATAGAAAAAAGGAAATGGAGAAGGAAAAAGCATCAGGTATGCGCTTAACATACAATGTTGTATATAAAGTGTGCTATTTTATAAACTAATTCAGGATATAATGTTAATGTTGCTTATTACCAACGTGAGATATCAGATGTTACACATCATATGCGACTACTGTAAACTCGCTCATTTTTTATACCACATAAAAACCTTCAGGAAGATGAGCGATCTCGAAAGATAGAGCTACTTGGAATGATTTGAGGGAGACCTTTGCCAAAGACCTTTGGCAAAGGTTAAATAAAATAGGTTAAATAAAAATTAAATACCTACTCATATTATGTAGACCTAACTAGGTAGAATTCAGTTTAGGTACTTTAATATGCAATGTATAATCACAAATTCACAATCCTAACATAATGTCAGATCCTATTCAGCCAGCGTAACATACATTGTTCATGAACTAATTGTTAGGTAATTAGCATTAAATTAATATCGCACTACCATAATCAGATCTGAGACCTACCTAAGCTTCCTCTCTATTATCTTGGTACTGGCCTGTTCTCAATCCTTGAGTTTGAAGGTTTGAATTAGCCATTATTTACAGGTCTTTGTTGCTTTAGTGCTTTCAATTAAGCAAGTTTTGGCTGACGCAAACAATTTGTTGCGGACAAAGGCTTGTCGAGCTTTTGAATTTGAACTCTTATGATGTTCAGTTGAGTATAATAATGTAGGTGGATGAACTTACTCAACTGAAAATATGTTCATTTGGGTGCTTATGCTAAGTATCTACGTAGGCACCTTGGTTTAGGGAGGTTACTATCAAGACCTACACTACCCGCGAGCCCGCGCGTTTATTGAGCATTCGTTCAAAAAGTTTTAATCATACTGCTACCTGTGGATTTACACGCGTAGTACCTACATAAAAAGAAGCCCATGTCCGTTTCTAAGATATAATCTATCTGCTTACCAAATTTCATAAATATCCGTTCAGCCGTGAAAAGGTAACATACAGATAGATAGACAGATGCTTTCGAATGTGTATATTATATATTTTTTTTATCTAATATCATTTATTTTGTTATTAATTATCTTCTTAATTATTGTGTTAATTATTCACGTGTATGTTTACGCCCGTAAAGTCACGTGTTACTTTCTTAGGAGAGTAACGTCAACGCTGAGATTGGACCTGTTTGGATATACCATACACATACATGTTTTTGAACCACAGTTAGTGTAATATTAGTGTTCAACTGTACTATATTACTAGCAAAACATTGTTATTTTTGTTTCTACTTGTTCAATATATATTTGGTGTGCAATAAAGTATTATATATCTATCTATATTAGTTTACTGTTTGTACTCTTTGTGTTTCTTTACCTACCTTCTTACCTCATTGTTCTATACTCGTATACCTTCCTAACTGCTTGTCTCTACTGTATTATCAGTAATTCAGTACGTTTATTCACATAATACATGGTTATAATATACATTAGGTGGAATTGTCAATAGTAGAGCTGCATATCTCGCCCGAGTACAGCACGTGAATATATTTCATTTATACAAATTAATTGAAATTATAACATATCATTAATCAAATACAATGTCACTATAAATACCAATTTGAAATAACTTAAATAAATTAAAATATCAATTTCCATGTGTGTATATGTACCAAATAAACTTATATTCTATTAAATTCTATTAGTATTGAAGTATGGATATGGATAACCACTAGGACCACTTTGAATCTTCATAAATGCCTAATTCATTTAGATGCCGATCCCTCTTAAGCCAAACCCGTGAACAATCAGAAAGAATAAGGTTCAATCTTATAAACGAATTAATTGTTTAAATCTGTTGCCATCTCTATTCTTTGACATTAGATTGACAAAGAGAGAGCATACTTATACCACGATAGTTGACTATATGATTACTAGCGACCCGCCCCGGCTTCGCACGGGTGTATATTTACGACATCATATTAGAAACCTCTAAAATGATCAGTGTTTCTCTTCTATATTATGCATCTATTATACATATAAACCTTCCGCTTGAATCACTCTATCTATTAAAATCTATATGTATATAATCTATATCTATATGTCTACATAGGGACATACAGACAGCGGGAAGCGACTTTGTTTTATACTATGTAGTGATGATGATATGCTACAGGGTAAAAGAAAACCTATCAATGCTCTCAAAAACGTGTAAATATATAGCCTCGTGAAAGCAGCGAAAAGGGAATGGGAGAGAAGTAGGTCAATCAATACACCATAAATCAGATGCGATGATTACAAGAACAATATACCTACTTGAACGATCCCGTTAACTTTTCCTATTTTCTCCATGTTTACGTTGAAGGATGTGGGTATAGTTTTAATCACGCGGTTGAGTTCATCTTGATAAACCTATCGACCTAGTTGTAGTTCTATCATTACATGGTATAAAACAAAGTCGCTTCCCGCTGTCTCTCTGTCCCTATGTATACTTAGATCTTCAAAACTACGCAACGGATTTTGTTGCGGTTTTTTTAATAGATAGAGTGATTCAAGAGGAAGGTTTATATGTATAATACATGCATAATATAGTAGAGAAACACTGATAATTTTAGAGGTTAGCGTATATGGGTTCAACGTAGTAGAACTACTGAGCTACAGCAGTGGCCGGGTCAGCCAGTAATCTATAAAGCGCGATCTATAATCTATTAACACGTGCTGTCTCACTTTATAATGTAGTTTCTACTGCGACTGGTTAGACGTTTAAAAGAACCCCGAGTAACTAGAGTTATCTACCGTGTTGGTTAATGTATTGTGTAATAAGCTATCTAAAAACGCAACTACAAACTACCTATTAGGAATTTAAAGCTAACATAAAGGGTAGAATTTGGAAGAAAGCGTATTATAATATAAATGACTATATTATTGATAAGAATGCATGGCCTCATGTTTCTCTGCCCTCAGACAGTTAACTGATACATTTGAAATTTATTAACTCTCTTGTATTCGTTTTTCGTAATTAAAGTAGTTATAGTCCAGGATCCATGGTCCATTTTTGCTTTTGATAACTATCAAGCTAATTTTCCGTGAGTAGCTTAATTTTGATGAGACGCCTAACAATTTCCTGTACGAAACTCTCTATTGTGGTAGCTAACAGAGGAATCAAGGATAAAATATGTCGATTTTATGATTATCAAATATTTATTACTAACTGATTTATTTTTTGTTAAATCTCAAGATAATTATCTAAATTATTCGAAAAAATATTTGTCCTACAAAATCTGTGGTTTGATCAAACAGTCCCCTCCTTCCAACATGTATCGATAACGAGGTCATCATAAATTATTACTAACATTCTGTTTTTTTTTTTACTTAGTTAATAAGTATTTATATAATTTAACAGTCATATTGTCCTACAAATTGCGTGGTACGTTATTCCGGCCCTACGCTCTGAAATTGGATATCAAGGATCTGTACTACTACATTTCAGCCTAGGACCGGGATAACGTACCACGCAATTTGTAGGACAATATGACTGTTAAATTATGTAAATATTAACTAAGTAAAAAAATAATAATCAGCTGTCTTCTTCTTCTGCTTCGTCCGATCTTCCGTTAATATCGTTGGGAACCGGTGAAATAATCTACTCGGGTGAACTAAATTATATGAAATCGTGAGTATTAATAGAATATAATAATAGTTTAACAATAACAATTAGGAGTGTAAGAAATATAAACAGATAAGTAACATGAATAAATATGAAAAACAATCTTAATAAAAGGAACAATGCAAATGGATTTAAGACAACACTGATGTGAACATTTTTAATATTAGGTAATATAGGCACACTGTTATAGCAATATTATAAAGCATTGATGTCATGTGTTTATATATATTTTTTGAGTTTGAACCTAAAATTTTGAATGCATTGTAGGTTCCTTAACGGCGGTGGTATATTGTTCTGACATTTCGATGGCGCGGGCGTAGTGAAAACTGACAACCGTTCTATGTATCTGTATTGAAAGTTGCGTCGAACATTGTCGGCGTCCGCGGGATCTTAGAATAGATCATGTGTTAAGCTTACAATATAAATAAGGTACGTCCAAAAGGAGACATGCTAAATGAATCTTACGTCTATACCGCAGTGAGTGTTCGTTTGAAACGGAAGTGTTCTCGACGCGGGATATTGATACAAAACGAGCACACTAGTTTTGAACTTGTATCAATCGTTGCGTTTTTTGTAAAAGTCGAGGGCCGAAAACAACATTCGTGTAATTTAATTTAGACAGAACAAGTGACTCTACCAATTGAATTCGTGATAAAAAACGGCCTTGTTCTATACTAGCGACACGCCCCGGCTTCGCACGGATGCAATGCTGACACTAAATATACTGAATACACAGAATGTCTTTATATACAACGTTATCTAAGAGAATAACATTGCCTAAGATATAAACATATACCATTGCGGACTTTTTTAAGGTGTACAATACTGTAGTACATTATTTTGATCTATTTCGTAGGGTTAAGCCAGCGTTTGCAATGTAAGCGCAAAAAATGTGTTTATTTACGACATCACATTAGAAACCTCTAAAATTATCAGTGTTTCTCTATTATATTTTGCTTGTATTATACATATAAACCTTTCTCTTGAATTACTCTATCTATTAAAAAAACCGCATCAATATTCGTTTCGTAGTTTTAAAGATCTAAGCATACATAGGGACAGACAGACAGCGAGAGGCGACTTTGTTTTATACTATGTTGTGACAAAGCATTTAATTTTAAAAAACAAGATTTGATTAAGTGTGTTACATGATCTTCAAAAGTATTTAGCAATCCATTTCCAGGCCTAGATTACGTACCTTATATACTCGACCTATTGGTTTGCCAATCCGGGCAACGTTTGCGCTCGGACCGATGCCTGATTGTTGATGTGGGCTTCCACAGATCATGTATTTAGTTTTATTGGGGTTAATCAGTAGACTATTATTTTTGAAATACAGGATAACTTTGTTATTCCAAATGTTCTAGTAGCAGATTAACGAAGTTAAGCAACGCCATGCAAGGTCAGTAACCTGGATGGGTGACCGCTGTGGCATAGTCATTTGAGCGCTCGGCTTCGGAGGCCACATTAAGCTGTAGTTTCCAGCTATTGGTGCCATGAAAGAGATGGTATGTGCTTTATCTGATGAAAGGGAGATAATGTAGCTCGCGCTGTATTTTTTGCAATTTCATGAACTTGCTGACTTTTGCGATGTCAGTTCATTTTTGTTCTTGTTCTCATGGCTTACTTTTAAAAAGTTGTTCGGCCGCGATGAACGGTGTTGTTAGACACTGGCTCGTAGCGAAATATTTCAGCCATTCTCACATTTCAGGCACCTAAGTTTTCTTCTGGAGAAATTTATCTATTCGCTAGACGAACTTTGAACTGCTTTGAGATTATTGACTTACTTGATTGATCACATTAAAATGTTCTGATTGTTTCTTGTTAGGTTAGGTATTAACATAATTATATGTTGCATATGACCATAATTTATTAATATTAATTTTGGGACCATCTTAGCGCGGGAGAGGGATGAATGGCGAGAATAGGGGGAGGCGTTTGCCCAGCAGACAGTGTGGGCTAATAATAATGATTTTATGTTTTATAATTTATATTTCCGTATACAATGTAATTTGTCAATGTAATAAACAACTTTGAGCTTTACTTTTAGTAGCTTACCAAGAAAAGCTAATATTTTTTCAGGAATATTTCATTCAAGACAGCCTTTAAACGATCAAACCTAAGTTCCGGAGGTCGGAAGAATTCCGGTTCTTTATTTTATCTCTGTGAAAAAGATCCTTTGTGAAAGTTTGCATCTTTCAGGATATAAATAACGTTTAAGAATAGGTGATGTTACGTTTGATCGCGCTATTCCCCTACTAATTCTGTTTATTTGATTAAATTGTTCACTTGTGGATTCAAAAACCCGTATAATTAGGTGTAATAATAACCCGATATCAAAGAAGGTACGAAACTTTTTTTCTCGATAGAATTTCATTATTTCCTATTTCCAATATTCAAAACTAGATGAGTAAGTAGTTCAGTAGGTACAAAATGTCTTTTTATGGTTCCGTAGCCATATGGCAAAAAACAGAAGCCTTATGGATTCGTCATGTCGGTCTGTCTGTCTGTCTGTTTGTCTGTCTGTCTGTCTGTCCGTCCGTATGTCACAGCCACTTTTTTCCGAAACTATAAGAACTTTACTGTTGAAACTTGTTAAGTATAGGGTATTTCATTAAGCGTGTCCTATCTTTAAATTTAAATAAAACAAAGTGTGTGTGATATATTATCGAAATTATTTATTTATTTGAAAGATGTAGTGATGCCATTATGTGTGGAATATGACATCATTCAAATGTCCGCCACGGCTTCTCTGGGTGGAGCGCATGCGAGATATCCAATTTTCCATGACTTTTGCGCATAAATCAGCTCCAGTGCCCATTTAGCGAACACACGTCGTTGTCTATGGTCGTTTACCTTCAATTCCTGGGTGAGTTGAATTTTATACGGGTGCAGGCCCAAGTCACGACGCAAAATTCGCCATGTTGTGGTCTGTGAAAGGCCGAGTTCTTGTGAGCGACACGGAATCGACTGCCTCGGATTCTCCTGCACACTCTCACGGACAGCGGCGATGTTTTCGGCAGACCTTGCGTTTCGTTGACGTACGGGTTGGTCGATCATTTACCGAACCAGTGGACTCAAATTTATCCACCAGACGACGAATAGTCCTCTCGGTAGGACGATTATGGCGACCGTAAAAGGGGCGCGCGGTGCGTTGCCCGAACAGAATACTCATTTTGATAAAACATTTTTATCATTTGCACGTGTTGTTGAATGCTATAGCTATCCATGTTGATTTGGCAAAACAGAATGAATAAATTACAACCAATTTGACAGATGTAGTTTCAACAAGATGGCCGCTACCAACTGTCAAAGTTCGGACGTGCCTTTTGGAAGACCCTTTAGATGTATTCTGTGAACCGCATTAAGATTTTCACACAAAAATAGAAAAAGTCCCCATACTTAGAACTGTAACTCAATTTTTTTTTTATCTAACCCATACTTGTGGGGTATCTAAGGATAGGTCTTCAAAAATGATATTGAAGTTTCTAATATCATTTTTTTGCCAAACTGAAACTGAACTGCCAAAAGTGGTAAAATGTGTGTCCCACTCCTGTAAATTCTAAAATAAGAGAATTGTAAAACTTAAAAAAATATATAATTTACATTACCATGCAAACTTCCACCGAAAATTGGTTTGAACGAGATCTAGTTAGTAGTTTTTTTTTAAAACGTCATAAATCGTAAACCGCAATCTTGCTGCTACAGAACCTTGCATGTGCGAGTCCGACTGCCACTTGGCCGCGTTTTTTTCGAGGTCTGATATCCCTTTCTGTTTCGCCATATCCGTTTGTTTATTTAGCTCTAGTACGTAGGTAGGAGGTAGGGGTCCTTGAAAGGGGGAAGGTCTTAAAACAAACAAATTCCTTGGTCTAAGTGAGCTTATTAGAAACGAATGTTTCGTTTATAATTTTGTCAAAACACAAGGATAGCGCGATCTAGGATTCGGTTCATTTTGAATGCGACATCTAGTTCTGAATTTAGAACTAAAATGCTAACTTTTTCCCTTCGACGTTTAACGGTCTGTCTGTCTGCCCGCCCCTAATCAGGGCTCTTATTCGCAGACTATTAGTCTTATCGTGATTAAATTTTGCACGGCAATTATACAAGTTACCTCTACAAAGTTATAAAATAAAAACTTAAAAAAATATCATTTGTGTGCCGTATCATTGGATAAGTGGGTGTATCCCACTATTTCCATTAGGTATTTCTATTGATAGAAATACTGGGACTGATTCTCCCACTACTTCCAATGCTGGCGGTGGCGGCAATAATCCGGTCAACCGAATCATGAAAATTAGTCACTATATTCTTCTGGCGCTTCGGCGGCCGCTTCCGCGGCACGCTCTACATAACTCTAACATAACCTAACCAATTGGCTCCGATCTGATTTTACTTTTTCAATAAAAACTACTATTCTCATTTAAAAAGTTAAAAAGGCACGGGAAAGTAAAATTTCAATTAATTGCGTTATTTTCGCAATTCCACTATTTCTAAGTTCTAAGTGTCTTAGGGGGACCTACCGGCTAAGCCGCAGTTTGGGAAAACCGGTAACAATTTTGAATTTTTTATATAATGAAATTATAACACACACCGACACGTGCTTGGTCAATTTTTATTTGATTTAAACCAAGTACGAACAGCAGGTGGACAGCATCCCGGTCGTACAATATTGCACTCGACGGAGCTCATAAAAACGGGCTTACGCAAAAATACAGTCAAGTTTTTAGAACCCAGCAGGTGAGGGATGGTTGAAATTGAGAGGGTTAAAAGTTCACCTTTTTACGCAGTCCAATGCTGAATAATTCATTAAATCTCTCGGTCGTCAAGGTATTACCTAAGGAAACCCGCACCAAAATTACGTTTTCGGCCGTCTAAAAACTAATAAGATATTTTGTTCTACATGTTTACTGCGGTCTAGCTATGGTAAATCGTTGTTTGCCACTAACAAAAAAGAATTTATTTATTTATTTATAAAGTAATAAATGGATAATTTTAGAACACAACGTTGTTGGGGAACACGGTGCGCTTCTAAAATAAGCTTCCTGAAAATGCTACTAAACTACCTATTAAGAAATTCAAAGCATACATAAAAGGTAGTCTATTGAAGAAAGCTTATTATAATATAAATGACTATATTATTGATAAGAATGCATGGCCTCATGTTGCTCTGCCCTCAGACAGTTAACCGACACACTTGAAATGTATAAACTCTCTTGTATTAGTATTTCGTAGTTAAGGTAGTTATAAGACGGATCATGTAAAAAAGCGCTAGGACCAAGACGAGTTTCTTGCCAGTTCTTCTTGGGCTTGGGTTAGGATCAATTGGCACCTAAATTCATCCTAGTATGTAAGACGTTTCAAAGTGATCCTTGTGATTGTATTGAATTAAGTATCTTTTGACTTTGACTTTGACTTTGACTGTTGTGAAATGCTATGGAGATAAAAATGCTAAGAAAATAAAATGGGAAACACTTGAAATATTTCGAATGCCTAAACATCCGAAACGTATGGGAAATAGAGAGACACCTAGAATTATCATACATGGGACAATTGTTTTTTTTATTAGTATACATATTTTTAATGCAGTATCTAAATCTGTTATATCATTGCATAAATGTATATGTTGTTAATCAAAACTACAAAAAATATTGTGTAAATACTTATCATTACTTTATTTGTTGTTAATCAACTATAAAAATATTGTGTAAGTAAATTCTTATCTGAATATATTCAATCAGTATTTTTCCTCGAGTTATTGTCCATTAATAATTCCTACTCCATTGGGATTTCCACTAGAGCTATCCAATAATTCATCGCACCTCTGACCTCAAAACTAATCAGACAACAGCACGGCAGACACCTAGGCTTAGATTGATGTGTGTTTGTCATGCAAACATGTTTCTGTGGGGAATCAAATCAATAGTTCTGCTTGAATTATTGTGCTCAAACAAACCAGTTCTTGTCTTGATTAATAACTCTGTTAGGGCACGGTCACACCACAACGAACGAAGAGTGGTTTTCTAGGGATACGAAGAGCACACCTTATAGTTTTGGCATGTCCGTCTGTCTGTCTGTATGTCTGTCTGTTAGTCTGAAGCTCTTGCTCGCAAACAATTAGTTTTGTCGTGATAAAATTTTGCACGGTAATACTTATTAGTGACACCTACAAAGTTATAAAATAAAAACCAACAGTTCTTCGATACATAAATGTAGGTATTTGTTTGATAAATATTCAGCTCTGAAATGGTAATATTTGATTGGGTCCATTGTCCCTCTCCTACCGGCTAGACTGCTGTTTGAAAATGAAAAGTTTTTGGACAGTTTCTTTACATTTATCGTAAATTTTTAAAGAAAATTATCACGGCTCTACCAGATAATGAATAAAAGACTGATTTGTAAACCTAAAAATAATTCATACAAATTCAAATTCAGTTCATGATAGCTTTACACTAGCTTCTTTTATTTTGTTGAATTAATAGTATCTATATAATACGGGAAGCAAAAACTTTGTACCCCTTTTTACGAAAATTGCGCGGACGGAGGAGTGTGAAATTTCGCACACTTATAGTTTATATAGAGAAGGAGTGCAGACTGCTAATATATTTTTAGAGAAAGAAAGAAAAGTTTATTATGTGTCTTATGATATCATATATTACTTAAGTAACAAGTAAGTAAATGGACAACAAAATTGGTCGTCTCTGAGCATGTGTTATAAAATAATAGCGTTTAGAACGGTCTTATAACGCGGGTCTTCCGTGACGCCGCCGCAACATAATGACAACTTTTAAAAGGTGCAATATGATTAATTTAAATTAATTTTAGTACAATGCAATTATAATTCATTCTTTGGTTTCAAAATTTAAATAACATTTTATTACGCATATAAAATTAGAAGCACAATAAAAATACATGAATATCCCCGCATCCGCAAACCCAAAGAATAAACCTCGGTTACACAACATACTCCCTGATTATTCGCCGGGTGAGCAATTTGGTTGTCATTGTTTGAAATAATAAAGTGTAGGTTACCTAGAAACATTTTGTGCTTGTAGAGACTTTTATTGTTTTTACTTTTGTATCAGAACAAGTACTGCTAACGAGTTTTAATGGAACTTATAGGATAGAACCCGTCTGTCTGTCTCTCTGGAGTCTGACAGTTGCTAAGTCCCTGTAACAGAACTCTGTTTCTCAGTGAGGGGCACTGTTGTTATGTTATGTGGTACATAAATGCATGCACGTGGGTTTGCACAGGTGTTGTCTTAAAGTAACTTACCGTCAAGGTTGTTAAGACCACACACACGCCCAGCCCTGATCCACGGCTCCTGGATCTTGTTGTTTTGGGCCTCCAGCATTCTGCGTAGGTTAGCCGTTGCAGTGAGGCTGCGCTGGAGGTTTTCTTGCACGAAGTTATAAAGCGGGATTTGGGTCGCCATCATCTAGGCTTCCCACCTCCTCTGACTCCTTCAGGTTCAGCTTATCCTTCGGACTCGCACACATCTCCTCCATCAGCTGCTAAAACTCCTTCGTTTTTACAAACGGCTGCCCCCGACAACCGACCGCCAACTGAGGCGTTTATGCCTAATGCTATTCGAAATGCCTTGCAGATGGTTCTCACTCAATAATGACAAAGTATTATTGAGTAATTATGTTACTAAATTTTATTGTGCATGTCGTCCCTAGAGGGGCTAACGGATTGAGGCCACGGTCGTCCCCATATAGTACCTAACGCATTTACATACTAAAAGGACTGGAGACGTATCGGTGATAGAAGGTCGTCATAGGGAAATGGTTTATTGTACCTACGAGTATATCTATTGACCGAAATAAATTTATTTTTACCTTTTATTTAGTTTTGACTAGCAAATGATATTAGTTTGCAACAGTATTAATCAATCTCTTCTCGATGGATCCTATGTGTAGCTAGAAGCTCAAATGAACCTTTATATAATTACGTTTTAAAAACTAAAAAGACAACCGACTTCATGTATAAAAAGCAAAATATCAAAATTTCGTTTCATCCAAGTGGATGACATATTTTTTTCTGTTTTATTGATTTAAAAACCTAACTACCAAACCGATTTTTATGAACCAATCGGAAAGTATATCCTTTCACATGGAATATTTTTTTTTCAAATCGGTTCATAAATGATGGAGTTGACGATGAATGATGGTAACAAACATAAAACATAAAAAAACCTCCTTTTTTGAAGTCGATTAAAAATTAGTTTGAATTAGGTGACTCGTGAGCGGTGCTAGTTAAAAAAACTGATGGACAATCCACACAGGACAATCTAGCCCCAAAATAACCATAAATAACACATTATGGGAACAAAATGACTGATCTCCCATCTCCCATCCCGTTGTTTATGCTATTGCCATCATCTTCCTATAATGTTACTAATTGTACACAGTGTCGTTAAAGGACGTTTAAGTAAAGCCGCGGGCGGAGATCCTCACATTTTTCACCGAGTTCTTCTGAGTCTGCTTCCAGTAATGTATCAAAGTCGATAATCGTGACAGGAATAATAGAAACACTGTTGTGCAAGTGGTTTTTGGTTTTGTGGTCCATTAGGTACGTGCACTATAATATTATATTTATTAACCGTGAAACCTGGACGGGCAATTTCCAATTAGTCGCTCCTTTCTTATTGGAACCAATAAAATTCTAGACACACCCCTTCATAAGATTCGTTTGTTACGTGCTCAAATTGGAAGGAAGTCTCCAATACCTACGTGACCTACCAAGGACCCACGTATAAGTTGTTAACCTCTATTCGGAAATATCCCCGCTTCCCTAAGGGCGTAAAGATTATGTTGTTCAATACAAACCAGGACAATACGTGCTAAATATGAAGCCGGTCAAAGCGAAAGTTTCTTGGAAATATTCTAATACACTGGTTTTTATTTTTTTTATTTTTTTTTATTAACCTACCATTGACCACAAACTCGCCTGATATTAAGCCACGATATAGCAGACGATGGGGCACGCAGGTCTATACCTATTTACTCTTGACTAGAAGATACGCAGATTGTAGTTTTTAGGAAAGACAGACGACTGCAAAGCATTCCAATCCTTGGCTGCACGCAATATAAATTTGTAAGTATAGTGCGTTCGTAAGAGTAAACTGACAAGGTTTAAATGGTTATGGAGTTAATAGGCCTTTGTTGAAACCTAGCATTGGAAACGGCATAAACTCGTCAGTAAGTGTATCTTAAATGCGTTCTATTTAAGAAAAGGATAAACCTTCACGAAGGATAAGGAGATAATATGTGTATGATTATAGACTGATTTCTACATAAAGTGACCGAACAGACTTTTGGCTCAAGGGTTTACAACTACTAAATATCTATGCAAAGTTTTTTTAACTCTTGATTTATGAATTACTAGCTGCTGCCTGCGACTTCGCACGCGCGGTACCTACATAATAAGTAGCCTATGTCCTTTTCCAAGGTCCCATCTATCTCTATACCAAAATTCATCAAAATCAGTTCAGTGGTTTAGGTGTGTAACAAACAGACAGACAGACAGACAGCCAGTGATATTTTCGGATTTATAATATTAGTCAGATTAGATGCTAGATCAGTATGGCGATTATGCAACTTTTGATACAATCAATGTCTATCAATTTCGAATAGTAATAGGGATTATTTTAATCAATAGTTTGAGTATTACGTACGGTACGTGTCCATTCATACACGTATGATAGCATGTGTTACAATAAACATCAACCTTCCGTAATATCAATTCAAGAACAGCAACTGAAAGCTATTAGTATCAATGTTTTGATAGTATCAGAGTTACATAATCGCCCGGCTCAATCATTATGGAGTTTGCGTACTACATAAGTTATTTATTTGCACCTAAAGTTGCGCTAAGATCAGTATTGCAATACGATTATTTGAGCGTTGTATCTTTCAAACCCATTTTTAATGATTTAGTTGCGATACAAACATGTGAGACTAATTTATATCACTTAGTTTTGGTTATTCAATATCAGATAAAGGTTTCATTAGTGTGATCATCCTTCGACGTTTGTATGGAAAGCCAATAGAATAATTTACTCTTAACGTGCGGAAGCACGCTCAAATGCCACTCCGACGCTCCTGGATGGGTATCCAGGAGCTGGAAAACGTTCCTTTACTTCATAATCTGTTAAGTTTAGCACTTAGAAGAATAAGAATCACAGCATGACCTAAATACACGAGTCGAGAAGTTTTTTGAAATTATTCAGATGCAATCGCGCGACGACTGACCGACCGATGGGCGACGACGACGCTACGAGGCAGCGATTTTTTTACAAACCATGTAAAGTAATAATTAATTATTATTCTTCTACGCAGTTTATGTTGTTCTTTCTCGCTGTTCGTGGAGTCACCACTACCTAGGCCCAGTCTGAAAACCAGCGCATCCCTACGCCCCAGGGTGCAGAATAGCATTATGTTGAAACTGATCCTTTTTAATATAGCACAGCGCAAACTTGCATCTACCTAGATTTATAACTTATTTGTTAAGAGACTGATGATGAAGACGACTGCGATAGTCTGCAAATTATTGGGGTTAGTCCCCCTGCTGACTAACAGAAGAGCTAGCAATAGAGCAGGAAAACTTGAAACAAGCCCGGCTCGGTGCCAGCCGTTAGTGTGGGTACCGGGGAAGGCCTGCGCTATCAAACAGAATCCCAGTCAGTGTGACGTCAATGGAGAGGAAACTTTTATCAAATAAAGCTTTCATATTACGATGTATCAGAACACCACCAATTTATATTTTGGTTATAAGTTGTTTGCTTGTCTGCCACGGATTTTGGGTCAAACAGGAAATCCTTATTTGAGGTCAGGGTTATTTATTTGGTATTTTCCTTCCAAAAAGACACACCGAGCTCTAGTAAGGTCGATGTGAACAGCTGCGTTACAAAGACGCATATTACGCGATGGAAGCTATCCGTTTATAAATGCAGTTTCGCACACGCTCGAAATGGTATGATTACGTCCGTCGCATTTATATCGGCTCCTATATTACGTAACTCGCAACAGATCATGGCGTGAATTGCGCGATCTTTGCTGTCAAATACACTAGTGTACACTAACACCTTGGCTTTATGCGTATTTTTGCCTATGGGTCGCCGATAGGCGAGTAAAAGGCAGCAACTGGCTTCCGTTAAGTACATAATTTTTTTTTTAAGTGATAATTTCTTATGGGAGGATAAACCGCTTCATTACGCAACGCGTTACGGCGCCAGTCTGTCTGGTTTTCCTTTCTCTCACGCATACGGCAGCGGTAGGCAGGCTCCTCCTCTCTCACTCTAACCCACAGGGCTAGTTAGATTAGTTTAAGTTATCCCTTTTGTCGGGCGTCCTAAGATGCACACGTTATTTTATAGGGCTTGAGACCCAGATATTGCAGTCGCAACCGCTACATTTACGTAATAACTCTGCAAGTCACAGTGGCTTGTTCGCGTCAGCTTAAATGTAGCTTATGGAACGAAATCTAGTTAATCTGTATCAATGGTGCAAATAAAACGAATAGCTGTTATTTAGGGTCCCGGCCTATTTCCGTGATGGTTTATTTGTTTACAAAGATATATCTGGACAGTTGTAGATAGATGTCATCGATTTCGTTGTTAAATAACCAAATGCCGTTACTCGGAAGCCCACTCGAGAGCAGATAGTGACCTCAGAGTATAGCACCCAAAATTCACAAATTCTGAATGGCTTTTGCTGCTGCGGTTATTGGATCAGAGTACCAGTAAGAATCTAAGGAGTAGTTCTAGACAAAGCATTGCATACTTTCGTAAGATTATACACGTAAGATTCTTACTTTCGTATGTGAGCAACTCAGGTGATATCGTTTATAGGCCAAGACCTCCGTCATCCCCGTCAGGCTTTTGTCAACCTATCAGAATGACTGCTCCCTGGCCATAAACTTTAGTAGCAAACAGACTTAACAAACTCCGTAAAGTTGGTCAACAAAAGCAACATAGCCAAATGGGGTATATGAAGCTCATCCTATGTACATTGTAAGTGCAGAGCCCTTACACAAAACATGCCGCATTTGCTTCCTTGCGCTCTGAACCCAACAACTTGCACCCACGAAGAACTTGCTGCAGTTTAAGAGAACAAAGATAATTCAGGCGTGACCTTGCTGAAATCTATTACAAAACATTAAAGCCAAATATTTAGTACTATTCCGCCAATCTATTTCCAATGACTTAGACACGACCCAGACGCATGCACCTCCCACACATCCGCAATTGAAAAGCCATGCCTAGCTATAGTAAAAGGTTAGCACACACCATCCACACATGCAACCTTAGAAAGAAAAGCGACACGTCGCTTCTCCACGAGACGAAAAACCACTCTGCTCTGCAGAAGCATTTTTACTAACGTTTTGCATGGCTTTTCCATTGACACGATGCAGACGCATGCACCTCCCTCCCGCCCGGGGAGGGAGGTGCATGCGTCTGCATCGTGTCTAACTAATTAGGCATTGGCGGAATAGTACAAAATATTTGCCCATCCGTTTAATGCATCAGATAAGATTATCGGGGTTGCTTCTAATTAGAACAAAGTGATCTAGTTTTATGTATGAGCTCATTGATATAATGAATGGCTTGTCAACGCAGTTGGTTGTAGCTCTGCCTCCCGCGCTGTAGGTTGAGGGTTTGTTTGTTCTGTGCCCGGATGTTATAATGTATTATAAGTATGTATTTAAAAACATGCAAGTATTCTATCAGTCATCTGGTTCCTATAATAAATCAAATCAAATCAAAAGATACTTTATTCAATACAATCACAAGGATCACTTTGAAACGTCTTACATACTAGGTGAATTTAGTTGCCAATTCATCCTAATATTTATAAACAATGCTTAGTTTGGGGCTAGATGGTGCTGTTTGCATTGTCCACCGATATTTCTATTATTATTGTTATTATTATAGCCTTACTTTTGAAAAGCTAGGGCTGATATCATAGCGCATTCTGGCACAGGAACAGACGATATAAATATAATGTTCTAACCAAAGGTTTCTTTTAATCAAAGGTCGCGTCGCCGTCGGCGTGAGGTCTCTCGCGTATTGTAAGAGACCAAACAGAAAATGTATTGAACATGAATATATAAATATTTTATAGCAATAATGTCCATGTTCAAATTGGTAAATAGATATCTCATATTTAGGTACAATCTTTATCTTTTGGCAATCAAAAACAATCTCAGAACCCTTGTATAACTTGAACCAGTGCTTTCCACACGGTCCTGGCTAATTTCATTCATTCAATTTCGCTTCGAGTCACACTCCTCGCTCTGGCAGTAAATTCGTTTGACCTGCTGATTTCAGAGGTTGTGTTTAGTTAAGACTGAAAATGTTGCTGTAATTTCACTAACCGGGTCGCATAAGGTTTCAACTATAAAATGCAATAAAGCGTTCTGTATTTTATCCCATTATCTAACACGCATCATGATTTGAGAGAAGTAGATAATATAATAAAACATAGTAATAATATCTGGCCCCAAAGTAAGCAGAGCTTGTGTTATGGGTACCACATGACTGATATACTACTTATATACTTTTTTTGTATATACACACATATTATTTATAGAGCAACCTAGACCCGAGACAAATTAATAAAATTTAGAAAACATAATTAAACACTTTGATAAAAGGTACCATACAATGATCTATCAGCTAAACTTGTTTTTTAAATAGCTTCTTAACGCAGTTTGTAGTAACTCATCCGTCTGCGCTGGAGGTTGTGGGTTTGATTCCCTCTCAGGACAAACATTTGTGTGATGGCGACATATGTTTGTTTGTATTATAAAGTATCTTACATTTTAAATACTTTCGTGAGTTTGATCCGCGGTTCGGTAGCTCCCGTTCGCGCTCGCGTTTATGTATCGCTCGGAGCATGTCTCTGTTTATCTGATAAATCGAGAGTGTCAGTGCTTTCATCGATAAAATAATACGAACATAAATATACATTTAAAAATATATAAGTAATATATATCAGTCATCTGGACAAAGGAAAAAATAAATAGATATACAATAAATAAGTAAATATTGGTAGATAATAAATAATCTAGCCCCAAACTAAGCAAGCTATGCTTTATCTATTTATTTTTGACGACCTCTGTGGTGTAGTTGGCCAAGGACCAGCTGAGACGTAAACGGTTGCGGGTTCGATTCTTGCCGCGAGACAAATGTTCGTAAGATCTGCAAGTATTTGTCTCAGGTTTGGGGTTTTTTAGACGACCGCTGTGGCGCAATGGCCTAAGGTCCGACTGAGACACAGAAGGTTGCGGGTTCGATTCCCGTCGCGGGACAAATATTTGTATGATCTGCAAGTATTCTCGGGTCTGAATGTTTCTATGTATAATATGTATGTATTAAAAAAAAGTATATAAGTAGTATATCAGTGGTATCCATAACACAAGCTCTGCTTACTTTGGGGCCAGATAATGCTGTGTGAAAAAAAGGCCGGGATTATTTATTCATATATATTTTTATGTTTAATATTTACAAACGGAAAAAAAAGTGTATATATGTATTATCAGTCATGTGGTACCGATAACACAAGCTCTGCTTTACTTAGGGGGCTAAATGATGCTGAGTGAAATGTTCCAGCATTATTTATTTAGAATTATAATTTTTATATATTTATATAAACAATATCTTCTGTACAGGTTTTCCACAAGCTGATAAATCCGCTTCCGCGTCTACTATAACCGAACGTTAATATTTATATATCTTTCTATAAAATAATCTCTGTTCATTTATCAAAAAAGCGTCTTGATTACAACTTACGACTTTTCGTCATCCCAGAATATTTTCCGGTCATTTCGCATTACTCAGCAATTTTGTCAGACAAATTCGTAATCAAATTAAAAATTCATCGTGATTTCGCCTTTAGGCTGTGCGAAATTTGCTACGTTTATACATTCTGCGATTTTGAATTAGAGTGCAAAGAATCTTCTGTCTAAATTAAAAATACGGTCAGCAGGAATATTTTTTAAGCTAAATATAAAATATTTCATGAACTTTGAGTTCTAAACTTTTTAATTTATATGCAGTAGTTCGTTTTCAGTTGTTTTAAGTTGAGTTTTTATAACCTTTTATTGTTAAGTAATTTAAGCTTTGGTAGGTTACATGTCTAGATCGTGAATATCAAAATCTAGAGCTATATTCACTAGCTCTAGATTTTGATTTTTAACTAAACTATGAGCAGCTTAGTTGGTAGTAGCTCTATCTTCTGCGCTATTTGTCAATTCTATGTACAAACACTACATAGGGGTTAAATTAAATAAATAACGCCGGATAATTCACACAGCATCATCTGCCACCAAAGTAAGCAGAGCTTTTGTTGTTCGTATTATATAACTGACATTCTACTTACATAATTTTTAAATACATACATATTATGCATAGAGTCACCCAGACCCGAGACAAATGTTTGCAGATAATATAAACATTTGTCCTGCGGCGGGAATCGATCCCGCAACCTTCTGGATTTGCGTCACAGAGGTAGTCAAGGTTACATGAAGTTTATTCTAAGTTTGGGTGCTAAAGTATCGTAATGTATGTATTTAAGAAGTATAACTATTCTATCAGTCATCTAGTTCCAATAATACAAGCTTTTTTTACTTTGGAGCTAGATGGTGCCGGACATTGTCCACCAATATTTGTTTATTTATTCTTATTTCATTATTCTACACAAAACATTTACATATATGGAACTTGATCAATAACGGCATGTAAAAACGGCATGTAGGCGACCCTAACCCTAAAATAGGTCTCTTCTAGCAAACCTGGGGATAATAAGATATTAAAAAATATTAGGAGTCTTATCATCCATTGATTGCCTGAAGAGATCACGATAAGGCCGCTCATTCTGCAACTGTTTTGCTAATATATATGTTTTCTGTTATTTCTGTGTACAATAAAGCGTTTACCTATCTATCGAAAAACAAATGGTGGATGCGAAGCTTACAAAAGTGGAAAATAGAAAGATTACATTTAGAAATACCTGTTAATACAAATATAAACAATCTAATAGATAAATACAGCAAAATAATACACAAACTAAATATAACAACCTATATATTCTTACTAAATATATATTATGCTATTAGCTGACACAATAGTTCAATAATTCTAACACGTTGAACCAATATTATAAATATATACATAAGACGTGGAATACATTGTAGCATCTAGAAATCGAAAAACAACGACATCTACCTAACGCTTATCCAACCTAGATAGCAAAAGATGTTGAAGTTAACTTACACTGCCATCTGTTAGAAACTTTTGGAACTTATTGTCGGAAAACAATTAATTAGAAGTAAAAATATTCATGTCAATAATAAAACATTATTATGGATATAAACGATCATCTTTTAAGTTTCACCCAAAATAATTAAGCCAAATTTCGTAAAAAATGTAGTTCCGGGGTTTTTACCGGACAAACATTGTGACGTGATATTTTATTATATAAAGATAATTATATACTTTATTATATCTAAACCTACATAAACCTAACACATACAAGGAGAGATAGTGTTCTATTTATGTAATCTTCTATTTATGTGTCTGTCTGTCTGTCTGTCTGTCTGTCACGTTTTCACGCTTAAACCGCTGAGCCGATTTTGATGAATTTTGGTATAAAAATACATGGGACCTTGGAAAAGGACATAGGCTACTTTTTAGGTAGGTACCACGCATGCCGCGGGCAGCAGCTAGTGGTTTTTAAATACCCTACAACCTTTTAACCCAGCGGCAACACCTACCCAGTGATTAAACTGGTTACGGGTCACAATGACAATTTATCCACTCTGTTGAGACCCAACTGCTAAGGGCCAAGTATTAATCTTGATTACGACGCTTAAATTATGATTTTCTCGGCATCTGAAACCGTCTTATGACGGTTGACGCAAGTGCGGAATATCTCTTTGATTCGAACATGATCGTCATTTACAGGCTGCGGTTTTTAAAGAAATTGAGGATGTAGGTAAATTGATATTTGTTGCGATGGATAAAATTTATGTAAATTTTATGGTGTAACCTTTTCATTGGGGAGATCTCGTAAAAAATAAAAAAAACATTATTGCAATATTGCTGTTTGCGATTAGCTATGCTAGATATTGTGAGTCTCATGAACATTAGCATATGTGCCTTTTAAAATGTGTCATCTTTTTTCATTGACAATAGAAAGACAAGGACAGATCATACTTTCTCGCGACTCTAAGTGATTATGAGTTATATTATACTGTAATAACTGTAGCTGAGTTCTACGACCAACGCTACGTCGTCGTAGCATTTAGCTACGAACATTTAACCGAGCGACGACGCTACGAGATCTATCATGAATACTATTCGCTCCATAAATATACAGCGTCAATTTTATGGATTCACTAAAAGCCCGGGTTGGAGCTGGTTATTTCCAGTAAGACATATCATGTTCGTTATGTTTATTTTTCTTGTAATTACATAATAACGTTTACTTTTATGGATGCCGGACAGGTTTGCCCCATTATCCCCGGGGAAATTTGATTATGAGGCTTATACGGCTGGGATCGGCTGTTATTTCACCCGTGTACAAATAGAATCTAAGGTGCACGGACCTGTGAAATTGACGGCCCATTTCGGGAAACCCAATTAATGCTGGACAAATGTTAATGATTTGTTATTAGAGCTGGATATGTATAAGGAGTACCTAGGTATAAAATAAAGAAAATGCTTTATTATTTTTGAACTCTGCTGTTTGGATATATGGTTGAAAACTGATGAGCCACATTCTAGCCTGTCAATTTGACAATTTAAACATAATTTTCACAATTCAATTCAATTCAATATGTGAGTTTTACGGCTTCCCGATATTCCCAATAAAATCACATATCATAGTAAATATAGAATAGAATAAGAATAAAATAGAATAATTATTTATTTGGTACATATACACACACGGAAATTTAAAATACAATAGAAACAGACAGTTAGGAAAGTATATAAGAACAATGAGGTAAGAAGGTAAGTAAAAAACAAAACAAAAAAAAACAGAAAATAAAAGAAAACACAGAGTACAAAATTTCAATAAAATAATAAGGTACAATTTTACACCAATAGTAGGTATCCATACTAACTGTGGTTCGAAAACATTTAGTCCTTTCCCTGTGTGTGGTATGTCCAAACAGGTCCAGTCTCAGCGTTGATGCTACTCTCCTAAAAAAGTAGCGCTGGTGTTCAGACTAGACCTTAACCAGCGTTAAGTTACCTTAAGTATCCCGTTTTGAGTAAAATACATATGTTCAGAATGATATTTTCAAAAGTAATAGTGACACATTGGAGTCCTGACGTTTGGACATAATAAATAATAATTATTAAATAAATATTGGTGGTCAATTAAGACAAATCATTTAGCCTCAAACATAGCATAACTTATACTTCGGGAACTAGATGACTGATATAATACTTATATATTTTTTAATACTTATGTTACTTTTAAATACCCAGACACAGAATAAACATATTTGTTCATCACACAAATAATTGTCCTGGGAGGTAGTCGAACCCGCACCATGAAACTTCAATCAGGAAGCTACATTGCTATGGTGTTAGGCGAGTTGCACTTATCATTTTCACAACGTACTTAATACAACGCGTAGACGTAAATGGAAAGCGTTCTCCGGAGACAATGGTAAAAGTGGGTGTACTACAAGGATCAATACTCGGACCATTCTCGTTTTTAGGGTTCCGTACCTCAAAAGGAAAAAACGAAACCCTTATAGGAGTAGGATCACTTTGTTGTCCGTCCGTCTGTCTGTCTGTTAATACCCTTTATCTCGGGAACGCGTGAAGGTATGGAGTTAAAATTAAAACGATATACTCAGGTCTACAGTCTCTTTGCCGCAAAAAACGTACATTTCGACACGCTTAAGGGAATCAAAATTTATAGGGTATTTTCCGATGACCTAGAACTATGAAATTTGGCAAGTAATACCGTCTTATACTACAAGTTGACGACCTCTGTGGCGCAGTGGGCTAAGGTTCGGCTGAGACACAGAAGGTTGCGGGTTCGATTCAAGCCGCGGGACAAATTAGTCATGTGGAACCCATAACACAAGCTCTGTTTACTTTGGGTTAAATGATGCTGTGTGAAATATCTGAAAATATTTATTTATTTATTTAAGTATAGGGAAAAATCAGAAAACTATACATTTATAATTAAATTAAAAAAAAACAGTCTTAATGCAAGGAACGGCGGTCCAAATTTTGAATTGAGTTATCCGTGTCATGTGAGGTATCGTATGAAAGGGCTTCATTGGCACAAGCTCAAACAGATTTTTTATTTTTACGATGTGTAATTTCTGATGAAGAATGAAAAAAATACCTTTTCCCTTTCTAATATATAGGTAGGTACCTAATAATTTTAATTTTAATTGCATGTACCTACAAATTAGTACGGAACCCTCGGTGGGCGAGTCCGACTCGCACTGTCCAGTTTTTTTATTTATATAAAAGATTTGTCTAAGCTTGTGAAGGATGATCACGAGATTGTACTGTTCGCTGATGACACGTAACTTTTATTTAAATTAAAGCCACGTCTAACTCATTTTGACGATGTAAACAACGCAATCTCTAAAGTTATTTCATGGTTCAATTTAAACCACTTATAACTAAACGAAAAGAAAACGAAACACATTTGATTTATACTGCCCAATGTTAAACAATAAAACTAATGTAAAAATTAAAACCACTGGACTCGTTTTCTTCATCTTCTTTCATAGCATTATGTCTTACAGCATTCTATTGCGGGGGAGTGCTGCAGATAAATATTTGTGTTGCAGACGAAGAAGGCAATTTATAACATGGGCCCTAGAGAAGCACTTAGATTTAAAAACGTAATTTACCAACTGTCTCATAAATCATATTGTAATATATCAGATTGGGATAAATGGGATGGGATGGATCTGCTCAACTTGTCACCCGTTGGCGACGGGCGGACGACCATGTGAGTGTCAATTTCAAAACTTAATATTTATTAAACGAATAAAAGTTATATCAAAATTATCATCACAATAATTCTCGTGCAAAATACCATCAAGATAAGAACAGACAGTGAGTGCTCTCATTAAGGGCTATAAAGGTTCCTTGTGGACTTAAAAACCCGAAAAAAGAGATTATCACAGAAACTGTGTAGTTATGTAAATGCCTTTAATATTAAAAACGTTAAAAGGTCACCTTAGTACTTAAACATTTCTTTAAATACAACCTAAGTATTCAAGTTGTATAATTTTCGACTACAATTGTTTTAGGCTAGACACATAAAATGTCTTGCAAATATTAGTTGTAAAGATGAAATAACAACAGAGGTCGATCCACATACAAAGGATACGTAGTGAGTAAATACGCCGTCGATGTCTGCTGTCCCACACCAGTGGGGATTTCTGGAATAATCCAAAATGGCCTCGTGCCGTATTCTAGTTTATCTCATTCATTTTCTGAAAATTACATTTGAATACCGCGGGGATTTGTGAAATAATCAAAGAATAACCCCGGCGCATTGTTCAAATTTATAATGTACTTTTAAATAATACGGTCAAATTCGAAAGTCGTGCCTGAGGTTACCGTATCTATCTACCTACCTACATTTTTTCACAATAGGGTTATTTTTCCATCGGCTCATTTCAATGCAACTACTCCGCTACAAACTATGAAAGCACTATATATTGATCTAATAAACAAATAGATCTGAATTTACACAATACATCGTCGACAAATTAAGCAGATCTTGTGTTATGGGAGCCACATGACTGATAATACTACTTATATTTTTTCTTTGTAAATACATAGAAAAACACCCAAACCGGAACAAATCATTGCAGATCATACAAACATTTATCCCGCGGCGGGAATGCAACCTTCTGCAGGTCAGGTGTATCTTCGCCCACTGCGTCACGTCACCGAGCTCAACTATAATGAAAATATATGTTGAAGGACAACTATCTTTAATGTAAAAAAAAAAATTGGTTATCTGTAAAGTCGGTTTACGGACGATAGTTTAACGTGACAACGTTTTGTTATGCGCTCTCGCTCCGATCGTAACGTTACAGTGAGCGTAACGGGACAATGAGTCATCCTTATTCGTGCGTGCTGCCGGCGTTCATCGATTTATTAGACGTTGTCACGTCAAAAAAAACATACGTCGATAATGTAATCACGTTCATGTAAAATTGAAATTGCAAAAAGAAATTAAGGTTACCCCTTTAAACAAATACGCAGCCCAAAAATTCGTTCATTTTTGCACGGTTTTTCATTAAACCAAGCGACTTTTCCGAGAACAGTAGCTTTGCTTGTGTGAGCCAGTAGCTTTTCGGGACTGTACATACCTATGTATGTACATACATAAGTAGGTACATACATATTCGAAGCTTTGCTTAAATTAAATGCCATTATTCAGGCAATGCACGGTATTTCCCATACGATTCGTGGTCAGCGAGTAACTATGGATCCATTTTAACGTCCTCAACGTTTGCACAATAGAGTTTTCAATCAGTAGAATCAGCATCTATGCAATGTGTAATGGTGACATTAACTTAACACACGGGTGGAGTTTTATGACAGTAACTATAAAAAAGCTAGTTTATAATTGTATTTAACAATTGAAACTTTCATGAGACGTAGGTACATTTTTATATAACAGGGGTCTTACTCATTATTATTATTTTGTCGTATTATTTTGTCAATAGCGACAGTTGCCAGTTGCGGTCCGCTCGTTGCCGCTTGCGTTCACGGTTCGCACTGATGAAACTCTCCCTGATGAAGATTCTCTAGAAGTCTAGATGAATCGAAACAGTGTCAGAAACTCTAGCAGATGAAGATGAAGATTCTCTAGAAGTGGAAACAGTAGATGAATCGAAGTTCAGTCGCTAGATTGCCCGCTACTTAGACCGCACATGCGATTCGTACGTGAAAACTTGGATATTACGTCATATGTTTGATATTTCATGCCCGCACCTGCGAGTCAACGTGAACAATCACTTGGCTACTTCATTTCAACTCGTTTTGCATTACTTTTGACAATCGATGTCGTAATCCTCCACAACAGATGATACGACATTTTAGTTTGACTACGAAACAACTGTCAATAATACTGAATCGATGTACAATTCAACGACTTTTCGATTTATCGATATCGGTTCGCAGAGGAGACGGCCTGACTATTTGACAATATTTATTGACTTGGTGTTGTGTGAGCATCAGATAGAAGTTATTTAGGCCTGGGGGTCGACCGCGCTAATATGAACGTCAATGCCAAAGCTGAACTACTACCAATAACGTTAAGTTATACACATTTCGTATCACGCTAATTATTGTGACTGCGTAGTTTTTAACCAGTGCCGTCAAAGGAATGATGTTGATTTGTCGGAACTAAATATAAAATCCCTTTCAATGGTAAATGCGTTAATAAATAGCGAGATTGTCCTGCTGACTATTATTTTACAATATGGGTGCTACAGTATTTGTTGACTTTGTGTTGTGTGTGCATCAGAAAATACGATTGTTGATACAACACAATCACAAGGATCACTATGAAACGTTTACATAGGTGAATTTAGGTGCCGATTTCCCCTAACCCAAGTCCGAGAAGAATTAACATGAAACTCGTCCCGGTTCGAACGGTTTTTTTGTATGAACTTAACTAAAACGTAGAAGGTTTTGGGTGTGATTCCCGTCGCGGGAGTAATGTTTAAATGATCTGCAAGTATTTTTCTCGGGTCTGGGGGTTTCATGTATAATATTTGTGTATAACTAGTACATCAGTTATGTGGTACACATAACACAAGCTCTGCTTCGTTTGGGGACTGATGATGCTCTGTGAAATGTCCGGCATTATTTATTTAACTAATACAAGGTAACAGTAGGTTATACATCGCAATTCAGCCAGCAAACTGTCAGAGAGCAGAGCAACATGAGGTCATGCATTCTTATAAACAATATAGTCATCATTACATAGTATAAAACAAAGTGGCTTCCCGCTGTCTGTCTGTCCCTATGTATGCTTAGATCTTCAAAAATAAGCAACGGATTTCGATGCGGTTTTTTTTATAGATAGAGTAATTCAAGAGGAAGGCTTATAAGTATAATACATACAAAATATAGTAGAGGAACACTGATAATTTTAGAGGTTAGCGTATATGGATTTTATGTATTAGAACTACTGAGCTACAGCAACGCGTGGACGGGTCAGCTAGTTTATAATATAATACGTGTTGAGTGCCATTTATGATGTAGGCAGTTGTGGGACATTGAAATGCCAGTGTTCTTACCGGTAAAAGCTTTCAATTCTGTGCCGTTACGCTGAACCGTGCTAATAATAGCAGGCATACCGCTGAGCCAGCTTTGAATTTTCAGTAACTATTCTGCATTGTTGGGATTTTAGGTACTTAGCAGCTTACCACATGTGTTACCAATGTTTTGGTTTAAAAAGATATATAAATAATTATTGACAAACGTATGATCTGGAAGTATTTGTATACCCTGACCCGACGTCTGGGAATATCTATATGTATGAATTTGCAAAAAGAAAGTAGTTAAGGTGGCACCAGTAATACTAGCTCTACTTACTTTAGGGCCTGATGATGCTGTGTATAATGACAGGCATTATTTACTTTTTTTTATGGGTGGACAATGCACACAACACCATCTAGCCCCAAACTAAGTATAGCTTGTATTATGGTGACCAGATGACTAATAGAATACTTATATATTTTTAATTACATTTAACACATAACATGTATATAGACTGATAAGTAGCTTTTGCCCACGGTTTTGCTCGGTTAATATTTAGATTAAAAATAGCTTTTATGTTATTCTAGGCTTTTATCCATATTAAAACAAGTTTCATTTAAATTGTTTCAGCCATTATCGCATAATTGAATTAAAAACAAACGTTCAAAAATATGTTCATAAACTTTCACATTGCTAGTAGGATATGATTGGATTGATTTATAGGCAGAACAAGCTCGTTAGTGATGTCATACAACTTATTTTAGGTTCGTCTAGACTCTAGGCTTTCGATATAAGTGATGTACCTATAAGAGAACAGAATAATGAGTATACGTATTCGTATACGTCACAGAAAAATAATAAAAACATTATAAATATGCAATCAAAATCTGAACCATTTTAACAGTAATGGATAATTATAGTAATCTGAAACAGCGAAGCAAAACATCGTGAAGAAATTGACACATTCTAAACCTAAAAAAAACCGGCCAAGTGCGAGTCGGACTCGCGCACCGAGGGTTCCGTACAAACCTGTAGGTATATAAGTAAAAGTTCACCCATCACGACAATCGAGTCATAGTTATGGTATTTTTATTGCAAAATGAAATCCATAACATGACAATATTTATTAAAAATATTTTTTTATATTATGTAAATAAAATTTATGGTTTTCGCAATTTTTCTTTTATCTGTGATATAAGACGTTGCTTCGTACCAAATTTCAAGATTCTGAGTTCATGGGAAGTACCCTGTAGGTTTTGATTCCCTTGCGAGTGTCGAAAATTTGCGGAAATTTGCGGCATAAACGGCTGTATCTTTTGATTGCGTTGGCTTAGAAGTTTCATATTTTCACAGCTTTAAGGGACAGTAAATCTGAGTATTTGATATAAATTTCAGCGTTCCCATCTACTTACATAGAAGGTCGTCTAAGTCGGGGCAGAAACTAGTTATGAATGTTTCTGTGCATTCTACTCAAATGCAAATGGACTTACGTAAACACCTACTCACTAAGGAGGTTATATTGTATGTATCAACAAAATAAAATGTTTTTCATTTTCTGAACGGTAAATGATTTACCTCCCCCAATCAACGTCTACCGTCGGTCTATGTCAGAGGCATTAAAGATTTACCTCCACGGTTATTATAATATCCGGCGGTCGCATGACGTCACGTCCGGCGGCGGTGACGCTATTTCCGGGTGTCAACTGCCGCCGTCAACGCTTCCGGTAGCGTCGGTGCTCCGTCTGAGTGTAAACATTTTAACTTATTATATTTTTTAGAGGATTGTTGTTAAGGCGCGCATTACGATATTTTTTTCACTACTCTCTGTAGAACATTGAACCAGACGTAGGCGCACGCACTAACTGAAAAAAAACACATTGAAACTTTAGTAATTCAGAATAGACTTTCGAATAGCGCGGATAAATTCTCTAGCTTAGTACGAACTAGAGGCCTTCATGTAAAATAATAAAATTCAGAGAAGTTAATCATTTAAAAAACTTTACCGACAGGTGCTATGCATAATACGCGTAGTATTATGCATAGCACATAACGTATATCAACATAACATCAATTTTTAAAAGCTTTTTCAAAGCACAAAACACAGCACGAAAAAACGAATTAAAAAGCGACGAACGAACGAATACGTCAATGGCCGCCTTTAGCCCTTCCCAATAAGTTTCAAGTAAAATATCCGATGGGAATTCTCTGCCACATTTCTTTCCTATTCGTTTTTATTTTATCAAAATCAAAACTGCTCGGGTTTTGTGTATATTTGCGAAGTTTTTGCCACAGGGACCCGGGTGAGGTATTACTTTTAGTTCAGCCTTTCTATCTGAGCTCAAATATCGGAAGGAACTTTTGTTAGGGGAACAAAACGAAATTATAAATAAAGAAAACCTGGGTTTATTTTTATTACATTGCGAGTAGATTTTTGTCTGTCTCACGATTCTGTACCAGAAACCATTCAATCATTACTGTTGGACAATATAAAGTGAGACATTCCTTATCAACTCCTAAAAGAATTTTCGTTAATAGTCCCAAATTCTTTGCACACTACTCCAAATACTACATACCTTTAGTTAATCGTATCACCATTTCAGCCAAACAAATAGTTCAATTCAATTAAATTCTTGATTAAAAGAAATAACTGAAGCAATTATAATCCCGGAAATAATGATCAGCAAGTATTTGTCTCGAGTCTCGGTGTTTCTAAGTATGATATGCATGTAATTACAAAACAAAAGAGTATATAAATAAGAAATAATACTGGACATTTCACATAGCATCATCTGGCCCCAAAGTAAGTACAGCTTGTGTACCACATGACTAGGTACTTAAGTAGTACTTATGTACTATATCAGTCATGTGAAACCCATAACATAAATTTTGCTTACTTTTGGGCCAGATGATGCTGCACACAGCATGTATGTACCTATGTATGTATGTGGTATGTCCGAAGTTTAAGGTGACGTAGGCGTAGGCTCTTGTACAACTTTGGTTAGTAGAATTGAAAATGGTACGTACATCGCTATATTATATCATATAGAAGCATCTCTCCACTGCCGCTACTTGATACCTACATACCTACTGCGGTCAGAGCTATCGCACACAAACCACATTCCGACGCATCTAGCCAAGCACCAACTAATTGGACGCGGGTTTATTGAAACTGTGCCACAGTAGGTTGCAGGCCGTAATTAGATAGATAGATAGAAAAAGGCATTTATTTTAATTTATTCATTTCGAGGATACCGTGTAGGATGGAGACGCGTGAATTTACAAAAACATTTTACAATCAATTTGCTATTGGCACATAACACTTTGACTGGGTTTAAATATGCTGTAAAATCACATTTACTATTTTGAATCGCCTTCTTATATTATATTACTACTTATTTGACTGGCCTGTCAGCTCAGTTGGTAGTAGCTCTGCCTTCTGCGCTGTAGGTTTAGGGGTTCGTTTCTTAGGTGTTTGGTTTGTTCTGTGTCTGGATGTTATAAAGTATCCATAAGTATGTATTTAAAAATATATAAGTATTTATTTTATCAGTCATGTGGTCACCATAATACAAGCTATGCTTAGTTTGGGGTTAGATGGTGTTGTGTGCATTATCCACTAACATTTATTTAATATATATTTATTTAGTTAAACCCAGGTGTTTTGTGGCAATAGGAGAATTAACAACCTAAATTCACCTAGTGGTGAATCTAGGTGTCAATTCCTGTTAACCCCAGTTCAAGAAGAATCCGGCAAGAAATTAATTTCGTCTGAACGTATTTTTTATTTAAATTATTAAATTAGCAAGGATCATTGCTAATTTTGTTACGGATCCCGAGTTGAGATTCATTCCAAGTATTTTGTCATCTAAATAACGTTTTATTTATTGTTTAATTACGTTTTTAAGTTTATTTAAAAATGTAGTCCAACCGCCAAAACTAGCATGTCGCTGGGACCTAGTTATAAGCGTACATTTACCATATAAAAGATTTACTAACTTTAGAGAGCTTATCTGTTGAAACAGCTAGTATATTATGTACTAGTATCAATAGTCACTTCTTTAAACAAATATATTTTTTGTAAACATACATTAGATTTTTATAATATAATACTGACTAGGCCCTGTCATAATATTTATTTCCTTAAATTTATTCCGAACCCTAGCCTCTTCGTACTACTCGTTCTGTTAGGTTCTGTTTTTTCTGGGTTATCACCTGAAAACGTATCCAAACTTGTCCGTTTTTGTGTCTGTTGGGTAATTATTTTCGGCTTCTTCTTCTTACCGTGTCCACTTGGAAGTGTTGATCAGTACACCTTAAGACGCTCAAACAGTTGAAGTAAGTGCTCATTATGATCGGCAAGTCTCGGAAAATATATGAGTATGTCATCGATATAGCCGTAACAGAAGTTCAAACCCAGGAGCAACTTGTCAATAAACGCTGAAAAGTCGATGCGTTCCTCGCCGCCTCAGGAGCTCCTTTCGTGCACTTGGAACATGTCTTTGAACGTTTTAGATTCTATTACATGCCGGTTTCCTCACAATGTTTTTCTTCCCCGTTTGAGAGTACTAGTACTAGTACTGGCTTGAGTCAAAAAAAATATCACTCTTTGGACCTGATCTTTTCAGGCATAGAGTTAGTTAGTGTTAATAATGTTAACCACTTTTTTGCAAATGTTGGCCGTACTCTAGCTGAGAAATCTAATAAAGTTCTAAGCGCCGGCAATAACACGTACGTAGACATTTTTTCGCCAGATATGGTGTTCTCTTCTAGCAATTTCCTTGTTTTACTTCCAGCTTATGAATATGAAATTAGTCTTCTTATCAGCGGTCTAAAAGACAATTGTGCGGCTCGACTTGACGGAATATCTGGCAAAGTTATTAAGCTATACTCACATTTCCTTAAAACTCCCATTACACACGTCTGTAAACTATCTTTGTGTTTCTGGTATCTTCTCTCAAACATTCAAAGCCGCCTTAATTAAACCTATCCATAAAGGAGGTGACGGAGACTGTGTCAATAATTTTCGGCCGATTTCGATCCTTTCCGCCATGTCCAAAATACTGGAGCGTGTTATGAACAACCGCTTGGTCAAGTTCTTGGAGTCAACCAACCTTCTCTCATCATCGCAATTCGGATTTCGTACAAGAAGGTCCACAAATGATGCGGTCCATCTACTAGTCAACTTTATCGTAACTAGCCTAGATGAGAAAAGTAAGTGTTTATCTGTCTCCCTTGACTTAACTAAACCTTTTGATATGGTCTCTGTCCCTTTACTAATAAAAAAGCTCGAAAGAATTGGTGTCCGTAGTATCACACTAAAACTCTTCCAAAGCTATTTATCTGATAGACTGCAAAGGTTCAAAATTGATCAATGGCTTAGTGATGAACACTCTGTAAACTACGGAGTCCCCCAAGGTAGTATATTTGGCCCAACGCTCTTTCTCGTTTATATCTCTGTAATATAAGAATACGCAACGGGACCATTCTTACATATGCTGACGATACGGTTCTATTTGTCAAAGGGGACACATGGGGAGCAGTCTAATAGTAGTGCCCAATTGGGAGTGAACAGAGTCTGTTCTTGGTTGCAGGATAATATCCTTACGCTAAATGTAGCAAAAACAAAATATATACCGTATGCCTTTTCAACTAACCTACCACTTCTCTCAACATTGCGGCTCACATGTGTCTATTGCAAATAGTGGACTGTACTTGTTCTAGCCCGGAGAGAGTACAGTCTATTAAATACCTTGGGGTTACCATTGACCAACATCTCTCTATTAAATATCATATTGGCACTCTTGTATCACGGCTTCGCAAACTCCTTTTTATATTTAAAACACTGAGAAACGTAGCGAATCGGAGTATCATTAAATCGGTCTACTTTGCACTTTGCCATTCCATACTCGACTACTGCATCACCTCATGGGGAGGTGCTGCTAAAACCCATCTTATCTCACTTGAAAGGGCTCAGAGAGCAGTTCTAAAGGTAGATGCAGGCCTCCCTTGGCTATTCCTTACTACTGATCTATATCAGGAATGGAGTGTGCTTACAGTCAGACAGTCATTTATACTTCAAGTTGTTCTTAAAACACATTCTCTTCTTGAATATGATCCTGACTTTACTAGGGTAAAGCGAAGAAGGGGTAAAGTCTGCCCTTCAACCTTGTTTCGTACAAAGTTTACTCACAAATTCTCTTGTTTCCTTGGGCCTTTCTTGTACAATCAATTGAACATAACGCTATCTATCCATCTATCCCCTCACCAAGACTAAATGTAAAAAAACAGTCACAGAGTGGCTTAAAACTCTTCATACTACGAATTCATACTTCATACTAACTTCATACTACGAAGCGGAAAACCGTATAATCCCTGTAATCTAATACTCATTTAATATGTAGGTATTCGCTGTCCTGATCCTGGAATGGCAATTAAATTATATATACAAACACACACCTCTTAAACCATCTCACATCTCCCAATCACAACACACAACTCACCATCACTAAAACATCACACTTTCACACTACACACAACTTACTTACCTACTTATTTAATTTACGTAATCCACTTTAAGTCTTTTTAGCTAATATACAACTCTTGTGATATGAACCATTGCTACCGAGACGGTAAGCTTTTAGTAAATCTGTGGAGTGGGCACTGGTGTCCTGTAGTACAGGTACTTCATCTATTTCAGGCACCAGTCTCTTCCAAAATAAATTGGCCACCTAACATTATGTACTATTTGGTACAATTTCTACCATTTCAAATTTGACACGTTTGATACGTACCTATCTACTTAAGTTCCTTAGAATGTTTGTTAGCCTGTTTGTTTAAAGAGACGAAGAAATTATTATTATTACTAGTACAGCGTACAACAGTACATTGTACACCTTAGGCGAGAAAGTGCCCAATTCCTATCGAGTGTGTCATTTGTCATTTGCCTAAAAAAACACGAGGTAGGAATCGCACTTTCTCCCGAGTGACTACATAGTGCTTTATACAACACCTACGAGGAAAATGAAAAGGAGAATTGTTTTTTAATTGAAATAAAATTACTAAACCCGAATTCAAATTCCGGAGAAATTCCCGCACATGCCTTTATTACTTGGGTTCTTTTTTCAAAATATTGTTCGGAAATCGGAAGAGGAATAAATCATTTGGCGGACTTAGAGTAAAAACTTTTTGTCGTTTGACCTGTAGTGAAAATAACCATAGCTACAGGCTGATCTATAAAGAAATAAAAAAAAAATTACACGCTAGAAATGTATTTTGAAATTCCATAGACTTTTCCGTCCCGCATTTAGTAGGCCTGTACTTTCTCAGTTTCTCAGTATGTGTGGTATAAACATTTTTGTATCAAAAAAATCCATTAGTGCACGCCTGGATTCGAACTCACGGCCTTAGGGACGGAAGACGGGGCCACTATTACTAGACTAGTGCTCTCTATTACATGCGTCTAAAACGGAATAGTAAATGGTAAACGTAAAACAGAGACATATCATGAAATGTAGGCAATAACTCAAAATAAGTAAGAATGTATTCTACATGACCTAGAATAAAAGAAAGCTATGAAAGGCTCTAGACGGCAGCGATAGATCACGTCTCGCCAATTTATCTGAGAACTAAAACGTGCGCCGCAGCATATAACGAACTATCATTGGTGAAACATGACAATGTGCATACCATAAATATCCAAGGTTTTATTTAATTCGGAGCCATACTTTTTACACCAAGTACCGCCATTAAAAATAGCCTATGTCTGCCTGTAAGATACAATCTCTAAAATCTCTTTACGAAATTTCATCAAGATCCGATCTCCCGTTAGCCGTGAAAAGGTCAGGAACAGTCTGAAAGAGACACCAACAATTTAATAATTAGTGTGTATTTACTGCTGCGCCACTTTGCCCGTGTTGTACTTAGATAAAAAGTAATATATAATAATAATAATAATAATACCGGACATTTCACACAGCATCATCTGGCCTCAAAGTAAGCAGAGCTTGTGTTATGGGTGCCACATGACTGATATACTACTTAAATATATATTTTTTGTAAATACATACATATTATACATAGAAACAACCAGACCCGAGACAAATGCTTGCAAATCATACAAACATTTGTCCCGCGGCGGGAATCGAACCCGCAACCTTTTGCGTCTCAGCCGGACCTAAGCTCACTCGTCAACATAATACGGTAGAAAAATCTATGTCCATACCAATTTCAGTCAAATATAATAGAGTAGAATATACTTTTATTTGGTACACACACAAAGAAAATAAAAAATACATATTTTTATTTTAGGTAGACAGTAAATAATAAAAAATAAACTAAATTTTTTTTTCTTCTTAAAATTCTTTTCAGGCAGCGCTGGTTTTCAAACTGAACCTCGGGACAGAAGGCATCACGGTCCAGATACAACTAGAAACATATAAATAAAAATAATGGTTTTAAAAATAATAGATACACTGTTCTGTATTAACAAGAAAACACAGCACGATGCTTGCACTTGTTTACTGGCCAGCAACCAACTGCTGTACCACACTACCCACACATATAAAATAACTATCAGATATACCACATACACTAAGCCAAAATAATAAATATTTCTCGATAAAATTATATAAAACTAGCTGTCCCGTTCGCGACTTCGTCCGCGCATTTTAAAAAGAAAAAAATATATTTAATTTTACCGACTGCAGCGCCATCTGTCGGGCTGATTTGTGAATGTAAACCATCCAGGGCGCCATCCAAACGCATACAAAAAAATCATTCAAATCGGTCCAGCCGTTTAGGAGGAGTTCAGTGACATACACACGTACAGTAGAATTATATATAAAAAGATTACACAAATTAAAATTGTTGATTAATCAATGTTGTAATATTTTACTGTAATAATATTTTAGTAGACTGGCAAGTAGGTAAATAAATAAATAAAAGATCGACTGATTGCTTTTTTTTTAATTTCCATACGAAAAAAAACGTTAGTTACACATCATAGCATCTGCAGTCCTCATTTGCAGCGTAATCGATTAACAAACATTTAAAATTCTTTCACATTTATAATAATTTGTGAACGGCATCAGAAAGCGGATTTTGTCAACACCCCGGGTTTTTTTTATGTAAACGTGCTTCGTCTTTGACCACGCCGTTGACTATAAATGAGATGCGGTCACTCGCTTTCCTATCAGTACATATTATTGAAACCTTTTAAAAACTAAAAAGAAAACAGACTTCATTTATATAAAAACATGAAATTTCGTTTACTTGGATGGCACATTCCAGCTACTTTGATTTGAAAACCAAACTACTGAGCCCATTTTAATGACATTTCTATGAGACCAATCGGAAAGTATATATCACATAAAATAAGATTTTTTCAATTCGATTAATAAATGACGAATTTATGAGTTAAACATAAAAAAAATACAACCGAATTGAGAACCTCCTTCTTTTTTTGAAGTCGGTTAAAAACAAAGTTAGTCTGAATGCGATAAACTCAAAAATTACCGAACGGATTGTCATACGGTTTCAGGACGGAGAGTTTCATGAGGAAGGTGTATAATTCACCCGAAGCCGGGGCGGGTTGTTAGTTGTAAATAAAATTAATACAAAAAAAGTACATAAGTAATATATCAGTCATGTTGTTACCATAACAGAAGCTTTGCTTACTTTAGGGCTACTACTACATTACTGTGTCCAGCATTATTTATTTTATTGAATCTTGTTCTTATAATACAAGCTATGATTAGTTTGATGCTAGATTGTGTTGTGTGCATTGTCCACCAATAAAAACTACGATAATTGAGCTCCGGAGTAAGTACTCACCACTAGTTTATAATATTTTCATTTCCCAAGGTTTGCTGTAAGAGAACTCTTCTTAGGGTTAAGCTCGCCTGTGTACATGCCAGATAATAAGTATGTTTCTAAATGTGTTCAATGTGTGTATACAATAAAGAATAAAGAAAGTACTGAAAGAGACCTAAATCATAGTAAATAAGACACATTTTTACTAACGGCAATCAAATTATTTTTCGACTACGGGTAAATATCTACCCTTACTATCAAATCACACCATTTCCTTTGGGATTAAGGTATGACCATGAAGCTTCTACATGCGTAAGTAATTGAAGTGTATCTCATATAAAACGTGCCTTCTTTGAATTGAACTATCTTTCCTAGATCAATCACAAAACAAGTGTTTATTTGTACACAAAAGAGACGCTGTCATACACACTCCCACGCGCTTATAGTTGGCAGATAGCCTTGCAACAATATTCGTCAACATTACACAAAACATCTATTTATTTTATCTGCTGGTATGACTGTACATACGCAATTTTTATGATATTAAGCAAACATCTATATCTTTATATACATAAAAATCATTGTCGTGCGTTGGTCTCACAAAAACTAATGGCGCGTCTGAATAGAATTTAGTTTATTTTTGTTAGCCTCAATACTAGGGTGATTTACAATTAAATCATTTTTAGGTGGTACGAAGTTCAACGGGTCATTTAGTCTGAAATAAAAGATAAATATAAACTGATAATTAAAGAGGAATAGGTACCTACTAAAGACATATCTGGCAAAGGCAATTTTGTTAATGATACACTGTCACGTGTCGATGAACTGCAGGTGTCAATTGATTTAACCAACTCGCTTCTTCTCAAGCGACTGATCAAGATCTTCAATAGTTTCGTAGAGGTGCATTCTCACTATACCTTACGAAGCTCATGATCCCTAACAACAATCTTGAGATCTACTGAGTAAAAAGTGTTGTTGGTGCTGCTCCTTAAATGTATAATAAATTACCTACACTGTATCATAGTGAGACCGGAATGCCCAAATGTTTAAACTAAAACTAAAAAAAAAAAATTGCTGTGTCTTTTAATTGAATTTAATTGTAAGTCTTTATGATTTTTTTTGTGTTAAATTGTAATTAATTTTTAATCTTGCATGCCATCTCTCTACATAATTTGCATACCGTAAACCGGTCAAGCATGTTGTTTCACACTTCTACACATGTGTAGATGTACACATGTTTTCTGGCAAATAAATATCTTTGAATATTTGAATTTTTGTGATGCAAGTACTCCATCACCTAGGCCTTTGTGATATAATCATTGCGAAAGCAAATCTTCGTCAATCTTCATAGACTTAACCACACAGACATCATGGCAACCACTAAATTGGTAGCCGAGCAGTTTATATACAGGTACAACCGTTAGTCCACCTCTCTTCCGATTCTAAGATTGTTAAATACCAATGGAATTTTCTGTTGCTCTTGTCCAGCACTCTCGAATGGTATAGTGTAAAAAATCCATCGTAAGGAAATCGGCCTGTCATTGAACCTAAAAAGTTCAAGTCATGTGCCAAGTCCATGAAAGGAGCCTCTGAGATGGCGAGGAATCTTTTCAATAGACTAATTCTAAATAGCTAGTGGCACAAAAAATCCCGAGGTGTCAAAGAGTGTATGGAAATATCATTACCCAAAGTTGCGGGGGAGTAAATGTTGTATGTACTAGTTTACGACTAGTGAGTCGTACATAATATTTCAATTTACGGAGGCACTAATCAAAAGTCGAGAAGCGTGTCGACACGCGCAACGTCTTCATCTCCGATATTGGAAAATTCCACAAGAAATTATTTGTGGGACGAACGTTCACCAATGTCGTTGAAATAGTATAAAGAAATCAGTTAATCTTTTTATTTCGGTTCTAAACATGATGTTTGTCGAACAGAGACAAAATAAATCAGTCAATAGCGTAAGTTTCGCCTGAGAGGGTTACCCTACCTATTTTTTTCAGCATCATGGTCCTTTTATCATCTGTTACTATTACTAGTTCAATTACCGTCATGAACTAGCACCGATTGTAAGTCTAAATCACAAAAAAAACTTTTTGCGATTTTTATATACAGGTTAACGGTTTTTCGTTTTTATTTTTAGATGTGCTGTAATTCCATGCTTTTTGCCAAATTTTATGATTATTTGTCTACGGGATTTACTGTCGAGTGTCGAAATATGTGACTTAAAAGGTTGATTTTTGTACATCATTATGGGATTGCATTACAAATACTCAGGTCGTATTTGATATTAAATTCAACTTGATACTTTGACGCGTTTTTGAGATAAAGAGTGTTGCCATACAGATAGACAAACGGTCTGTCAGTGATTCTACAGGGTTCCTTTTTTACTTATGAGGTACGAAATCCTTAAAAAAAGTACAAAAATGCTTAACGAAAATGGTTCATGCATGTGTCAAATATTATACCAGAACAAAACAAAGACCTGCACAATTGTATCATAATATAAGCAATGGCGCGACGAGCAGGACACTTTTAGCGACTGGTGGCAGACAATGGCGTTGGACCGAAATTAATGGAAAACTCGAAGAGAGGCCTTTGCTCAGCAGTTGGGGACAGTAAATAACAACAGCATCAATATTAGTAGATTAGGATAGGATTAACACTTGGGCCGACTAGCTTATTAACAATACTTTTATGTTGTTTTATGTATAGTTTTCTTACTACTTCTTTAGTTACTATGTCAACATACAGCGGTAGCAAGACGCTATTCGGCTTGTTATTGAGTGAAAAGACTTCGAAATAACAACATGTTTTCACAATAAATATTGAATGAAAAAGCATTTAGCAAAGTTTGCTATCTTTTAAATTAATTTTCAGAATAATAAATATTTAAAGCCTTCTTTGCATAATGCATTGAAATAAGTTTTAAAGAAGGCTTACGCGCAAAATGATAAATACACTGTAATCTTTAATATTCCAAAAGAGCGTGGAGGGGTTAAAAATTTTGACACAATAGAGTTTTTTTGAGTTACAATATTATGTATATTTTAACCAAAAAAACAACCTTCGTCGAGGTTGTTTCACGCAAACTTCTGATTTTGAAATATTCTGAATCTCTCATTATTGAAGGACCGAAATGGGGCAGGCATGATTATGATGATAGTTATGTAGGTAGTTATGTATTATCTACATATTTACTTACCTATCTATATACCTACACAAAGAAAAGTTGTTTGTTCCCTCATATAATATTATGTAATTTATTGTTTTGACAATGTAGGTGCTTTTCAGTTTCGTCTATAAGAACGTTCTTATTTGGTTTGTACAAAAGTCTAAGGCAAACGTGGACACTTTTGTGTCTTGTGTTGGATACAAGCAACCGATGAATATTTAATATCTATAGAACTAGTATGAAATCATCCACTCCCTGCGCACACGTAAATATTTTTTGTGTCCAGTTGCTTCCACTTAACACATACTCATTGACGATCAAAAAGTCTTCGGTGTCGGCAACTGGAAACTAAAAGTCGTCAGTTGAAGACACAAGCAACATTAACAAATTTCCTTACAATTGTACTGACGGAAAACAAGCAACGAAACAATGAACCAGTGGCCAGTAGTAGCAGCAGGCGACTGTGTCCAATCACCGCCCCAAGAAACAGCAACTACAGCAACTACGGTTCCCTGTGATGGTGTGCCGTGTCGGCAATTAAAAGTGTCTTCGTTTGCGCAGCGCCTAATGCTTTGAAGGGCACTTCAAGTTAATGTATGATTGACGCGTGTTAGCTTATTTTACTGGAAAATCTTAGAAAAATCAATTCGATAATGGAACAAAAACGATTTAGACTTATTTTAATGCAGTTACTCTAATATGTGCTTTGTTATTATATTGACGACCTCTGTAGCGCAGTGTATTAAGGTCCGACTGAGACGCAGAAGGTTGCGGGTTCGATTTCCGCCGCGGGATAAATGTTTGTATGATCTGCAAATATTTGTCTCGGGTCTGTGTTTCTATGTATATACGTATGTATATGTATTTACGAAAAAAAAGTATATAAGTAGTATATCAGTCACGTGGTTCCCATAACACAAGCTCTGCTTACTTTGGGGCCAGATTTACTGTGTGAAATGTCAAAAAAAATAAAAAAAACATCTTTATATATATAAATCTTCTGTGCGTGTGTTTGTAATTAAACTCCACCTAAAAGGCTGGACCGATTTTGATGCATTTTTTGTGTGTGTTCATGTGGGTTCGAGAATGGTTTAGATTTACAAGTAGATATTTAATTTTCTCTTTTTTTCTTTTTTAAACGCACGGACGAAGTCGCGAACGGGACAGCTAGTACTATCGTTCTAGTAATATCGTTCGTTTGGAATATCGCTAGTAATATCGTTCGTATTTTACGTACTTACGTATTTTACGAGATTTAAGTTAGCCTTAACAACAGAACAAGGGTTGATATTTATTGTACAACTTAAGAAAACAACACAAAATAAAATAAAAATATTGTATCAGTACTTTTGTGGTACAATGAGCATATCGCTTGATAGCGATCTCTTCTTGCCAACCTTAGAAGGAACAAGAGGAATGTAAAAATATATCCGTGGAGTTGACAATCAGATACTTTTTATGAAATGAAATTGTTTATTGAAAAAGAAAACACATTAATAGCTGTTCACACAATCAGTCGTAATCAGTTTCTCGTCAGTTTTTCATTAGGTACATCATTTAATAAGTATATGTGTTACTTATAATTAAACTCTACTTATAGGATGTTCCCTGTAAATGGGCGTTATAGATTGGTTAATTACGTTTATAAAATAATCATAATAATCAAAGGAGTAACCAATATCCTCACTAATATTATAAACGCGAAAGTTTGTATGTATGTTTGTTACTCTTTCACGTAATAACTACTGAATGGATTTTAATGAAACTTTACAATAATATAGCTTATACATCAGAACAACACATAGGCTATAATTTATAAAGATATTTTTGATGAACCAATTTTGATAATTTTGGAATAAAGATAGATAGGACATTGGAGAAGAAAATAAGCTACTTGAAATACTAATCCTGCGCAGACGAAGTCGCGTGCACCAGCTAGTATTATAAACGCGATAGTTTGTATGTATGTTTGTTACTCTTTCTCGCAAAAACTACTGAATGGATTTTAATTAAACTTTACAATAATATAGCTTATACATAAGAATAACACATAGGCAATAATTTATAAAGATATTGTGTGAATTGTCCAAAATATAACGATAAGTATTAAGTAGGAAAAAATCTGCCATCTGCGAGCATCTGCTTTGGCGTGCGCTGCAAAACCGTTAGAATTACACGAAGTACTAATCCTGCGCAGACGAAGTCGCGGGCACCAGCTAGTACAATATAAATAAAGAGTACCTAAAGAAGCAGCATCGTCAATAACAATTAAGTAACACTGAAGAATAATTTAATAATATGTATGTATTAATATGTATTAATTTAATAATAATGTATAATAGGTCTAATAAATATTATAAATGAAATATTATGTATGACGTACCTGGTGTTTTTTTTAATTTACATTGTTTATTTTTATAAAACAGGAGTGTTTTTTGACGTGATAACGTCTTATAAATCGATGAACGCCGGCTGCACGAAAAAGGATGACTCATTGTCACGTTCCGCCTGAGCCGAGCGTGCAAGCCAGAGCGCGGAACAAGCGATAGAGAGGCACGATCGGTCTAAGCGTTCGGCTTGTGACGCATCTATCTTCTCTTCAAGAGCTACAATTTATCACAATTTATTATAATATTATCTTATGAAGTTATCACGTAAAACTAAACTCCGTAAACCGACTTACAGACAACCATTTTTTTTAGATAAAAACGTGTACCTACTCGTAGTTATCTAATAGTATAAAATACTATTTATATTATCTTTGCGACCGCGATTAATATCTCTTTTATGTCGTTGTCGTATTACGATACGACATAAAAAAGATATCAATCGCGCATTTTTCCACGAAATAGCTTTACATACTGCTGAAATGAATACATCACTGAAGCCACACAAACATATTTTTATGCAACGGCAATTGCCTCCAATTAACAAAATTGGTTCGAGCTTTACTTTCTATTTGCCACTCAAAAATAGAGGCTCGGCAAATAGGGTTTTTTTACGTTCTCAAAAAATCAACGGTCGACCAATTAGTTTAAAAGGCGAGGCCATCGCATACATCAATTAATTAAGGTTGTATGGCATGCTTTTAAACTCAATTTACGTTTTAATAACGTTTTTTTGTTTTAAATAATGCTGTTATAATTTGGTGCCTCTATTTTTACAAAAGACAACCCATGTTTGTATAATATAGAGACGTACATGGTTTGCTGGCATAGGGCGGTCTCACGAATTTCAAATAGTTTTTTTATTTTATAAATTTATTAATTACTTACTATAATATTATGTGTATAAGGTATTTCTTACTAGCTTATGACGGTCGCACGAATCTATTATTATTATTATAATTTTTTTATACAGATTTTTACTTAGTTAATTTTATAAATTATTTACTATATTATATGTGTTTATGCTATTTCTTCCTTTTAATTACAGTTGTGTTCTTACTCTCTGTTCATGGAGTCACTACTACACAGACCCAGTCTGAAAACCAGCGTTGCCCTACGCCTAATGGCGCAGAAGACAATAAGCTGAGACTGGTCCTTTTTGGCATACCTACCACACAGACCTCCTTGCACCTACCTTGCTTCTTAGCTACTTTTTATGTTAGTTATAACTCGTGTACCTATTTTATTTTTCTTTTAGTGTTAGTATTTAATTTTGTATCTTATTTTGTGTCTGTGTAATTTTGTGTCAAATAAAGTTTTTATCTATCTATCTATCTATAAATATTTGTCTATGGTTTTTTGCTGGGTATATATAAGGACAGAATAATTATAAGAAAATAAATTAAAACAAATGTTTGGCATGCCAGCTCAGTTGGTAGTAGCTCCGCTTTTTGTGCTATAGGTTGGGGGTACCATTCCCTCTTTGTTCTGTGTCTGGGTGTTTAAGGTATGTAGTGTTAAAGGTACACTGGGTGTTAAAGGTGCATAACTATGTATTTAGGTATTGTATCAGTCATCTGATCAACATAATACAAGCTATGCTTTGTTTGGGGATAGATGGTGTTGTGTTCATTACCTACAAATATTTATTATTTAGTTAATAATTTAACTATTATTGTATACTTACTTATCTCTAGAATAACAAACTGGATAATTATTGGAAAAATATTTTAAACAATCCAGGTGCCCAGAATGCGTGCCCAGTCACTGGCAACATTGTCACATTGTATGGCAATGCTAATTCGCAAGGCAATGCTAATGCTAATTCGCGAAATAGAAGCCAGCATTCCAGTCACACATTGTAGGTTGCAGTTTTTTAAAAATATTTAAATAGCTACTAATTTCGCAGTACGTAGCACTGTGCTACGAAAATGTTGTAGTGGAAAGCTACGAGTATGGCACTGTACATACAACCGTTGAATGTATTTTCACGCTTCGTAGCGCTACAATATGTAGTCGTAGCATGACTTCTAGTTACGTGTCGTCCTATTGACATTCTTTGACTACAAATAACTTAGGGTTCTTTGTAGCCAAAAGAGCTCGCATGCATTAAGCAATGAAGTAGCATAATAATTATGATGGTCACAAGTCAGTTCAACATCTAGTATGCAAATAAAAATATCAAGTTCCCAATTAGGATGTTACTGAAAATATTGCTTACTATATTTTCTGCCGTGATTATTAATAGCCGTGAGATTTTTTCTTGTCATTTGATCATAATATATTCTAATATTCAGTAGTATGTAGAAGTACTAAAATAATTGGATATATGGGGGACAATTACCTCTACTAATATTTTATTAGGCAGTCAAAAATAACTGTTACACAGATGTCTCCATGGACTATTTAAATAAAATAAAAAATGATAAATTCTTAGACAAAGACACTACCATGATTGTTCAATTAGGTGAAAGTAGTCAAGCGATTAGACTTAATTAAAATAATTGAGACCCTGTTAGAAAAGCTAGATCTTGGGCTAGGGAAACTAATTTTATGTGCTTTCCCTTACTCAAAATCATTGAGTGTTAAAGACAATGACAAAATATTTAATTTGAATTTAATACTTTACAATTTGACATGTCGTCATAGTGACATTTTATATTTAGACACTAATCATTTTATTAGTAATTTTTATTTGACAAAAGGTAATGTATACCTTAGTAGACGTAGTAAGTTTATTATTGCTAAATTGTTAGCATTTAATATTTTTGATTCTGTTATTAGAACTATAACACAGTGTAATGACGACCCCATAGTTAGTAATAGTACTGAGGGAAAATGTAAAAATGTAGTAGTGCCAACTGATCAGCATTTAAACTGACCAAGTCGACAAAGGTAAAAACAGGCAGTTTACAAGTAACTACATGTAAACTGCCAAATATGCAAGGCCTGCCCAGCAAAGTAAGCAAAGAATGTGAATTATTTTTAAATCTTTTCAGTGTAGATATTATGTGTATCACTGAACATTGGATGGTACAATCTGAGGTACTTCCTTTCTACGAAAATTACAATATTGTCAGCAGCTATAAACGCAAGAGCGCAATACGTGGTGGCTCGTTAATTATTGTAAAAAAAAACTTAAAATACAAGGAGCGTAAGGATATTAGAAATCTTTCTATTGAAAGAATTATTGAGGTGTCGTGTGTCGAGCTGGAGCGGCATGTCGTCGTGAGCGTTTACCGTCCTCCCAATGCTGATTTTGGGTTATATGAATGCACTATGGAAGAAGTATTGCAAAAAATAGCTTGTGATAAAATCATAATAGTTTGTGGTGATTTTAATATAAATATTCCGATTGATCCATTATCTGAAAGACTTTTAAACTTATTTAAGTGTTTCAATTTAAGTCCTCTTTTTGATGAACCTACAAGAGTGACACTAACAACAGCCACTTGTCTAAATAACATTTTTTGCAGTTGCACACCAGTTCATAAGTGTGTACTAAGACACTTTTAGTTCTGACCATTACGGTCACTGCGCCACCTTTTCTTGTGATCGTATAGTTGAAGCTCAGAACTTTACTCACCGACCTATTACATAGAGCCGCATCAAAACATTTCAAAGTAGAATTGAACACAAAGTTTCCCTTGTACCATGCATCGATGATCCAAATGATCTTTTCACCACATTGTCTAATTTAATAATTAAAGAACATGCTGATATATTTACAGTAAAAACATGCAAAACAAAAAATTGTGCTAGATTTGTCGACTGGGCTACACCGGGTATTTATAGAAGTAGGAATAATAAATAATAATAATAATAAATAAATAATAAATAATCCCGGACATTTCACACAACATCATCTGGCCCCAAAGTAAGCAGAGCTTGTGTTATGAGTACCACATGACTGATATACTACTTACATACTTTTTTTTTTTTTTTGTAAATACATACATATTATACATAGAAACACCCAGACCCGAGACAAATACTTGCAGATCGTACAAACATTTGTCCCATGTTTACAATGTATAAATACATACAATGTAGGAATACATTGTATGAATTATATGCTAACAGAGAGACAATGTTAGATGATCCAGTTTTTATCTTATATGTTGGGAATTACTCAAAAGTCTTCAAAAAAGTTTGTCATGTCACTGTTTTTGAGAAAAATAATAGAAAATTCAACAAATAAAATAAAAGCAACTTGGAAATTAATTAATAATGAAACAGGTTAATCAAGGGCTCGCAATATACAGTTCAAATTAAATATAAATGGTACAATTTTGACAAAGGAACAGGATGTTGCGAATGCATTTGATAGTTTTTTCTCAAATATACCAAAAATAGTGACCAAATCGTCTCTCTGAACCAAAACTCTTCAGCCTCCAGAGCTTCCGTTTTAGAATCTAGTGTTGCAAAATGTAAGAATGAGTTTAGTTTTAGCTACATTAACGAACTAGTATTGTAGAAGCATTCAAGTTAATTAATATAAAAAATACAGAAGATCTTTGGGGAATGTCTACAAAGGTACTGGGTGTCATTATCTTAGATATAGCACCAGGTTTAGCTTATATTTTTAATAGATGTATCGACGAGGGAGTTTTTCCCGATCTCATGAAACACAGTAAAATCATTCCTATGTTTAAGTCTGGAAGTGAAAGTGATCTCGCTAATTATAGACCGATATCGATATTACCTGCTTTAAGTAAAATCTTTGAAAAAATAATTCTTAGTCAGTTATTATACCACTTTAACGTTAACGGCCTGCTACATAGTAATCAATACGGATTTACTAAAGGTCGATCAACAGCTGATGCAGGTATAGCGCTCTTAAAGCATATATTTGAGGCCTGGGAGAAGTCACAGGATGCAGTTGGGGTATTCTGCGATCTATCTAAGGCCTTTGACTGTGTGAATCATGCAACTCTAATCACAAAGTTAAAATATTATGGCAAAAAACCGGGCGACTGACCTCATACAGTCTTATTTATCCAATAGAGTCCAGAAAGTAGACGTGGGTGGTGAGAGGTCTTCGGGATCAATTATTGATATAAGGGTACCTCAGGGATCGATACTACGCCCTTTTTTATTCCTAGTATACGTTAACGATTTACCTTTTTTTGTAAAAAAAAATTGTGATATAGTTTTATTTGCAGCATACGTCATTAATTTTTAAAGTTGATAGAGGTAAAACCAGTATTTGCGATAACGTAAATGAATCCTTATCGTTAGTTCTTAACTGGTTCACTGTAAATAATGTTTTGCTTAATTAAAAAAAAAACTAAATGTATCAAATTCACTTTGCCAAATGTTATTCATAGCCAACATTTAAATAAATTGAGAGGCAATGAATCTTGTAAATTCCACGATCTTCCTAGGTTTTAATATTGATGCAAAACTCCAGTGGGGACCACAAATTGAAACACTTGCTGGTAGGCTTAGTTCCGCTGCATATGCAGTTCGTGCGATACGGTGGCTTACTGATGAAGCTACAGCTAGACTAGTTTATTTCAGTTACTTCCATAGTGTTATGTCATACGGCATCACTCTCTGGGGGAAAGCAGCTGATATTGGTAAAATATTTGTAATTCAAAAAAGGGCAATACGTGCCATTTATAAAATGAAACCACGAGAATCTTTGAGATAAATATTCAAGAAATTAATATTCTCACAATAGCTTCACAATATATGTATGAAAATTTGTTATACACACATAAAAATAGAGATGGGATTCAGCAAAATAGTGACCTTCATAAAATCAACACTAAAATAAACATAAATTATACATCCCTAGGTTTCGACTAGAAAAAGTTAATAAGTCATTTATGGGGAACACGGTGCGCTTCTATAATAAGCTTCCTGAAAATGTTACTAAACTACCTATTAAGAAATTTAAAGGATACATTAAAGGGACTACCTTTAATGTATGGAATGAAATGAAATGAAAATGGAAAGTGATCGAAGCTTGGCTTTCCTGGACGTGATGGTACAGATTCGTGATGATGGTAATTTAGGCTATTCGGTTTATAGGAAGCCGACCCATACGAATCGATATCTCCATGCTGATTCACACCATCACCCTCGGCAGCTTAACTCGGTTGTAATGTTTCTCACGAACCGTGCTTTCGACCTATGTGATGAGTACTCCATAAAGAGTGAGCTAGCTCATGTTCAGCATGTCCTACGTAAAAATTTATATAAGCTTCGATCTTTTCCAGTTAGACAAAGGCCTAAACCCCACAGATGTATAGTAGAACGAAAACCTGCTTTTCTACCGTACATCAAAGGAGTGACGGACAAAATTGCGAAAGCCCTGCAAAAATAAACCATAAAAACAATTTTTACTCCTTTAAAGAAGATCTCACACTACCTGCGCTCACCTAAAGATAAGATGCCTCTTCAAACACCAGGAGTGTACAAGATTGACTGCAGCTGTGGGAGCTCTTACATCGGCCAAACAAAACGTACCATAGCTTATCGAGTGACAGAGCACATCCGGGCGGTCAAAAATATGGACACACAAAAGTCGGCCATAGCTACACATCTACTAGAATCTGGCTCAAACCACTGGATCAAATTACACAATCCACAGGTAATCTCAACTGAAAAACATTACATCCCAAGATTGGTACAAGAGGCAATAGAGATTACCAAACACAGGAATTTCAATCGAAAAGACGGTTTTCAATTGTCTGGAGCCTGGAACCCTGTGGTGAGGATGTGTGGAAATCGTAAAAGTGAGGTACCAGTTGTGCGTCCAGATACGATGAGTGTTGTGTGTCGTAATCGTGATAGAGTTGTTAGTGACAGTGAAACCGGTAGTAGGGGTAATGTTCGCAGTAAAAGACTGAGAAAGAGGGTAGACCGTTTTGTCTGCCAATAACATCCACCCGCAAAGACTTCAGTTTATCTCGTGATCATGGCGCGTGCAACTGTTCCGAAATATCAAGAAGCAGAAAAACTCATATATCATGGTAAATATCCCGTTTTGAGTGAAAATTACGTTATGAGAAGTCTCAGGAGGCGATACGGGAGTACTCATTGGCCGTGGATGAACTACTACAAGTCTCAAACAATGATCAAGTCCGCTTTGATTCATTTGTGACTAACCCCACCTGTGATAGACAGTGTTCTGAGAATCCTAGGCCAGTGTGTGCTTCTGTATCGTCATCCCAAGCGTGTTCGGACTCACAAAAAATTGTAACATTAGAAGAAACCATAATGTTCTGTCATGAAATTGGAAAAAATATGGGCCAATTATTATTAAACACAAGCATGGGACATACTGTACTAAATAATTGCTTACCAAACTGTGACCTGCGTGACATAATGCAATTAATAACTAAGTATAATTTTAAACACAACTCTAATTTAGTAATTTGGCTTGGAATTAGGGGTAATGTAAACAAAGCTGAATTAAAAAAATATTTTAAAACACTTTGTTCATTGCAAGTAAACAAAATTGTAATGTTTACATTTCCCTACAGCGACAGCTTGCCACAAGCAGAAAATGATCATAGGTATAAAATAAATCAGGCTTTGCATACAATGTCATGCAATAATAATAATGTAATCCATATGATTGACACTAACAACATTGTTAGTAAAAAATATTATTTGACAAAAGGTAGATACTACCTTCCTAATTATTACAAACGACAGGTAGCTGTTTCGCTATCTTATTATTTTAGTATAACAGCCAAGAACTTGGCTACACACAATGCTTCTATTGAGCATAATCTTGACATTCCAAATCAGACTCTGGAATTTTTTCCTAGTAATTTAAATTAGATAAAAAGACAATAGAGGAAGACTCTAGCATTTACAAGTCAAATAATATATGTTATAAAAATAGTCAATCAAACAAAAAGACTAAAAACTGTAAAATAAATACTGTAAATAAGTTTATGTTTACTAACTTGGTGCATCAAAATATTCAAGGAATTTGTAACAAAGAATTAGAATTAGACTTGTACATGAACTCAAACAATACTGACATAATCTGCTTAACAGAACATTGGCTGAAAAGTCATGAGCTCATGTTCAACTTCAAGAATCACCAAGTTGGTAGTTCTTTCTGCAGAGTACATTCTATAAGAGGTGGATCATTAATATTAATAAATAAACAAATAAAATTCAAAGAACGCAAAGACATTGTCGCCCACTCTGTAGAAAGACACATTAAGATAGCCTGCATAGAGTTGGAGCGGTTCCTTGTTATAAGCACTTATAGCCCACCAACCGCCTCATTTGATATTTTTGAGAAAATTATGGAGTACATTTTGCACAAGTCCATTACAAAATCAAATAAAGAAATTGTTGTATGCGGTGATTTTAATATAAATTTGCTTGAGAAATATTCATTAAGTACCAGAATAACTAGTTTATTTAATTCATTTGGTCTTGAACCTACATTTATGGAGCCAACTAGAATAACTGCCACTTCGGCCAAATGCATAGATAATATCTTTACCAGTGTAAACATAATAAGCAAAAATATAATTAGTAATATTCACTCTGACCATCTCGGTCAACTAGTTCAAATAGAAACTAAAATTAATAATAAAGATGTACAAAAAAATTACTTATATACCAGTTATCACTGATCGTTTAGAGAAAGTAAGATTGAACCTGAAAACTAACTTGCCTTTTTTGTTGTATAATGATGATAATCCAAATGATTTATACAATACATTTTTCACTGAATTTAATAAAGTATTCAGTTCCATTTTCACATCCAAAGCTATTGTGGTCTCTGGCAGTTCAATACTTTGTGAGTGGGCAACAGCAGGTATTCATAAGAGTAGGCGTACCTTGTATGAATTGTACAGTGAAAACGGTATAACTTTAGTGAAGAGTTTAAAGAAAAAGTAAAAAATTACTCAAAAATCTTTGAAAATGTTTGTCGCTTTGCTAAATCTCAGTATTTAAGTTCAAAAATTAAAAACAGTCAAGTTAAAATAAAAGCAACTTGGAAAATAATTAATAGTGAGACCGGAAAATCCAAAACTCATAGAAGTGTAACAAATTTAAATATCAACAATAATATCATTAAGCAAGATATAGATGTAGAAAAGGCATTTGAAACTTTTTTTACTGATATTCCAGTCTCCACTACAAAGTCTTTAAACTCTTCTCATGTAATAGCAGAATCATTCTTAAAAGATAGTTTACCTAAATGTGTCACACAATTTTACTTTGAACATGTGGACAATAACGATATTATCAAGGCATTCAAAATGATTAATGTAAAAAAGACCACTGATCTCTGGGGCATTTCTGTCAGTGTTATAAAACAACTAATTGACATTATTGTACCAGATCTAGCTTTCATATTTAATCAATGTATTGACAGTGGAGTATTTCCTGATTTAATGAAACATAGCAAGATCATACCTCTATTCAAATCAGGTAGTCATTCCGATCCTAGTAACTTTAGATCTATATCAGTACTTCCTACAATTAGCAAAATATTTGAAAAACTTATGCTAAACCAATCGTTGAGGGACGCTCAACGACTGATGCCGGTGTTAATATCACATATTTTTGAAATCTGGGAGGAATCACGCGATGCCTTAGGTATTTTTTGTGATCTGTCGAAAGCTTTTGATTGCGTTCATCATGAAACTCTAATCAGCAAACTACATCACTATGGTGTTAAGGGAGTTTCACTTAAGCTTCTTACATCCTACTTAAGTGACCGAACACAACGAGTAGATGTAAATGGAAAGCGTTCTCCAGGTTCAATGGTGAAAATGGGTGTACCACAAGGATCAATACTCGGGCCATTCTTGTTTTTAATTTATATAAATGATCTACCTAAACTTGTAAAGGATGATCACGAGATTGTACTGTTTGCTGATGACACGTCACTTTTATTTAAATTAAAGCGACGACTTACTAATCTTGACGATGTAAACAATGCAATCTCTTAAGTTGTAACATGGTTTAACGTAAACAACTTATTACTAAACGAGAAAAAAACGATATGCATTCGTTTTATACTGCCCAACATTAAACAAGTGAAAGCTAATGTAAAAATTTAAAACGAAAAGATAGATCTCGTCGACACCACAGTGTTCTTAGGCATTACTTTAGATAATAAACTGCAATGGGGCCCGCACATAGATAAATTGTCGAAGAGACTCAGCTCTGCTTCTAAGTCTTTTATAGGGCAATGTGTACGCTTCTATAACAAGGTCTCAAGCGACGTGTTAGATTTGTTATTGGCAAATTTAAAAACGTAATTAAACAGAAACTATCTATTAAAGCATATTGTAAAATAAAATATCTGATTATTTAGATGACAAAAAATCTTGGGATGAATCAGCTCCAACTCGACTCAGCATCCGTAACAAAATTGTCAAGGATCATACAAAAAAGTGTTAAGACCAGACAAGTTTCTTGCCGGATTCTTCTTGAACTTGGGTTAGGAGGAACCGCCACCTAGAAGACGATTCAAAGTGGTCCTTGTGATTTTATTGAATAAATAAATATTGAATTTTGAATTTTGATTGTATTGAATAAATCATCTTTTGACTTTTGACTTGCTTATCTAATACTTTATTAAAATAATATCTGTGTCGAAAAACTGTTCAAGAAAACTTCTAGTATCGTAATATGCATATCCGACGATGACACGATGAGTTAGTAAAATAAAAATAGACTTTTAACATGTTGGGGAGGTATCCCTAAAAAGCATTTTTTCAATATAATATTCACTCAAAACGGAATATTTTCCATGATATATGTGAGTTTCACTATTTCCCGATATTTCCGAACAGTTGCATGCTCTATGATCACGAGATAACTTCGTTTAAAATGAGTTTACTGAAATGAGATTTGAACTACCAAAAGTTACAACTTTCAATGTTTTATATTATAACTTTGTTGAGGCCGTTAATATGAATTACCGTGCAAAATTACATCATGATGAAACGAATAGTCTAAGAGAGCTTGGACAGACAGACAGACAAATAGATATAGGCAAACTATAAGTGCTTCTTGTGTCTTCTTGTGCTTCTTTAGGAAACCAAAAAACCCGCATCAATATTCGTTGAAGTATCTCGTTATCTCATGGCTCCATAAAACCTACTAGCTACGTAAATAGGCTAGAAATCCCTCAAACAAGGAACATCCCGTTTCCAATCCCATCTTTTACGGCTAGGTCGGGACGTTCGTCATGAAGTGTGAACTCCCGAACACATTTTATATGCCATAAAACCGTACTTGCTAAGACGAATTTTAGTACCGAGATCTAGTGACTTCATAGTTTGATAAAGTGTGAATATTCTACGTGCTTTGGAATTTTCTGCATTAATTTGATAAGTTAATGCAGTTTGTAAAGTTCTGGGGATCGTATTCAAGAACAAAACTCAAACTCTGATCGGGAACTAAGCGATTTATTCAGAGTCAAAAAATCTAGGCTAAGATTTTCTGACAGTTCAATTAAAGATAAATCTATGTGAATCTGATTGAATCCGATTCATTGTTTTATTTGAATTTATGCGAAATAAGAAAATAAAAAAACGTGCGCGTATCGGGACGTCCGGCAGAAGTGATAACTTAAACTAATCTAACTAGCGCTGTGGGTTAGAGTGAGAGAGGAGGAGCCTACTTACCGCTGCCGTATGCGTGAGAGAAAGGAAAGCCAGACAGACTGGCGCTGTAAGAAGTTATCACTTTAAAAACAAACAGGCACCGGTGACGTTGCTACGTCCTTACTTTGGCATGATATTTTTACTATACGAGTATATATCATTTTCATATTTACTTTTAACTATTTATTAGAACAAGAGCACTGGATGACTGGAGTAGCTCCTCGTCCCAATGCTAAGGTCGTAGGTTCGAATCCAGAACCAATGGATTTTCCGATCCAAAAATAAAGGTGTACATTGTAAGCAAACCTGCATATCGTAGAACATTAAAAGTTCAAAGATATGTGCCAAGTGCACGAATGGAACTTTTGAGGCGGCGTGGAGTCCTTTTACTACACTAGTTCGAAAAAACTAGTGACACGTTATGAAAAACCATATTTTTTTTACTATCGGTTACAATTACTTGCCTAATTAAGAGTTATTTTATGATCATGAACTTTGTAATCACCGAAAATAGCTATAACGAAAAGATATGTCATGGTCATATAAATTAGTAATTAGTTCCTCTTCCCCCCGGACCGCCTTACGGTGTAGACGTGTACACTATAACCTTAATAAATGATTTGATCAAATTTTAATAAATTTCACACAATTAAATCAAGTCAAAAAATTAGGAGTGCATAATTAGTAAGGAGTAACTTAGCATCCAAACCAGCGCCTAAGTCAACAGGCGGAATCTACTGCACGGACAAGTCTCCCTCCCACACACGCAAGTACAAATATACTATTTCATTCGGCTGCCTGACGCGGCGTGACGACGAAGTGCAGCGAAAACTGCTTACATCTTGACATCCCTTTCTTGTTTGTATATGTCCTGCTCAACTACTTGCTGCAGCTAAAAAACGGCGTAAGTGCTTAACCTAAAAATTTTGACTCTGCGTGCACGGCATAACTCTACCTCACCGCTTCTGCTAGCCTAGTACTACGATCCTTGGCACGCTTACTCCGCCGGACTACTTGCTCTTGCGCATACAGTATACTATACTTTCTCGATACATCTAGCTGCCTGGTACTAATTATGAGTGAGACTGCGATGAACAAGTCTCCGTCAGAGAGTAATATCAGCAAATTGAGTTTGGATACTACCCCGCCTAACTACGGTTTTCAACGAGGAAAAAGAGTAAGAGAGGCAGAATGGTGTGATGACTTACGTACTTTTAGAGAAGAGATGAAGGTAATGATTAAAGAACTGATGACGAAACAAGAAGCCGAACTCAAAAAGTTGTTTACACCTTCTCTAGCAGAAATCCAAAAATCAAACCATTGCATTGAAGCCTCTGTCACTCAAGTAATTACGCAAAATGAAGAACTGACCAAGAAAATTGGGCTTTTGGAACAACAACATATGAAAGATAGAGAGCGAATTACGTTACTAGAAGATAGGCTTGAGGATCTGCAAAGGGGAAGCCGCAAAACTAATATAGAAATTAAAAATGTGCCAAAAAATAACTCTGAGGATAAAGAAGATCTCATAAATATGATTCAGCGCTTAGGGAAATCTATTGAGTGCAACATCAATAAGTCAGATATAAGAGATATCTACAGAGTACGGGAAAAGAAAGATGGACCGAAAACCACACCTATTGTGGTTGAATTCTCCTCTACTAACTTGAAGACTGACGTCATAAAAAAGTGTAAAATTCACAACATCAAAAACAAGAGTAAACTCCGTGCTAAGAACCTTGGCTTTACAAAGAACGAGGAAACGCCTATATTTGTGTCTGAGCAACTGACAGTGAAAGGTTCACGTCTCTTCTTCCTTGCCAGGGACCTCGCCAAATCTAAGGCGTATAAATTCTGCTGGACATCCTATGGCCGCGTCTACGTAAGAATGTCTGAAAATACTCCTATTATACTAATTAAATCTGAAAACCAGGTTCAGAGCATGCTTCAGGCAGCGTGACTATTGCACTTAATAGGATGTATCTTTGCAACTTTAAATTATTTTAGAACCGCTAAAAAACCTTATATTACTGTCTTTTTGTATATAAACTTTGTCTTACTCTACACATTTCTACATAAAACACAAACACACAAAAAAAATAATCTATTATTACACACAAAACAGTACAACATGATTTTTAGTAACCGTATTTTCTCATTCTCCATGATTAAAACCTATAAACTAAACATATTTAACAATACACATATATACAACTTATCTAAAAATATCACGCAACGCCTACTAGTACAGCATGAAGTTCTCTCTTACGACAGTCCATGATGAACAAGACTTTAGAAGTAAACGAATTAGACAATGCAGAAATTGCGCATTCTTTTGAATGTACCACGACTGAACTCTCTACAAAATTATGTGTTAAACCTACTGATATAACTATAATTTCACAGAATATTAGAAGTATTTACAAAAATATGGATGACTTACTGTCTAACTTGACCCTACTAAAATTTGAAGCAGATATTATTGTGTTAACAGAATGCAGACTTACCAGTAATAAACCTGTCCCATACCTAGCGAACTACATTTCCTTTTCTACTACACGTATGTTAAACCAAAATGATGGGGTCACTACCTACATTAAACTTACGCACAAAACAATAGTTAAAGAAATAAAACTGGCACATGCTTCTTGCCTACAAATAAATATATACGATACGATTATTCTATGTATTTACAGATCACCATCTAACACAAATGCCGAATTATTTGTAAACGCCTTAAACTCGTATTTAGAAAGTTTTAAAGGATATGAAAAAATTATACTAGTAGGTGACATAAATATAAATATTTTGCCAAGATCAACAGAAAATAGTCAAGAAAGAAACAATAGACTAAACTATTTAAACATGTTATCTATGCATGGCCTTCTACCTGGACATAACCTACCTACGAGAGTAGATAGCTGTTTAGACCACGTCATGTTAAAAATAAATAAAAATAAAAACTCCGCCAATGTTGCCGTGCTACAAACCTCTGTTACTGACCATCTTATGATCCTTCTGAGCCTTTCAAAAATTACAGATAAAAACTGTTACAGGTCTAAAGTCGTAGTTAATTATGAAAATGCAATAAAATCCTTAAATGAGCAAAGTCTTGTACAATTACTTAAATTAAATGATCCTAATTCTCTATGTAGGCTATTAATTACTATGATGCAAAAATGTCTCATTGACAATACAATAACTATTCGTATGCCTCGGAGCAAACAAATAATAAAGCCTTGGATAACACAAGGCATCTTACGCTGCATCATAAATAGAAATAATATGCAAAGAAAACTGCGCACTGACCCATATAATGAAACACTAAAGATAACCTATAGAAGATACAGGAATTACTGTAATAACTTGATAAAAAAACTTAAGAGAAAATACAACATAAAACAACTTAATAAATCTTCAAAAAACAGTAAAATGCTATGGAAAACTATTAACAATATAACTAATTACAAATCAACAAAGACACCGAATATACAATTACTAAATACGAAGGGTTCACCTAAAGAATCAGTTAATTTTGCAAATTTATTTTTCTCTAATGTAGGAAAGTCTCTAGCTGAAAGTATTTCTCCACACAATATAACAGACGATCTCTCATCTTCTGTCGTTAATCTACCTCCCAGTCAAGTTTCATCTTTTGTACTCTTGGAAACAGATCCCAAAGAACTCCATAATGTCATAATGAACCTCAAGTCTGAAAGTGCACCCGGATGGGATAACATAACTACTAAATTTCTAAAATTATCTAAACATATTTTAATCCCAGTTTTATGTCATCTTGCAAACCTATGCTTTACAAAAGGAATATTTCCCAATCTTCTTAAGCAGTCTATTATAACCCCGGTATATAAGAGTGGAGAGAGTGATGACATTAGTAATTACAGACCTATATCCGTACTGCCATCTATCTCAAAAATAATGGAAAAACTGATTAATAACCGACTTTTATTATATTTAGATAAGTTTAACATAATCTCAAACTCGCAATACGGTTTTCGACAAGGACGTTCTACTGAAGATGCTGTTACAGCACTCAGTAACCTTATTGTGCAACAAGTCGACAACGGAAAAAAGTGCCTGGCCGTATTCCTTGATCTCAAAAAAGCCTTTGATACTGTGTCTGTAGAAATTCTAATTAAAAAGCTGGAAAATATCGGGGTACGAGGCAGGCCGCTAGCCCTTTTGACAGACTACTTATGTAAACGCAAGCAAAGTGTTAAAATCGGTCAATATATCAGTGATCATGAGATTATTAACTATGGCGTACCTCAAGGAAGCATTTTAGGCCCAACTCTATTTTTAGTCTACATAAATGACCTCTGTAGCCTCAAAATAAAAAATGCAAATATCTTCTCTTATGCAGATGATACTGCTGTCGTCTTTACTGGTGTATCCTGGGATGACATTAAAAAAAGCACCGAAGAGGGACTCTCTAAAATATCTAAATGGCTTAGCCTAAATTTACTTACCTTAAATGTCTCCAAAACTAACTTTATGACTTTTACGAAATATAATAACAGCCAACCCAATCTCGATTTTAGTCTAAAAATACACAAATGTAACTCTATCCAAGCTTCATGTGACTGCCCTAACATCATTAAGGTAACAACAACAAAATACCTAGGAATCATGATTGATCAACGTTTGTCCTGGCATGCTCACATTGAACTGCTGATGAATAGAGTACGTAAATTAATCTGGATTTTTAAAATTTTACGTCATGTAGCATCACGAAACCTAATAAACCAAATCTACAGATCTCTAGCAGAATCGATTCAATGTTATTGTATACCAGTCTGGGGAGGAGCTACTAAGACAAAGTTTTTGGAACTAGAAAGAGCACAGAGGTTTCTATTAAAAGTTATATATTTTAAGCCCTACCGATACCCTACAGATATGCTCTATCAAGATGCTAGTCTTCTATCAGTCAGGAAACTCTACATTTTAAACGCAGTTCTGAGGTTACACAGAACTCTTGAATACAACCCCGGAATACTGAATAAGCGGAGGAAAGGTAGAGTAGCTATTCAAGTTACGGCTCGGTCTCAATTTGCGTCGCGACAATATGCCACGCAATCTGCCTACCTCTACAATACTATTAATAAAAAAATAAATATTTACCCTATAAATAATTTTAAATGCAAAACTTCCCTAAGTAAATGGCTACTAACACTAAACTACGAGGAAACTGAAAAACTCCTAGAAATTGTTTCGTAAAATCAACACACACACACAAACATATTCACACTCCCACACACAATCTCACACACATATTCACACACACACACACACACACACACACACACACACACACACACACACACACACACACACACATCCACACTCACACATACATACTCTCTTGGGCTCTCCTGAACTACCCATGCTCGTGGCAGACCGGTGCTCAGGAGCGCCTAAACACTACACACATATATGTATGTACACACAATCAATGTAAATGTACATACATAACTTAACTTAACTTACTTTATATATTATCTAAAGTACTACTAATCAATGTAACTAACATTAATATAATTTAACCTACATTTTGTTTTATCGTATTTATTTGCTTAACTTAATTTAATGTATATAACTGTACTACGGAAGAGCGAGACCCTCTAACACAGGTATATAATATACTTAAAAGAGGATCCCACACCCATGAAATGTATCATATATTAAGTTTTAAGAAATAAATATTTTGTATTGTATTTGTATTTGTATTAGTAATAACACAACTTTGTTTGTGAATACATAAATAAATAAATAATTTCGGACATTTCACACAGCGTCATCTGGCCCCAAAGTAAGCAGAGCTTGTGTTATGGGTACGACATGACTGATATACTACTTATATACTTTTTTGTAAATACATACATATTATTCATAGAAACACCCAGACCCAAGACAAATACTTGCAGATCATACAAACATTTATCCCGCGGCGGGAATCGAACCCGCAACCTTCTGCATCTCAGCCGGACCTTGGCCCACTGCGCCACAGAGTCGTCAATATGTATATTATTTATATATTAATAAATTAATCAGTCATGTGGTACCCATAACACAAGCTTTGCCTACTTTGGGGCCAGATGATGCTGTGTGAAATGTCTGGCATTATTATTTTTATAGTCTAGAGTCCCCCCTCCCTCTACAGGCTCACCGCTTCTTGATGTGTGAACATATTTCCCTTTCGCTTTCCTGTAATTTGTGGGACTGATTTTGGAAAAAGGGACGGAAGTGTGTAACAGCAAGCCTAGGAAGCGCGCGCTATTAGATTTAACCGACAAGCGCGCGCGGTGGTAGAGTTGGCCGTCAGATGGTACCAACTCATTTTCCGAGGGGTCGGTACTATGAGCCAACAGTGTGTGCGTGTGTGTGACAAGAAAGAGAAAGAAAAATAATGTAGCGTCAGCTGTGTGCTTAACCTACAGTGTTGTATATAAAGTATGCTGTTTTATAAACTAATTTTATTTATTTATTTGACGACCTCTGTAGCGCAGTGGGCTAAGGTCCAGCTGAGACGTAGAAGGTTGCGGGTTGATTCCCGCCGCGGGACAAATGTTTGTATTATCTGCATGTATTTGTCTCGGGTCTGGGTGTTTTTATGTGTATAATAACGTTTTAATACCCTAAACTAAGAACCAACTATGGAAATTATACATTTTAAGCATCATGTAAGACTTTATAAGCGCACCACTTAAACCTACTTATGCAGTTATTAAAGACATTTAGATTATGAGAAGTAGCCAACACGTTATAAAGACGACACATATTTGGGAGAGGACTGTGGAATGAAGTATTGTGTCTGCGTATTATTCAGGGTATAATGTTAATGTTGCTCATTACCAAGGTGAGATGTCAGACGTTACACATCATATGTGATTACTTTAAATCTCGCTTATTTTGTTGTGGCTAACTAAAAAGCGTTTGTTTTCCTAGGCACTACCGCTTGGCACTACTAGTAGAGTGAAGGGAAATGCTATTTTCCCGTGACACTACTGGTAGTGCTACGGGTAAAAGTACATTTCCAGTGACACTACACTGTTGCCAGTATTTTCACGGGAAATATTAAATCCCGTGGCACGAGTAAACCTTTTGTGGGTAGTAACACAGCTATGTATCTAGACAGACGAACTATATTCTTCTGGCGCTTCGGCGGCCGCTGCCTCGGCACGCTCGCTTTGCTCGCTCGCATTTGCGCGTTGTTTTCTATACTCTAACATAACCTAACCAACTGGTTTCGATCTGATTCAAATTTTTCTATTGACTCTACTCTGCCCAGTCGCTTATTTGTCCAGCTGGGAATCTGTCGAAATGCTCCTGACAGATTTTACTTATTATACTGACTGATTTTATCATATGCGATATTTAGCCAGTAAAAATAGTAGTGGCACGGGAAATTAAAATGTCCCTTCATTCTACTAGTAGTGCCAAGCGGTAGTGCCTAAGAAAAGAAGCTCTATAAAGGTTTTAAAAAAGTTATATATAATGAAATTAGATGAAAAATCATCACTGCTAGTAAGGCTCTGCTAGATGTGTAACAGCTTGATTTTTAAACCTTAAAAAATCATGAAAGTGTCGTTGTAAATTATTGTTATTTGCTATCTATATGGTCTTTAATTGTATTAGGACCTGACCGCTAGTCATTTACTATACTCACTGACTTAGAAAGCTTTCACTGTACTTGGTTCGACACGTGTGGACCATTTTTTTATTTTCTTTTGAGATACGGAACCATAACAAAAAGACAAACGGATAACAAAGTTACTCTTCGGTTTTCTTTTAAGGTACGGAACTCAAAAGAAAAACAAATTAAATACCAATCTAGTATTATAATCCTATTTCTAAAATAAATAATGCTTTGGTGTGTTCTTGTTTATAATGAAAGCCACAAGTGTGTTGAATGTAATCTGCAGAACGTCAAATAATAACATGTTTTTCGCTGGTTGGCAGTCCGGAAAGTCTTAACGATAATAGCACCTGCGCGAACCATCACGGGTCACTGCGACCCATGAAATGTATACAACTACCATAAAGTGAGATTAATGTACACACGTGTCGTGTTACAACACACAATGTAACATCTGGGAGATCTATTACTATTGTTACGGCTTAGCCATTAAGGAACTAGCTACCTTACTTTTATATGTCGTTTGAATTTAAACTGTATTTGCTTAAAATTAGCTCAGTTTTTGATTTATCCAGTAAAGGTGTCGGTATTTCTATCATCGGTAATAATGCCCAAAGAACAATGTTGGAAAAAGTGGTTTTGTACTCGTACGTATATTGTGTTTGTCAGTCAGTTTTTTTTGTTATTTTTGTGCACAATATTGATCATACGCTAAATAATATTACAATCTAGCTTCTTTAGAAGCTAATGAGTAATTTTGTTTTGATATAGTTTTATAAAATAAATTATACCTAAAAATCTGTCCAATAGCTCCAATAGTCTCTAGTTAAGGGAATGACACTTTTTGCTTGTGTTTTTATGTAGTTACTTATCACTTCACTATTGTTATACTACACTAACTCAAATGGCTTTTTCCGTTTGAGCCTTCTTACAATGTCCTTGATGTCGAGGAGCTGGATCGCCTCGACGTTCACATGGTGATGAAGCCTTTGTTCGTGAGCTTCTGCATACTTTTGTATTACCTTATCGACGAACTCTATTCTGAGGTCTCTATGGAGATCGTCATTTCTTATGCATTTTTATTTTGAAGTCCTTGGCTAATTTTGGTACAGCCCAAGACCTGTATTCCATAGGTCCATATTGGCATCAGGACTTGCTTGTACAATAATATTATTGTGTACTGACAGAGTGGAGTTTCGCCAAGCACCCAGTATACATCTTTTTGAAGCGTATTTCTAGTTCAACTCTTTTCTTCTTGAGGTGTGCTTTTCAGCGCAGCTTTACGTCATGAGCCATTCTTAAATACTTTGCTGTGTTATCGTAAGGCTTTCCTTGTTGTTTATGTGTATAAGGCAGTACTGTTCTTTCTTATTTATGTGTAAATTTTATATTACTAATTTTGTTTCATTTAGATTAATACGCATTTCTTTGTCCAGTTATGGATTTTATAACTTTTAACTAACCATTTAGTTCGTTACATTACCATATTATTAATATGTATTTTTTTTACAACCCTATCTGACTTTTCCAAGTGATAATACGTATACATACGTATCTTAGTGGAAGAAACAATTTGAATAAATTCTATAAAATTATGTACATAAGGTGCAAAAGGCTATGACTATTGTGACTCTTTTAACAAGAAACAGGTAGAGTTTCTGTTCCAGTTTAAAAACTAAAGTTCAACAACATTCTCAAACGGTTTATCCTAGTTTACGTAGAAATGTACACTGAAATACGAAACTAGATTCTAAATGAACTGGTACGTAAAAATGAAAAACTGCGCTCTCAGGACGTTCCACATAGCCGACGCCGAGTGTATTTTATAAGCGAGTTGCTCATCCGAAGAGCTGACAAAATTAGAAAAGCCGGAAATACTACCAAAACCAAAAAAAGTCGGAAAAATCTTCAGCAAATGTATGAAAAATGTAATAGTGACTAGACTACATTGTTATTGTGACCTAAAATGCGTTTAAACAAGCCTATAGTGTATTAAATAAAATAAATAAACTTAATTAAATTTTTTTTTATTACAGGCAACAACATTAAATTTAAGAAATACAATAACAAGGGCCCATAGAAAATAAATACCTTATAGACTAACATATACATACATATAAACTTATAAACTACACAAAAAGTCAGGGCACTTTCTTCGTAAACGGTGCTTCCCTATACCGTCGGTAGACAACTCCTGCTGACCAGAAATCGGGTGCGAGAAATACGTCCTTGTACTTAGCAGCTACCCGAAGCACATACGACTTGAAGTTGGTCTCTCTATTTGATTCTAACCGCTTCAAGCCATGCACAAGTACAGCGGGCGGCTCCCTGATCCGGCATCGGCCTCTCTCGTCCACGTACCGGAGAATACTCTCCCCCGTAGTGGTCGGGTCTAACCGAGACACATAAATCGACACGGTAGACGATTTCGGTCGACGATTCTTCTCCACGATAGTGGCCTTCATCGCCTTCATCGTCGACCTTATGCAAGCCACCGCTAGGCTTCTTCGGCCTTGCCTGACTCATTCAGTGCGTCTCGGCGTTGGGCGTGCCGGCTGAGGATGGCGGGACACCTGCGCGTAACTGGCGGCGCTGGCGGCGCGGGAGCCGGGGGGGCTCGGGGAGCAGGAGGGGGCGCAGAAATCGCAGACTGCGGGGCTGACGTTCCGGGGGCCGAGGTCAGCGAAGCCGGTCGGTCATTTACCTGCGTATCGGTGTAAAACGTCGCGTCTTCATAACTGCTGACAGGTGAAGTCCGGCATCGGATTGCACCGCGTCGCATATTTACATTTTGCGCTGATTGCGGCGAAATAGCTGGCACTGCATTTACATTGCGCAATGCCACAATTTCGAGCTTCAACTCGGATACAGTTTGCTCCGAAAGTTGAAGTTGCGCCTGGATGCTGGAGACATCTGCCTTCAGCTGTGTTATCTGTTTAAGGACACACGTAACGTCCACGTGTTCCCAAGTCAGCGGAGGAAGAGAGGTGAAGTCTCGACAAACAAACGTCGGGACGTCATCAGGATCGGTCTCCAGGAACACCTTGAAGATATCCTCGATGTCCTTTTTGCCACGCCCTTCCCTTTGCCAGGTTATCAGGCGGATGGTGGTGGCCGCTGTATCGTGTAGTACCTTTTTGGCGTCTGCGATCTGGGCTTCAGTGTAGCTGGAAGTCAGGATTTGGGTCAGACTGACCTGGTCCATAACGTCCAGCTTGCATTGTATAAATGCAAGAACAGTGTCAATCACAATAGTATCTGATCTTTTTGGACTAGCCATTTTACGTCGCGTTGACTCACGCGTATAATCTAGGTCAACATTGAGGTAGCCACTACGAAGCGACCATTCAAGCTGATGGAAACGATGCGACTGATGTATTGTTTGCTTAATTTTATAATTGACCGAGCGAAGCGACTGTCTCCGTTTCAGCTTAGGAGAAAATGCTTTCGTATGTCTGTCTGTCCGGATGTTCTCTACATGTCTCTACTTCTCAACCTATTCTCTTGAAATTTTGTGGGCTGGTTCTATAACTTTATAGAATTTTTTGTCAATACATTATCTGAAAATTAAAAAAAAAAAGTTAACGTAAACGTAAAAAAAAATATATTTCAATAATTTCGAAAAATATTTGCGAGGTCTACAACTCACAGAGCCATTAGTACTACAGACGTTTCAAACCTATTTGCATTTGGAAAAAGTTGTTTAAAGTCTGTAGGTATAAATAAATTTTGATAAACACGGGCTTTACTCACGTATTATTTTGTCGATGGAGCCACCGACATTGTTTCCATTCATCTAGAGAATCTTAATCAGGGTGAGTTTGATCCGCGGGCCGCTCGTTGCCGCTCGAGTTCACGGTACGCACTGCGGGTGAGGTATCTCGCGGTAGCAGATGCAGTTCAGTTTTTGGATAGATTAGGCCTGTCCAGCACCTATACAGTACTCTCAGCTTAGTCGGCCTACAGAAAATACAGGTCCAGTTTTCCTGTAAAAATGTCCGGCTAAATTCAGACTTCTGGCAACACTTATCCGAGGTCATTTGTCCTCGTAATTGTAGACGCTTGGCTCATTTCTACGGAACGACAGGCAGCCTGTTTTAAAAGGACCCTCTTTTTATCTACACCGATTTTTTACCTTCGCAAAAAATGTAAAGTAAATAGGCATAATTTGTTAGAGGGCCTCGCGTAAGTATGATTGATTACTGACACCATTCTGAGTTCTAATGCCTTGGTTATAATGTCTACTTGAATCTGTCTACAAATAATTTAACTGTAGGTAATTTTGTTGTTATGTAGAATATTTTTTATGAATAAGCTGATATTGCGTCCTTAGTAACAATCTTTGGTTTGACTAATTAGTATACATTTTTGATTAATTGAGAAATAAATAAACTGATCCGGTGTAATGGTAGCACCCTTGCCTTCCGATGATAAAGTCATGGGTTCGAACTTTAGGATTCGAACCCACGACCTTATGATAATGCCAGTTCTCTTAAACGGCGAAGGAATATATGGAGAGGAAACCGACTCATCCTAGAACCGAAAAAAATTTAAATGTATCATTGATAAGTGTTCCTATAAGCGTCGATGGGCTTGCAACCTATCACGTACGGAATACTTAAAAATGTATGTATAAGCCAAATATGTATATTGTTTGGTTGTGCCACTGACTACCTTTAGACGTGCTCAAAGATCTAAGTTATTAAAGATATGAGCAGGTTCTTACCGAGACGGGGGATTAGTAAACGATTGCCCGGCTGCCAGAAAATAACTAACCCTTTTAGCTTCACTACTGCATTATTACACCTCTGAAGTAGAATTGAGTACTACCCAAAAACTCTATAAATAAAATAAATAAACAATGCATCATATAGCCCTAAAGTAACCAAAGTTTGTGTTATGGTATTACCACATGACTTACCGCACAATTCATTGACATGCTAGGGATTCCTCCAGGGGCCCATTCAGCCCCTGGATGTCGAATTCAATCTTTACGCGTTTCATAGTCAAAAGGGATTCTCGAATTTCGTTCTCCAAACAGTTCCTTTTGTTAATGTTTTGCGTGTTGGTGTCGAAAATATATTTTATTAAAATTAGGCGAGGAAAATGAGTTGGAGCTAGCTTGTGAAGTGCATCTAGAAATACGAGTATGATCAATTAACAACTGTGTATCAGTGTCCAAGCGGTATATTTGTCACTATGACTAGACTGAGTTCTACAGCGATTTAGAAGTTCGTCGACTCTGTTGTCGTTGTCGTTGTCGTTGTCGTTGTCGTTGTCGTTGTCGTTGTCGTTGTCGTTGTCGTTGTCGTTGTCGTTGTCGTTGTCGTTGTCGTTGTCGTTGTCGTTGTCGTTGTCGTTGTCGTTGTCGTTGTCGTTGTCGTTGTCGTTGTCGTTGTCGTTGTCGTTGTCGTTGTCGTTGTCGTTGTTGTTGTTGTTGTAGCTTCGAACTTCGAACCTACAGCCGATACCTACTTGCGACGAAGATAAGCTTTTCTAACGTATCTCCTTGGCTAGTAAAAACCCACCTGGTTGGTGAAAGAACCCTGGACTCGACTTGTCCAAGATCACTGATGAAATCGCACGGAGGTAGCCTACACGCACTTTTGGATGACAAATTAATATTATAATATGTAATCAAAACAGTGTAATTATAATTCTCACTTAAAATGAAAATTTATTTAACAAATACTGATATAAATATATACATACATATCGAAGCTTGAAAGGCAATAATTACCAAGCGACATTTTGGCGATATTGAGTTTTATATATCATTGAAATCAGAAAAAAATTCTGCGACGATTGGTTCTTCTCTCATGCCGCTAGGACGAAGTTTGTTGTCGCTTGGTAACTCTAAAAAAAACTAATTTTCTTAGTTTTCGGCATCCAAGCGACTATAATTTTACCGATTTATGAATCACTTTTACTTAGTATGTATTAGATTTTTACTTTTTACACTTAGTAATTTTTGCCTAGACTCGAAATAATTCTTTTAAACATCAAGTATTTTTTGCCATGCGCTACCAAGGGTATTGATTAAGAAATTTTACCTGATTGAATTTTTTTTTCTCGTAATTTAAGACTTTTTAACACACATTAATGGTGTATTCATTTTCATTTAGTGCTTTTTACTTAAATACAATGGACTTAAAAACGTAAAGTAGTAATATTTACCTGCCTAAAAAGGATATATTTTGTCGTTTGGTAATTTTTTATCTACCGTTTTTTTTATTGTTTCTGTTACTTAGATAACTATTTTTGAAATTAAATTTGTATAAAAATGAGCTTATCCCTGATGCACGTATTTTGTTTTGTCACTTAACAGCACCCTAAAGCAGATTTTGAGTGGCTGTTGGTAACAAAATAATGATTTAGTCTTCATCGAACTGTCGCATAGGCAATCCGCGCACTCACGCGCATCGGACATAGTGCTTCATCGCGTAGCTTGAAGTGTACTTGGTAAGTGCAATGTAATGATTTTATGTGTACGATTGTATAGAATGCGCATTTTGTATTGATTTAAATTTATTGTTTAAGATTTGTAATTAATCGAAATAAGCGAGTAGATAACATCACTAAGCGAGCTATGTCAAACGCCGGTGTGGATAGTAGGGATTTGACCTTGGTAATGTAACTGCTTAGTTATATGATTAAATCATTCAACTTTAATCAACTTTAATCAACATTCAACTTCAATCGTTATTAATAGAAACAACTAATAATAAAATCGTAATTTCTAGGCGCCAAGATATCGAGGATATACTCGTACTTACAATAATAAAGATGAAAATCTACAACAATTGGACAAAGTTCGCAAAAACTTGATTTTAATGAACCGGTATGTTTTTACACTTTGTAAACAAATAGGTCAATGTGTAATATGTATATATTATTATTTTTAATAGCAAATTAATTATTTTTCAGGGTGATACACTTTTATAGGAAGGCCCTTCAATGACATCCCTTGCATGTACTTCTGAGATCTTTACTGCTGGCAATAACTCTGAGAAAATTGACCCAATAAATTATAATTAATTATTAGATGAAATTGGTGGTGGCTCATTTTGTCCTACCCTGCAAATTGTACCTGCAGATCAAGGCATACCAGAAAATTAACCAGACAAAGAACTTACACTTACAGACAAAATAATGACATACGGAGCCGAAACGTAGCCACTCACCGTGCGATTTGTCCAGCAGTTCAAGGTCGCTCAGCGAGCTATGGAGAGAGCTATGGAGAGAGCTATGCTTAGAGTTTCTCTTAGGGATCTAATCCGAAACGAAAATATTCGTCAGAGAACTAAGGTCACCGACATAGCTCAGCGAATAAGCAAGCTGAAGTGGCAGTGGGCAGATCACATATGCCGCTGAGTCAATGGCCGTTGGGTCAGACTGATTCTTGAGTGGAGTCCGCGTATCGGCAAACGTAGTGTAAGGCGCCCTGTAGCTAGGTGGGGTGATGATATTCGTAAGGCAGTGGGCAAGGATTGGCGAAGGAGAACTGAAGACCGAGCTAAGTGGCGTGCCATGGGAGAGGCCTATGTCCAGCAGTGGACTGACACGGGCTAATGATGAAAGAACTTACGAACATGGAGGTTGATTTGACTACGCCGGAAACGTTTACTGCATGTAACGCCTAAAAACAAACAGCTAAAAACAGTGAAGATGGAAAGACTACACCAGTAATATATACTGCATGCAACATCGAAGTAATTGCCAATTCTTCAAGTTTACATATCAGATAATAATCATAGTTACATATTAGATAACAACTTCTATAGAAGAAGTTACAATTTCAGATGAATAGTTAGGATCTAAATCTTCTTATGATTAAGAAGTGGAAGTAGTTTACGAAATAGCAACCACGAAGAAAAAAATAAATAAAAAGACAGTATCTTAAAAGCAATAACATGTTTGTATGATATTAATGAAGAACAACACTTTCTTCACAAAAGAAAAGGACTTGAAAACAAAAAAAAATTATAAGAGAAGAGAACGGTAACATAAAAGAATTGCTGGACAGGAATATGTGCGAAGTGGTGGTAAAATTTATCTCGATGTACCATATTAATTATACTTATTTTGCAACGCCCTCACAGGGTACAATGTTACTATACTCATAGCATTGTTTGTAACACCTAAGCTGAATGTTACCTAAATTATTAAATGAAAATTATGAAACCTAAATCTACTCGTATTCAACCTATGCATTGGAAAACAAAATTGAAATAACTGAAAATGTCAAACCAATGTGAAACAAATGTCTATGTCTATGTCTAAAATATTGAACCTGGAAATGGATAGAAGGTATTTGATCATTATTGGGGACTCTCGGGAGATTGTCGTAAAGACTTGTTAGGAAGTAGGTATTTATATCGCTGAAAGAAGAGATCAAGCGTAAAGAATTTACTGAAAAAACTGTTATTAGTATTGTAGGTAGTTAATTTGCATTTCCAAGTAATAATACTGTAAGATTGCTGAAGAAGGCTGATCTGAAACTTAAATACTTGATGTGGTTGATTAAAATTTGGTTTAATTAAGTAATGAATAGGTAGGTCCCAGAAACCCATTCCAACTTTGATTTTTTTGATTTAATGATAAAATTTGATATGATAAAATTGTATTTTACCTACCTATATGTACTGATTTTGAAATTTCTAATAAGTACTATGTATAAAAATAAAATGCCTCTGTTATTTATAACGGCAGCTTATATAATCTTTATAAAATCAGCTATCCACTTTGCGAGAGATTTGACTGCAATATTCGTATATTGAAAGCTCATACAGACGTCATTAACATAAGGTTAGACACAGGCCTAAAACCTCCTGCACCAGAGCATCGTGGCGGAGTATGCTCTAATTCGTCCCTCGTCAGATGGAGGCCCATACTCAGTAGTGAGTGATTGTAGATTACTACAAGGGCTGTATTGATGTATTGATCTTCTACCTAAGTTGTTCCTTGTACAACAGAGTCAATAAATATTTACCCCTTACCACTCCACAAATGTAAACTTGTATGCATATCTTGGCTACGATCCCTATCTTACGATGACACTGAGAACCTCTTGATAACTCAAACATAATAATTTTGCTGATATTTATGGTACAATTTAGTTAAACTCACAACTCACACACACTCTCTCTCTCACACACACACACACACACACACACACAAACACACACACAAACACACACACACACACACACACGCACACACATACATACTCGAATACACAGATCTGTTTAGTTTTATATTTTAGTTCTCTGTTTAGTTCACACAGTATATATTCTTTTATATTGAGTTTAAGTTATAATTATGTTATTGAATAGACTGCCATTTAATATTATATCATTTAGTTTAACAAAGCTTGTCTTGGAACACTGTCCTTCCTTGCTAGAGAGGAGGGCGCTGACTCTGCCACACAGTTTCTAACTTTTGCAGTTGTCAACGTTTTCACTCGTTTCTTTTGTGTTACATGTGTTATTGGTTCCAAATAAATATTTTTGATTTTTTGATATTTTTTTAATTTGATAATTTTACCTATGTGTCAAACATCTGTTACTTCTGGATGCATCATTTTGCTTCAAACACAATTTTAAAATACTGATGTTTAGTTACTTTTACATGTTTTATAATAATGTTTTGTTGTCGGTAAGTAATTTTTACCTGTTTGTGATTTTGATTAAAATTTTACTAACCGACAGTATTTCTTAAAGTATTAAGAAAATTCATAATCTCTAAATGCCAGTTTATAAAGCTTTTAAACTGCATTTAAAATTCGTTAGAATCGAGTAGCTATGATTAATAGGCGATTTTTGACGATTTTTTTTCCAAAAAAAAAAACTTTAAAATGCTCTGGTTTAAAGTTGCCAATATGTCGCTTAGTAATTATTGACTTTCAAGCGTCGATATGTACGATAAGATAAAATGTCTAAAAATGTACAATACAGAAATAACTAAGCATAATAGCACGACAAATAATGTTTCGAAAGATGGGAAGAGTCTTGGCCTTTCTGATATTTACAGCAACAGGCAACGCGTTCCACAAGCGGACAGCTTGCAATGTAAACGACTTTCCATAGAAGCTAGAGGAGTAAAAGGGAATTTTGAGTTGATTGGTATCTGAGAAGCGTATGGATTGAGGGTTAGAGAGAAAAAAAATCAAAGCGTTCCTTAAGATAAAAGGGGGATGAAGGAGAAAACAGATTATAATAGCGACGATTAAGAATGTGAGCATTCCGGCGAAAGCTGATTGTTAAGAGTTTGAGTTAAGTTCACTTGAGTTTGTTGCGAAATTCAGAAATGTGGTCATACTTGCGCAAACCAAATATGAACCGTATACAGTAATTTTGATGCCGCTCATGCTTTTAAAGTTGCTATTCGGTGATGTCGTGAAAGCAGGCGTCAGCATAATCAAGGTTTGAAAGAAGGAGAGATTGTGCAAGCGTAATTTTAGTAGCGGTAGGGAGAAAATTCCTATCATGTACATACTCGTATCATGGTAAATATTTTGAGTAAAAAATATGTTTAAAACCATTACAGTTTGTAAGGTATAAGGCAGTGTAGGCAGTGTAAATTAATATAAACAGTAAATTTTATATCAAATAAAGTTGTGTGGCTTTGTCCGTTTATTTTTAATGTTTTTTGTTTTTCAACGACACGGTAGGTACCAAATTCAAATAAGGCTCTTTTTATTGTATTGATTTATTTATATAATTGTAAATAATTTAATTAAATAAAAATTGCCTTTATTTTCCCACGTCATATAAGACATCATTATCATATAAAAATATGGCTTGATATAAAAGTTTATTTCAAAAACTCATTAATATCAATTTGCGTTTCCGAGAAGAATTTCCAATTCAATTTATTTAAGAGCTTTATAACTTCCAAACAAATCTATCAGAGTTTTATAGCCGCTCTCAATGAGCTTTTATTCAAGGTAGATATAACTGAAACCTATACAAATTCTGCTTATACTCTTATCTCTATTGTCAAGTGCATAAGGCTTATTATTAATATAGGTTCTTGCGTTTTATTTCTTTGCGAATTGCCCTTTTTGTGAACAACGAAGAGCCCATTACGCATTTTTGCTTTTGTTATAACGACGTCACTCCAAAGTTTGTAAGTGACACCAGTGAATGAGCTTTTCTTTTAAAACAACTTCAACAAACACGCAATAATATTTTTGATGGTAATAAACATCTGTTGTACTGTCTTAAGTACAAGTTTTTCGCGTTGTATTACACAAGCTCTGCTTACTTTGGGGCTGATGATGCTGTGTGAAATATCCAGCATTATTAAATAAATTATTATTATTATTTGTGTTTAGTAGAAAAGTCCTGCATTGTTATTGTTGTAAATATTACGCTGTTTTTATGTCTTCTTATTGGGTCTTGTAAAAGTTTTTTCTATTGTTTTTATAATGTAATTTACACTCGTCTTAAACGATATAAATTTAGTATGACCCTTAATAATGAACCTGCTACCTGTCTACTGATAAATTAGCTATAAAATACTTAGTTATAATAATACCTAATTGCTCAGATAAATCCAAAACGGGTGTGAGACGTTACTTTGCCGTAACACACTTTTATATATAGCACGGAAAGTAAACAACATATATACCTAGCGTCGTTTTAGTGTAAGATCTTAATCTAAGAAAAAGATTACCCATCAACACATGTTATTGGTTAAATAAATGTATCTTATCAGAACCAAAGTTACTGCACACATGTGTACACTCAGCAGTTCAATATTATTAACTTGGTGCCTAACATTTTTAAAAATCGTTTTATTATTCAAGTCACCCAGGATTTGAATAATAAAACGCCTGCAGTTTGATATCTACATGTGTCTACAAATTTCCTTTCCTAAGACAAGGTACAATCCACTTTAATTTCTTTAAATAAAATTACCAAGGCAATTATGGAACTTTTGATACAATCAATGTCAATCAATTTTGATTAGCAATAGGCAATATTTCATGGATTGGTTCCATTGGTACGTTTTAATCTCAGTTTCTATTCATAATAACATGTCTCACAATCAACATCAACGTCTCGTTATACCAATTTATCAATAGAAACTGAAAGCTGTTAGAATCAAGTTTTTGTTTTCTGCCGTTTAGTTGTGAAAATGTAACGAACAAATAAACGGACAGGCAGATACATTTTCGAATCTATAATATTCTTCTTTTTATCGTCACTATTTATTTCTATCTAGTGTGGTGAAAGGATTAAAGTGCGCCTCAAAGGCTCAAAGCCATAGTGTAAGCTCTCAAACTTGCCGACAGGAAAGACGAATCAGTACATGCGGTGTCGGTTCGGTTGCAAGTGCATAACGGCTGGCACCCAGCCGGGCTTGTTTATAATATTAATAAATTATTAAGTACTGGTTGACAAAAACACACCAGAAGATTAATATAACACATGCTTCTATGGTATAAATACTGAGTAAGTTTTGTCAGCCTTCTGGTGTCCATAGTACTACGTACCTCTATGACAGCTTTGCTTATTTTGGGGCTAGATGGCTATGTGTCCATAGTTATTTATTCCTATATTTCCAAAAAAGCATAAAAATAAACTTTTGTATGTTTATTTTTTATAATGTAGTTCTTTCATGTCCGCAAAATCGGTCCTAACGGAAAACGAGCGCGGATTGTTGACATTGCAATCCGCATTGCTGAGTTCGGATTAATTTTGTGGCAACCATTAATTCGACGGCCCCATAGAATAAACGTATAAAGTAAAAACTGTAACTTTACAGGAGCAATTAAAAATGTAAAAAAAATATTACTCGGTGATTATTGTATATACCTATAAACAATGTATTATTAAATTAAAGGTAAAAAAATCTTCTTTTTTCTAATAAAATTTAAAATACCAATATACGGACAGAATTTGAAATATTTAAAAAAAACCCTTTTAAATTTTTATTCTAGCCAAAACTTTTCAAGGTTGGTTCGTTTTCAATGTTTACACTATTATTCGTCGGAAATGTTCCTAAAAAGTGTAACAAAGTATTGACCTGGTTACGAATATTTTTATTTGGTAATGTGGTTATTAGATAGTTACATGGGTATTCCAGTAATTTGGTTTATATTTTAAAGGTGCAAAATTGCATTACTGTTTTATTCATTTAGCTTTTTATTTTACAATATTTTGTAAAATGCGTTTGTCAACTACAAAGTACTGAATATTTATAATATTTTAGAATAACTTGGAACTTACTGGTTATTCTAAATTATTATGAGGTATAAAACAATTAGGTAGGTACTTAATTATAAAAGTATCTATCTAGTTATGTCGCTTTTTACTGGAATAGCAATAAATAAAACAGAATATTAAGTTTAAAATAAGTAATTTAATGTTAGTCATTTGGTTCTTAGCACAAATTTTACTGAAAACAAGATGACACTCCAAAACAATGTTTTTTTTAATCATAGATAGACCTACGTTTGACCACGAACTTGCCTATTGTTAAGCGACGATGTGGTCGACGACGGGGCACGCAGGTCTAGAAGATACCTATTTACTCTTGACTTGAAGAAACCCAGATTGTAGTTTTTAGAAAAGACAAGACGACGACAAAGCATTACAATCCTTGGCTGTACGCATTAAAAATGTGGAAGCAAAGCGCTTTGTTTGTAAGGGTGGTAGACTGATAAGGTATGGATGGTATACTGATAAGGAACATGGTGGAATGAGATCATGCAATTCCTGGGCACATTCTCCGAAATGTATTCTCTAAAAGATCGAAAGGCAAGCAACTCAACGCCGGTGCTCGAGACTCTGGAGTCAAAGCGTTTAGCTGCTCAGTTATCACCCTCAATGCTCTACGCTCGATTGAGTCCAAAGCAGCCAGCTGGTGTTTGGCTGAATGTCTATTTGGGTCAGACGATTCAACTAGGCAAGTTCAACTTCGACAAAGAGGTCAGCCGACGAATCCAACTCGGATTGGCATCGTTTGGGAAATTACGGCACATCTTCTCGTCACAGATACCGCAGAGCCTCAAGACGAAAGTCTATAATCAGTGCGTGTTGCCAGTGATGACATATGGAAATGAGACTTGGTCGCTTAACTATTGGCCTCATACACATGCTTAGAGTCGCGCAACGTGCTATCGAGAGAGCTATGTTGAGTGTTTCACTACGTGATACAATTCGAAACGAGGAAATCCGTAGAAGAATCAAAGTCACTGACGTAGCACTCAAAATTTGCATGTTTAAGTGGCAATGGGCAGGCCATATAGGTCGCAGAACTGATAACCGATGGGGTATAAAAGTTTTCGAATGGCGACCAAGGACAGGAAAACGAAGCGTAGGACGACATTGTAAAGATCGCAGGAAATCGGTGGATGGAGAAGGCTCAAAATCATTCTTCCTGGAAATCTATTGGGGAGGCCTATGTACAGCAGTGGACTTTAAAGGCTGATATGATAATGATGATGATCCCCCCCTCACATATAGCTATTGTCTATCCATCTTTTACGGAATATATCATAATTTTGATAGGCAATCAAATGCTTTTACTAAAAGAAACAACGAGAAAATGTGTGCAATAAAAGTAACACATTGTTATAAAACATTTTAGAATTGTTAACTAACTATACACAGTTTTACAGTATTCATTATGTTTTTATAAAGTTTGGTAAAATTCTTTAGGAAAACGAAGATCAAAAAGTACAAATGAATAAAATTATACAGAAAGTTACCTACTATAGGCAAACTCCAAAATTCAGTAAACACTTTTACGATTATTATTTTGTTTCCAGATTACCACGAATAATATTACAAAGTTAGTTTGCAATAAACGAGTGAGAGAAGACGGTGTGCAAAATACATACTTGCAATATTCGCGCGAGATTGGTGTTTTTATTTTCCGTAGAATTAACATTCACAGTAACGTAAATATAAATATAATTGATAAATGTTTCTGAAAAAAAAATTAGGAGGTGTATTTTAGGCGTAAGAATCCAAAAATCCAAAAAAAAATATTTACGGCAAAAGCCTTTACCCGTTTATTCGGTGGGACCGTCAAATTATGTTAGTATGTATAGGTTTATTGTATTTCGTCTATTCGTTTATTGTAATGTGTTGTTGAAAATAAAAACTTATACTATTCTATTCTTTTTTAGGGTTCCGTACCTCGAAAGGAAAAAACCGGAACCCTTATAGGATCACTTTGTTGTCCGTCCGTCCGTCCGTCTTCTGTCAAGACCCTTTTTCTCAAGAACGCGTGGAAGTATCAAGCTGAAATTTATATGGAATACTCAAGTCTACTGTCCCTTAAAGCTGTAAAAAAATCAAACTTCTAAACTAACGCAATCAAAAGATACAGCCGTATACGTCACAATTTTCCACAAATTTTCGACACTCGCAAAGGAATCAAAACTTACAGGGTACTTCCCGTGAACTCGGAATCTGGAAATTTGGTACGAAGCAACGTACAAGTACGAAAATTGCGAAATCCGTAATCTTTTAGTTACATCATATAATAAAAATATTTTTAATAATTTGAAACTTACTACCCCTTTCCTCATGAACGCGTAGAGGTATTAAATTAAAATTCATATCAAATACTCAAGTCTATAATACTTTTAAGCTGTAACAAAACCAAACTTCTATTTCTACGCAATCAAAAGAAACAGCAATTTAAGTCGCATATTTTCAAACTCGCAACTACTCGCAAGGGAATCAAAACCTAAAGGTACTTCCAGTCGACCTAGAATCTTGAAATTTGGCATGAAGCAATGTTTTATAGCACATATTAAAAAAATCCGAAAACCTTACATTTTTTGTTACATCAAATATTTTTAGGGTTCCGTACCTCGAAAAGAACAAACGAAACCCTTATAGGATCACTTTGTGGTCCGTCCGTCCGTTTATTTTAAATACTACATAATTATTTTAATTCAAATATATCTCTGTTCGTCACACAAAATGTTTGTAGAGGGAATTGATCCCACAACCTACAGCGCAGAAGGCAGAGCTACTATAATATTAGTGTGGAGGCATTTCGATATTATGGATGACTACATGTTTAACAATAATAATTAAGCTCTTGACCTTAGCGTTGGTTTTTATTTACAAAGTTGCCATCTCGTTTGCATAAAATTTTAATTATTTATCAGGGTGCAATGTATGTTAATTGTTAAGGGGCGTTAAGCAAGATAAAACACTGTTTGTATAATATCATAGGACTTTTAAGCTAATGAGTAAAACGAAGTTATTTACGACATTGTTTTATTATAGTTACGTTTTAAAAACTAAAAAGAAAACCGACTTTATCTATATAAAAATACGAAATTTCATTTACTTGGGTGATATATTTTTCAGCTATTTTGATTTAAACACGTTAAAACGTAATTATATGTGAAAGGATGTACATTCCGATTGGTCCCATATTAATTTCATCAAAATCGGTTCTGTAGCCAAACTACATTCATTACATTCACATATAATTACGTTTTAAAACCGACTTCATTGAATGAAATATTAGCTACTTTTTTTGAAGCCGGTTGAAAAGTTTTTATTTTACGATTTTTAGTACTTTATAATTTTTCGAAATTCGTAAACACCGCTGGAAAGTCACAGGAAAATATTAACATACATCGAAGTGGATGACATATTTTTTCAGTTTTTTGATTTAAAGACCTAACCTCTCTACTGAACTGATTTTTATGAAATTTATATGGCACCCATCGGGAAGTATATCCTTTCACATGAAACCAAAATTTTCCAAATCGGTTCATAAATGACGGAGTTATGAGGTAACAAACATAAAAATGTTAAAAAAATACAGTCGAATTGAGAACCTCTTCCTTTTTTGATGTCAGTTTAAAAGCAATAGCCGAAAAAGTTCTTTTTTTACATCGGCTTGACAAAATTACTGTTTCTAGGGGCCAATCGCGTTAATTTTGAACGTCTGAACCAAAGCTAAACGAAAGCTATACCAAAGTCAAAACGTTATTTCTGACATATTTCGTACCGCTCTAATCACTATAACCAGAACGATCTAGCTTTAATTTGGATTATACGTTGATCAAACGTTACGGGATCGCGATATCAGCGCGATATACTGGGCAAACCATACAAAATAACCATAAATACAAACATATTATATATAAAAACACCCAGACCCGAGAAAATCCTTGTTTAAAAACATTCGTCCCGCGGCGTGAAATGGTTGTATGATCTGCATATATGATCTGTCTGGGTGTTTTTATGTATAATAATGTATATATTTACAAGAAAAAAATAAGTATATAAGTATTGTGGTTCCTATAACTCAAGATGTGCTTACCTTTGGGCTAGATGTTGCTGTGTGTATTGTCAATCATTTGTTACTTATTTATTTATATAAAGGAACGCTCGCATGACAAGCACCCCGACTTTAGTGGTCGCACATTCAGTCCGCCACATGTTGTGGGATGGCTTTTACGCTGCCGCTGACCACAAGCCGTTTTATCTTACAAATGATTCGGATAAAGCCGAAATTCTAATTGCAATACATAGTATTACTAATTAGAACACCCTAATTAGTATTGTTGCAATGTTCTAAACTGCTATTCCATTTATTAAAGCACGTGTTTCATTCGCTGCTTTGTTACAGCTGCAAATTGTGATTCTGTATTATAAGCGGCATATACACATGAAATTGATGTACTTACTAATGTATTGACACTCTGAGCTTAAATTAAACCTGCATGGTGTGAAACTCTTACGATAACGTTCCAAATTTAACAATAAAGGCGCTGCGTAAACGAAGTTACTTTTTGTTGCCAACGCGGCACACCATCATCACAAGGAATTGCAGTTGCTGTGTCTTGTGGCGGTGATCGGACACAATCGCCTGTTGCTACTACTGGCCACTGATACAAGTCATTGCTTGTTTTCCGTCAGTAAAATTGTAAGGAATTTTTTTAATGTTGCTTGTGTCTTTAACTGACGACTTTTAGTTTCCAGTTGCCGACACCGAACACTTTTTGATCGTCAATGAGTATGTGTTAAATGGAAGCAACTGGACACAAACAATATTTACGTGTGCGCAGGTAGTGGATGATTTCATACTGATTCTATAGAAATTAAATATTTTTCGGTTGCTTGTATCTGACACAAGACACAAAAGTGTCCACGTTTGCGCCCTGCCAAAATCTAATGTATGAGTTAAAATTAAACCTGCATGGTGTGGAATTTCAGAGTGAAACCTTTTTCACACGATAACAATAATATTCCAAATTTAAAATAATGTCAATTGATTGTTTGGGTTTCAATTGTAATTACAATCCGTTTTAAAGGTAAAGATAGATAGGTACATCCAAAATTATAGTAATTTTTGAAATCGGAACTAACACAGCTGAATAAATGCTGTTGAGAGAGAACACGGTTAATTATCGAGTTCTGTCGCAAAGGTTTAAGTGATCTTCATATGAGATGGCACAAATGTATGATAATAAATACTTTGGCTAAATAAATATTCAAAATCTTAGAAAAGCGAATGTTTGATTTTTTCAGTACTCAACGAAAATTTCATACTTCAACCCCCAACATTAACATGTGTTTGTAATTATTATCTTTATACACTAAATGTGCAAAATTTATTAACTTATTAACTTTTTAATATGGTAAAGACAAGTAAACAGTCCAGTAAAATAATATGTAATACATATTTCAGGTTTACGACTCGAGTTTTTGAAAGCTTAACCGGTAAAATACAATAGAGGGAATGGGTCTCGAAATTAAAATTATATTAGTTAACCTAATATATCAATATACTTGATACCTAAGATAATGTTTTTTATGTCATTTTCTATTTAATATTTTGGTTTTGTAACAGTTTTTGTAAAGAATTTTTAAGGCATGAGTATCAAGTCCTAAATGTTTATCCATACTAATATTATAAATGCGAAAGTGTCTCTATCAGTCTTTTTGTTACGTTTTCACGGCTATACGGCTGAACTGATTTTGATGATATTTGATAAGAAGATGTATTGCATTTGGGGGAAGGCTACTTTTTGTCTCAAAAAACAAAAAATAGGGAGTAAGATAGGGGATGAAAGTTTGTTTCGGCAACTCATATTTCCGTATGTTAGGGATCTGAAAATTAATATTTAGGCTTTTGGTAAGAAATCATTACTAATATTATAAATGCGAAAGTAACTCTGTCTGTATATCTGTTACGTTTGCACACATAAACCGCTGAACCATTTTTTATGAATTTTGGTATAGTAATATATGAGACCTTGGAAAAGGAAATAGGCCACTTTTTATGAAGGTACCACGCGTGCGAAGCTGCGGGCAGCAGCTAGTATAGTATAAAGATTATACAGCAAGATGGTAGTAGAAGCTCAAGTATTCTAGCTAAATGCAGACATGAACTGTCTGCACTAAAGTCTTCTGAAGCTGAGAGAGCGCAAGCCTCGTCGCTTAAACGTATAAATTCTACTGAAATTGCCAACTTAAGCTATGTTAGCATACTGCGATTAAAACCGTCGTCCAATTAAAATTAATAAGAGCTTTAAAACCTGATAGATTTTGATAAATATCAAGAAAACGATATTTTCGAAATATTGAAAAGGGTATCGGCCTCAGAGACGTCTAGCTATTATAAAAATTATCGCAAATATTGTTTGAGATAGATTAGATTTACTTTATTGAAGTAACATCAATATTTGCAAGGCACTTGCTAAGTTCAAAGATCTCTTTAGCAAATGAGACTACATAATTTTGACTGGCCTGTCAGCTTAGTTAGTAGTAGCTCTGCCTTCTGCGCTGTAGGTTGAGGGTTCGATTCCTTCCCAGGGTAAACATTTGTGTGAATAACATAGGTGTTTGTTCTGTGTCTGGGTGTAATAAAGTATCATAAGTATGCATTTAAAAATATATAAGTATTCTCTCAGTCATCTGGTCACCATAATACAAGCTATGCTTAGTTTAGAACTTGATGGTGTAGTGTGCATTGTCCAGCAATATTTATTTATTAATTTATAATACCAGGGTGCTGATTTTTTTTACTACTTAAAGACCAGTTTGGAAAAGCATATTCATTATTAAAAGCATATTTCTTTCTAGAAAGCTTTGCGAATGAACTAGGTATAGATTCATGCCGTTCCAAGGCGGGCGGTCACGTTATGCCATTATTTTATCCTGTAACAGCGGGCTATTACAAAAGCAAGGAGACATTATAAATTCACTTAAAATATTTCCCTCTTTGTAAAGAAGCTTCTCGTTATTAATGTACCTCCAGTAACACCTTTTGCCGTAACCTTTATCTCACTTTTTTCATTAACATTTCGCATTTCTGTAGGAAACTTTTACCGCGGCTGAAAAAGCATTTGGATTTTACTTTTTTTGAGAACTTTCAAAAGGTTGTTTTTGATGAAAATTCTTTTGTGGGACTTTCAGAGAAATGTTTCAAGTTTAGCAAGGAAAGGGCTATAACGGCTGGTGGAAGTGAATCCTAATTGAAATGAGTTTATTTTTCACGGCTTTATCGCGCTTAAAACGGTTACTTGTCAACGTTTCTCAGCGAGTCGTAACTTCTCAAGACATTGTAATTAAAAATCAAAAGGAAACAAACTTTACAAATGTCATTATAAATAGTTAAACTTTATACCTACAAATAAACTCTACTAAAATCATAACCCTCCTTATACTTGCTGTAATAGAGTAAGGCCTTAATTGAAATACTAAATTATAAATCAGGGCGCTAAAATTATACATAATCTAGTCCAATTTAACAGGCGAATAGATTGGCCCGAAGGCTGGTCGTAATTCAGCTCGTAAACAAACAGAATCAGTTTAATTTGGCCAGGGTAAGAAATTGCTTAATTCTGGACGTCAATGTCTTAGGTAGAAAACCTTTTGGTTCAAGTGAGGATTTGAACTGCCTGTAATTTAGAAAGGTAAACCCGACAAGGTTGAACCGTTAAGCTTAGATTTCCACACGTGCTGGCGAACGTAGGATTTGTGGTAGGCCTCTATGACATTTTAATTAACCCTGTGAGGTTAATAATAACTCTGCCTTCTAAGCTTTAGATTGTGGGTTCCATTCCGATCCAGGATAAATAATTCTGTAGAATTCTATGTTCCAAATTAATAATTAACAAGAAATTATACATTTTGATTTTGATTTTGAACATAGGAGTTAGTTAATAGCATAGAGTATTCTTAATAATAATGAAAACATACAATGTGTAAAAAAAATGTGAGCATCGGGACACCCGACAGAAGTGAGAACTTAAACTAATCTAACTAGCGCTGGGGGTGAGAGTGAGAGAGGAGGAGCCTGCCTACCGCTGCCGTATGTGTAAGAGAAAGGGAAGCCAGACAGACTAGCGCCATAACGCGTTACGTAACTAAGCGGTTTACCCTCCACAATAAATATGTTTACCTTACACAAGAAGTCATCACTTCAATAAAAGGATCGAAAACTAAGTACAACATGGAAAATATCCTACAAAAGTATTTATAAGAATATAAGTATGATACGAATCTTATGGTTCCCTAGTAAAATATAAAATCTTTTATGGGGAACACGGTGCGCTTTTATAATAAGCTTCCTGAAAATGCAACTACCTATTAAGAAATTTAAAGCATATATTTATAAAGGGTTGTCTTTTGAAGAAAGCGTATTATAATATAAATGACTATATTATTGAAAATAATGCATGGCTTCATGTCGCTCTTCACACAGACAGTTAACCGACACATTTGAAGTGTATAAACTCTCTTATACTAGTTTTTCGTAAATAAGGTAGTTATAAGGTGAATCATGCAAAAAAGCGCTAGGACCAAGACGAGTTTCTTGCCAGTTCTTCTCGGGCTTGGGTTAGGATGAATTGGCACCTAAATTCACCTAGTATGTAAGACGTTTCAAAGTGATCCTTGTGATTGTATTGAATGAAATCTTTTGACTTGACTTTGACTTGACTATGTATGTTCCCTATGTATGTTACTCCGAAACGACTGGACCGATTTCGATAAAAGTTTTAGGAAACATTTTGATGGCCTAGCGGGTTTTGTTGTTTTGCATCAATCAAATTTGGTATGGATATAGATTGTATCTTCGAAACGGACATAGGCCTCTTATGCATGTACTGTGCGTGCGAAGCGAATGCCATATTTGGGACTAGATTGTATTGTTTGATTTGTCCATTAATATTTATTTATATACGCTACATCAGCACACTATACAAAGCTGTCAAAAATATAAAAGTTGAAGTACAAAACTGTTGAAAATACATAGCAGTAATTTTCTAAGCTCATCGCTAAGCCAGCATTAGGACAGTAACTGTGGAACAAAGATACCCGGATACGAACATAAATTACGTTTGTGAAACCATTCATATCTTAAATTTCAGGATGCATAGTCTCGTGTGCTTGGTTTATGTGATAAGGTGTATTTGCATAATAGTTTTGTTTTTGGTTAGATCAGCGTTGACTTGCATTTTACTCCAGAATATAAGTTAAGCATGTTGATGTTCTCTAAAACATAGCGTTTTTTGCTTTTTAGGTTTCAGTCCACAAGGAATGCTTATAGATTCGCTACGACCGTCTGTCTGTCTGTCTGTCCTTTCTTCTTGCTCTTGCTCGTAGCAGTTTTATCGTGATTAAATTTTGCTCGGTAATACGTTGTAGTGACCTCTACAAAATTATGAAAATAACATAAAAATAAAGCTTAGAGATACCTCCTCTATTTTAATACCCTATCGTGCGGCATTTCTATGATAGGTCTTTCAAAGATACTTGGAGGTTTCTTAAGCCGTATTTTTGATACAGATCTTCGATTGAAAAATATTAAGACTTGAAATGCCCATTTATGACAGAGGTCAGTGTCAGTGTAGGGGATTTACCGGCTAAACTGCTGTTTGGATATATTATGAGTCTAGCTGTCCCGTTCTCGACTTGGTCCGCGCGTTTTAATTAGAAAAAAGAAATATTTTATCTAATTTTAAATCTAAACTATTCTCGAATCCACTTGAACACACAAAAAAAATCATCAAAATCGGTCCCGCCGTTTAGAGGTTTAATTACTAACACATGATCAGAAGATTTATATATATATAAAGATTAGAAGGAAAATTATTACGGATAATAAGGCTTTACTAGATTTTGAGTATCAGCCTGATTTGAAAAACCATAAAAAGAGGCACATAATTTTTTTTGCTTTGCTAATTAGATGGTATGAATTGGTTTAGGATTTGACTACTAGTCATTTTCAACCTTACTGATTTCGAAGCCTTCACTGTGCGTGGTGACATTTGCTTGGACAATTTATTATAACAAAAAGCCTGTCATATTATTATTCTATAGTAAAAACATTGCATTGAAACACAGTTATTGCACAGAACTGCTTGGAAGTAATGTATCAAATCCTGTGAAAGTACCTACTACGAAGACATAACTTGAATTTGTCCTCAATTTTAAATACATAGTTTGTTGGAAAATTCACACAGCTCCGTTTAGCCCCAAACTAAGCAACGTAATGAAAACGTAAAATATGTCTAAACTTGTAAATATATACTTCCTACCTTCCTACGTTAACCCAGACACAGCGTTACTAGCTGTTGCCCGCGACTTCCTCCGCATTTTTTTTTGAAAGGAATTGTAGCTAAAATCCTTCACCAGGGTGCAATTTATTTTCTTGCCAAATTTTATTGATACGTTTCAAAGCAATCACATCCACCACCCATTAAAAAAAATCCTTATAAAATTTCACACCCTTTTTTACTTCTTTATGAGGGTTATCATGAAAGACGTATCCAATTATTTTGCATTTTAAGTATCCAAACCAAGTTTCTAAGAAATCCCACCACCCGTAGAAAAAAAATCCATACAAACATTGACACCCCATTTTACCCCTTTGTAAGGGTTATTTTGAAAAATCATGAAACACGCGTTCATTTGTTTTGCATTTTAATTATTATTATATCATTCAGTTCAGTTTCAAGCAAATCGCACCACGCGTATAAAAGTTTCATACATTCGTTTTCCCTCCTTTTCACCGTGTTAAAGGGTTGAATTTCAGAAAATCCCGCCGTAGTGGATGGTTTTGCTATAAAAAGAAACTACCTTCCAAATTTCAGCTTTCTAGCTTCAGTAGTTTCGGCTCGGTGATTATGAATCAATCAGTCAGTCAGGTTAAGCTCTTTTATAGGTATAGATCACATAAATAAATAATAAAAAAAATATTGATGGCCAATGCACTCAACACCATCTACCCCAAATTAAGCATGACTTGTATTATGGTGGATATTATAACACCCAGACACAGAACAAACGTGTTACACACGGCCTAGGCGCTATGTCATTGCAGTGAAGAACACATCATTATCATTATCATCATCATCAATTAAGCATAGAGCATATCATCTAACGCTGTTCTATCCACACGTACCTAGGACTCTGAACCCATGTAGTAGATCTTCCTTCTGAAGCAGTATCCAGGGATCTGAATATTGACTTATAAATTATAAACTATGTTTATCTTAAGGTACATATGTCTATAGGTTTTTTTAGACTGGCCTGTCAGCTCAGTTGGTAGTAGCTCTGCCTTCTGCGCTGTAGATTGAGGGTTCGATTCCCACCCAGAACAAACATTTGTGTGATGAATATAGGTGTTTGTTCTGTGTCTGGGTGTTATAAATTAAAAAGAAAAAAAAAGGGAAGAGAAACATTTATTTAGCACTCTCAAAAACAAAAGAGAACACAAAAGCGGAAAACAGACTAAAACTAGGCCCCAAGGGGAAATTTATATAAACACATAAAAACAAACAGAAATCAACTAAGTATTCAGAGAAGAAAAAAAATTGCCTTTCCCGCGAACCAAACAACAAGTGTGTGTTAAGTGTGGCTAAAAAGGTATCTTATGTATGTATTCTAAATATATAAGTATTCTATCAGGCATCTGGTCACCATAGTACAAGGTATGCTTAGTTTGGGGCTAATGATATTGAATCCATTGGCCACCAATATTTATTAATTTATATAAATTATTTTTTTATGCTTTGTCATGTCAAATAAATAGATATTTATGTTGTGCGGGAATCGAACCCCTAATCTACAGCGTTGAAGGCAGAGCTACTACCAACTGAGCTGACAAAGCAGTCAATGAGGAAGCGTTCGTGGAATAGCTGACTAAGTAGTCCCCAATAGGTCAAAGAAGTAAAGCAACGCTTTGAGAGGTCAATACCTGGTTGAGCGACCGTAGTGGCATTTCCATCTGAGCGTTTCCGTACTTCGGAGAGTACGTTAAGTTGTCGGTTCCGGCTTTTCAATAGTTGTTAGTCCATGACTAAGGGCGGGCTATTAGACTGGCCTGTCACCTCAGTTGGTAGTAGCTCTGCCTTCTGCGCTGTAAATTGAGGGTGCGATTACCTCCCAGGATAAACATTTGTGTGATGAACACAGGTGTTTGTTTTGTGTCTGGGTGTTATAAAGTATCATAAGTATGTATTTGAAAATATTTAAGCAGTTTATCAGTCATCTGGTCACCACAATACAAGCTATGCTTAATTTGGGACTAGATGGTCTTGTGTGCGTTATCTACCTTTATTTATTTATTTACTTTCAGTAATTCAGTACGTTTATTCACATAAGACATGGTTATAATATACATTAGGTGGAATTGTCAATAGTAGAGCTGCATATCTAGCCCGAGTACAGGCACGTGAATATATTTCATTTATCATACAATTATTTAAAATTATAACATATCATTAATCAAATACAATGTCACTATAAATATTAATTTGAAATAACTTAAAAATTAAAATTATCAACTGATTCTGATCATTCTGATATAAAACACACAATTAATAATAGGTCAAAACTTAAAATGAAGATAGATGTCAACAGAATAGAAACAATGATCAATTAATAAATTAAATAGCTTTCTATTGGATACTCCATCATCAAGGTAGTAAAGACATACCTACCTACCTACGGTAGGTAGGTAGTATTACTAGTAGTAGTATATATAGTTGTGGTCATTATAATTAAGAACGATTTGAAGTTATAGAAGTTTTTTATTTAAATCGTTTCATACACAGAGATGTGTACCTTCTGAGAAGCAACTAGTTATGTTATAAAATAGCCACATTAATAGAGCAACGTGGCTTAGGAATAAAAAATAAAATTGCAAACGACTTTTTTCACAATTTATTTATTTTATCAAAGTAACACATTCAAATAGTACTAAAGCTGGACCAATAATTAAGAACGATTTATTAAACTGCTCGGGAATTGTTTTGTATGACACTTACATTTAAAAAATCACATAATATGTAGCGCACAAAATTTAAAAATAAATTTAATACATTTTTAACTAAAATTAATAGTTAATAGCATATCTACCGCTTTTAATTACTGCTTTATGTATTTGAAACCTTTTTCTTTACTTCGAACCACAGATTCTCTATTGGGTTTAGATTTGGGCTGTTAGCTGGCTAGTCTAAGACAGAAACTGATTGTGCTGTAAGAAATTCCTTTACGGTGCGTGCAGTGTGCTTTGGATCATTGTCATGCTGGAATGTCCAAATAACCGTCTTCAGCATAAGGAAACATTGTTTCTTACAGTATATTTTTGTATTGGAACTGATCCATGTTACCTTTTATCAACTTTACAGGTTACTTACAACACCAAAGTCCAGAAAAGCACCCTCAAATTTTCACATTTCCACCACCGTGCTTTAATGTAACTTTCGTGAACTTAGGGTCGAATGCTGTATTCGGGGGACCTCGTACATATCGTTTTCCATCAGAACATACTCCGTTTATTTTCGTTTCGTCAGAAAAAACTACATTTTTCCACTGTAGCACAGTCCAGTTTTCATACTTTCTCGCAAATGCAAGCCGGGCTTGTCTGTGGCAAAGTTTCAACATGGGTACCTTTCTTGCTATCCTACAATTTTTCTTTTACCAAACGTCTTCGAATACTGCGTGCTTAGATTGCTGAAGGGTTGTTTTCACTAAAATATGGTTTTCTCAGCTCATTGGACCCTTCAAAAGGATTTTGTTTTGCCATACGATGTTTCGGTCATCTCGAGGAGTTGTTTTTCTCTGTTTAGGTACACGTGGAACATTTGAAGTAGTTTGATACGTAGCAAAATGCTTTACAGCGTGGAAAACCATCGTTTTTGAACATTGCAGATGGTCGGCTATCTTTTTATAAGACCAATTCTTCCGGCGAAGTTTTATTATTACTTCCGTTGTAGATTTATCACAACTTTTATTTTATCCCATTGTTTTTTCATAAGAAGCAATCACTTTTAATCTTTTACAGCACTAAATGGCGCCAAATTTATAATAGGTTGGGGAAAAAGTTTCTTCGCATTTTTTAAGAATATTCAAATTTTTTGAATATAGTTCATTTACATTGTATGTAGGTACCATTTTATTCGATAACTTTTTGCCATTTTGTAGGTAGGGACATGATCCCATTGCTATAGAAATTTTGGGACTTCTGATCAAAATACCGCGACAAGTGGTTTTGGCAGTCCTCTCGTGATGTTAACCTGACACTGCCTAAAGAATTCTGAAGAGACCGAAACAGGTGGAAATCTGAAGGTGCAAGGTCAGGACTATACGGCGGATGCATTAACACCTCCCAGCCAAACTATCTTAATTTTTGCTGAGTGGCTAAAGATGTGTGAGGTCTAGCGTTATCATGATGAAAAACCACAACCCTTCTGTTGATTAATTCCGGCCGCTTTCTCTCAACTTCTTGCTTTAATCTCATCAGTTGTTCGCAGTGGAGTTCAGAATCGATGGTCCTGCCTGGTGGTAACAGCTCATATTTAATAATGCCCTTCCAATTCCACCACACACACAGCATCACCTTGTTGCGAGTTAACCCGGGTTTCGCCACAGTCTGTGAAGCCTGACCGGCCTTTGACCACGACCTTTTTCGCACGTTCTTGTCGTACGTGATCCACTTTTCATCACCAGTTATCAGCTTCATTAAAAATGGTATGGTTTCATAACGTCGTAATAAAGAATCACAAATGAGTGAAAGACTCACTGAAAGAAACCTAATAACCGTGTATTAGGTTTCTTTCAGTGAGCTCGTGAGGTACCCAAATATCGAGCTTTTTTGTGTACCCACTTTTTTTCAAATGCACCAAAACTGTTTTGTGGTCAATTCCCAGTTCTTCAGCTACGTCGTAACTACTGATATGCCGATCTTGGTCCACTTTTTCAAAAATGGCATCCATTTTATCCGTAATAGGGCGACCAGAGCGACGTGCATCTTTGACATCAAAATTTCTGGATTGAAAACGCTTAAACCAAATTTGTGCTACTCTCACAGACACCGCACTAGGTCCATAAACATCGCAAATTTTTTATGAGGCTTGCGTTGCATTTTTACCTTTTTTTTAGTAAAATTTTAATATGTATCGAATTTCTTCATTAGATTCACTCATCTTGAAAACAAATTAAAATCACACATTTTTCTAATATGAATTTGGAATTATGTTCTTTAAAATTTAAACTTTTAATGATACCACAACCAGCCAGATACAAATAGTAAAGCCAAAGAGATTTTATTACAAGTTCATACATACTATAATGCGAAAAGACTTTTTCCCTACAAACAGTAACAAATCGACTGAGTGTTATCTATTCAAATTTGAATAAAGGTGTAAACTATTTAGCGTTCTTAATTACGTGACCAGCCAGTAAATAGGAATACTATGTTTAGAAGTAGTGTAAAAAGTTTGTCTATTTATTTTTAGCTAATCTTGTGTATCAATGAATACAGTGGTATTATGGAAGAGTTTTACGATACCGAGAGAAATCAAAAAATTGCATGCAATTAGTTTTGCGTCTTAATTTGAAAAAATCTTCCCTTTATATCAGCGTTCTTAATTATATGACCACCACTGTATACGATAGTAGTTGTACAGAAATGAGTATCTGAAATTATATTAGTCGTACAAAATACAGTTAGACACCTTAAAATACAATTCAAAGCAGGAAAACAGTAAAATAAGACAGTTCATAATTTATTCGAGCACGGTAATGGAAGGGAGCATTTCGGTTTATTAATCGTAGACATTAGCATAGTACCCGGCTTCCTTCGGGAATACCTGATGTGTATCCAAGTGTACTGACTGTAGAGTATACTGTGACATTATTTTAACTAATATTATAAAGAGAAAAGATTCGTTTTTGTACGTTTGTCCTTTTGACGTTTGTACGTATATACGTGTCTACGTTTCTTTGTTTCTATGTTTTTTATGTTTAGATAGATAGATAGTTGTTTCTATGTTTCTGTGTCTATGTTGCTATGTTCCTATGTGTCTATGGTTGTATTTTTCTATGTTTCTGTGTCTAAATTGCATAAACCCTAAAACGAATTAACCGATTTTTTTAACTCTTTCACTATCGATGAGTAACATGAATTGTATATAATAAAAAAAAAGTGATCCCCTAAAATAAAAAAATGTACTTCACGTATTATATAGTACAATTTAACACCTCTAACAATTTCTCTAACTATTATAGTAAAGTTACACTAACCGCTTTTTATTTAAATTAGTCAATCAAAACACGGATAGATTTGAAAGATGATGACATTAGTATCATGATATGATTTATTATCCAACTAAATAGTCTCATAAAGGTATGTACAAGTAAATTCAACGTAAAATTTTTCGAATCGGAGAATCGAAGTTACGACGTGTATAAAATGCTAAAAGTAAGAAAATTGCCGCGGTGTCTGCAAACAGCCCTAGCATAGTTTAGTAGTTACCTAAAATGACAACACTAAATTTCACCCGTGCGAAACTGGAGCGGGTCGCTAGTTAATAATAATGTGACATTATTACTCGTGTTAAGAAGCCGGTGAAGCTTGCTCGTAACTTCAATTCGAGGCGCGTGCAAAAATCGCTCCGAATATCTTTATCTCTGTTTAAATGATGTAAGCGCGCGCGGGGCGTGCGAGAGGTGCGGGACTCGGGGCTACAATACCTAAATACAACCGTAGTGACGTGCTTATGTGTGTGTGAGTAGGTGTAGGTAGGTAGATGTATTTCTGTCATTGATCATTGATGTCATTGACAATTCGAAGGCGGTAGGTAAATAAAATACAAACTTCTGTCTGCGGTTTCACGCCTTTTTCTGAGATAAAAGTAGGTAACATATACATAGGTATTTTAATCTTCCTACATCTATGCAAAGTTTCGACCGAGGGGACGACCTCTGTGGCGCAGTGGGCCAAGGGCCGTGTGAGACGTAGAAGGTTGCGGTTTCAATTCTCGCTTCGGGACCAATTTTTCTATGATCTGTAATTATTGTCTTGGGTCTGGGTGTTTTTATGTATTACATGTATTTGTATTTACAAAAAAAAAAGTGTGCAATTCAAACCTTCAAAAATGTTTGTACCACAATTATAAGAAACCCTGTATAATGCTTCCTATCTCAATTTCTCCAACGTTAAATCTTATGAATTTATGTGTCTCTTTTTACTGTCGCTTTTTCGTTTCATCGAATTTCAAATCACGATACTAAAGAAATTTTCACTTCAAAAAATATAACCACGCTTGAGAATATAATGTTTGATAAAGTTTTTTTTGGCAACTTTGTGACTCAGTTCACTTCTACCACGTGTGAATTGCACACATGGTTTTTTTTTATTTTGAATGGTTGTGATGATGATGATGATGATGATCGTGATGATGGTGGTGATGGCTATAGTGATTATGATGACTTTTTTGTAAATACTTGCAGCTCATACAAAAATTTGTCCCGCGGCGGGAATCGAACCCGCAACCTTTTGCGTCCCAGCCGGACCCAAGCTCACTGCTGATTAACATTGACACTCACACTGATTAACTTTGTAACTTGAAGGTAAATCATGGTGTTTTTTTTTTATATTAATTATTGTTTTTGATGACTTGTAATATAGATAAGAAAAATATTGTGTTTAGTTTAAGTATAAAATAATAATATTTTGTGTAAATTGTATGAATGAATGAATGAAAATTCTTTATTATACACTTATGTAAAATGCGTTTACTTACCAATTAAATATACTAATTAAATATTTTTTTAAATTATTATCATTGGTGAAATATTTAATTAAAACTGTAACAATGATTAGGCGAGTTGAAATATTATTTATTTATCGTAATGTAATTTAAATAATGAGTAAAATACAATATATTCATAAAAAAAATCGAAAAACATTTTTTTCACCTGAAGTCCATCGAGTGCCCTATATGTGCTATATGTTAAAAAATAGTAAAAAATAAGGACAATTTTCTTACCAGAAGAAATAACGTCGTAACTCGCACGAAAACCCAGAAATATCGACTTTCATGTTTTTCTCCATACATATTTTTATTCGAAAAATCATTACTGCATCTTAAACGCGTGAGGTGCATATATATGATAAAGTGTGGGCTCCTAATAAGATTCTGTGTTGGTTTCCAACAAGAAAAAGCATGTTCACAAAAAAAAAGTCCTATGTCTATGGAAAGGGTATTTTCGATACACTGTGCTGCGCCACAGAGGTCAAGTGAAAAATTTCCGTAATCCAAGGCAAAATCGTAGTAGTATGTAAAAAAGTAGGTTATTGTTTTCAAACAACAAGGCAAATCTCAATCCAAGTCAGTGGCACAAGTCAATAGAACACACGTACCGTATAAAAACACGTTGCATTAGTGTGTGCGTGCGTAGCTGTCCGAGCTATCACACAACCGAAGTGTCCCCATCCCCCGGCCCCGCCCCGTGTGTGCGTGATAGCAATATTAGCCGTTCAAAAGTGGTATGAATTTGGTTGTGTTCCTTAATACCAAAAGTTATGACTGAAAACATTTAGTATTCTTCACATGGTAATGTTATTCTGTAACTAGACAATATTCTCTGGTCCTTGACAGACAACATGTAAGATATTGTGGTTCTTAATACGAAACAAATAGGAAAAAAACTTGTCAATTTTAGCAAAACAATTTTGAAAATGCGATTGGCTCTTATTTCATTTTTGATAAGTAATTCGAATTAAAAACTATTCAGGAACCTGATAAATACTATTTAAATACAAATAATACAACAATATTGTGGAAATGTGCTTGAGTTATAAATAATTTTGGTATTACGTTTGTAGGGCCAATTCGTCCTCCGCTGGCCTCTTAATAAAGTACTGTATAGTATGATATGAATTAAAATCTTGAGCTCGCGCTCGGTTGAGATCTCGCCATGTGTTTTAGAATAAATAACAAATTACGTACTGTATGTGTACAATTTGCACAGAAAACGTAAGAGCGGTTTCAGACTAGCGTTTTATACGCGCGTAAAAGCTCGTTTTTGAAAGCGCATATAGGCGCGTTTAGGCGCGCCTTTTGGCAAACGCGCAACTCATACGAGTGTTGACGCGCTTCTAAGCTCGAATAAGCGCGAGCATCATGGGTTTACTTAGCATCCAGCACCCTAGCATAGTATTCTAGCCTTCGATCACATTATATGTGATCGAAGATTCTAGCACCCAGCATCTTTTTCGTCTTCTCAGTCGACGGCGAATCAGTAACGCAAATAGCAATGTTTCTTCGTCAGAATCCATGTTGATACTGATACGACACCACTACCGGTTCGAACAAACACGCCGAAATATGCCAGGTTACGCGAGTCCGGTTCTTTTTTGCGCGTAATGTGAGTTAGCGCTCGTGTAAGCGCGTATGCCGAAACGACCGTATACGCGCAGAAAAATACGCTAATCTGAAACCGCCCTAACTGTAGGTTAATTTGACAGCTAGCAGTTGCTTTCCTTGCGAATTAAAATATTTTACTTTCATGACCACATCAACCGTAGGAGTTTATTTTGTTTTTAGCATGTATAATAACGCCCCACGAAAAAACTCTGAACGAACCTGGACATGTATGTCATTGGATAAGATGATGTCATATTGCACTCCAAAACAGGAGACAAAGCGACGTCAACCGTGATGTGACTTCCGATGTCTTGTGCGTTTCCAAACACAGGGTCCACAGCTGTTACTTTCTGACACGTCAAAGTCAAATGTACATATACATTAGGGGAGACAGAAGATAAGACAAACAAATATGTGAAACAAAGACATATTACGCATATATATGTTAGCCTATCTAAGCACTCGTGGTCTAATGGGAGTGACCAGCCTGTCGATCCTTAGATCTTGGGTTACCCGGTCGTGTATCAATGGATTTTTCTGTTTGAAAAATGTATGTGCGCTCTACCAGCACTCTCAAACGGTGAAAGAAATATAAAAAGTATGAAAACATGTGTCAAATACACGAAAAGAGCCTTTGAGGTGCACTTTAAGCCTTTCACTACTGGTTCGCAATAACTGACATGTACGAAAATAATACGATAAGAAGGAGTCTATATATAATTACGTTAAAAACGTTAAAAACGACAACGACATCATGTATATACACAAGGCAGCTACTGTAAAACATTGAGGAGTTCCCTTGACTGTCCTTCGTTTTCATCATCAGCCCCCTTGACAGTCCCCCGTGACCCTATGACAGTCACATCCCATCTAGGTGTAAAGTTCTCAACAATAGTCATATATCAGTATTTTAAAGCACTACTATTTTATGAAAGTCTGAAGTCGATCTGATGATGGAGCCCAAAGACAGTCGAGGAAACTAATCAACTATTTACAGCAATTACCTGGTGTTTGGGCTTGATTAATTTGTATTGATGAGAACTTTACACCTAGATTGGTTGTGTCTGTCATTAGGGGTCTGATGATGAATACGTTGGACAATCAAGGGAACTCCTCAACGTTTTACAGTAGCTACCTTGTGTATATACTTACATGAAGTCGGTTGTCTTTTTAGTTTTTAAAACGTAATTATTTTTGAAGACTGTTAAAAATACCTCTCCATACATTTGCGTCTGTAAAGGCTTGCCAAACGCGCTCTGATACCTACGAATATTTAGCGGAATCCTCTGGAATTGCTCCACTAGATGTGCAGCCAGACTTACACTCAGCTTGTTTATTGATTTCCCGGATCAAATTAGACGTTCCAGTTATCAGCCAATTAAAACGGAGTTCGACGAGCTGGAAACAAGGCCTGTCTAGCTCGGAGCTAATGAAGTTAAATATTGTTATTATAACTATTGGATTTCAACGACTATGAACTGAAATAAATGATCTTTTAATTTTATGATAAGGTCATACAAAGTTGATACTGATGAAGGAGTTTTTAAAGCCACCATAATGTCACAGAGCAGAGACCGACATTTTCATACAAGCTCTCCTAAGTTCAGAAGACCAGATATATATTTCTTCCGAAATTTCTCAAAACGCGCGTTGAACGTTGAGCCAATGAACTCGTTTAGTTCTAAGTTTTAGTGACAACAAAGCGAGATCATTGGAATAAGTACTCTTGAAATAAACACTCATCCGAGCCCCGAAAGTGCCCGCCATTGTCCCAATCTAAAGTTAGGTGACACCCGCAAGTTATATATGCTAGAATGCCTTTTGGTCTAAATTAAAAGCGGCCGTGGTATGAAAAGAGACTCATATGAATGATATATATGAGTCTCTTTTCAAACCACGGCCGCTTAGAACTAAACGAGTTCATTGGCTCAACGTTCAACGCGCGTTTCGAGAAATTTCAGAAGAAATATATATCTGGTTTTCTGAACTTAGGAGAGCTTGTATGAAAATGTCGGTCTCAGCTCTGTGACATTATCGTGGGTTTAAAAACTCCTTCATCAGTATTATTATGACGACTGCTACCTCAGAACATGATACGCTTTTAGAATATCTATTATTTGAGAAAGGACAAGGATATTCCAATTAAACCTTATTTTGGCATAAAATATGCATAGACAGGCATATATGACGCAGAGGGTCCGACAGAATTCCCGCCTCGGGGAAAATGTTTGTATGATCTGCAAGTATTTGTCTCGGGTCTGGGTGTTTCTATGTTTGATGTATACAAATGTTGTATTTACAAAAAAAGTATTTATAAGTAGTATTCCAGTCATAACACATGCTCTGCTCCCTTTGGGGCAGATGATGCTGTGTGAAATGTCCGGCATTATTTATTTATTATTACTATTTTTAAATATTATTATTGAGATAAACTGTTTGATCCGGTTACTGAGCACCAGCAGTGAGTGTTGTTAACAAGTAGGTAAATGTTGAACCTATACAAGAAATAACCTCTAATAAATAGAAGCATTTTATTTAAGGCTAGAAAAAACCATTTATTCCGTGTTAGACTATATTTGAAGAGGCTTGTTATGTTAAAGTCGAATAGCAACAGCAACAGCAACGCGACTGCAATATCCATGGGATCCTGTCTTAAGACAGCTGTGATTGTGAAATATCTACTTCAACAGTGTTGAAGTTTCAACAAGCCTACTTAATTTTGGTGAAGTGTACTTACTACATGGAAACAATATATGAACTTTATATCCCATCCCAATAATTCTCACGGTCTCGAGTTACACTCTCGTCCCTTGCGGCCTTCTCAGGGATGAAATATGAATCCCCGTCGGACGTGCTTTCCCGAATCACCCCGAATATTGGGTCTCAGCAGACTGCCTACATGTCATGTGCATTATTTGTGTGTGGGCAAACGCTAACGCTAGCACTATTGTTGTGATTGTTTTCCTTTGGCAATAACTTTTTGTATAGCCGTGAAACTGTGTCACTTTAAACTTGATGGAAATTTAGAATACTTTTTATGTGTAAATAATTATTAATAAGAAATTACATTCAGTTTCTTATACAAGGAAATGTTGATAGATGTATAAAGTATTACATAAAATAAATTTATTTATAAATTAAACTGCCGACGGTCATGTTTTCAGTCAGCTGCGGTAGGAGAGGGACTCATTGAAGATTTATTATAGATAAATAACAATCAATTGGTTAAAATTAATTAATAAAAAGGAATTCGGCAAATTAAAATATTTTTCGGCGCCGCCTCGCCACACCGGCACGTCTAAATTCGTTCGTCGTTCCATAATATTTTAAAGTTAGAGTAGTACAAAGTATAGCTATATCAGTGAAACTTGTGTAATTGTGTGCTAAACGCAGAGACGCGCTTAGTAAAGTTTATCCTGTGAAAATCGGGTGTGTAATACCGCAGTAATTAGCAAAAACATTTTCAAAATATTCCTAACACCGTTGCCACTGACCTTCAATAATCTGCGCGTCCCCTGTTGGTTAGCGTCGCCGCCGGTAGTCGACGGCGACGGTGAGTCACCGGGCCCCGAGCGCGCGAATCGGCCGGCCGCCCGTCACCTACCTACTCCGCTGCACTGGACAGCGCTGACGCACACACCCTGCGCTTGCTTTCCTAGCGCTGTACACGCTGACGCGCTGCATTGTTTGAGCGCTGCCTTTGACGAAATTGCATACCCTTAGTTGATTTACGCTCAGCATGGATTGCGCTGCTTGTCGTAGAGCAAAAGGAAAAAGAAGATTTCCTGCTGTGTACATTGGAAGAATGCGGTAAAGTATTCCACCTACTCTGCGCCGGTGGAAGATCTGACTCTACCAGTGCCTGGGTATGCCCGGTGTGTCGTTGCTCTTCGAAGAAAGGAGGTCATAACAGCCTAACCCCTGTCGGTGCCAGCAAAAAGGCACGCGAGCCTAATGTCACTTTTCGCAAAAAGATACCTTCAGTGCCGGCAAGAACGGAAGATGAAAATGACCTATCTAATGAAATACGTAGCCTGAGACAAGAAATGTCAACCATACGAGAGCAACTTAGCACGGCGGTGAATGTCATAATGAGCTATGAGGCCAGGCTGGCTATGAGCAGGCTATGAGCAGGCTCGAAACCAGCGCATGCGTATGGAATCCGCACGAAGCCAAGTATGCTCTTCTGTTAGAAAAGGTTCAAAAAGCTTTCCTTAGGTTCCTTTATAAGCATCGTTTTGGATACTATCCCTTTATGTATCCCACAAAATTTATCCTTGGCTGTCTGGGCTACAACTCGCTAGAGGTTCGCCGGTCCAACGATCAAATCATAACGGCAGTCAAGATATTTCGTGGCCTAATTGACGCTCCAAATCTGTGTGCTGTGCTGTGTCGATTCTATGCCCCTGTCAATTTCTTTCGGAATCGGAAACATAAGTTGTTTGCCGTACCAGCCAGTCGTACTGTGGCCCGCGCTACTTCGCCCGTGCCTCGCATCCTCGCCGCACTCAACGCTCTCCTAGAGGCCTATCCTCAATGTGACCTGTTTGCGGATGGATGGACCAAAATACTGGCAGACTGTCTAAGGTTTTGTGAACGTGAAGTATGACTGGTTATTTGCTTATTTATTTGTTTGTTTTTGTATAAGTACCTACCCATATAGTAGTCCTGACATGATTCCATTATTTGTATATTTTCTACTTTATAGATATATTTTTAATCTCTGTGTGTAGTATAATAACATTTTTAATTTATTCTGTGTATAACTATAGTATTAGATTTGTAATTTAGAATAATGTATAAATAGTTGCAATTAGACATAATAATATTTAATTAATGTAATTGGTTTTATCCGTGTTAATTAAAAGTATAATGAATAAATAGTGCTTTTAAGCCTATATTAGGTTTGTCTATACACTAGGTTCTCGATAACAAAACTACTAAAAATAAAATATCAATAAGCATCAAACACTTCCAGCAAACAAAGTAGGTAACAAGTGAGTGAAGTAACAATAACAAGTGGAATAACCGACCGCGCACAACAATAACAACTGTGGTTGCAAACATTCAAACGTGCGTCTTTACAAAAACCAACCAAAAAGAAAAGGTACCAGCAGAGCCTCGACGCACAAAACCCCACCTAAGATCACCTGGATCAACGGTGTTCCTGGGTGCGGAAAGACAACGTGGGTAATAAATAACATTAAAAGCGACGAAGATATTTTCTCAACAGCAACACGAGAGGCCTTACGTGATATGAGGGAAAAACTGACCGCCAAAATAGGTAATACAGTCAACACCCGGGTGCGTACCATGGCCTCTCTGCTAGTAAACGGTCAAACGGGAGATGGAGTTTGTAGAAGAGTAATCATCGACAAGCTCTTATGAGTCATTTCGGTGCAGTGGTAATGGCAGCCGAAATAACAGGAGCCACGGAAGTGCTACTTCTCGGTGATTATAACCAGCTTCCCTACATCGACCGTGACAATCTTTTCGAAATGAAATACACTCGCCAACCTCGCAACTAGGATCACGCAGGAGCTGCTGTGCACGCGCAGAAACCCAATGGACGTAGCGTTTGCCCTGAATGAAATCTACAGCGGTATATTCTCGTCCATTCCTCAACTGCGATCCTTGAGCTTGGAGACCTATGAAAAGTCGCGAATCCCAAACCTACCGGACACACTATATCTTGTCCACACCCAGGTTGAAAAGGTTTTCCTAATCGATCAGGGTTACGGGAAAGCGGAAGGTTCACAATCCACGAGGCTCAGGGACTCACGTTCAAAAGTGTTATCATTGTTAAGACTGCAAGGAAAAAAACGCAACTACACAACAGCGTTTCCCACGCAGTCGTAGCAATAACAAGGCACACGAGTAGCTGCGTGTACTATACAGCCAGCCGTGAAGACGACGCAATAGCCCGGTTCATCCAGAGAGCCTTGTCTGCATCTAGCAATAAAATAAAGGACTACAATATAAATATGGCGATCCGCAACCGGAACTTGGAAGTGGTGGACACGCTGATCGAGGTCGGAGAGAGCGAAACACCCAGTCAATAGATCGGGGAAAGTGCAGTCTCCGGCACCACTTTTGGCTAGCCACAGGGCTTAAGTAACGGTTTAAAAAAAAAAATATATATAGCTAAAGACGTTTATTTACCTGTTAAGCAACCAAATATATAGCATGCCTCATAAAGGGTACGGACGCATAAGTCTGTAGAAACTACTTAGTGACGTTTCGAGACGGCAAAAAAAATAAAATAAAATAAGGTTCAACTTGGTAGGTTCACCGTCACGTCATGTACTCAATCAATCATAATGATCAGCCGGTTAAATTCCCAACCAACTACTTTTGATTAGTGGATGTTTGCAATATGTTTTCAAGTTTTTAGTTAGTTGGCCTCTTTATAATTATGTTTTCTCCACCAATGCACAGGGTTATTTATAAAAATTTTGTTAACAACCCTTAAAGGTTTTACGATTTCACAAATTAAATGTTATCCTCATTTTACGGCCGTAATATTTCAATCAACGTCTCGAGAAAATCCACCTAGGAAATATTTTATGCTTTAGTAAACTTTTTTTAATATCTGCTCTTTAAATCATATCTGATGAAACTTATCAAAGTATTTTTTTCATTAAAACTTTTAATAGGTTCTAGATTGAATATAAAATGTTTAATATAGCAATATTATTAAGTGGGTGTCTTAAAATATCGTTTTAAGTAAGTAACAGCAAACTGTTTTTGATTTTTTTCCTGTATCAGGGATAAGGGAAAAATATTAATCAGTGACCCACTTACTCCCTAAGGTTAATTAGGAATATTAAAAGTATCATATAGTAAAATCTTGATGATATTACAACAAATACTAGAGCCCTATGATCGGAAACGTTCGACATAATGTTATTAAGTGAGATAATGAAATCACCCCATCTGGGGCCAAGAAAACACGCTGAGATGTAATAAATGAGGCGACATCCTACCCAGTGACAGTCTCACACTTTTGAGCATAGACCAATATTATTTTAATTTCGATTAAAAATCCACCAAGAAAATTTTATTGGATGAAATCGTACTTACATACTGATTACTTTATACTTTGGCTAGAACGTTTGAACAATTGGTATGTAAATAATAGGGTTTATATATAAAACTGCCGTTCTAATGTATACTGAATTAAAATGAAGCGTGGAATTTCAGAGAGAAACTTTTTTCAATCTAATGGTATTCTAAATTTAAAAAAATATGACATTCGATTGCTGTTTGGGTTTCTATTGTTTTTACATTCAGTTTTAAAAGTATAGATGGATACATGGAAAATTTGAGTTTGAATATTTGAATACGAGTTCGGACGTGGTAAAAGGAAGGCCAGGCATTATTTTAAATAATGATGAATTGCAAGTGATAGTGGAAGTTAATCCATATTAAATTCCAAGAAATTAGCTGCATGGTTTATCGTTAGCTTACCCACAATATTGATCCATTTGCACCAAATCGGTAAAATAAAAAAAACATGAAGAATGGGTGTTTTAGTGATTTGATTGATCGGCAGAGAGAAGTGCGTGTTGAAATGTTTGATTTCTGAAGTATTAACGGCAATTTTATACCTCTATTATATACAGTTACTATACTTCGTCAACATGACTAAAATATTTTATTTTTAAAACATTCTAACCACGAAATAAACTCACCCTGATGAAAATTCTCTAGATGAATTGAAACAGTGTCGGTGCCTTTGTGGACATAATAATACGTGAGTAACCCGTGTAAAACTCGTGTTCCTAAAATGTAGACCTAATATATAAGAATAAATGCCTACAACTGAATTTTAAAATTCAGCTTTATAACTTTATTTCTATAACGTTACTGGGCCTTGGCCTTAGGTAGAATGATTAAACGAATAAATCTAAGTATTTTTGAAAATAGTGCCCAACTGCCCACCCATCAATCAATGAGTACCCTTTAGTAATATTTTCTATATAACAATACCTCAATCACAATAAAATTATACTCAAAGAAATTCTATACTTTCATTCTATGCCTTTGTAGCAAGTACCTAATATTCATCTAATATTCCATTCAATGGGAAGAGGAAAAATGTTATTCACATTCACAAAAAAGGTACAGTTCTAGAGAAAAGTGGATAAGTGTGCGCGTCATTTGGTCATACGATTTTTACCTATAATATATTGCACCTTAAAGTCTCCTTTCCCACCTAGACTTACAACAAATATTACTAGATGTTTCAACCACTTGCATCGTCTACAAATATTTGTTCTTGCAGTAAGCGTTGACTCCGCAGCTTTTTAATTTTAGCCAAATTCTCGCCGCACCACATAAACCAAGAATAAAATATGTTACTCTAAGTGGAAATGTTTTACATAAAGAAGTGATACTATGTCAGTGTTTTATCGTTAAAACCATTCTTCTCTGAATCTATTACAGCTAACGTAAGATAATTTGAACGAGAACAAACTCACAGTTTTTAGAATAGTGTGAAATAACAAGGTGGCCATTAACAAATAAGGCTGTAGAAACTCATGTGTTCTATATAAAATATTAAAGAAATGTGTTTAAAACAGCTCTAATAATTAGAGCTATAATTTCAAATAAAATCAAATATCAAATAAAATCATTATTTATATATATATTTATAGTTATTTATTCAATAAATCACAATTACCACTTTTAATCGCTTTCTTACATGCTAGAGAACCTAAGTGCAGTTCCTCCTAACTCCAGTTCAAGAAGTATCTGGCAAGAAACTCGTCTGGTCTTAAGACTTTTTTACTTCAGCACCTTTACATTAATCTTAATTTTAACACGGCTTCCAAAAAAAGACGAAGGTCTTAATTAGGTAGTTTTTTTTAGATAATTAATTCAGGCGTGACTTTGCGGAAATCCATTATAAAACATTAAATAGATGGACAAATATTTAGTACTATTCCGCCGATCTATTCCAAAAGAGTTAGACACGATGCAGGCGCATGCACCTCCCTCCCGCCCGCAATTGAAAATCCATGCAAAGCGTTAGTAAAAGGCAAGCACACACAATCCACACATGCAACCTCCAAAAGAAATTCGACACGTGTTTCGCCCCTCCACGAGGCATCCGCCCGCAATCGAACCCGCAACCTTATGCGTCTCAGCCGAGTCTTAGCCCACTGCGCCACAGAGGTCGTCGTATTATAATTACATTACATTACATTACATTACATTACATTACATTACATTACATTACATTACATTACATTACATTACATTACATTACATTACATTACATTACATTACATTACATCACATTACATTACATCACATTACATCACATTACATCACATTACATCACATTACATCACATTACATCACATTACATCACATTACATCACATTACATCACATTACATCACATTACATTATATCATAATAATTAAAAAAAAAACAAATTTTATTGTGTTAGTAATTTTAAAAATAAACCAAGTAAACATTTATTTGTTTATATTTATATATTTTGTCTTAGAGCCACCAAATGGCTGATAAAGGCTTCCTCCAACTGCTGCCATTTTTCTCTTTGTTGGGCGAGTCGTGTCCACGTAGTACCCGATATTCCCATGATATCGTGGGTACCAGTGAAGCACTTTTTCACTCCATCTTCCGTCTGCTGATCTTGCCACATGTCCAGTCCATCTCCACTTAAGTTTGCATGCTGGTTCTGCGGCATCTTTTAACTTAGTTCTACTTCGGATGTCAATAATTCATTTTCTTTTTCGTTTTCTATCACTACATTAACCTTAAAGCGAGATATAAATATAAATAAAATTAATAAAAGCAAGTATGGCCGTTTCTATTAACCTTAGGAGACATCTTAATCAGATTTCCAAATAATAAGAAATTAATAAAAGCTTAAAAAAAAAAAAAATTATGCACAAAACGTTAGGCGCTAACCGTTAGGTAGCTAGTCATTAGTAAGTAAAAAAAAACATTAGAAAGAAAGAAAGTAAGAAAGAAAGAAATAAAACAGAAGCGATAACCTAAACTAATCTAACTAGCGCTGTGGGTAAGAGTGATAGTGGAGGAGCCTGCTTACCGCTGCCGTATGCGTGAGAGAAAGGGAAGCCAGATAGACTGGCGCCGTGACGCGTTACGTAACGGCGGTTACTAAGCGGTTTACCCTCCCATAAGAAGTTATCACTTCAATAATCTCATCATATTTTGTTGTTGACTGTAGGTACATAATAAAAGAGTATTCATAAAATATTATTAGCAATTCACCATTTGATTCTCAACACTATTTTTCTCGTTTTCCATAAATCTCTAATAAAAAACTTTTTTATCGAAGGCCAAAACGTAAAGAGGAAATCAGATTTCTTATTATTCAAAGGATACGGCGCTAACAATTTATTAGATACCCCGTGGGTATGTGAATACCAAGTGAAATACAAATATAATATTTTTCAAGCCATCTAGATAATATTGGTTATTTATCTATGAATTGTATTTGTGACTTTTTGTAAAATATTTGTAACCTTGTATCATGGTTTTGAACATAATTTTTACTCAAAACTGGATATTTACAACACAGTTTAGCCTCAAACTAAGCATTGTATTGTAATATGGTGACAGATAGATGACTGATAGAATACTTAATATATTTTTTAATCAGATTATTAGTTTATCTCGTTATCATGGCGCATGTAACAGTGCCGAAATATCGGGAAGCAGTAAAACTCAAATGTCATGGTAAATGTACTGTTTTGAGTGTATATTATATTTGTAATCTGTTTCAATAAATAAAACGAACCTTAAATTGTGGATTTAAGGTTTCGGACGGGTGCAATGCTTATACTAAATATACTACAGAATGTCTAATGTGATTAGAAACCTCTAAAATAATCAGTGTTTCTACTATATTATGCATGTATTATACATAAAAACCTTCCTCTTGAATCACTCCATCTATTATAAAAAACCGCATCAAAATCCGTTGCGTAGTTTTAAAGATCTAAGCATACATAGGGACAGACAGACAGCGGGAAGCGACTTTGTTTTATACTATATAGTGATAATTCGTATAATATAGCAAAATTAAGCGAGGATATGACTAACACTTCATTTAATATATGTAAATTTTTTCAACCAGATTTTATTTTTCTTTTGATTGTAGTTTTGAAACAATGTCGTTAGACGTTTCGGTATTTTCTTGTTACGTTACATAATTATCTTACATCTTTGTGGGTTTCCTTTAAGTAGGTACTTACTGTGATTTCATTGGAAAACTTATCAGTTCTGTATAAAATACGGTCCTCGGTAGCGATGTTGAAAGATCGAGTTCTCGGAGGGCGATAAGGTTTTTTATTTTCTTGGCGTCTACGAAAGTTTTTTCAGCTTTAGTACCTATAATAAAAAGAATTGAATATTTTTGTGCGAATACATACCTTAACTACTCGTACATACGAGTACCTTTTAATTTTCCGAAGCTACAAGATACTTGCACTGAAGTATAATTTCATTTAGAAAATCATCACATGATAGCTACAGCTTTTTAGCAAATTAATGAATGAATGATGATTGTAAACACTTTATTTTACACCTTGAAACTAGCATATAAACAATTTCACAAGAATTATTTAAGAATACCTAAAAATATGTGTTCAACGGGCGGTCTTATCGCTAACGCTGTTTTCTTCCAGACAATGATGATTTCTTCCTTTGAATGGAGAGGAAACTAAAGCCGTGGACGGCGGCGATTCTGTTGTTCCGCTAGTCTAGTCTAGCTAAAATTCTAAATATCTTATCTGTGCTTACAACTAAGTCCAAATTAAACATTTTAAAATAACAGTTTTTAAATATGTTGAAGGTGACATTTTACTCCATTATAGAGTTCATTTTTCAAAAAAATTCCGCAGTTTTATCAACATTGAATTAATTCTAAAACACAACAGACACACAACAATTGAGCTAATTAAAGTAATGTCATTTAAACACGTTAATCTAAATCAGACTTTAGTGCCAACTAAATAAGATCGTTCGTATTTAACGATATTATAGTTAGTCTAGCGAAAAAGAATCAGGGTTATTATCTTCACCTCACTGGACAGAATAGTGAATAGTTGACTAATAAAGGTTATTCGCTCGAGTGAGCAATCACTTGGCACCGTGAGGCGATAGGCTCAGGTGTTAGCACTCTATTTCATTTCTTTCATTCTCATGTTGATGAAAACATTTATCAATGGAGAATGGATAGAGGTAAATAACGTGTGCTTCAGTGCTGTGCCCATATTTCACTCGTAGATGTTTTTCACGCTACTGAATAAAAGACTAACGCTAAACCTGAATGACCGTTACGTAACCCGGACATAACGTAAAGTCAATGTCTATCAGTTTCGATTATCTATCAATTTGTTGCTATAGCATACACATATCTAAGCATAATTTTGTTATTAGTACCATGTGCCTTGTTCTGTTACTGTATTTTGTGTATTGTGCGCTAGGAAGCACATTTTGCTTCTTATACATTTTGTGTATAAGAAGCAAATAAATGTCTATATCTATGTCTATTAGCAATTGGCACTTTTTCATGAATTGGTATTAAGTTTTACAATTTTTTACAAAAATAATTACTGAAATGTACAGAATAATATACAATAATATAAAATACACGTGAAACAGTTGAGCTATCTAAGAACCGTTTAAAACGATCTATAGATAGCTCAACTGATCCAGATAAATTTCAGAGGACAGCGCTCCGAAGATACTGGCGGCATTGCCACGTTGAATGGCAATGCAATGCTAATAGACAGATAGGAGCCAGCTCTTGGGTCACGCAATGTATCTACTACACGCCGTGAAATAATTTTGAAAACGCGGTTTAAGCATTAATAATATTATTATTTAGTATTAAGTATTAATAATAATAATTATAATTTAAAGTTATTATCTCTCAAAAAAGGTGTACAATAGTTAATGCTACAATAATTATAAGGAATTAATGTCCTAAGTATTAGGTACGTTCAGTTGCTATCTCTATTTATATGCATCTGACAGCATGTCGTAGAAACAATATGAACTTTCTTTAATACCAATTCATCAGTAGTAACTGTTAGTATCAATATTTTGACGAGTGGTATTAAAAATCAATTCAGTTTCAAAACATTTATAAAAATCCCAAAAACACCAAGAATTTCATCTGTAAAACCAAAGTTACTTACTTTCAACGTTACTTTCTAGATTCCTTATTGAATTACAATGTGAATGTTTAGTACTTAAACATAAAACTATTGACGTAATATAATGTTACAGATAAATTCATAAAGATTTGAAAAAAAACTGTGTTTCAAGAGCCAGAACCTAGAGAACCTGCATCAAGGCAAACCCGTACTCAAATTCCAAGTTTCTGCGATCAATGTTTTATGCTGTTTACATTCGGGTGTTACTATTTCCCTACAACCATGTCGGAACACTGATCGATTCAGAGCACACTAATTTGAATTACTGCCTCGAGGTATCTTGTTTCTATCGCTTGAAGAGCGTGCCAATCTGTTACATCATGATTATAAGTAGCTAGAAATGCGCACTGAAATTTTGAAAAGCCGGAAAACAGTTTACAGAAACCGGTATTATTCAAACTGACTTTTTTGGTATTTTGGTACAAACGGTACATATATTATACATCGTTTTTATGACCGCTAGTATTTGTAGCGGCAATAGAATAGCTCAATAAATGTTATAGGTATTAACAATGGAAATATTTGATATAACTGGTCTGTCAGCTCAGTTGGTAGAAGATTTGTGATCTGCTTTGTAGGTTGGGGGTTTGAATCCCCCCCAAGACAAACTTTTGTGTGTTGAATATAGGTGTTTGTTCTATAGGTGTTATAAAGTATCATAAGTATATATTCAAAAATGTAAAAGCATTCTACCAGTCATCATAATACAAGCTATGCATTGTTTGGTGCTAGATGGTGTTGCGTGTTCACAAATATTTCTTATTACTATTAAGAAAGATACACTGTTTAAAAGATAATAAAAATAAGAAAGAAGGAAAGAAAGAAGTGAATACTGAAATGACGTCTGATATGATGGAGAAGAGTGGAAAAGGGAGCAGGGAGGTGATTTTGATGATGAATGTTCAAAAGATATAAGACAAAAAAGTCATTAAAAGACAAAACATAAAAAACTGGTTATTTAAGGAAATCGATAGAGGCGTAAAAGCCGGATCATATGAGACTTGTGAACCATAGTGACGTCACTATTATCGACTGCAACAGATTTTCGGCGTATTGAACCGTGAACCAGATAAAACTCAAGTTCCGTCAAGTGATTCGAGATTACAACGGTTGTGTGAACACAGCTGTTCTTTTCAAAATCAACGATGTTGAAACTCGGAGATATATTTTTCATATTATTTTGCGAACTGAATTGTAAGATTATTTTCTTGATCGATGATAGCCAAGATAGCGTCTTCTAGATCATTATTATGGTGGATGGTTGGATAATATAAAAGAAGAGAGTCTTTATTTATCTTTAAAAGTTTTATGAGTACCTAATCCATATGACACCACCAAAACGACACCACTAGTGGTGTCAATTGAAATCTCTATCCCATTTGACAACGAACGCCTACTGCTTAGTGATGTGTTGCTACATACAAAAACATGGAACATATTAAAAAAAATAACATATTAAAAACATGGGCATAAAAAATTAACATATTAATAATTTATTTATTTATGTCTTCTTACAGCTATTTTTACAGGATTCACCCAATACAATAGTGTAGTCATCATTTAACAAATTATTACAAATTATTATTTACAATTTAATAACATTTATTAAACAAATTTATTACATATTACAATTTAACAAAATAACATAACACATATAAAGTAACCTTTCCGAATTCATTCAGAGGACTTTGGAATCAACTTTTTCTGCTATTAATATAATATACTGGCCTAAAGGACTAATATATATGTCAGTAATATATACAAAAAATACAAAATGTTTTTATTTCCATTTTCCACCACCGACCTACATCTTTTAAGTAGAAATATATTCGTACTTATGTTAGATTTTCCATATCTTATGTTAGGTACAGTTACAGTTTAGGTACGTAGGCATTTACAAATATTAACTGTAACTAGTTGGTTAGGTTATGTGAGAACAGAAAACAATTGAAAATCTAGTACATCTGTCCAGATACTCTGGAGAGCAAATATAAACTATCCATCCATGTGTCATGAACTGTACTAATTCTGTGTTTATTATTTGTACCTCGATGACCGAGCTATGCTCGGTATAAAACACGGATACAACTTCGTTTTCTAAAAATGAAACCTAGCTAGATCGATATATCGCCCCCGAAACCCCCTGCATACTAAATTTCATGAAAATCTTTGGAGCCGTTTCCAAGATTCAGACTATATATATACATATATACAAGAATTGCTCGTTTAAAGGTATTATATTTAACATTTTACATAATAGTTACTTACTTAAAATAAACAAAGGTAAACAAAACATCAATAGGGTGGAGTCAAATGGAATTGCGATATCAGTTGACACTACCGGTGGTGTCGTTTTAGGGATGTAAAGTGGAATGAACGACCCATTTGTAAGTGCTTTTGACCAAAATAAAGACATCGTAACAAGAAATGACATCACTTTGTTATCCGGGTTGGCATTGACACGTCATGTGTATGTTTTACAAATCTACATTTTAGTGAAAATAGACAGAGCCCTTTTTGCAGCATAGAATAAAATAGAATTGAATAAAAAATACTTAATTGCACACCACATATACATTGGACTGTTATAAGAAACAATGTTTAGCTACACGGTAGTACACTAATAATAATAATAATGCCAGATTTCACACAGCATGATCTGGCCCCAAAGTAAGCAGAGCTTGTGTTATGGGTACCACATGACTGATATACTATTTGTATACATTTTTTTGTAAATACATACTTATTATACAATGGGTGGTCTTATCGCTAGATAGCGACAATCTCTGCCAGATAACCTTGGGATTGATAGAAATAAATATAGCTGAATATGGGGTGATGAAAATTATATGAGTGATTTATGATAAAAATAATATGTAGTAGGTACATACATATTTACAATTTACAGGTTAAGAAAAAGTGAAATACATAACAAAGTCCGAAAAATATTTCATTCCATTTACATTTACATTCCAAATATCCATACTTACATATAAAATTCTATTGTCTCTGTCTGTGTGTTACCTTTTAACGGCTAAACGGTGAAATGAATATTCATGAAATTAGGAACGAAGATAGTATCTTGGGGAAGGACACAGGATATAGACTTTTTATTTAGATACCACGCATGCTAAGCCGCAGTCTGTCATGAATAAACAGCTAGAATAAAACCATTTTCATCATTTGTCATTTCCATTCATGGTCGATTCCGCGGAATCGGTGAAGTTTTCAAAACTATCCTCTGGTTTCGTATTTGAAAGTTTACAGAACAGATAAAAAGTTCTGAATAGATTGACTGAATATTCTACTCGGGTTCGCCTTTGATAAAACAAATAAACAGAGAAAATTTCAGATAAAAACCGAACATGAAAAATTACTATTTATGGAATGTTTTTCTGAGTCGTTACGCATAATTGAAACTGACTGACCAATTTGAATAAATTTTATCACTATTATGCCTGAAGAATACAATAGAGAACAAATAATATAGAACAATATTTTTTTATGACATTATCTTTGGGCAATATAGTGCTTTGTATATAGAATCACGCCAGCGTACTCCACACATTAGGTACGAAGTTTCAAGTACATTGGCGCACCCAACTTGTTGGGCAAATTCGTAGATAAGTGCCGCGCCAGACGAGATAGACAGAAAGAGAGGCACTATGTAGGTATATATAATGTTAGACATTAAGCGCTTGTGCGAGCTAAATTTGACTTTGTTACGTCGTATCAAGGGCCGCTATAACGTTTTCGCGGAGCCTTTTATATATATACTAATAAGTATTCTGTGATAGAGTATAATGTGTGTAGTAAGAGTAGATAGTTCATTATAAGTATTCCGAAACGCTCGTGGCTTGGCTAATAATAGTCATTCTCGTAATCAGTAAATATAGTTTCAAGGATTTCCTTACAGCACTGTTTCTTAAAGATCAACGAAATTAAACAACGCCCTACACATCTGTGGCAGTGGGCGATGGCCTGCTTGAGACGCAATAGGTTGCGGGTTCGTTCGTCACAACGATTTGTCGCGGGTTTGGTTATTTTTCTATAATATGCATGTTTTCACAAAAAAAAGTACATAAGTATATCAGTCACATGGTACCCATAACATAAGCTCTGCTTACCTTGGGGCTAGGTGACGGTAAAAGTCCGGAAATATTTTTATATTTATTATTCTACAAAGTCAGTACCTAGATGGGTGACCGCAGTTGCATTTTGCAACTAAGCGCTTCTGTGCTTTGAAGGACATGAAAGCCGTCGGTCCTTGCTTTTTTAAGTTGTTGTATGGTGTGGAGTTGTTGTATATGGGTTGCCTTATAACTCTGTCACCAGAGTTGGTGTCGTCACTTATTTAAACCGACTGCATTTTTTTATGCGAAAGGACATACTTTCCGATTGGTTCCATAGAACTATCATCAAAATTAGTTAGTTTGGTTTTTAAATAGCCGGAAAAAATATGTCAAGTAAACTAAATTTTGTATTTTAATATAAATGAAGTCGGTTTTCTTTTAAATTTTTAAAACGTAATTATGTAAGTGACAAATAGTGACAGGGCGAATCTTTAACAGTGTTAAGGCAGTTTTCAATTTCAGAGGCATTTATATGTAAGGCCGATGGTATTTACTTATTCTTTTTCTAGATCTGTTCATTATAGTACTAACTTCTACCTGCTTTATACGCATGGTATGGAAAGCATTGAGGATGACAGGTGAACAGCTTAACGCTGATATTAAGTTCCAGAGTCTCGAGCACCGTCGTAAAGTTTCTTGCCCTTCGATCTTTTATAGGATACATTTCGGAGAATGTGCCCAGGAATTACATGATCTAATTTCACAACAGGACAAGCAGACGTACCGCTCAATGCCATCCATACCTTGTCAGTCTACCACCCTTACGAACAAAGCGCTTTGCTTCCACATTTATAATGTGTACAGTCAAGGATTAGAATGCTTTGCCGTCGTCTTGTCTTTCCTGAAAAATACAATCTGAGTCTCTTCAAGTCTCGAGTAAATAGGTCTTCTAGACCTGCGTACTCAATCGTCGGCCTTCTTCGCTTAACACATGTCCATCTACAAGATACAATCTGTCTCCTTGCCAAATTTCATTAAGATCCGTTTTGCCGCTTAGCTGTGACAACGTAACATACAAACAAACAGACACACTTACGAATTAATAATATTAGCAGGATATTAAGTAGCATAGGAAGTAGTATAGCAGTTACTATGTAATAGTAGGTAAGACTCAGTTTCCCGCAACCAATTATGGGTGGACGGTGGTCAAACTACTCGCTAGAGAGCCAGTCACGGCGTGATAAACGACGCGTCCCGCACACCCACTGTGTGTGACTGATAGACCGAACTTCTTGCACGCATTCTCCTTTGTTTCTCTGATCTCGCTTTTTAGACTAAAATGAACTTTACCCGTGTTGATTCAAGATGATTTATGCGCTGCAGATACACAAACGGTCAGGCATAGTTTTGTTTTGTCGGAGTGAAACATCGATGTTAGAAATTCTGAAATTTCGTCCGCGACTCATACACAAACTTTTTATATGGTCATTATTGTTTTTGGCGGGCCTTTTGATGGTAGAGAGAACAATGGCGCGGAAATTTGTTTTTACAAATTATGTTGTCTCAGTAATAACTTATAGATAGTAAGTTATTGTATATTTTCAGTAGGTAGATTCTTCGTTTTCTTTCTTGGGGTTCCGAAGTACAAGAACCCTTATAATTTCGCTATGTCGTCCGTGTGTCTGTCTGTCTGTCCGCCCCGAATTAGCCGGGCGATTATGAAATTATGATACTTTATGAAACTATTGATACTAACACCTTTCAGTTACTATTGTTGAATTAGTAATACGGAATATTGTTCTTGATTGTCGGACATGCTGTCACATGAAAAGAAACAGACCAAATAAATACGGAGCGCCAGGATCAACCAAAATGAAGCCTCAAAACCGTGCTTCTCTGTAGCAATACACACACTCACGCATACACCTAAATCATGCTCCTTTGCTATAAGTAGATGTCACCTAGTCCTAAAATTAACCTAAAATTATTACCTTCGAAGGCGCAAAGCTTTACAATAATCTACCCTCGGAAATAAAAAATGTACACCTATTTAACGCATTCAAATATAAACTCACTAAACACGTAATGCAAGACCACTTTTTACTTGAGAAATGATTGCGTTAAGTAGGTACCTATTTATAAGTTAAGACGACGACATCTATCTAATGTCTATTTTAATCTTAAGATCATGCTATTCATAAGTAAGTGACATGTAATTGTCTTATTATGAATAAATGTATTAAACCATAAACCATAGTCGTCCTGAAAACATCATGCAAAACCCTCTCGCTTTAAGTCATGTGCGTTCGATGACGTTTTGTGTTTCAAATAACCTAAATACTTACGATTAATATATTTTTACTTATAGTGTCACTAGTTAATTCATACCCAGTGTTGTGAAAATATTATTAAAGTGTGCCTTAGAGGCTCATTTCGGTGACTTGGGACATGTATTGCACATACACGATTTATATTTAAAAAAGAGGTGTTAGTTCAAGTGATTCGTCACCTTTTTTTGTTACGGAAGCACTAGCAATAGGAGAAAAGTATAATGCTTTTATTTGGTCTGAGATGGATACCGAACATACGTATCCATATTGTCAACACTGGTTCCAGTTACAATCCAACTTATGATTAAAATGCCTATTTTTAACCGACTTTATCAAAAAGGAGGAGGTTCTCAATTCGTCGGAATCTTTTTTTTATTTTTTTATGTATTGAACATACATACCGATTACTTGAAAACGGCAAAACCGATTTGAAAAATTATATTTTTGTTTGAATAAATTTTATCAAAATCGGTCGAGCTGAAAAATCTACGAAAATCAAAAAATTGTATACATCGATGATGTTTTAATGTACTTCGATACCTCGCTGTCTCATTGGAGCGGGGCGTTTATTTGGCCTACCCATATTATATATACACAAAATACATCTACTTTCCACTAAAAATGTATTATAGGCTCAAATTTCATTCAATGAAGTCGGTTTCTTTTTAGTTTTTATAACGTAATTATTAATAATAAGTAATTAATTTGAGTATTATAGCGAACTTGAAAAGGCACAATGCTGCGGGTTTAGCTATAACGGTACAAATCCGCGTCCCATGTTTCATTATTATATTTTTTTGCATAAAAATGTGATTAAGTAAATATGTTGTTTAGAATTATATGACACCTGTCATCCCTTCATTTTTTACAAAAATACATTTTATTTCATAAGTTTTTTACTTTTAACATCCGCTGTACTCCATAACGATCAGCTGAGGATCATCGAAAATGGTTCAGCACCCACATCTGACTGTAAAATAGGGTTGGTATTTTTCTCTGAACTGAATAACACTTCGAGTGAGGATTTCTACGTGGAACTGATCCCAGATGAGTGCTGTTTGGAGACTGATGATGGAGACGACTGTGATTTCTTCAAATTATTGGAGGTTAGTCCCCCTGCTGACTAACAGAAGAGCTAGCAACTGAGAAGGAAAACTTGAAACAAATCCGGTTTGGTGCCAGCCGTTATGCACCTGCAACCGAACCGACACTGATGGCCGAGAGGTTAGTGTGGGTACCTGGAAAGGCCTGAGCTATCAAATAGAATCCCAGGCAGAGTGGCGTCAGTGGAGAGGAAACTTCAACTTCACCCAGCTCAGCTTGCTGGAGTGGATCCATGAACGAAAGTTTTCAATTACAAATAACTTGACTGACGCCACTTAAATTATCTTCAACAGATGAACTAAGGCTAATGATGTATAGAAATGCCAGTTTTTATTTTCTGTCTTTAAAGATGAATATTTTGTCTATAATTTTATATAATGATATCCTCATAGTTAGTATTCCTGTTTTGTTAAGTGGTACGTGAAAAGTATTGACATTTGTTGGTGCGTCCTTAAACAAATTATAGCTAGCTAGATGTACAAGAAAACATGATGAATACTTTTCTAAAGTTTTGCCGCTTCAGTACGTCAATCACACCCAATTTATAAAAGACTACATAATCTTATACATTGAATTATCGAGAGAGTCTGCTTACACTGGTCGCATGGTAAATATTTACCCACATAAATGTATTACGCTGCCTAAGGCTCTTGTATATATAATCTTAGGTTGTATTACGCTAAATCTATTTATGCTAATAGTAAATTCCAAGAATATGTCGATATCGGAAGTTATTGATAAACATAATTTCGCATGTGAGAAAGTGAGTTATGAAAACTACCAAGTCCTTTATAAGGCTATTTTGGGTACATCTGCCTGCCCTAGATTATAATAATGATAATAAATATTGATTAAACTTTAATTCAATTTAATTTATTTTAATGTACTTCAATGTACATTTAGCTTAGGTCTAATAAAAAAGGCTGTATGTATACTTAGATTGTACCCTGTGAGGGAGTTGCAGAATAGGTATGGTTGAGTACATTGAGATAAGATGAATTCCATAATAGGTATAAGTTACGAAATACGTCAACAAAACACAATAATTAACTAAAATGTCATATAAAAATTATACTAAGTATCTAATTAAATGTCAAAATGGTAATAGTGACAATAATCAAAGATGTATGACAATTTGTAAAAAAAAATCAGACATTGTCTTTGGAGGGTGGGAACACCCACAACATTCAGCTCAGAAGTAAAATTGCTCTAACATTATTTCGTAAAGAATTTTCCCGCTTCTTATCGTTGCTTGGACGTTACATAAGTAATAACTTGTACTGTACATTGTATAACAATGTCAAAAAAAATTAAATACTTTTTACATATATAAATACTCACAAAAAATAAAATTGAATAAATTATTTTTAAAATTTCACATTTTTAAACGTATGAAAGCAGATTGCTTTCATACGCTGTACCAATTTGCTAACGGAAAATTGTATGCAAAAATGACCAGAAATATTAAAATATCTCTATTTTATCGGCACAGTGAGGGTCACTTTAGCAAGCACTATTATTTATTGGCATAAAAACTTTTTACGAAGGAAATTTGTGAAGCATCCAAACAAAGTTAGGGGTGTAACTATTCGCAACTACTGTAGAACTGCTAAGGGTAGTTTGTCCGATTGGGGTCTTTTAGTAATTGAACTTACTTTATTGGGCTTTTCTTTATCTTCTTCTTCTCTTACAATAATGGCATCTGTCGTGATTATTTTGCCAATGTCAAGTGTGATTTTTTTGTTATAATTTTGACAAAAAGACGCAGTCGATCGTTGTTTTATCGGAATGACCGATTAGAATTTTCTAGGATTCCTTGTCGTCACTTTTCACTTAAATTGTCTTAGAACAGTATGTATTAAAAATAGAAAAAAAGTACAAAAAGTTATATTAACAAACCTTCTAGATTATTAACATATAAACTTCATGGCAAATTTTAAAACAAAATTGTACATATCGTATCCAAAAGAGATGTTTGTTTGTCTGTAACATTGTCAAACAGATGGACCGTTTTTTATCGTTTATAGAATAGTCTATTCACCCCTACCTAGGGTCTTAGGGTTATGATAACTCTCCTACTTAGAAAATGCAAACGCCAAAGAAAAACATCGCAAGGGAAAAGGAGGTGTCAAATATAATATTTGAACCTGTACCTACTCCATTAGACTTAATCAATGATCCTGAGTAGATTTGACGGGATGTCACACGCCTGGGTTTTCTTTCTGATATTATATTCCAGATTAAATATTTACGCAACAAACAAGACAGTGGAAGGCACTCGGCGTCATGTACAAATAAGACTAAGTGAAAAGTACGTCGGTAAGCTCGCGATAAAACATAGCGCAAAATTCATCTGATTTATCACAAAGTTCTACGCCTTATGGGAATGTGGCCAAACACCGAGTTATTGCAACCCGAGACAAAGATAATCATGGCACAGGGCCAACTAGCTGGATGGCCGTATCCGTGGAACCTTCGTGCTCTATCTTAGCAGACCATCTTGGGACCCACTACAGGGCGGAATGGATCGCCCTATTTAATCTCGAGAAGGGACTAAGTTCGTCTTTTCCGTTGATTTAGTTAGATATGTGATTGGAATTGGAATTTGGAGCTTTTACGGCAGTTGAATTGAAGAATACGGACTTGGAAAATGTATTTTACCTGTCAGTTGGGATGTTAGACTTTGAGTGGAGACGAAGTAATCCTCCCTCACTTGTAACCAATTTAGCCTGTCACGTTCCTTTTCGCAAATAAACTTATTTTTTCGCAAGAAGTCCCAAAGTTCGTTTGTTTGAGAGACGTAAGTAACGAAAAGTTTATTGCAGAGACAATGTTTACGTAGCACCGTAGACATTCTACGACGTGCTACGCGACTACGAAACTGGCTACGAGGAATTTTATTTTGTTTCTCAAATCTTACTCGAAGAAGCGATTTGTCTGGGAGATACCACTTTGTGTCAGACTGTTGCTTGTTTGCGTTTTGTTTTAAAATATTTGCCGTACCCATAGCACCGGTTTTTGTTGATATCAAGTCCTATGAAAATAAATCAAAACTGCTTGAATTTTGTAGGTACATGTGAGTACGCTTATTTGCTGTTTGTTCAAATGGATAAAAACGAGCTAAAATTAAGAAAACTGCATGAAAACTAAAAAAATTACTAAAAAAAAATTAAAAGAATTCACATTCGCCAGAAGAGAGCTATAGCATGCAAAGGCATTATCATAAAAGGTCCATATTCCTTACTTTGCTGTTGACAGTAACGACACTGTAAATATTAATCTAGTAACACACAAGTATGCAATGTATGAATAATTGAATATCGTTTTGAAGAGGCCCTTTTTTAGGAAGCAAGGCATGAAAGCAGAAAATGTTGTAAGATGCTTCAGGTACTTAGAGCATGGTAAGATAATAAATATATAAATAATGCCGGACATTTCACACAGCATTATTTAGCCCTAAAGTAAGCAGTGATGTGTTGTACCACATGACTTATGTATTTTTTTAATTCACTTTTGTTTTGTCAATACTTACATAATAATCCCAGACTCGAAACAAATACTTGCAGTTTTTTTTCCAATTATATCTAATCTCTTATACAATCTTATCCAGTTTGTGTAGTGTGGACAAATATTATAAATACTTACTATATAATAAATACTATATACTATGAATGTTTCTGTGAATGTTTGTTCATCACGCAATCAATTCTGAACCAATTTTAATGAAAATTGGTATTATTATAGATTTAAACCCAGAATAACATATATGCTAGAAAATACTTTTCTTTCAACTACGTAGTAATGTTATCATTAATCACTACAAAACAAAGGACGTATTTTTTGCTTAGAACCATAATAGAGCAATAATGTTATATTAAATCTCATTATTGCACTGTTTTTCATTATTGCACTGTATTGATTTTATTTATTTATTTATTTATTTATTTAAATATAAATTTACCACAGAGGTTTAATATTTCCCATTAGGTTTAATATAAAATGTTTGCATTAGATCAAAAGGATACTGGCTGATAATAAAAATCGGCTGAATAAAACCGACTTGGTGAAAAAAAAAACAAATGGCACGCATTTTGTACTATTATAAAACTTTGATTCTTCATATTTTTAGTTTGAGTAGGTATATTATATCACTGTAGAGATAGGTAGTAAAGAGAAAAGTAAATTACGCACCTTGCTAAACAGAGTAATTAATGCACTCGTGTCAATTCAGTGCCTTCGCTTGCGCTCGGGCACCAACATAACACTCGTGCGTTGATAACTCAATTTGCGCTCGGTGCAACAATCTACTATTACTGCTCACCATAAATACATGAGATTGATAGAATAGAGAACAATGTTTAGCTAGTCAGTAGTATAATGGGCAGTCTTATCGCTAGCGGTCTCAGACAACCTTATAACCTTATTACCAAACTGAATATATGTAATGATAATAATGAGTGATTAATACATATTAGAATAATGTGCACATACATATTTACAGGATATGAAATATGAAATATGTCAAAACGAATACATAAAAACATAATAACACATACCACGCGAGTACATCCATGGGCAAAAGCTAGATCACTTTGCAGCTCAGTTCTCTGTATGTAGATGAGTCAGTAATAATAATATAATAAAATGAAGTTACTTACAGAATAATATAAAAGACATGTGATTTGGTTGAGTTATCTAAGGACCGTAAAAAGTATATATACCTAGGTAGTTACCTAGGTGTATACTTTTTTCACAACTTGTCCAGATTTTGCACTGCCCAAGTGCCCCCAAGTAAAATAACAATAATGATGAAAATAATGTGTATATACAGGATAAGAAAATAAGAAATACGTCAATACTTATACAAAAACATATATTATAACGTATATACTTAGCATGCGAGTAGAACTTGTTCCATTATACTGGGTTTCTATAAAAGGAAGTCGTTTTTGAGTTGTAGAACAAAATGTTTTTTTTTTCTGATAGCCTTTTATATTAGTTTTCTTATTTGGTTTTTAATCCAATAACGACTCAAAACGAGAAGTCTACAAATGATGTATTAGTACACCATTTTTTTTAAAGAAAAAACAATAAACGGTCGTAGACGTACAATATATGTTTAGTTACACTTGGGACATTCTGCCTAAAATAAGATTTCATGAAAATTTGAAAAAAATTTGAACGACTGAATATCGCGGAACATACGGGGAGTTAAATCGATAGGCGTTGAGATCCACCCTTCTGGACAAGCTTGTCAGCTCAGTTAGTAGTAACTGTGCTTTCTGAATTGCTGGTTAAGGGTTCGATTCCCTCCCAGGATAAACATAGGTGTTTGTTCTGGGTGTTATAAAGTATCATAAGTATCGAAAATGTATAAGTTTTATATCAGTCACCATAATACAAGCCATATAGTATAGGGCTAGATGGTGTTGTGAGCATTGTCTACCAATATTTTTTATTTTCTGTAACACCATGTATAGCTGAGAGGGTTTCTGTATGTAGATGAGACACTGTAATTCTACAACGTCGTCAGATAGTTCAAAGGGTTTGCCGCTCACACATAAAGTAGGTCAAGCGACGGATGAACAGTTTCACACCGATTTGTCTGCATCGTTGAGTGACAGCTAGAGTTTAATGTAGTTACCGTTTGTACCTTTTTGTGCCATGTGGTAAGTGTAATGTACGGTGTGTAAGTGTGATGGTGTTGTGTGCTCATTTGAGATGAGCTACCGCTAATGCGTTTACTGTGTCTTTGTTTTGTTTTTTGCTGTGAACGATTCTATATTCAAACTTGGAATGCTGATTTAGAAGTTCGGAGTAAACTAGCAAGCATTAGTTTAGGCGTTTTGATACCCCCGAAGCAAATAGATAGTTATAAGTTTTACGTGTTTACGTGTGTATATTTGTGAATGTGTATCTCTGACATCGTAGCTTTTAAGCTGGTGAACCGATTTTGATGAGTTTTTCGTTTGAAAGGAAACTTGAACGAGCGTGTTCATGTCTATAATAAAAAAAAATATGTTCAGCAATTTGAAGTAGAATCGGTGCAACTTCCACAGGTCTGACTGATTGTAAATTTGGTATTTTGTTGCTTCAATGTTATTGCACAAGCTTGACCAGATGCTGCAGTATGACCTGAAATTTGCAGGATGCGCAACTTCTCACCAATTTACCGCAGAGGTTGGGTTGGGTTTATTAGAATCGTCTCAATTTCTCTCAACTTAAAAGTACGAGGTACAACAGTATGTTTTCTGCGTTGGGGTTTTTTTTTTTAATTTATAATTGTTATAAATTTTAACATTAATGATATTACTATAGTTGACAAATTAATAAATGACATTAATTTGACAACTATAAAATATAATTTGAGTTGATTTATATATTTTTGTATCTCTTTTATTCCTATAAGTATTCCTCATGCTATCGAAGCTTTGTCAGTGCAGTGGCTATCTATTGATGCCTATCTTAATGAAGTCAGCTGGTCGAGAGGCAACAAACTCTTTAAAGGCATTTTGTACCGCCTCTCGGGTATTGCATTTTTTTGTTAAGACGTTATCTAAATTCAAAAACAAGTAATACTCTGTGGGCGCAAGGTCTGGTGAGTTCAGTTTATGACGGTGTCGATAGCGTACCTTTTGGTATGAAACTGTGATGAATCACACTGGCACTAGAACAGCAAACGGTGACCATCACTTTTTCGCGGTACACCTGGGTACAGCCAACATGATTATGCGCTTACGATTGTCAAAAAGAATAAGTATATTTTTCGGAAGCAATAATGCGATTCGATATCATTTCGTTTCTGTGTTTGTTCAGGTTAGCAAGACGTGCCTCAAAGCGTACGACGCGTTGGCGATCATTATAATAATAATAATAATACTGGTGGGCAATGCACCATCTAGCCCCAACCAAAACATATCTTGTACTATAATGACTAGATGACTGATAGAATACTTTTTTTTTATATAAGATTATTTATAACATCCAGGCACAGAACAAATATCTATGTTCATCACAAAAATGTTTTTCCTGGGAGGGAATCAACCCATTTATTTCGTATGGCGTGAATTTTTCAAGCTTTCGGTGACTCGTATTTTATAATTATTCGTATTATTAACATGCTTGTAAAAATAGTAAAAATATTCAAACGAGATAAAAATAAAACTAAACAGCAACATGTTTTTGTTTTTTAAAAATCATTTATTTGAAATTAGAATTCATAGGCTTTAGATTTTTAGACCAATTATAATAACCTTAAAATTTACACTACATTCGGTAAACAATCAGACATTAGATAATTTATTCATTGATACCATTATCTAACGCAACGCTATATGTGATTATAAAATAAGGAATTAAAATAAAAACAAAAATAATAAAGAAAAAGAGATCCTTTAACTTGTGAGAACTTTATAAGTGAGAACGTAACTTATCTTCTACTTCAAAACACAAGAGAATAGTGTTTTTACCCTAGTTCCCTCAGCATAGTTTAAATACAGTCTAACCAAGTTAAAAATGTATACAGCTTCGGTGAACATCGTAAAGTGAATAGATCCATTAAAATTAGCCACTGTAACACCTGAGACGAGAAGTTTGCGACAAGTAACTGCTAACTTTTGTCCGTCGTACCGTAGTTTAGCCATGATAAATTATTCATAAGATATCGTTCTTTATGTACCGTTGATCCATGTTACATGAAACGTCCATTCTAAAACAGACGGTATAGTTCCTGTGCTAAGGTGTAAGGTTCAGTGTTGACTTGCTAGTAGCAGTTTGCACTACAGTAATGTTGGCTACCTACCAGGGTTGAATAAGGGTAGGCACACAAATAGCTCGTAAAGCTTGGACGTTTTATGGGATCATAGGAAACAATGTGACAGACCCTCATATTTTGTTAAAAAAAACTGCTCCCGTGGAACGTTGTTGGAATATTATTGAAATAATAAAACCTACTTTGTAACCTAAGCAGATTCCTACTAAGAAGATTTCGTACAAAGAGAAACAAGGTTCTTTGAACAAAGTGATTAGGAGGCATTAAATATGATACGAAATAATTGATTAATTAAGGTTTTGAATCTAGCACACAGGCTTTCATCTCAAGTTTTATCCATGATTGAACAACAAATAAACATAAATACATTCAAATTTATAATATAAGTACGAAAATAAAATACAATGATTCTCATGATAGGAGAAGACACGTGAGGAGACTTTTATCTCAATCTCATTAAATACAATTAATATGTTTATAAGTAAAACTTAAAAAAAAACTGACATCAAATTTCTAAACTGGACAAGCACTATGCTTTCGTTTAGATAGTCGTAGGGTACTCGTAGATAGTCCAGGTTGATGTGAAGCTGCAGAGAATCCGGAGGTTGTATGCGTCACACAGCGGCAGGTTGGGTCAGGCAAGGTGAATTGGCCGCACCAACGGGAATGGTAGTGGTCACCTGACAACGACCATCGAAGCTTTGTGTGTATGTAGCAACCGACGCCGACGCCTCGAAATTCGTGAAACGACGCAGTCAATAACTGACGCGTTAGAGCTTCGTTGCGCTTAGCGGGTGAATTAATGTTGACTCAATGGTTGATCACTATGCGAATGCGCATTGGCGCGTAGTAACTCTTATTCTCTGTGACCGCATGCGAATAAAGATATTTCATTGGTAAGTGGGGATACCAAAGGGTTACAGCTTCGAACCCATCTTGCGAACAACCTGCAGTGTCAGTGTATGTATCTATTGAATTGGCTGAATTATATAATTCATTTCTGATGACGTAATCACGATAAACTAAACACCTAATCAAACCCGAAAGTAATGTTATTAAAAATATATTTCAATGATCAAGTAAAATTGTTTTTTTTTCATACTCCACACATATGTTAATTTCGAAAGTCTTCGCACTATTATTATTATTATATGCCAACTTTCGTTAAGTCGCCTGCCTCATCAAGTCCAAGCTATCTTAACAGCCCAAACTAACCTTAACTTAGAAAAAAAGAGTTGGCAGAGAAAATATTTGATTAAGCCCCGTCACCCGCTGTATATTCTGAGTCATCATCAACACAAAGGCAAAGTTATGAGTTGCAGCTCATAACTTTGCCACATTAGCTAAACAGTAAGATGAAGTTAGTATGTAGCAGTGCCGACCGTACCGCATCTTCATTTTTGCCTTACAAGCAAATATGCACATAACCAGTGCGCTAACATCTGCCGGCCCGACACTGCGTTACTCATAACTATGTCACGATACATACCATTTTATACCATTCAAACTATTACCAAAATAAGTTTATAATACCAGTTTAATATATTCTAATCACCATTTCGTGTACTAGTGTGAAGTCCGATAAATACAACAACCTACACACTTATCTAAACACTTTTTTATAAACCAAAAATAATTTGAAAATTATAATCTAATTGCTTGACGATTCAATTCAATTCAATTAACAAGTTACTTAGTTTTCACTTCCATCGGTAGTCCCCAAAGAATGTTTAGGGAATAATTTCGCATGCATTGTTTTATTTATCAGTAGAACGTACTATCATGTATATGGTAAAATACAATTTTAATTTATTGATAGCGCAATATTGTACACAATTAAAGTCAGTTTCAAGCTTTTTGTTCACCCAATAATTACACATACATATAAGTATATACGAAAACTTTAATAGCTTTTTAGCTCAACCCTAGTTCTCCGTTTTATGGGCAAAATATCAAATGTTTATCTATTTGTATTGCCAGAATCAATAATGTTGAACTGTTGGTACGGGCTTCAAATTACAATACGAAATGCAAATAGTTTTGTCACGTTCCAATGTTTTGACGGCAAATAGAGATATGCCAAGTGATTGAATAGGCTCTGTGATGAATTAAATGAGCGTGCTTTCAATATCAACTGTTTATTAGGGCCTAATAAACTGCCAAATCAAATAATGTGTTTTAAGTGAAGAGATATCGTAAGTAAATAAATTTATGTTTGACAACCTCTGAGACGCATAAGGTTGCGGGTTCGATTCCCGCCGTGGGATAAATGTTTGTATGATCTGCAAGTATTTGTCTCGGGTCTGGGTGTTTCTATGTATAATATGTATGTATTTACAAAAAAAAAGTATATAAGTAGTATATCAGTCATGTGGTACCCATAACACAAGCTCTGCTTACTTTGGGGCCAGATGATGCTGTGTGAAATGTCCGGTATTATTATTATTAATATTATAATATTGAATTGTTTAACATTGATATATATATAATATGAATGTATTTACAAAATAATAAGTATGTTAATAGTATATCAGCCATGTTATACAAGCTCTGCTTACAATGGAGCCAAATGTCCTGCTTTATATATTAATTAAATATTGTTAGTGATTTAGCGAAGCTGATATAATACGTATATACATGTAAATACGTAAGTACAATGATACTATATAACACCCAGACACAGAACAAACACCTGTGTTAATCACACAAATGTTTGTCCTGGGAGGGAACCCTCAATCTACAGCGCTAAAGGCTGAGCTAGACAGAAACACTTTCACAATTAATATTTGTGTGGAGTATAAAACAAAAACCCATTTCACTTGATCATAGAAATATCTTTTTAATAACATTACTTTCGTGCTTGTTCAGGTTTCTAGTTTAACGTGATTAAGTCATCAGAAAGTTATATTTGTGTGACAGTATTAATTTGTATATTATATAATTTTATTGAAAATTATTATTATATTGACCAGCTACAAAAATTACAATTGGTAATCATAATGAATATGCTAGAAATAGCCAATTATAGGTCTCTTTTGATCGTACAAAATATAATGTTCATGTTATGTGTTAAAACATAATATAATGTTAATAAATAAATAATGCCTTACACGCTTAAGCGTAAGCCTAAGCTTTACCTTTAGCCCCAAAGTAAGCAGAGATTGTGTTAAGGGTACCATCACTTGCTGATAAACTTCTTACGCACTTTTTTTAAAATACATACATATTATATAAAGAAACACCCACACCCGAGACAAATACATCGTGTTACAAATACACATGTGTTCGTAGCATTCTACTTTGGGCACATACGAGTTATTTTCATTGTCCTTTATTTACGCAAGGGCCTAAGGTTTGTTCTGGTACCGCATTAACTGTCAAAACTAGTGACAGGCACTCTCCCGATAACGCGGGAAACTATTACATAACACATTGAATTTTGCGGTTATCTTGACAACGGATAGCGGTCCTCATGACACAATAAACCAAAAGTAGTACCGCAATTCAATATTAATTAATGAAAGTTAGACTGCACACGATTATACGTTGAAGTTAGTAGTAGTTAAATGTAAGTAAAACCGGATCACAAACACAGTTAAAGTTTATTTAAAGTAAATCACGTGAAATGTTAGGTTTAACGTACAATAGCTTTTATTTGAAAGTTACCACTCACATAACTTAATTCGCTGATTCTACTAGTATACTAGTAATATAACACAATAAAAGTCACAACAATACAACACAACGGATAACACTTCGAAAAAACCGCACTTGCAGCAGTTGTTAGGCCGAGAATAGACTGACTGTATCCACACATTATCGCCGCTTTTATATGAGTGGCGAGTGCATCGCGTAATATCTAGGTGCTATTCGAACGTTCAAGAACAACCGGAACGGGCTAGTATATTCGCTTATAAGCAAGGTATATATCCATCTCGTTCTTTTACACTCGTATATTTAATACGCGTATTTTGTAGTGCATCTACTTGATGGCGCTGTACTGATAATTGAATGCGCCCGACAACAGAAGGTGCTACCTAGCGAGCGCAACACTATACCCTCTGAAGACATGTTCATCCCGGGAATCGTTGGATCCGCAATATTGCGCTAGTCGATCCACATGAACAATCTTAGCTTTGCCTCGTAGGCCCTTTTGATTCCGATACGTGACATCGTTGATCCTGGTCAGAATTTAATATGGCTTATCCCATTTCACCTGTAGTTTAGGACTCTTTCCTTTACTGCGTACAGGGTTATGCAACTACACCAGTGATCCTGCACAAAAGCCCAAGTGGTTTAACTTTCGGTCTAACCGAGTCTTAATTTTTTTAGACATTTGTTGGCTGGATTGTCGAACATGTTCGTATAAATCGTTTAATTTATTGCGAAGATATGATTTGCGTACTCTATGTTGCGTGGAGTTTGGAGGAATGCCTGTTACAATGTCTGCTGGCAATCGTAGCTCTCGTTCAAAAAGTTCGCCTATGACTCAATTTAGGATTAGCTGCACAGATTTTGACCAGTTCCCAGACTCATCCTGATTTGGAATCTGGTCTTCAAACGTGAGCCCCACTATGACAATTTCATCCAAGTAGACTATTTCCATCAACCTTTCAAAAGCTGCAGGGGCATTGCACAATCCTAATGGAACATTAAATTACCACACACCCTTTCCCGTTGCAAACACAGTTTTCTCCTCATCTTTCTCTGAGTCTATTTCAACCTGTTAGTACCTGCTTTTCAAGATTAGGATTGTAAGTAAACCACTTCATCCCTTTTAATGTGTCTATCTTTCTTCGTTACGTCATTAAGTCGACGATCCATACAAAAACGCAAGCAACCGTCCTTGTTCTTGACTAGTAGTACCACAGGAGAGCACCAGGGACTGGGATAGATTCTATCACTCCATATATTACCATTCCCACAATCATAGTCTCCACTTCCTTTTTTCCTGCGACAGGTAAACTTCTTGCCATCTCGGTAACTCGTTACTGGTGTTTATAGTGTGCTGAACCAGTCCAGTCTTTCCAATGTCAGCATCGTTCGGAGAGAAAATATCAGCATATCGATGTAATATCTTCTCAGTCATCACAACTGTCTCTTTAGAAAGACCATTGCGATAATCTTTGAGCAATGACATTGTAGTTGACCTCCAATTTATTGCCACTGATATTTCTTGACAACTTCGCTTCCGGTTATTTCTTCACAATTGCCCTTTAACATTTCTTTCCTAATGAGATGTTGCTCATTACCCGGGTTCAGTATTCGCACTGCTGAGATGGTTGCTTTTATTAGAGTCCGTGCCATAATCCATGGTTGGTCATTGTCTAACCTTTTGCTCTAATACATTAGATTCGCGTGCTTTGTAATTATTATTTACTATCTGTCCCCGTAAATCACATTTTGCCTCAATATTTTTACATTACAGTGCCTATATATTACAATGTTCATGTTACTTCGAAATTATGTAGCTTTACACAGTAAAAGAATTTCTAAAATCAGCTTAGTCGATTTTGAGTTTATCCATTACAAACAATTTTACAAACTTACAAACAATCAAATCTTTCCTCTTTATAATATTAGTATAAATTATTACGTACGAATATATAGCGTACAATTGCAATACTGATTATGATTATACAAGTAACATTTAGTACCCACTGAACTAAAACCTCATAATATGCAGATCTGTTCATAACTGCAAACTTTGACTTATATTACAACCTCCAACAAGTAACTCCGACATGGTTTCTGTACAGTTGAGGTTTCTTGATAACTTACTAGTACATGCCACCGGCACAGGCAATGTATCATGTTATGGAGTGGTTCAGATCTCGAAGAGTCCATATTTATAGTTCTCAGTTTGAATAATTCATAATAATAATAAATATTAGCAATCAAACACCATCTAGTGACCAAATGACTGACAGGATCTAACTAATATTATAAATCCAAAAGTAACTCTGATTGTCTGTCTGTCTGTGACGTTTTCACGCCTAAACCGCTGAATCGATTTTGATGAATTTTGTATAGAGATAGATGGGACCTTGGAGAAGAACAGGCTACTTTTTATGTAGGTACTACGCGTGCGAAGCCGTGGGCAGCAGATATTACTTATATATTTTGAAATACACACGGTCTTGTCATTAGACAAGGCCGGAAGTCAAGTTGTTGACGATCAAATTAAATGAGACAATGACCGAATTCATCTCTTCTCTCATTTTCTTAGATTTTCGGTTTAAGGCTGCGAGTTTCGGTCTAAGGTAATTTTCAGATAACTTTAGTAAGGAATTCGAAACTAATTTTTATAACTGCTTACGATCTTTCTTATAAACGTGTGGCGCTTTGGGTAAAGGCTCGGCTGAGACGCAGAAGATTGCGGGTTCGATTCCCGCCGCGAACAAATGTTTGTATGATTTGCAAGTATTTTTCTCGGGGGTCTGGGTGTTTATATTTATAAAAAAAAATATTGTAAGTAGTGTATCGGTCAAGTGGTACTCATAACACAAGTTCTGCTTGGGGCCAGATGATGCTGTGTGAAATGTCTGGCATTATTTATTTATGTTTAACGTATTTTTGTGTTTGTATTTAATTTTCTTTTATTTTGTCTAAAAGGTATTTATTGAATGGTTTATGTTTTTGTATATTTTACATTGCATAAGTTTCCTGAAATAAAGAATATATTGTTATGTACTAGCATCTGTTCGCAGCTTTACTCGCGTTTTTCCCTGTGAAAGCCTGTTTACCTGTTTTTTCCACCGTTCGGACAAATAAGTTACGAATAACTTTTTTGAGTACCAAATAACCTAAACATGCAAATACTTTCATGTAAATTAACAATGAGGTGTTTCCGGTGTGCTAATATTTGTGTGAACAGTGGCCCATGTTTTTATTTTAATTTGTTCCTGTTTGTGGCTTATTGTTATATTCATTGTGCGTAACGGATCCCGGGCGGGCTGCGGTCACAGATGCCGCGGTCAGTGTTTGCCGGTCGTTGGTCTCCGACTGCGGTTAGCAATAAAACCCGCTCACGCATAATTTTTAAAGCACTTTCATTAAACCAAATATAAATGCTCACCGATACTGTACACCGAAGGAGGTTACAATGCTTTACAAATACTTATTACAAGAACAGGTATTACAAGAAATTTGCTGCCCAAAATCTATGCCTCGATACTCATCGAGGCATAGATTTTGGGCAGCAAATTTCATTCAGAACTATCTGAAAATTATCTTCTATACCAATAAAAGGCGATGTGTGTATGTATGTATGTTCCTTATAGACTCCGAAACGGCTGAACCGATAAAGATAACTTTTTTTAAGAACATTTCAGATTGGCCTGCCTAGCGGATGATCCTGTGACGTTTGGTAGCGATCGGATGAACAGTTTTTTTTTTGCATAAGTCATATTTTTGGTATGGATATAGATTGTATCTTAGGAATGGACATAGGCTACTTTTTATGTAGTAGTAACACTGCTTTTTACGCTGGAAGTTGGGTTCAATCTCCATCCAGGACAAACTTTTGTTCAATGAACATAGACGTTTGTTCTCATGACTTATGAGTGTTATATCAGTCATTTGTTATCAATTGTACATGCTTGGCTTAGTTTGGGGCTAGATGGTGATGTGTGAACGTCCACCAATATTAATATTTTTAGTTCCGGGCTGGAACTTCTAGCAAAGAGTAGTAGTTTATGCTTGCCTTATAATCTAAAGGTTGTGGGTTCAAACTAAGTTTGTGTATCAAACCAACCTTATTAGTAACATATTTGAACTTTTTGGAATCGAGATCCTTAAAAAGGAGTCCATTGCGTTCTCAATATTATTTAACGGCGTCCGGTGGAAACATTGCATGATCCAAGAGCTGGCTCCTATTTAGCCCGGAGTATTAGCGCTGGTGGCAAAGTCGCCAGTATGTTGGGATGCGGCTTTCTGTCAGTAATCTGGATCAGTTGAGCTATCTATAGGTAGTTTTAAACGGTCCTTAAATAACTCATGTATTTTATATTATTCTGTACATTTCTGTAAATGAATGTTACTTGTAGTTTATTATTTATATTTCCTTAATAATTTAGAACTTCGTAGTCGGAGTTTTGAATATTTAAGGTTGGACGAATCATTTATGAGTTTCTGTGCGGTTACCAATACTTACTCGTATCTACAAACAATAATTACAACCTGGCACCATCAGGTGGAAGCGAACCACAAAGCTCCAATATTATTATGTTTGCAATGTCCATCATAGATAACATGAATTATAATCTACGTAACATTAATTAATAGTAAAATGCCGTGCGACTTTGACATGTACAAACTTTGACGTCCCATTTCGTTTTTCTGGGTATATATTATCCCATCCTTTTCCAGGTATTTTTTTTAACACAATGGTGATAAGCTCACGGGCCCCGAAGCTTATGGACGCCTGCAGAGCATAACATGCTCATTGCCGACCTTTGAGAAATCTATTAACTCCCCTCTTGAAGTACTTCATACTGAATTCCCCTGGGAAAGCATTGGTAGGAGCTCATTCCACAACCGGAACATTCGTGAGTGGAAATTCCTCTGAAACCATTTAGGTTCCAGTGTGTGAACATCCTGCCGATGGCTAGTGGTGCGATGATAGTAGATAGCTGTGGGCAGTAACTGTGATATAAAACAACTCCTCGGAACACAAGTTTTTATATAAGCTGTAGAACACACATTTGATCCAAGTGTCAAAGTGGCCTTAGAAACGTCACTCAACTTCTGTTAAACATTAATCACTGTTTAAGATAGTACCATTCCTGTAGACAAAATGACAGGGCGAATCATAAGCATTTCTCTAGGATGCCATCATCAGATCCTGGTTTCCTTATCATGGTACTACCCTTGGGATATCTCCTTTCCAACATTAAAATAATCATCAAAATCGGTTCATAAACAACGGAGTTATCCGCGAACACACAAAAAAAATATATACGGTCGAATTGAAAAACCTCATTTGTAACCAACTTTATCAAAAAGGAGGAGGTTCTCAATTCGTCGGAATCTTTTTTGAAGTGAAAAATTATTTTAGCGCGGTACGCATATTTTTAGATGAGGTAAAACCTCTGGATTCGCGTCACCGTTACCGTCTGGGGCGAGACGCAGCCGGCTGCCGCGCTCGCCCCATTTGATTATAAACCTTAATTCACATGTTCACAGTCTACTTTGGAGTGAAGAAGTTTACTGACTGAACAAAAAATATTGCATCATCTGTGTTCGTTCAGTATTTGATTGCCAGTCGCCATACTTACTGATTTTGAATTGATTTATTACTAAACTCTAACGCGCCAAAATAAGTTTTTACTTCTGTCGGCACTCCCGGAGTGCAACCCGATTTTTAACCGACTTTATCAAAAAGGAGGAGGTTTTCAATTCGTCGGGATCTTTTTTTAAATTTTTTTTTAAAATTTTTATTATGTATGTTCACCGATTTGGAAAATTCTTTTTTTGTTTAAAAGGGTATACTTCACAGGTGGTCCCATATAAATTTTATCAAAATCGGACGAGCTGAAATATAAACCAAAATCTAAAAATTGTATACATCGATGATGTTTTCATGTACTTTCATACCTGTCTCATTGGAGCGTTGCGTTTATTTGGCCTACCCGAATTATATATATACAAAATACATCTACTTTCCTTTAAAAATGTATTATAGGCTCAAATTTAATACAATGAAGTCGGTTTTCTTTTTAGTTTTTAAAACGTCAATCTCATTGTCAAACTTAAGAGCCAGGGTAAGTAGAGATCTGAGAGAAACCTATTTAAGTAATATCTATCGAAATTGGTTAAGTTCCTACGACGTGAATAACAAACATCAAAACATCGAAAGTTTAGCATTTATAATAATGTGATTTAACGGTACATCTAGTATTATTGTTATTATTAATACACTTTTGAAGTAATATTATTGTGCCGCAAAATACGAATGATATCTGGAAAAGTTATGATAATCGGGTATGTTTATTGTTCGATTGTGTGGAATCTGAATTTGCATTATTTTTGTATTGTAATGCCAACGATGATATATGAGTTCGATTATTTTACGATAATAGGTTGAGAGTTGAAAGGATTTTTAGCTGTATTTTCAGGCATGTTATGATAATCAGTTACAAGTTATCGCGTTGTTTGCTGTAATAGCTTGCTATGTAGGTACACTGATAGATAGATACTTCTCTTTCAAAATAAATAACGAAATTCATTTGACTGGCCTATCAGCTCGAGAAGTTCGATTCCCTCCCAAGATAAACATTAGTATGGCGAATTTTAATGTTTGATCTGTGACTGAGTGTTTCAAAGTATATCATAAGTAATACTTTGAAATTATAATAGTTTTGAACATAATTTTAGTTTACAGTTTATCTCGTGAACAAGGCGCATGCAACTATGCCGAAGAATCGGGTGACATTAAAACTCACATATCATGATACATATACCGTTTTGAGTGAAAATTATTTTATAAGTATTTATTTATAAATTATTGTACGTCATCTAGTCACCATAATACAATTTATACATAGTTTGGGGCTAGATAGTGTTGTGTGCATTGGCCACTAATATTTGTTTATATATATTTTTCAGGAAAAATAAAAACCAAGTGCTACGTACTAAAATAACTGGTAGTCTCAGCTCTAATGCAAGCCTGTATCTAAATTCAGAAGTTTGACGATATGTGACGAGATGCGCATGTCAGTGAATATGCCAAAGCTGGAGCTCATCACCAAGACACAGGCATAATTTTTGAACATATCTGCGGTAACCAACAAAGATGCATTCTTTTTTATCTATACCTAGTAAATAAAAAACTTTACAATATAATATAATGATGTATGTATATTTTATTGTCCTATGTTTTTAGATGTAGATAGGTACCTCCGAAACCAACTATACCTATATTTCTGCACCAACTTGACTATAAACAAACCTCATTCAGCAAGGATATCATGCAACAACGTAACGGATGGTTGTTAACTTATTGAAATTATTTTACTGAACAGGCATTTTAAACAGTTTAGGGCGTATTTCAGAACAAAACTTAAACTCAGATCGAAAACAATTTTTTTTAGTCAACATTTCATAAAAAAACTGATAGAGTTGAGAAGTTGTAAATGAGATGCAAATAATAGCAATATACATTCTACATTTTAGGAAACACAGGCTCACGGGCTCACGGTTCGCACAACCGCAAACCGTGAGTGCGAGCGTAAGCAAGCTAACCGCGAATCAAACATACTCTGATGAAGATTAGATGATTTGAAACAGTGTCAATGCCTCCATCGACTTTAGGCGCAGCGCAAACGTAGACACTTTTTGTTGCCGACACGGCACACCATCACAGGGAACCGTAGTTGCTGTGTCTTGTGGCGGTGATCGGACACAGTCGCCCGTTGCTACTACTGGCCACTGGTATTCGTTGCTTGTTTCTCTCAGTCTCACGACGGACGTCGATGAAGAAACTCATTGCAATTGTTACGAAATTTGTTAATGTTGCTTGTGTCTTCAACTGACAACATTCTGTTTCCAGTTACCGACACCGAACACTTTTCAATCGTCAATGAGTAAGTGTTAAGTGGGAGCAACCGGACACAAAAAATGTTTACGTATGCGCGAGTGGATGATTTCATACTGGTTCAATAGAAATCAAATATTCATCGGTAGCTTGTATCTGACACAAGACACAAAAGTGTTCACGTTTGCGCCCTGCCATACTATAACGTTTGAGGCCCCGTCATCTTTCTTGGTTTCTTTCTTGGTTTATAATGGCATCTGCCTAGATGACAATTCTGCCAATGTCACGTGAATATTTTGAAAATATCGTGACAAAGTCGTAGTCGATCTCTGCTGAGACGCAGAAGTTCGCGGGTTCGATTTCCGCCGCGGGACAAATGTTTGTATGATCTGCAAGTATTTGTCTCGGGTCTGGGAGTTTCTATATATAATATGTATGTATTTAAATTAAAAATAGTATATAAGTAGTATATCAGTCACTTGGTTCCCATAACACAAGCTCTGCTTACATTGAGGCCAGATGATGCTGTGTGAAATGTCTGGCTATATTATTACGATAATTTGTCTATTCAAAACGTCATTCTGAAATGACCTCTTAGAATTTTCTTGGATTTGACGTCGTTCAAATAACAAAGCAATTAGTTAGGTTGGCGCCAACAGAATTGAGGCCAATATCACACTATTACCTAAATTGTCTACACCTCAAAGTAGTATACAAAGTTACAAAGCTACAGTTTATTGATTAAAATGTCGTAAGGAGAATCCCTGTTATCATTCAAAATTATAATAGAAATGTTTTTTATCAGATTTTTTTTCTCACTTTCCTGCAATATATAGGAGTGATTTCGTGAAATGGGATGAAAGTGTGTAAAGGAAGCCGGGGAAGCGCCCGCTATTTGATTTTACCAATGAGCTGTTGCTTATTACCAAGGTACTAACTGCTGTAAGGCTCGCTAGTTTTTTTTATTATAGATAGACCTAATCATAGACGTTTGTCCACGATCTCGCCTGGTAAGATAAGCGACGATGCGGCCAACGATGATGCATGAAGGTCTAGAAGACACCAGGAAAGATAGATGACGGTAAAGTAGAAAAACAGATAGATAGAAAAGTATTATAAAAGAAAAGTATTTCAATCCTTTACTGTATGTACGCATAATAAATGTTGGAAGCAAAGCGCTTTGTTCATCATGTGAACTTCGTTAAGCGTTGGTGAAGCTTAAACATCCTCACATCGTCGGATACCACAGCACCTGGGTCGAGCGGCCGCCGTCGCTATTGCAGCAGCAGAGTGACGCCCTCGGGATGAGGTACTGTAGCGAACGTAACTGAAACTGGCCTGACAGCTCAGTTGCTAGTAACTCCTCTTGCCCTGTTGGTTATGGACTGGATCCCCTGGAATCCCCCCTGGAAGTAGTCGTCTAAGTAGTCTTCTTTAACTGGCATTTTAGTATTTCTGTATTCAAGCGAGTCAGTTAAAAGCATATCCATTTAGACCTTGATCTATATACACGTCTGTCAAAAGTAACTTACATACGACACTGGTACCGTAGTAACTCATACGTCACATGTGCATAGCGCAGCGTGGCGCATTCGCGATGCAATATTAAAGTGTTATCCATCACGCCCACAAATCCGGTTAGAACTTAACTTTCCAAAAAGTGCTAACCGCCATATGACGATCGTGTAATACGAACTGTGACTTATTAAAAAGTAAAAGTCAAAAATATCTTTATTCAAGACAATCACAAGGATCACTTTAAAACAGCCGACGCAAATGTTTAACGTGAGTTGTCTGTGTATGGTGTTTCTGCCTCTGGCATTGTAGCTCCCAAACGGATGAACTTAATCTCGAGTTTTCTGATATTTTTTGTTGATGTTTGATTCTTGCAAAATCATTAAATTAACAGGATACCAAATTGCAATTGATTTGCAATTTGGTATCCTATTAATTTAATGATTTTGCAAGAATAATAAGAATGATCAATTTATTAGTAAATTGGCAAGTTACATGTCACTTCTGGATTTATTAAATAAAAGCTATGCTAACACAGGTTATAATAATAAATGAATTACAAAGCATTTCTAAAATATGAACAATATCAAAATGAAATAAAGTTGTTCCAGTTTGCAAGTAAATTCTGAGCCATATATAATTCTGAGCCACGTATAATGTTGAAAGATTTTAGACAGGTAACAGTGAAAGAGGCCTTTGCCCAACAATGGGATGATCTATAGTCATAGCAATAAATTTTCAGTAATATTAAATAAAATAATAGATAGATACATACTTACTTAATAAATATTGACTGTTAAAATATTGAGAACAAAAAAAAATAAGTAAAAAATATATTATTAATAATAAATTTTAAATAAATGCTATCTTATTACTAATAAATGTATGTATCTAATCTAAACTAATCAAGGATTTTAAATGTATAAACATTAGAATCAGTGTTGCTATAGGAGGCTAAAATAAATAAATAAAAAAAAAACAGTGAAAGAAGGATATTCAACACCGACGATCCCTGCGCCACACCTATCACCGTGCCGAAATCAAATCAGACCTAGTCTCACCTCTATCACCCACCACCATTTGATAACGGTTTCGAAGAAGGTCCGTCAAAATGGAATGTGCTTGACTATTGAAGCCGTAGTACTGAAGCTTGGACGAGAAGACGCTGTGATCAGCGCCGTCGAATGCTTTTGACAAATTGCAACACACAAGTTAAACTTGCCGCCTTGCCTCGCAAGCCTCCAGCACACGTCGGTTAACCTCACGAGTGACGTCGTCGAGCAGCCGGACCAGTAAGCGTACTGGCGCTCAGACACCTGTTGCCGTTAAGTACACAGTAAGATAGAGTATTCGGGTGCCGTAAACATGGTCAATCTCAAGGGTGTAAGAGCCGCGTTCACTTGCGACAGCTGAGCGCCAGGCGCACCGCACGCAGCGGCAGCTCCCACGAACCTAGGGCGAGTGGAATCGTATAATCTGTACCAAGTCCGGCCGTCATGGTAGCAGCCGTAGTTTTTTGAAACATGCTCTATTTTAGTAATAGTCTGGGTTCCCATCGGTTTTCGGTCCGCTGACCGTTTAATAATCTAGACGGTTTTCTATTTGGCACACATATGTATTTTGTTGTACATGTAACAAAATATATAACAAAACCATCTATGCTTCTCCTTCTATATCTAATAATACCGACATCAAGATAGGCGCTAAAAGGTCAGCTCAAAGCCGCTAAGTAATCATGCAGACCTTCTCATGTGATGAACGTCAAAAACATCACGCAAATTGTGAATTACTGTCGAGAGAATAACGAGAATACTGCGAATAGCCCTAAGCAAGGTACGGGCACAGAATACCGTAGAATGCACGAAAAGTTATTTCTCTTTTGTATAGGTTTACTTACACTATTGGCGTAACCCAAATTAGTCTTATCCTCCGCACCGAAAACTCGCCACTTTTCCCTGTTCTTTGCAGTCTCAGATTCTGAAGCTTTGACTCTGACCTTAATGGAGGAAAACCAGCTACTAGAGAAGAAAGATCTCCGAAAAATTCTGGGTATAGGTTTACCGTTTATATTATTTGCGATTGTGTCTGTTATTTTATTTTATTTTAATTATCTTATTTTTAACTTTTAAGAAAATAGGTACATAAAAAGACTAATATAATTATAATTATACATACTTACTGGTAGTACATATATTATAATTATCACTCAAAACGGGATATTTACCATGATATATGAGTTTTTCTGCTTCCCGATATTTCGGCACAGTTGCATGCGCCATGATCACGAGATAAACTGACATACATATAATAAAGACAGTAAACCTATACCCAGAATAGTACATATATAGTTGATGGAGTAAGTAAATACCTAATGTCCATTACAAAACACCTCAATTAGATTCCAAAATAAAAAGTAACCTAAAGCAAAAAACTTTTCACAAATCGATATGATATGTGCCAAGAGCACGAAAGGAGCTTCTGCAACGTACTTTAATCTTACCAGACCAGACTGGTTCGAAAATACTAGTGATATAAGAAGAAGAAATTGAGGTCATAAATTGATAAATTGACAAAAGACAGAATGTAAATAAGCGTATAAGCTATGCATCGGGTTAGTAAAAACAGAATTACGTATACTTCTCTCTAAAAGCTAAAGAAACTTACAAGCAACTAAAACTGTTGGTATAACAACGAATTAAGCACCCTCCAACATCAGAGCCTCATGGCAGGCATCACGAGTGTAAATATGACGTGTATTCAAAACCACTTGGCATTAAAGCTCATTTTACATTGTATGCTACTCCAAAGTGAGCCAGGCAGGTACAGGTCTGACACGGGCATTATATTGTTCTCAAGTTGAGCTATGTTCAGAATTTGATGCTTAGGCTTAGTTATACTAGAAGATCAGAAACATATCAAAGTGATGCAGTATAGTTTCATCAGCATCATCGCCCTCAACATCTCTCAACATGTTCGTCTCTGAATAAACAGTATAATAATAATAATTCATAATAATAATGCCCGCCATTTCACACTGCATCATCTGGCCCCAAAGTAAGCATAGCTTATGTTATAGGTACCACATGACTGATATACTACTTATGTACTTTATTTTTCCTTGTTAATACATATTATACATAGAAACACCCTGACCCGAGACAAATACTTGCAGATCATACAAACATTTGTCCCGCGGCGGGAATCGAACCCGCAACCATCTACGTCTGAGCCGGACATTGCGCTTTGCCCATTGCGCTACAGAGGTCGTCAGTATACTCGTTTGAAATACCTACGAAGCCTTTTACGCTATTGAGTACTTAAACATTTTTCAAAATTCGAATACATCACTGGAAAGTCACAGAAAAGCATATTTTTATTACATATTTTAATCCCGCTATTTTGATTAAAAAACTACTACTACTGAACCGAATACGGAAAATAAAAATAAAATTCACATAAAAAAAAATCTAATCAGTTAATAAATGACGGAGTTATGAGGCAACAAACATACAAAAAAATGCAACCGAATTGAGAACCTCCTCCTTTTTTGCAGTCGGTTAATAATAATTACTTCCCATTGGCAAAATAAGACAAAAAACTACAAGGTTTTATTTTCATCATGATTATAGCCAACACATTATTAGCGTTGTAAGAAATGTGCGTAAAGTACTTTTAGATGTGGCATTATTATTAAAGCTTTGGGACGTTCAAATAACCGCGGTCGGCCCCCTGATATTAGTGTGCGTTAGGTAAAAATATAAGACGAGTTAACTTTAAAATTAGAATAAAAAAACACGAAGTAATGACGCCCGCTCCAATAAATGAAATGAAAGGCTTCAATTAAAAAAAGCGACGAATTGGAATTAAAACCTACGAGTAAATTGGTTCGTTAGAGGCAAAATAATTAATAGCCAGAAAAAAGTTAACTAAGAGAAATTACAAAATTGAACTTACATTTTACTTAAAGAAACCTGAAGTAGAAAAGAAAAGTTATTTCAGTCATTGGTGGCAATTCGGTTGGTTCATTTCTAAAATTAGAAATTGGCTCAAATATATATTAGTTAGTCATAGCATTTTTTTTTTTTTTTTTTTTTTTTTTTTTTAACCTAATTAGTATATTTCTACAATTATTGGTTTTTTATTACTGATTGGACGAACATTGGTACCCAAGCTAGGATCGGTGTCCTGTGATATGGTGTACCAACGCCCACCGCCGGACGATTTGTTTGAGGGTAGTAATATTCATTACTAATACATTTATTGCTAATACATTAGATAATTATATAAATTCAATTCAATTACAAATAGTACAACATTTCAAGATATTTAATTTTCCTATGATGATTAATTAAAAAAAATAGGAATTCTTATCAATAAATTACAATATAAAAATTAAAATTATATAAAATTAAAATTAAAGCAGGAATTAAAATTAAAGAGGCATTGATTTTTTAATTCCAGAATAATAAAATTGTAAACGAATGATGTATTATTAATATAAATGGTGAGTATTATTATGTTAAGGCAATTAAAAGGTTTTCAGTCGAGTCGTAGTCAAGATCAAGAAGCCAATCCTTAACAGTTCGTTTGCATTCGAAGTGAGAAAGGCAATATAATTTCAGGGTTTTGTTCAATTTTGAAAATAGGTATGATTTCATATAGTACCCGCTGTCTTGCAAACGAGGTGTTAATTTTGGTGAAGTTGCACTTGAAAAGTCTTGGTAGAGTATCTTGGATAGGGTCATAATTAAGTGTTCGGTGGCAAAGAAGTGTGGTCCGTGAGGTAACAGAATCAATCTGAGGTATCCAACTTAACTGACTATCCAAAGTGACTCCTAGATACCTACATGTAGACACTTGCTCCAAATACAGACAGTTACAAACATTTAAAGTATTGCTGGGTTTAATGCAGGTATGAGCCTGAATTTTAAGAGATGGTGATTTATTTTTTTGTATGGAAAAAGCAATATATTTCGTTTTATCAAAGTTAAGTGTTAAGAGGTTTTTGCGGAGCCAAGAGATAACGCTATGGAGACTATATTCAGCAGAGTTCTGTACTTGCTCCCAAGATTCTCCCTCAAAAACCAGAGCTGTGTCATCGGCGAAGGTGAAGATGTGGCCATTAGGGGGGGTGAATAGACACAGTTCATTGATGAATATTAAAAACAGAGTCGGGCCTAAGATGCTTCCTTGAGGAACGCCGTAGACTACTGCTTCGTCTTCGCTTACTCTTTTGTCGATAGAGACACACTGGGTTCTATCAGATAGGTAGCTTTTGATCAGATCTAGTGGAATTCCTCTAATACCAAGATTCTCTAGCTTTTCCGCGAGAATGGGTATCGAGACAGTGTCAAAAGCCTTTGCCAGGTCCAGAAACAGTGCAACGCATTTTTTGCGTTTGTCCACATGCTCAACAATAAAGTCGATAAGACCTGAAACCGCCATTTCCGTAGATTTTTTTGCCCTAAAACCGTATTGGGAGTTGGCGAGTAGGTTTTGGCTTGCAAGGTAGTTCATAAGTCTCTTGTTGAGCAATTTTTCTATTACTTTGGACAATGCAGGAAGAATTGATATTGGTCTGTAGTTGTTGACACTGTCTTTTGATCCACCCTTGTGAACAGGGAGAATAATGGATTTTTTAAATGCCTCGGGGAAAACACCATGCTCAAAGCTCAGGTTTATGATGTGTGTCAATGGAGGGACGATAGCATCCTTAGCCAGTTTCAGTAGTCTTGATGTGATTCCGTCCCAACCAGAAGCACTGTCATTTTTAAGACTCAGGATAGTGCGTTCAACTTCACTCTGGTCAACCTCAAGCAAAACAAATGAATTACTATGAAACTGAGTTTTAATCTCACTACAAATATTGTTGATTTCAGCAGAAATTTCAGCAGCATTTGTAAAAGCTATTCGGTTGGTACCATCCTAACTAAATAAGGAACGCTTAATTCAATTAGATATTTCAGTTAGAACTAAATTGGGATAAGTTGGTAATAGCAGAATACCAAAGTTTCATTTGACAGTTCTAAACCTAATTTTAGCTAAAATTTGTTACGTTGGTGCCAACATAATTCAGGACATTGTCTATTTATGTTAATAGTTACGTTTGAAAAACTAAAAGACTTCATTGAATTAAATTTGAGCCATTAAAATTATAACCGAATTAGGAACCTCCTTGTTTCAAAGTCAGTTAAAAACAGTTTGTTAGTGAAATTCAGATACCATCCACAAGCATTTTGCATGATGGCTTCAGCCTAATACAATTACGCTAATATCAGCAATTTCATTTTAGAATTTACTTTGCATCTCTAAACAAGGCTTTTATGAGCTTTTTGCTCGTAACATTATACACCAAATATGTTGAAAACGCCTCAGGGGATTCCATTGTAACGATGGGCCTCGTCAAGGTGACGTGTATTCAAAACTTCCACTCAATTTTCATTGAAACGCGTCACGTTCTCACAATAAATGTCAAGTCCCGTGGCTGCCACAGTGGAAGCGATATGTAGTGGTTATATGCAGGTATACTGAATAGGGAGTATGATATGGAAAGCTTTGTTACATCTATATACTAGCTGTTGCCAGCGACTTCGCCCGCATATTTTATTGAAAGGAATTGTAGCTTAAATCCTTCCCCAGGATGCAATTTATCTCCTTGCCAAATTTTATTGATAAGTTACAAGCCCTCACCCATTAAAAAGTTTCCATACAAACATTCAGACCCCATTATACTCCTTTTTGAGAGTTATTTTGAAAAATCCTGAAACACGTGTCCATTTATTTTGCATTTTAAGTATCCAAACTAAGTTTCTAAGAATTCACATCACGCGTTAAAAATTTCCCATACAAACTTTGACACCCCATTTTACTCCCTAGTTAGGGTTATTTTGAAAAATCCTGAAACACATTTTTTTCAGTTTTTTTTATTTTAAAACTTAACTACTGAACCGATTTTTATGAAATTTAAATGGGACCATTTTGGAAGTATATCGTTTCACATCAAATCAGATTTTTTTAAATCGGTTCATAAATGACGGAGTTATGAGGTAACAAACATAAAAAAACAGTCGAATTGAGAACCTCCTCCTTTTATGAAGTCGGTTAAAAAGCGTCTGTTACAAAGGATATGTAAGTAAATTTGGTAGCAAGAAAAGCACTTTTGTATTTATATAAAACCTCAATGCATTTACCACGTGCTCAGCTTAATAAAGGAAAACATCGTTAACCATACCCAAAATCTCTGTTCTACCAAGAGAATCCCTACATTAGAGTTAGGAAAAAGCCGACTAAGTACAACATCAAACTGTTTTATATACCTACTTGTACAAACGAAACAAAACGGTTATACGACCTCTTTGATAGTGTGCGCTTGGAACATGGTCAGCCGGTCACTTGTATTGCGATTTATCACATTTTGAGTCCCAGTGGGCGAGCACTATTCGGACGTTTTTATAACCAGCGACTAAGAGATGGTATAAGTTTTAAGACTTTGTCTGATCTGTCTGCTTACCCAAACTTGTATGCACGGCCCTTAGAACTAAGAACTAATTGTTAGTAGTAATTTTGAATACCTTATCTTATTCCAGGATAATTATGAAATTGGGTAAATATACACGCCCCTGCTCTAACCCGACTCGGGATCCGTAACAAAATTGGCAAGGATCATACAAAAAAGTGAGACCAGACGGTTTTCTTGGTGGATTCTTCTTGAACAAGGGTTATGAGGAACCGGCAACTAGATTCACTAGCATGTAAGAAGACGATTCAAAGAGGTCCTTGTGATATTATTGAATAAAAAATGTTTTGATTTGATTTGTTCTGTGCTGTATTGTTTATTTAAGCTTTAATGTAAACAAACGTTCTACCTAATTCTATCTACGTTTGGTCCGGTCCGTTTTGAACAAACAACAGCGTAGACCTCCGTGCACCTACCTAGTTCCTCAGCTACCTACTTTGTGTGTTAGTTGTCTTTTCTTGTTTTTTTATGTAATTTTTTTTTTCTTTTAGAATTAGTTGTTATGTTTATTCTTTTATTTTTGTACCTTATAGTGTGTCTGTGTGATGTTGTCTCAAAAACTATCTAAGGAGTTTTGTATTCGATGTAACGCTTTGATATTTTTGTAATGTTACTTGTTTTTTATTGAATTTGAAACTTGAGCTTGATCTGTAAACTAGAGTCAATAAATTGCCCAAGTGCATGTGACCACGCAGTTAAGGCTTCCGAAGTAAGTAAAGATAACTGACTAGTGGTCAGTTCGCAGACCAATAAAATATTTGACGACCTCTGTGGTGCAGTGGGCTTAGGTCCGGCTGAGACACAAAAGGTTGCGGGTTCGATTCCCGCCGCGGGACAAATGTTTGTATGATCTACAAGTATTTGTCTCGGCTCTGGGTGTGTCTATGTGTAATATGTATGTAATTAGAAAAAAATAAGGTATATAAGTAATATATAAGTCATGTGGTACCCATAACACAAGCTCTGCTTACTTTGGGGCCAGATGATGCTGTGTGAAATGTCCGGTATTATTATTATTATTATTATATCATTATAGTTATCAAATTAAAAGAATTTAGTATGGAGTTTAGTATCATGATTTGTTACGGTTTACAAATTAAGCTGTTATTCATAATCAAGTAAAGCGATATTGTAATATTTCAAAAACTTTATAAGTAACACGACCAAACCGATGCGCTGTTAGGGGAAATTAAATCAATGCAGTCGATTTGGTTTGGGATCGAATCCAGTAGCCATTCTTATCCTAACTGAGTTCGAAAGCCTTCACTGTGCGATGTCTGATAAGCCCTTGGCCAATTACTTAATTTATTTTCTAATGTATCCGACATACTGGCTTTCACTGATTTAACTTACAAACCTGGCATCTAAAAAGCTTTATTCAAATTCTAGCTAGAATTACTGTGTTGTTATTTCAAAACGCTTTTTGATAGAGGCCAGCATTTTTTTGCTTTGATAATCTAATACCAACCTCTCTTGGAAAATGGGTTGATACCATCTGACGGCCAAATCTACCAGCGCGCGCGCTTATTGGTCAAATTAAGCGCGCTTCCTATTATAACTAAGAACACACTTCTGTCCCTTTTCACGGAATAACTCCCAAAGATTGCAGGGAAATGAGAGGAAAGATCTAGAATCTAGATCTAGAAATACGAGTAGGTATTATCTTATCTTATGATAGTTTTTTATTACACGCGAATATTAGATTTCATTTTATCCTTCGATAATCCTTGATTCAAACTATGATAGTAGGGCCAGTTCAAACAAGAGTTTATCCTAATTAATTACTAAAATGTAAATCCGGGAATAAAATATGAAGTTTGAAACTCTGATCTGAAACTTCTCAATAGAATATTCACTCATCAATATTATAGTTCGTAGCCCCACAGTTTTACCCCGACTGGGTCATATATTATAGCACTTTTCAGCACAACGCTGTCATTCTACTTGAAGGTTTGTTTGGAATAATAAACGAACGAACTTTGCTAAATAAAATCTGCCACCGGAATTCAGTCGAAAATTCAGCCGGTAGACATTTTGTTTTGTAATATTCGTTTGGATTGGTTTCGCAATATGCGCATTCTCGCTAACACGTAGACAATTTTCAATGAGAAATACTCGTAGAACACCTGTACGTCGTTTATGCTATTCTGATACTATCAAAACGGGACTAATGGGACGGGACTAATGTTTGTATGATCTGCAAGTATTTGTCTCGGGTCTGGGTGTTTCTAAGTATAATATGTATGTATTTACAAAAAAAAGTATATAAGTAGTATGTCAGTCATGTGGTACCCATAACACAAGCTCTGCTTACTTTGGGGCCAGATGATGTTTTGTGAAATGTCCGGTATTATTATTATTATTATTATTTATTAACTTTCCGTTACTATTGATAAATTGGTATTACGGAAGGTTGCTGTTGATCGTAAGACATGCTGTCATACGAATACAATCTAAGATAGGAAACGATCATACGTTATTCTCATCCACATAATAATGCCTATCGCTAATCGAAACTGATAGAAATTGAATATATTAACAGTTCCATAATCGCAATGTGGTTCAAATATTCAGTAAAAACTACGCTGTTATTATCGACGCAATGCTGAAGCAAACCTGATATGTGCATTGATAAACTTCGACGGATAAGAACAAGGATTATCGAGCAACTTGCATTATCCAAGCAAGAGTTGTACAACAGAATAAGTAACTAGCTCCTTTTAATTATGTAGACAAAGCAGTTCTTACTGATGCCTGTGGGGCGATCGCGCTATTTGCCAAAGTAATTGCCATTGAACGGATAGGTTTTGGTAAAGGTTTGGATATGGCAAATCTAAATTTCAAAATGGTACCGCGCTATTCCTAAACGATTTATTAGTTGATTTTACCAATCGAACAAATTTATAAATAGAAATACCTAGTATTAGGTACTCTATGCACAGACTAATAATCCTATTAGTAAATCAAAATCCTAGTACTAAATCAAAATCATTCGTTTGAAAGCACTCTCAAAAATAAAGCGCAACGTTTGATCAACGTATAATCCAAATTAGAGCTAAATCGTTTCCGTTCTGGTGATAAGCGCGGTACGAAATATATTAATAAATAATAGTTTAAAAAAAAAGAAAGTTCAGTTAGAAAACCAAACTGAAAAATAGAAAATAAATTTTAATTTGGTTTTCTATATAAAGCGTGTTTTTTAGTTTTTTTAAACTATTATTTATTTTTTACTTTTTAGTTTTAGGATAACCGGATATTTAAAAAAAAATTATGATTTTTTTTAAATTTTTATTCGAATTATTGCATTGTCATCGGTCTTTGACAGGTGTGCAAAATTTAAATTTGAAAAAATTGAAATCTGGCCGTTTAATGTGGGTCAAAATCGCGTCCTAAGGAGTCGGTTACATACAAACATACAAACATACTAACATACATACAAGTGAAGCTAATATAAAGCGTATAAAAATAACGTTTTGACTTTGGTTTAGCTTTGTTTCGGACGTTCAAAATTACCGCGTTCAGCCCCCAGGTTTCTAAATGAAATCATTCTTGAGTAGTATCCGTCAGTTGACTTCTCATAGAAAATTAAGAAGGTTCGTTTCTATTCTCATAAAACTGACTGACGGCTTTAACTGACGGCTGCTACAAGTGACAACTAAGTAGGTTTACAACTCTAACAGTCACCGTGTGGTTTTTTAGTCCCTATGTGAACTTGCTTGTTTTGTTAGGGTTACATTCAACCTACAAACATAATATAACGGTCAGCGAATTTGCATTGCATTACTACGTGCCAGTGTTCTAGACACGAATCTATTTTGTAACGACCTGGATAGACTGGATTATCAAATACAATAATCCAGTTAGAAATACATTAGTTTATTTAATTATTTTTTTTAATATTCTGTTAAAAAAATCTAGCAATAAAATGAATATGTAGGTAATTAAATAGAACTTTGTTTATTTCCAAGATACGCGTACTCTGGGGGTTTTTGTGTCTGAAACCAGGATTAGGTAGGTATGGTGTATCTCATCTTGTAATTCCTCCGTCTGTGGAAGCCGAAAAGTAAATTAGATTCCAGTGAATGGCCCAACCGCAGTCTGCGCCCTGATTAAAACTAGCGACAAGGAAAGATCACTCACATCATTCACAACATTACATTTCGAAATTACGAGAGGGTCGGGAGTTCGGGACCCTTTTGATCAAATTTAAATAACACGTATCTGTATTAGGTACTACTGTTATCACAATAACAGTACAAAACAATATGATAAAGTGTGTTTTTATGTTACTTTAATAAAGAAATTCCAAACTATTCAAAAACGTCGATGTTTTTATTTAATTCACTGTCTTTATAAACGGTTGCACCCATTCTCACCACACTTATGATTAGCTGAAAATATTTAAAACCCAGCTACTAACTTTTAACGATTAATTAACCGACTAACAAATAAATATTATGACTTTCAAGTTCTCATCAAAGAGATGCCAAAATTTCCGCGTACTTTGAACTTTAGTAAATACCAATATAATTAATTACCCGTGAGATTATAAATAACTTTAATTGCCCCAATCCAAACAATCCTAAGTAAATATATTGGACCGGGAAGTTTGATTTCGATCTTAACTTACATTGATGATAGAAAGTCAGCGACAAAGGGATTTATTGGTACCGAAGCTGCAAAACCTTGGTATTGTTATCCCGATCATAACAAAGACAAAGTTAAATGCGAAAATAACTGGAAAACTTTTCAAAGGTTGCGATTTAGACGATAAAAATATCGTCTAATGTTTTTATTTTGACATACATTTCCATAGTCAACATAAATAGTTATATAAAAGTTTAAATAATTAATGGTTTATATGGAATAGTATACTACCTATTATACTAATTTCAAAGAGCTACTTAATTCTTGTGAAGGAAAACATATTATGCCACCCAATAATCTAACAAATATAATATAAATCCGAAAGTAACTCCGTCTGTCTGTCTGTTTGTTACGTTTTCACGAATAAACCGCTGAACCGATTTTGATGAATTTTGGTATAGAGATATATGGACCTTGGAGAAGAATATAGGCTACTTTTTATGTAGTACCACGCGTGCAAAGCCGCGGGCAGCAGCTAGTAGGTTTATAAATATAAAATTGCCATTCTATTGTTCTTACTTTTTGATTTGCTTAATATTAAGCCTGCATAGTGTGAATATCAGAGTAAAATTGTTTTCATTCGATTACTATAATATTCTAAATAAATAAAAATAAAACATTTCACTGTTTGGCCTTCAATTGTTTTACTATTCAGCTTTAAAGATAAATTTGGATACTTCGAACATTTTTAAGTAGTTTTTAATTACAAGTACCGAAGTGAAACTAATACAGCAGATTCAGCTCGCAACATCAACAATGCTGTGTTAGAAAAAGACACGGCTAATTCACGAGTTCTATCGCAAAGATAAAAATATCTATGAGATACGAAATAAATAATTATACTAAATCTTATAAAAACGAATATAATTTTTTTTTGGTACAAAACGACAATTTCATATTTTTTTATTATTGTTACCAAATACTTTATTATTATTACCAAAATTTTAAAAGCAATCAGCACCAACATTAGATTTTCTGTTCCGCGCATATCATTTAGCTCGTCGATTGATCCAGTTATTCTGTCGTGAGCTAATTTATAGCTGTTAATTTATAACGTAGCTATAAAGGTTCTTATAAATGTAGGCAGAAATTTTTAGAGCCGAGAAATATTTTTAAGCCGTGCCAGTAAAAACGATTTATAAATGTACCTATTTATACAGAAAGTGTAATAGGGTTAGGATAATGACTACGGGTTACAAGGGATGGATTAGGGAGCGATTATTTTTTGCTCGCTGCGTTGATTAGGCGCTCAGTCAAGCTAAATTAATGAAGCTTTGAGTTCGGAACAAATAAAACTGAATCGCGTAGCTTTTTTAAACCATTTTGAAAATCTACATAAACTGGAAGCTATTTTACTATAGAAAACCATTCGATCAGTCTCGTTGCGCAGCAAGCTGCAATTTATCAATGCCTTGGTAACTTTGTCGCTCTCCCACCGATAGCTTGTCTGAATTTCCTGATGCGTTTTTTTGGTTTCCTTTTTTCACAGAAAAACACCTTGAAAATACTTTTTACTCGAAATCAAATCAAAAAAATCAAAAAATGGCGAAAGTTTCACAAAATACAGTTCGTATACAGTTCAATTCATTGGGTGCATTTTGGAATTTAGGTACAAGTCCATATATTCAAAACAATTTTCTTGATCATAAAACAAGCAATATTATTATGTGGTTTAAAATGTCAACTTGAGCCGGTGAATGCGGGGAAACGAGTGTAATAATCTGCCAGCATACAAGCGACGCAATAAAACTCTGTTTAGTCTGAGGAGTAATAATAAAAAGGCTGTAGAGAATGCATTACTAACTATTTTAAATGTCTTTGTGGCGCGTAACGCTCGCACCTCGACTACACTACACCCTGATACATAGAGCGGGGCTATTTTGCGTACCGTTCCTATAGGAACTAGTCGGTCCGGCTGGCCGGACTACACAACCATACCATGGCAAGTACCGGTAAAATATGTCTGTATTAACAAAAAAAGTACCTATATATGTAGTATATCAGTCATTGTGCTTTCTTTTCATAGGCACCACCGCTTGGCACTACTCAACCGTACCACGGTTAAGTACCGGAACTAGTATTTACGTGGCATCGGCCTCTGAGCAGTCTTGAGATTCGCCAACACTTAAAGTTTACCTCGTCGACTTGCATTTTACCCACGTCCCCCGCTTGAGGTATATGAGCGGTCTTCTGCCTCTAAAACGTGATTTGCAGCATTCATTTAGGTTGTGTCTGCGACAACATCCTTGTCGCTTGTACTACAAGCTAGCTATATACAAGCTACAAGTCGCTGGTTAGTAAAGATTTGACATAGAAAATGTATAAGCAGCGACTTAATGTTTCCATAATTACTGTGGCAATAAGAAGCGACTTATGTAACCATAACCGGTTGGGGATTCGATTCCCTCCCAGGGCAAATATTTGTGTGATAAACAAGGGTGTTTGTTCTCTGCCTGGGTGTTATAAAGTATTTAGTGATTTATGGCATGTTCTCTATTAAGTATTGCGCGTGTTTATATATTATAAGTATAATCGCTCGACGCGTCCGTTTATTAGGTCTTCATTACAATGCTGCCTCTATGTAGGCTCAAAAGTATACTTTAACAGTATTCTATCAATCGTCTGATCACCATAGTACAAGCCATGCTTTGAATGGGGCTAGATAGATGCCGTTGTGTGCATTGTCCATCAGTATTTTTTTTAATGACACTGTGGCATTGAGTATAGATCCTTAACTTGTAATATACAAGTGGTAAGAAATAATGTAAGGTGTTTTGAGTAAGATCATATTTCTCCTTAACAATTCTTTCTGAGTTCATACTTCGCTCTAACCTCGGCTGTTATTACTTTGATGTTTTTCATATTGCATCTGTGTACAACCGTTAGAAACACATGCGCGCATATTGGCAATACAGCTTCTTTAAAGTGGCTTGTGGTTCGTTGTTTTATCCTTAAAGGATGGAATATTTTTTGACTTTCTTGTCTCACTGTTGGACAAATACTTGCTCATTTTCTTCCACTTGTCACGTATGTATCTTTGGGAATGTTCAAGCCATCACTATAATATTTAATTTATACAGATACACACCCACACACATCCTTACATAGATGCACATCCACACACACACACAACACACGCCATACAATAAGCACTTAACGAAATTACTTTTTAATAATAATAATAATGATGAATAATGATGGACATTTCACACAGCATCATCTGGCCCCAAATTAAGCAGAGCTATCAGTCATGTGGTACTTTTTTTTATGTAAATACAAATACAATTTTTTAACCTAGTTTAGTAATTAGGGCTAGTATAAAAAAATATTGTAACTACCTATTCTTGGAGAAAATAAATTTAATTTCCAGGGTTTTTACAAGACTTTGCTGTCTTGCTGTTGTACAAATTCATAGTCTCGTATATTTGAGGAAGCTTGTTCATGCCTTCGCAATAACTTTCAATTCAAAGTTATCCATTGATATTACGAGTAGTTAACTTAAACAAAGCAAATAAACGTTCACATATTATTAAATTTCAAAAGCTTTCACTTTGTAGTAGAACCATCCTCGTAAAAAAACGAAAACAAATACTTTTTGTAAAAACTACCGTTGAATAATTGACTACATTCCATTAAAAGACTTTAGTTTAGGTAGAAAACGGACAACGGTGCTTTTAAACTCATGTTCCACACCACTTCGAGCCGATGTGGTCTCGATATTCAAGGTATCACTGCGTACTGAAGTGCTAAAATTATTTGCATCTATATAGAAAATGTATACTGCGTAAAGTTTTTACTCAGTACACTGTAGTGCTTGTGACAGTTTTGACGTGATAACGTCTTATAAATCGATGAACGCCGGTTGCACGCCCGAAAAATCATGACTCATTGTCACGTTCCGTCTGAGCCGAGCGTGCAAACGAGAGCGCGGAACAAGCGATAGAGAGGCACGATCGGTTCATCAATGTTTTCTTAAGACGTTATCACGTAAAATTATCGTGCGTAAACCGACATTACAGGCAACCATTATTTTAGATGGAGTATACTTGCTCAACACATGTACCTTACTCGAGAAAGGTCTTTGGGCGGCAAACGGCAATGAAATTATCTGGTAGTATGAACAAGGGCTGACTTTTATATGATTTGTGCAGTAAATAATATTCTATATTTGGGATTGCTGTGTGAATGCGGCTAGTGTTCCACGCTGCCGCATTTAATTTTATTAATGGATTGATAATATCTTTTTAAAAGTTTTTCATATGAAACCAATATATCAACGAGTACTGTTGAACAGCATATTTATAGCATATATATTTGCAAACATACTCCTGATATTGCAAAACTATAATGATGTTTATAGACAATTTGTTTGTTAAAAATCTTAGTCGATGGTCAATTGTCAATTCTAAACGTCATCGCGGAATGGCCATCTAGAATTTTCTTGGGATTTCTCGGCGTTCATATTACATTGCACCCCACAATACACATATAATTCAATTGTCCATACCTTTCCCATGTAGTCACAATTTATTCATTAAAAATCCGCTAAAATAACTGAATAAAACATGCAAAAAAAGAAGTAAAAAATATTAAATTAGAAGAGCTTCATGAAACGACAAACAGAGAATCAACCAGATTCTTGTCAACACTTCTCGGACTTGGGTTAGGAAGTGTCAATGTCAATTTACCTTTTTTTTTATTTAAAACACTTAAACTACATAAACAAATATTTCAGTAGGTATTGTCGGAGACAAAGCGTCACTACGCCCCGCCACCACTGCTACGACGATAGTGGGGATCAGCGGTGGGGTACCGATCGGCTCCAAAAAGGCGCCGACGCATTCAATACACTTCAAGGAAGTAATCTAACTAGGCGCGCGTTCTTTAACCGTCCAATATACACCAGTCATACAGTCCACTTATTTAATTTACTGAGAAACCCCAACAGTATTGTTCCTTTAAACCTAAGGTTTGTCTGTCGTAAATTCACCTATTATGTTAAAAGTTTAAATCAAATCAAAATCAAAATAATTAATTGCGTAATATGGGTTTGTAACAGTTATTTTGTGATACATTTAAGAGCAGCCATAATCATTGTAGGTATTGGATAGAAACATATTTGAATTTGAATAAAATTACACCAAGATCCGTTTAGCTGTTTAGCCATAAAAACATAACAAACCGATAAATAGACAGACAGACAGATAGAAACAATTTCGAATTTACTATAAAGGGTGTTTTTTAGAGTTATACAAATTCAAAATGAAATAACACGATTTGATTTGATTTGACTCGAACCAAATTTGGCGTTGAAAAAGATGATCAACCTGTATATTGATTTCGGTCCATTCACCGAACCTATGACGCGCATAATGGTCACGCGTTTTCAACTCTTGCATAAGCTGGATGCGAACTGATTACGAGACAACTGGAGATTCTTCGTCTGTCATTTCATGGAGCAACATGGCTCTGCTAATTTAATATTTTTTACCCGTTTTATTGCATGTTTTATTCAGTAATCTTGGCGGATATTTAATAGATAAATTGTGGCTGAGGGGCGGGTATGGATAATTTGATTGCATGTGTATTGTGGTGCAGTGTGTGATTTGAACGACGAGGAGTCCCAAGAAAATTCTAGACGCCATTCCGCGTGTCGTCTAGAATTGACAACTGACCATCGACTAAGACTTATAACAAACAAACTGACTATAAACTATAAACACTTGACATTGGCAGAATTGACATTAGCATGTCACAGGCCATTAACGAAAAAAAAGAAGAAGAAGACAAGACAACTGTCAACGGTCAAATTGACAGTCTGTAGATATAATGTAGCCAGTTTAAAAACCAAACCTCTAAAAAACAGCCTTTATTAGTATGGAAGTATGGATACCCAAATAGTTGACAAACGTTTCTATGTAAAGCCTTCTTCTATCAAAAGTTAATCACTGTTTAAAATAGTGCCGTGCCATCCCTTTTTGTACGATAGTGACAAATAGTGACAGGGCGAATATTAATCAGTGTTTAGGCTGTGTTCGAGTTAAGAGGCTTTTATAAGTAAGGCTGTATGTTTATATGGAAGGTTACCTACGTTTTGTAGATACAATAAGTACTTACCTAAAACATTGTACCACAACTCCGGACCCTGAATAAATATTGGTAGATCAGCATGACATCAGCAAAATGGTTTGAACACACTCAGCTTTGAGATTGTTCTTGAAAATTCAACATAATTTTTACTAGTGAGTATGATCATTTTTATAGTTATAACTCTGCAGTGAAATTTTCTTTATCATAATAAACACTTACTTTTGTTTATACAACACTAGATGGCCCTACAGAAAAAATAAGAACGCGTTATCGTTACGTTTTGGACCTTCTTTATTTATCTTGCGATACCTAACCTGATAAAGAGATTTATAATATTAGTAGGATATCATGTCACTAGTTAATCTAATGTCTAAATCTAATGTAATGTGTTAATGTTTGGCAGCGATTGCTACATAGCGATAAAGCCGCCCATTGGACTACCGACTAGCAAAACATTGTTATTTCTTTTTCTACTTGTCCAATGTATATTATGGTGTGCAATCATCTATCTAATCTTTTACCTACTAAGAGTCGATAGACAAAGAGATATATTTAATGAATTTCGTGTTTTCAGGCGTAAACACGTTTGTACTCGTACGAATATATTACAGGAAAATGTGTTACAAAATAATATATCTTATATGATTCGTGAAATTGTAATATCCATCAAAAGACACGCTCGTCGCTCCTTCGCTACTTTTGTGAATGTGTCACTTTGATCATAACATCCTATGTATGTACTCATTGTACTTACTCTCTATATGCACAAAGCACTTATTACAACCAGTACAACGTACTCGCAGCTCTAATACCTAAATAGAGGAGCAGCTATTGTACTAGTGTATTGTCCCAAAGCTTGTTTAACTTTAATGAGCGCCCAAATACATAACTGTAACATTGTAACGACGTCGATTTATGCCATTGTTTTACATACATTTAACGTTTATTTAGTTGTGGTCACATACTTAATACCTACCTATAACTATTATTTAACTAAACTAAAGGTTAATTTATATATTTAGAGTTAAAACATAATTTGGTTTTAGTTTCTTTACTAGAACGCATGGCCTCATGTTGCTCTGCCCTCAGAAAGTTAACTGATATATTTGTAATGTACATATACCGCTACCTTGTATTATGTTTAGTAGAAAAGCTAGTGATAAGATACAAAAAAGCGCTAGGACAAGGACGAGTTTCTTGTCAGTTCTTCTCGAACTTGGGTTCGAGAGCACTTGGGCATTGGGATCTAAATTCATGTAGTATGTAAAACGTTTGACACTTTCAAACGTTTTACATCCTTGTTTTTAATAAAAATATTTTTGGCTTTTAGTTTTGATCTTTATGGATACAAATACGGATCTTTAATCGAGGCACAAGCACAATGACCTCAAAATGGTGTAATTTTTTACTCGAAAGTTTCCGTGTGTCAATTTTAGAATTGCAATGGTAGCAATGGTAAATTGGAACAGCAGTTAGCTGTTGTTCCAATTTACCATTGCTAAGGAAATAACGTAGTATTATAGAGGTAAATTTTAAGTAAAATATTTCCGCACACAAGCATTTTCTTAAAAAGGCGGTGAAAAGTTATAGCTTAACCATACAACGCTCGAGGCGCTACACAATACAGCTTTTATAAGATAACTGCAGGAAGTAAGGAGTACCACCGGAGCTATTCCAAGCCGAGTCCCTTTATGAGAGCTTTTATAGGTTTTCTATCCCCGCGCCTGTGCACTGTGCTAGTATAAAGTGCCCGTATTACACTGTTATGGGCTTAGAGGAGAAAACAGTGTATTAGGCTTTAAAATATGGAAAATATCTAACTAGACTGGAAATAACTTTGTAAAAAAGCAGCTGGTTAATGTTACGTTTGACGCGCTTTTTTCTAATATTTTTAATGGACAGACGTATGTGGGTGTGTTTCCACTGAAACAATAGAGAAATAAACCATTTAATTACTATTTATTATTACTTATTTAACACTTACTTTGACTAAGTGAATTCATTAATTAACATTTTCATAAATTAATAAGAAAACTAAACTAACGCCTAGTTGTAGACTGCATTACAGAAAATATTAGACAAAGTGTATTATTATTAACATACATACTAATTTATAAACACAGAGTTTATCAAACATGTGAAAAGCGTGACATTATTATGGTTAACATCTCTGGTACAATTAAATATCATGTGAAATTCTTGTTACATTAGATGCTTTATGTGGTAATGAATTGTTTGAGTAAAACCGCTACTCGCAACATTTTCTCGTTGAAACCCTTGAGAACAATCAAAGGGACGGAACTCGATGCTTGACATGCCAAATAACTTTATTTTCACCCCAGTTTTTATACGAGGACGTGACTTGAATTCGTATTTGATTGTGACGCAGCCCGCTCTAGTGTTTAGTGAAAACGTGCTCGGCTTACTTTTTAATGTAGTAAGCACAACCAGTAAAGTTTATCTACACTAAGGGCCGTATTTGAGAAAAAAACTCGAACTTAGATTTGTAAAGGCGATGTGTATGTACCCTATAAACTCCAAAACGGCTGGACCGAATTCGATAAAATTTTAAGGAAATCTTCAGATTGGCCTAGCGGGTGATCCTGTGAGATTTGGTACCAATCGGATGAACAGAACTTTTTTTTTGCATCAATCAAATTTGGTTTGGATATAGAATTTATCTTAGGAACGGACATAAGCTACTTTTAATGTATGGTATTCAATAAAATCACAAGGACCACATTGAATCGTCTTCTTACATGCTAGTGAATCTAGGTGCCGGTTCCTCAGTCTCAGTCGGTTGCCGGTCCCAGTTCTAGATGAATCCGGCAAGAAATTCGTCTAGTCTTAACACTTTTTGTATGAGCCTTACCAATTTTGTTACAGATGCCGAGTCGAGTCGAAGCAGATTCATCCCAAGCTTTTTTGTCATCCAAATAATATGATATTTTATAATTTGCTTGCCAATAGACAAATCTAACACGTCGCTTGGGACCTTGTTATAGAAGCGTACATTTTGCCCTTTAAAAGTTTTATTGTCTTTAGCGAGCTTAACTTTAGGGAATAAAAAATCAACTGATTTTCTATTCCCTAAAGTGATTTGATCAACTGATTATATATTCAACTATCTTAGTTCAGCAAGGGCCTACTATTATCAGTAGTTCTACGTAAAAGTGGATTGATTTCTACGAAACACAAATCCTAATATTCCCAAAATCACTTTAATAAATGGGTTCAAGCAACACATAATTTTGAGGTGCGCGTTAATAATATAAAGTCCTTTTATACCACATCGGTTGTTTGTGTACAGTAGGCAGGCCATAATAGCCCGTATGCCATTCCAAAGTGATTTTCCGTTGCCGAATCGAGAGAGATAAGATACATGGATACGTACTTGATGCGATGCCACACGTGGAAACATCACGTTGCTCGTCGAAGCCTTATTTCCTGTTTGGAACGGCTCAACGCTTGATCGAATTTCGCGATTGTTTATACTGTTTCTGGTTATTTGGTTGATATGCTGATTACCTTCACGTCAATACTAATAGCAGTCTGAATATTATTATTATTATTATTAAAACCTTTATTATCCATTGAATATCATATAGTACATTTTTCATTGATTATAAACATTAACAATAAACAATAATAATAGTCTTTCTAGTGTCAAAAGGGATCTTGCATTGAAGGTGTATATGTAGAGAAGCCGTCGCCGTCATTTCTTTGTAGTTGACGAAGAAGAAGAAATTCCTGCTGTAGATACACTTCGCTGTGTAAAGAATTTGTTAATTTCAATTTTATTGTTTTTAATTGGTTCTTTATAGTTTGGTTTCTTTGTTTGTCTAGGTTGTTTGTCTTCATCAGAAGAGTCTCTAGTATCTGGTTGATTTCTTTTATTTGAGTCTTTGTTTTTTAAAACTGTAATCTTGTCGTATTGTAGCACAGCTCTTTTTCCTAGTTCTCGTAGTTCTTTTACTTGTTCTTGCAGTTCTTTTCGTTTTTTTAGTACTTCTGCAGGGAAATCCTCTTTGATGTAGTATGATGTGTTTTCTAGTTTTGACTGTTTGTTTTTTAATAATTAAATTTTCTAACCCAATGTTGTAAAAGTAGCTACAATTGGTCTTATTTTTTCGCTTCGTTTTCCTAGCCTTCTAACTGATTCAATATCCATTAAATCACATTTTATCTTCATATTGTTTTTAATTATTTCTTGTATAAGTTGTTCTAAGTCATGATAACCGTTTTCTCGTTCATCACCCTAAATAAATCAGATTTTTTCTTGTAATGTATTTCCCGAAATAGTTTATTGAACTCTGTTGTTCTTAAATTTTTTCTTCTAAAATTTTATTTTTATTTTCCAAGCTCTTAAATTTCTCGTTGATGTTATTGTTGAGAGAAAGGGTGATATCTTTCATTGCTTTAATTTCTTTCCTTTGCGTGTCCATATTCCATATTGTTCCATTTTCAGATTTTGTAATGAACGCCCTCTATATATGATATAGCGTATATGATTAGGAGCACGTACGTAACGACGTCGATATTTACTTGTCAGCGTTGGTTCTGCGACTTTCACATAGATTCCGTTAACTACATAATTATATGAATGGTTGCTGACGTCGTTTTTTGCCTCTGTTTTAGGTCACTATTGACCTTTAGAAAATTCTGTTGTACATACGTTTTTCTAGGGTGTATCGATTAGAAAGTTCACTACGCAGAACGATAGCACTGATTTCGGCAGAATATTTAAGTTCTGAGACGGATATGGTTACGAAATGCAAGTCCAATTAGCGTCATATCACTTTTGTTTAGTTTTTACTACATACATAAAAAATACACTAATTATTGATTAATTATGGCCGAATTTCGATCAGTGGGCGACCACTACTATTGTTAAATACATGTGACACAATGGAGCTACCGTTAAAAAGACCTATATAGAGACCAGTTGATCCAGACCAGTGCTGGTGTCTATTTGTTTCATAGGCTTTTAGTTATTGATTTATTATTTCATCATCATTATCAGCCCGTGTCAATCTACTACTGGATATAGGCTTTTACTATGGCGTGCCACTGAAATCGATCCTCAGCACTGCTCCAATCCCTGCCCGCTGCCTTACGAATATCATCGCCCCACATAGCGACACGCGGCCTCCACTCAAGAACTAGCCTGCCCAAAGGCCATCGGTTCTGCTGTATAAGTGACCTGCCAACTGCCACTTCTTCTTGATAATTCGCTAAGCAGTGACATTGGTTTTCTGGTGAATAACTTCGCCGGGACGAAGTTATTCAATTTATTATTTATTATCAATTATTACTTGTCAAAAACCCTTATAATGTGTTAGCGAAAATCATTTCAATGTTTTTATAATAAAAACTTCAAAATTGGTTGAATTCAATGAGATTGAGTTCGATGTTGAATTTTAGTATGTGTATACATAAATATAAACAATACAACCAATAAAAAATTCTACGGGTTGTTAGACAAATACAAAGAAAGACATAGACATTGACAGAATTTTGTTTAATAAATAAATAAATATTAAATATTGGTGGACAATGTACACAAACCCAACTAGCCCCAAATTTACAACCACTTTTCATAGTGCCTACTGCCAATGGTCTGTAAAATATAGCTGTACCTTTACCTATCTGCACATAGCATTAAACTTAGCTTATTGTTATTAATTGTAATACCACGATTATGGTAAAATAAATATCTGAATTTGAATCTGAATCAGAGCTTGTATTATGGCGATCAGATGACTGAAAAAATAATTTAAATACACACTTGACACTTATATAGTTTGTCCTGGCAGGGAATCGAACCCTAAACCTTCAGCGCAGAAGGCAGACCTACTGCCAACTGAACTAACAGGCCAGTTAATGTTTAACTTCTAAAACTATCATGGTTTTGAACATAATTTTCACTCGATACGGGGTATTTACTTACGGGATATCTATTTAAAGGGTAGACCGTTTTATCTGCCAATAACATCCACCCGCAAAGACTTCAGTATATCTTGTGATCATGGCGCATGCAACTGTGCCGAAATATCGGGAAGCAGAAAAACTCATAAACATGGTACATATCCCGTTTCGAGTGAAAATTACAGTTAATGTTTGTTTAATATATACACCCAGACGATAATAAAAGAATTTAGTACATACCCATTTAATGAAATGACTACTAGGTAGGTACTATTCCTTTTAATATTCTGTGGTACTATGATAAATTTACACAACAAGTAGGTACTCATACAAAACAGGTTTACCATTGAAATCCTTCAATAAAGCGACATATGTATTAAACCAATTGGCTCTACCTACTGAACGGCGGGCGTCCGGTTTCAGTCAACATCAATTAGGTGATTAACAGCCTTCCATGTTTCAGTTTCCGGGCTGGTACAGTCGCGGAAATATAGCTTTAGTATCACGAGTACGCCTAAAATAAGTAGTTGTTTTACCGAAAAAGTAAAATTTTGCTTAAGTACATTACATATATATACTATACCTACATACATTTCGTGTCAGTAGTTATTTTGAGAAAAATGTTTGTATGATCTGCAAGTCTCGGGTCTGGTTGTTTCTATGTATAATATGTATGTACTTACAAAAAAAAAATATATCATATGGTACGCATAACACAAGCTCTGCTTACTTTGGAGCCAGATGATGCTGTGTGAAATGTCCGGAATTATTTATTTATTTATTATTTATTTTGAGTGTGGTTTCCACCAGTGTGGTGAAAGGACCAACGCCTCAGAGGCTCTTTTAGTCTAAGATTTTACTCAAAATTGTTATTAATGTCACTCAAGCGCTCTTGAAATGAAAATGAAATGAAAAAATATTTATTTGTCACGTCACAACACAAAAAAGCCAAAGGTTATGGTGGTAAATGATACAAACATAATTAAAAATAAAAAAATAAAACCGAGTACGTACGCCACAAAACATGGTAGGTGACCGACCAGTATTAGGTACCTATTTACAATCAGAATGAATATAAAAGGTTTAGTATGCCATTTACAAAGATACAAAGATTACGCGCCTGCATAGTGTGGTAAATTAATCATGTCTCATAATGTCAAAAGTTTCTTCTTCTTCGTTAATGGCATGTGTCAATAATAACAAGTTTGCCAGTGTTAATTGTTTATAGTTTTTCACAAAGTCGTATCTTGTCGTCCGTCATTTGTTATTTTTGCTATGTTTGGTGCCTTTCATATAAAATAACTACGGATTTTTGCAGAATAATAATATAACAAAATTTTATTACACATTTTATTTGCTTTTATTACAATTATTCACACCCGAGTCAAAGAGAAAATATTTTTGTAAATAAAGCACGATAGATGTCAGCAAACTGTGATTTCATTCGATTGTCTAATATTTGAAACCCTTTGATAAACGTCTGTCATCTTCTGTCAAAAGTTAATTACTGTTTAGGATAGTGCCTAACCTCTTTTTTAACAGACTTCAGAAAAAGGAGGTTTCTCAATTCGACCGTATATTTTTTTTATGTATGTTCGCGGGTAACTTCGTCGTCGTAAAGGAGATATCCCAAGGGTGGTACCATGATAAGGAAACCTGGATCTGATAATGGCATCCCAGAGAAGTCGAGGGGAACCTTTGAAAATCGTAGTGGCGACTAGTGCGTTTGTTAACTTTTTCTAACTAAGTATTTTAAAGCACTACTATTTAATGAAGATCTGGAGTCGATCTGATGATGGAGCCGAAAGACAGTCGAGGGAACTCTTCAACTATTTACAGCAATTACCTGGTGTTTGGGCTTGATTAATTTGTATTGATGAGAACTTTACACCTAGATGGGTTGTGACTGTCATTAGGGGCCTGATGATGAAGACGAAGGACAGTCAAGGGAACTCCTCAACGTTTTACATTAGCTACTTTGTTATATATGAAGTCGGTTGTCTTTTTAGTTTTTTAAACGTAATTAATCATTTTATAGGCAGTGTTTAAATTGCAAAGCGTATATAAGAAAGGCTGATAATGTTAAAGTATTTCACTATCAAAATATTCGTGAGTTGTACACATTTTGATAAACACGGATTTGAATGTACAATAATAATAATAATAATAATAATAATAATAATAATAATAATGATACCGGACATTTCACACAGCATCATCTGACCCCAAAGTAAGCAGAGCTTGTGTTATGGGGTACCACATGACTGATATACTACTTAAATACTTTTTTTTTTCCTGTAAATGCATACATATTATACAAAGAAACACCCAGACCTAAGACAAATACTTGCAGATCATACAAACATTTGTCCCGCGGCGGGAATCGAACCCGCAACCTTTTGCGTCTCAGCCGGACCTAAGCCCACTGCACCACAGAGGTCGTCAAATACAATAAACAATATTTCGAAACTCTGTTACGTTTTCGCGCCTGAACCGCTGAACCGATTTTGATTAATTTTAGTATAGAGATATATGGGACTTTGGAGAAGGATATAGGCTACTTTTGATGTAGGTACCACGCGTGCGAAACCGCGGACAGCAGCCAGTGAAGTTATAAATATCATAAGTATGTATATAAAAATATAAGTATATCAGCCATCTGATTACCATAATACAAGCAATGCTTAGTTTGGGGTCAGAAGGTGTTGTGTGCGTTGTCTACCAATATTTATTATTCTTATTGTTTGAATAATTATTTCCTCTACTGTACTGATTGGTTCGTAGTCCTTATACAACACACTCCCAGATAGTAAAGCCAGTAATGCTCGTTTCTGCTAATGACCAATTAGGGTAATAGTGAGCGCGCATTTTACCTAAGTATCGAATGTGCTGACGTTTCAACTTGCTGGGGGCGATAAACTTAGTTTAGGGTATTTGTATTTATTAGTTCTCTTAACCTAGTGGGTTCTTGGCTGCCTGAGATGCATGTAACAAGGGTTGGATTCTCTCTCGTCATATTTGTAATATCCTTTTTATTTTCATGGTATCTGTCTTGATGGCAATTGCCAATGTCAAGTGGTTTCGGTTTATGATAATACTAGCTGCTGCCCGCGGCTGCCTACGCGTGGTACCTACATAAAGAATAGCCTACGTCCTTCTCCAAAGTCCCATATATCTCTATACCAAAATTCATCAAAATCAGTTCAGCGGTTTAGGCGTGAAAACGTAACAGACAGACAGACAGAGTTGCTTTCGCATTTATAATATTAGTTAGATCGTCGCAATGTCGTAGTCGATTGTCATTTGTCAATTCTACACGTCATCGCGGAATGGTTGTCGTGAATATTCTTGGTTCTCTTTTCCCAACGCAGGTTACCTTACCAACATTGCCTCCATCGTGCACCGAAGTCCACCGTCAGGAGGGCGATCTGTCGCGTCGTCGCTTTCGACTGTAAGAGCCTGTCCAGATGGAGCGTTTTAAGCGCGAGTGCGCGGTCTGACATTTCTTCTACTAGCTCAAATAGCCCAAAACAGTAAGCACGCAAGAAAAGATCACGCAAAGTGGGTACGTAGATCTTATCCCACTTCTGATATTGAATATTCGAACAGAATTTATTTTTTTAGAATTAAAATTTAAAAACTAAAATTAAACTTAAACAAAATAAATTAACGGAAAACTAATCAAAATCAACTGGCAGCAACTTGAAAAAAAATCAGGGATATGTTTCCTCGATGGCGGCTGGGAGCAGAAAGAGGGCGGCCACATGTTCGCACGGCTTTGTATTCCCTCCAACTCCAAATGATCTTCGGTTCTCCAACAATATATAATAAAACATATTCACGACTATAATTCCCAGGCTTGATTTTCTCAGATCTACAGTTAATTAGATCTTTGAAGATGTGTAGGGGGGTAGTCTAAGGCAACAAACAATATATTTGAAACACGCCCACATATTAGTTAAAATCACCCAAATATGGCATATATAGGGTTCAACGTATGCATTTTAAAACGAACTGAAAAAGCGAATAAATACAATAATAATATAATACAAGCCTTTATTACTGTTTATACTAATGTTACTAACTAAAATGTTACACTGACGATCGCTTGAAGAACAGCTTGTCCCTCGACAAAGGCCTCCCCTAAAGTGTTCGATCTTGCTCTGTCCTTTGCTACTCTAGTCCATTCTGGGCCGGCTACTCTTTTTAGGTCATCTTCCCAGCGTTCTGTTTGTCGGCCTTTACTTCTTTTGCCATCTCTGGGGTACCACTCTAATAATAATCTTATCTATTTCTCATTTTCCTCTCTAAACATATGACCTGTCCATTTCCATTTCAGTGTTTTGCATACATTACTCGCATCTTTGAATTTTGTTTAACCTTATTTTATCAGTTCTTTTTACTCCGAATACAGTTCTCTCTATTCCATTTTGGCATACATTTATTTTGTTTAGTCTTTTAAAAAATAATAAAGAATAAATACAATATAATACAATAAATAAATAGAAGTTCATATTGTAAAATCATTTCTGAGAAGTTTGAATCGTTTATTTTAGATGAGAAGATTATTTTGACACGAAGATTGGCTTCGTAGCGTTTAACCACGCAACATTCCTGAGTTGGGCGGGTTGTTTCATCTTATTTAACGTAAACAAAACATATCGCAGGCCAAGAAAATATACCATTACTCAAGACCCTTAAGACTCGGGTTTACCCCACTAATGAATATATCCATAACACAGGCTTATGTTTGGATGTAAGCCAACACTTGGCCACCAACCTAATTTACTTTGAATGGCACTAACATGACCAACAATGGAGACCGATTTGAATTACAATGAGTTTGTGTGATACGTGACTCCCAAACTCGCGATGAAAGCCGGGTGAGAAGTTTTAGCGAGCCCCGAACTATTCTGTTGAGTTTTTCAACTTTTTGTTTTTCAACTGTTTTGTGGAGTTCCGTACGTGCTTGCTCGGGGGAGCTTTTATTTATATTTAACGAGCTGGTTAAATAGTTATCTTAAGTTTTTCATTGTTAGGCGTATAACATTTAGCCCGGTTTGCAGGCATAAATGCCTGTTTTTGTGAACTCTAGCAAACACCTGAATCTTAGTTGGCTAATGTCAGGCTACTAAGATACAGAGAAAAACCTAAGCGTGGACTTACGCTTCCGTTTGTCAAAATTCAGTGGAATTTGACATATTCTGAATGACAAAAGGTCTGATACTTGGACCTTTAATAAACTTTCAACCTTTGCTTATTTTGACTACCTGCACTTTTAATGTTCCTTAGATCTGTTTAGTGGTTGACTAGCCTGTCAGATCAGTAGGGCGATTATGGAACTCTAATTACAATCAATTTCTATCAGTTTTCATAGATTTCTGATAGACATTGATTGTAATTAGAGTTCCATAATCGCCCTACAGTTGGTAGTAGCTCTGCCTTCTACGCTGTAGGTTGAGGGTTCGATTCCCTCCCAGGATAAACATTTGTGTGAAGAACATAGATGTTTGTTCTGTGTCTGGGTGTTATAAAGTATCATAAGTATGTATTTAAAAAATGTCATCTAGTCACCATAATACAAGCTATGCATAGTTTGGGACTAGATGGTGTTGTGTGCATTGTCCAGCAATATTTATATTTATTATTTATTTTATGTAGTGGTAACCTATCCGATCCAAATGTCGTGGGTTTGAATTTGGACACTAATAGAATTTTCTGTTTAAAAAATATATGTGCCCTATACCAGTACTCTCAAACGTAAGAAAACCTCGTGAGGAAACCGACAGGTCTACGAACCAAAAAAGTTCAAAGACATGTGCCAAGTGCACGAATGGAGCCTCTGAGGTGCATTTCAATCCTTTTACCATACTGGTTAAGAAATAACTAGTGTAACGATATAAAAAAGTCGGATCTTTCACTGTATTATCGAATATGTCGCAATCTGCGAACCTAACCAAACTTCAATTGTTCAATTATTAAAACGATTACGTACTAGTAGTACCCACTGATACTGAAGCTAAGCTGTTACCCTAACACCTACGTCCGTAAACGATTGTTTTCTTAAGCTGCTGTTTTAACAAAACGGTGACCGCAAAAATAATTTTACCTAAAACTGGGCTAGAAAACAAGCATTTGTTTATTTATTATTAACTAGTACGAACATGTCAATGACACTAATAAAAAAAAAGCGGCCAAGTGCGAGTCGGACTCGCGCACCGAAGGTTCCGTAAAAACCTGTTGGTATATAAGTAAAAGTTCACCCATCACGACAATTGAATTATGGTATTTTTCTTGCATCATAGTTATGGTATTTTTATTGCAAAATGAAATCCATCTCAAAATTTACGGTTTTCGCAATTTTTCCTTTATTTGTGCTATAAGACGTGGCTTCGTACCAAATTTCAAGATTCTGAGTTGGCGGGAAGTACCCTGTAGGTTTTGATTCCCTTGCGAATATCGAAAATTTGCGGAAATTTGCGGCATAAACGGCTGTATCTTTTGATGGCGTTGGCTTAGAAGTTTTTTTTTTTTTCACAGCTTTAAGGGACAGTAGACTTGAGATTTGATACAAATTTCAGCTTAATACCTCCATGCGTTCTTGAGAAAAAGGGTCTTGACAGCGTTTTTTCCTTTCGAGGTACGGAACCCTAAAAAACAATAATAGAAAACTTAAATGATAATAAAATATTAACTGGTAGTTAAGTAAGCATCTACACACTCAAACACATCACATTCAGGGTTCTCATTCAAGAGGGCATTCAGCGCAGAAAGAGTACGTGCAATGGGAGAATGTGCGTATACAACCGTGCGAGAAGAAGGTTCCTGGAACAGCCGGTGCTTTCTGTTACTGCAATAGTTGTTGGGGACGTAGAGCCTCGCAAAGTCATCATGGAGATAGGGAGCATCGATCTTACCACGGAGAATCTTACACAGCCTTACAATTGGTTGTTCGCCCTTCTAACGTCTAAACTATTGTAGCCTAAGCAGCCCATAAATACCTTGTCATTAAGTTTTTAGTATGTTTGCCTAATAATTACTACGAGCCTAAACACTAATAAATAATAAATAAACTATGCCGGATATTTCACACGGCATCATGTGGCCCCAAAGTAAGCAGCTTGTGTTATGGGGACCTACCACATGACGGATATATTACTCATATTTGTACATACATACTTATTATACATAGACATACACCCAGACTTGAGATAAATACTTACAAGTCATTCAAACATTGTCCCGCGGCGGTAATCAAAATCCTGTGACGTTGTGCGTGTCGGGCAGGCCTTCGCCCAGGCTCCAGAGAGCTCATCAATGCTTGCACACTACTGCTTGGAGACAGAATACCTGGCAGTAAACTGGTATCCACCGAGGTGGACTCTTGCTGTTGAGTCTTGCTAGCAGGTAAAAATAAATGGTCGTCATAATCCTATCAGAGAAGGAAAACTTGAAACAAACCCGGCACGGTGCCAGTTGTTATGCACCTGTAACCGAACCGATACCGCATGTACGACTCATCTTTCCTGCGGGTCCTGATTAGGTCGAGAGTTGAGTGTGGGTATCTCGGAAGGCCTGCGCTATCAAACAAAATCCCAGGCAGAGCGGCGTCAATGGGGTGAAAATTTCACCCACCTCAGTTTGCTGGACTGGATCCATGAACGAAATTTTTCAATTACAAATAACTGTTCTGAAATTATCTTCAACAGATGAACTAAGGCCAATGAAGTTGAATAATCCAATCTATGTATGTACAAATATGTTTTTTTTTATCATCCATCTGGTTCCTATGGCTATATTTGGTGTTAGATGATGCTGTTTAAAATAGTCCACTTATATTATTTATTAATTTGTTTATTACCTAACAGACACGCAATTGTGAAGTTTATTTTTCATCCAAGCGTGCTTTGACGTAAGATTCAAAATCGTAGCTACCGTATCATTTTGCTTCTGCGCGCTATAATTTTCTTGGTTTCCTTAACCGCTCAGAAACCAATCCTTTAGCGATCCTTCTTTAATTGGAGAGCAATACCGTGTTCCCATTATTCGATACATTAGCTTTATTGGTTCGTTGTTTACTTTGCGAGACCACAGGTCATTGAACTTGTGCATCCTACGCTTTCGTTATTTGCCCGTCTCAAATCGGGCAAATAACAACTAATAACTATCTGTGAATAAGTTGTACCTAATATACTATTATGATCAAATTAACTTGTCACGTGAGGTTCGATCGTTATTATAGTGCAGGCCTTGTTTTTCTTACAACTTTTGTAGTTTTGGTTCGTAATAACGAATCCTTTTCTCTTGTTTTCGAATCGGCATTATAGTCCAGTAGAAATAACAGCTAGGTAAAAAAATATATATATTTGTTACGTTAGACATAAAACTTACGACAGAAGACGTGCTTATGTTGATGCCTCCTTGGAAGAAAAATAATGAGGTCGGGGATTGGACACCTTAGACCAAGGAAAGGATAATTACATGTACAAACTACAATGCAAATATAAAACAACAATGTCTGAAAATTAAAAAAATAATAGTTTACATGCAGAAAAAAGCTTGAAAATTAGATAATTTTACGATGAATAAAAATACCTAAGACAAAATTAAAATTAAATATATAAATTTAAATACACAATAAAAAAAAGGAACATTTATGAACATCAAGATTTAAACAAACACTCCAAAACTTTCCAAAAGCTATACAGGCTGTAAAAAATATCAATTTCCTGATGCTTATCCACATTACCCGTCCACTTAGACTTGTCACTCAAAGAAAACTATTATCTAGTTTTCTTATTATGTATAGCGTTGTATACTTTAGTAATTCTATTTAAAGGTGAATAAAGACCCAAGTTGGAACAGTGCTTTTTTTTGAACAAAAGCTCTGTAACTAATCGCTCTGGATAATCCTCTCGGAACAGACATATTTAATAATGATAGGAGGTAAGAACTATTAGTATGATTGTTAACCAGTTGGTATAAAAACATGTTGTCAAGCAAATTCCGACGACAAACGAGAGAATACAATTGAAGTAACTCAGTTGTTCCTCATAGCTTGGTAATTTATTAGCTAAATTACAACTGTAAGGCAAGTGCTTTAAGCTTTTTTTACTGATATTAACAATATGTACATTAAATCGTAATTTGTTATCGAGGGTTACACCAAGATTGCGAATATGTTCGACCTCGAAGAGCAGCTTATTATTCATGTAGTATGTAGTACCTACCTACAATATTCTTTCTAGTGTAACGAATCACATGACATTTTTGTGTATTCAGGCTCATGCCGTTCAAACCACACCAAGAGACCAAACTTTCGGGATCCTTTTAAAGAAGTAGAACATCTTCGGCAGAATTAACCCTTCTAAAGCAGAATTAAATCATCAGTGAACATATAACACTTCGAATTTTGAAACAACTACCAATATCATTTATGAAAACATTAAAAAACAGTAAGCCAAGATGTGACCCTTGGGGGACACCTGAGAGAGCGTCGAAAGGTTTAGTTTCTTCTCGGGCTTGGGTTAGGATGAATTGGCACCTAAATTCACCTAGTATGTAAGACGTTTCAAAGTGATCCTTGTGATTGTATTGAATAAAGTATCTTTTGACTTTGACTTTGACTTGATACCTACTATTACATAATAATGTGCATTACATAGTACAGTTTTATTTTTTTATAATCTAAGTACCTATCTAGGCACTGTGTGTGTGAGAGAGAGAGAGGCAGAGAGAGTTCTGTGATGTGAGATGGATAGAGTAGGTGTATACAGTAGAATGAATGTGCTCCTTAGCCCTACGACATCATTGTTGGTAATGTTTGGGATCAAAACATTATCTTGTGTGTGTATTGTGTAAGGGTGAGGGGGTGTGTTGTAGTGCATAAGCATGCATATAACAACGATACCGGACCATTAAAAAAACACGAACTGTGGTAATTAACAGATTTAGCTACAGTAGATAGCTTTGTCCATATTGACAGAAATCAGACAGTAAATCTATCTAGATTTCAATCGAAAGAAAGAGTGAGTTATGTTTTACAAAACAACATCAGAAAACAAATTCGGTATACAGGTAGAACTAAACACGAACTGTATTTACATATAAAACGACAAACTCGTAAGTGCTTCGCAATGAAACGCGCGCTGTAATCATAAGTCGTGGATAATCCTTAGCAGATGTCATGTCAGGCTTGTCAGATGAACTGGGAAAGATGGGAGTTTTAGCGTTTTAGTCATATGAACAATTAAATCAACAGTCTAGCCGCAAACCACCCCAAACTAAACATAGCTTGTACTATAGGAAGCAGGTATGATAGTATGTTTAAATATGTTTTAAAAACAGATTTATGATAGGTACTTATATAACACCAAGATCCAGGCCAAACATCGATGGTCATCACACAGATGTTTGTCCTGTGAGGGAATTGAACCATCAACCTACAGCGTAGAAGGCAGAACTACTACCAACTAAGCTGTAGAGACTAGTCATTTGTAATTTGTAGGCAAACACCCGCCTGAGACGCGAAAGGTTGTGGGTTCGATTCCCGTCGCGGGACAAACGTTTGTATGATCTGCAAGTATTTCTATCGGGTCTGGGTGTTTCTATCCTTACTCCTTACTAATATTATGAACGCCAAAGTTTGTATGTATGTTTGTTACTCTTTCACGCAAAAACTACTGAATGGATTTTAATGAAACTTTACAATAATATAGCTTATACATCAGAATAACACATAGGCTATAATTTATAAAGATAGTATGAATTATCCAAAATATAACGTTATGTGTCAAGTAAATAGGACAAAATCCGCATACGAAGTCGCGGGCACTAGCTAGTATATAATATGTATGTATTTACAAAAAAAAAAGTTTATAAGTATATCAATCGAGTGGTACTCATAACACAAGCTCTGCCTACTTTGGGACCAGATGATGTTGTGTTAAATGTCCAACATTATTTATTTATTGTTTTGATAAGGCCTACATATTTGAGCCTTTTGGAGTCGAGACCCTGGGCCCGTGGGGAACAGGAGCCCACCGCGTTTCCAAACATTGCGTGACCCAAGAGCTGGCTCCTATCTGGCCCAGCGTATTAGCATTGCCATTCAACGTGGTAATGCCGCCAGTATTTTGGGAACGCTGCCCTCTGGCAGTGATCTGGATCAGTTGAACAATCTATAGATCGTTTTACACGGTCCTTAGATAGCTCAACTGCTTCACGTGTATTTTATATTATTGTATATTATTTTGTACATTTCTGAAATTATTTGTAGTGCTAATATTAATAGTAGTGCTAATATTTATCATTGACATTTACCATAAATATCACCCCACGAATCTAGTCTAATCGAACAGACTATACCGTGCACTCAAAATCAATGTTTATTTTGTAAATAAGGGAAGTTTCATAACAACTTATCCCTTAAGAAACTAGTGGCATCCAATGTCGTTTAAGCACGTGGAAAATTGGTGTTAGATAGTATCCGTTTTCCCTGTTCTGTTGAAGAATAATTGAATGTATTCGTTTAGTCCTAAGCTCGAAAATTACATATTACTTTGCGCCATTCATTGAAAATCTAATTCAACATAAACCTCAAGCTTATCCTTTATCCCTTCCTACATATAACTGTGAAAGTTTGGATTTGTATGTTACTGAATTACGTAATAATCGCTGAACCGATTACGAAACTTAGTATAAATATACATGCGATCTGGATTAACATATAGGCTACTTTTAATCTATGAAGCAAGTGGGCATCACCGATCAATACACAGTAAATATTTTATATACTTAAATAGAACTAAGCCTTTTGAGCCTTTTGGAGTCATAACCCTGGACCCATGGGGAACAGGAGCTCATCGCGTTGTGAAAATTAGTTCACGGCGTTTGGTAAAAACTTCGCGTGACCCAAGAGCTGGTCCAACGTATTAGCATTGTTGTGACGCTGCCCTCTGGCAGTGATCTGGATCAGTTGAGCTATTTTGACTGGCCGGTCAGCTTAGTTGGTAGTAGCTCTGCCTTCTGCACTTTAGGTTGAGGGTTCGATTCCCTCCCAAGATAAACATTTGTGTGAAGAACATGTGTGTGTTTGTTCTGTGTCTGGGTGTTATAAAGTAGCATAATATTTATTTAAAGATAAATAAATATTATTATTTTCAGTCATCTAGTCACCATAATACAAGCTATGCTTAGTTTGGGACTAGATGGTGTTGTGTGCATTGTCCAGCAATATTTATTATTTATTATAGATGGCTTTAAGCAGTTCTTAGATAGCTTAATTGTTTCACACGTATTTACTGTTTACCATATTCAGCTATGTTGATTTATATCCACCCAAGGGTTGTCTGGCCGAGATCGCTATCTAGCGATAAGACCGCTCATTGTACTACCGTGTAGTTAAACATTGATTCTTTTAACAGTCTAATGTATTTGTGGTGTGCAATAAAGTATTTTTTATCTATCTATCTACTATTGACTGGCCTATCAGCTCAGTTGGTATTAGCTCTGCCCTCTGCGCTGTAGGTTGCAGGTTCGAATGCCTCCCAAAATATATTTTTTTGTGATGAACTTAGGTGTTTGTTCTGTGTCATGGCGTTATAAAATATCATAAGTATGTAATTAAATATATATAAGTATTCTACCAGTCATCTGATCACCATAATACAAGCTATGCTTAGTTTGGGGCTAGCAATGTACATAATAGTACATTGCTTTACTAAAGCTCTGTAAAATATACTTACTTATATACAGTTATAGGAATAGTAATTTATGTAAATGACAAAGTCCTGAACAATTGAAACTAAGTTTGAAAGAACTACAGTGACTAAACGTCACGTTCACATTGTCCTGTGGCCGTTATGCTAATTGAGTAAAGTTCTACAAAGGCAGTTGATCCTTGTTTGTGTTGGGGCGCGATTAGCCTGTTTTATACCGTTTTAGGAATGAAGCTAGGCGAATAATTAGGTTGTGGTTACCTCTATGCCTACGCGATAAAATAAAGTAAGTAATAAAATACTCAACCATAAAATGTTGTAAGCAAAACTAAGCAGTGTTTTTTCAATAATATCTAAATACATGAGTTAAAAACACAAATAGAAAAGTATCTATTTTATATCTAAAAACTAAAATTTTTAACTCTATACAATATTATTACAATCTATAGTCCTTAGATGCGTGAGTGTCGTGGAACGAATTTCCTAAATATAAATTAATAATCGTTTTATATTATTAACAAATACAAATACAAATTAATAAACTATTAGCGTCTGAAAGAAATTCAATGAAACGCAGAAATAACTAATGAATTGAAGAAATGGTAGGCAATTAAATTAATATATATTTTGTAATTAATATATGTTTTCACAAAATAAACATTTTATTTTACATCATTCAATTCATTTAATTCATTCGTTCATCTTATTCATTCGTGTCGCCTTATGGATAGCCGTTTACACTAAAGAAAGGGTCGTGACGCAAATGCGTGACAGTAAAATCTTACACTTTTTGTCGTTAAGCCCCCATCCGCCATGCGTTAAGAAACCTCGTTCCAATAGTTCCGGTCTACAATTAAAAATAAATTCAGACACAATATCGGACACCACTTTGTTTGGTGATACAGCGGTATTGATCAGCTACAGCGCTGGTGTTTTGTGCCACCATGGTCACAGAGTCACACAACCCAACTAAGAAATGTCATGTAAAAGAACCGGGATCTCATTAATATGGTAATTTCTTAAGGCTCGTATTTACATATCTACATAAAAAGTCTGTATCCATCTACAAGATACAATCTATATCTTGAGCAAATTTAAATAAGATCCTGACAGTCGGTTAGTCGTGCAAAACAAACAAACAAACAAACAGACACATTCGAATGTATTATATTAGAATGGATAGTGGGGAACAGGAGCCCACCGTGTTTTCAAATAATTTCAGGGCGTCTGGTAGATACATTGCGTGACCCAAGAGCTGGCTCCTATCTGGCTCAGCGTATTAGCATTGCCATTCAACGTGGCAATGCCGCCAGTATCTTGGGAACGCTGCCCTCTGGCAGTGATCTGGATCAGTTGAGCTATCTAAAGATCGTTTTAAACGGTCCTTAGATAGCTCAACTGTTTCACATGTTCTTTATATTACTTATTGTATATTATTCTGTACATTTCTGTAATAAACTATAATGCTAATAAGTATGGATAGCACAGCTGTACAGCTAGAGCCTCTGATGGCTCGAGCACTTCTTCGTAGAAAACTAGTGACACAATAACAAGACTACAACTTTCGTACGAGTCAGTGACCTTTTCTTGTGACGGAGTAACTAGACCGCCCATAACCTCATAGCATAACAACTTTTAAATAAATCAAATCTGTGGGGCGATTATGGAATTTTGATCCTATCAAAACTTTTATGCTAATCGCTTCCAGTTACTACTGATGAATTGGTATTGGCATTGAAGGTTGATGTTGATTGTCATCTATATACACAATACAATACAATAACTACGAAGACGGAGCGCCGCAATCAACCAAAATAAAGTCTCAAAACCGTGCTCCTGTCTGTCTCAAAACCCGCACCCACGTACACATATACACCGAAATCGTGCTTCTTGCTCTTAGTACATCACGTCGCGTTGTCTTGAATAAAGATCGTTCAAAACCCTCGCGCTTTAGGTTAAGTGCGTTTGATGACGTTTTACAAAATAACCTTTATAAAATAACGTTTACATTTATATTAAATAAATGGTGTTATTTCAAGTAAAACGTGATTCTGCGACACTTTTTTGCCATGGAATATGTATTTTTTTAAATATGTTTTATAGACGACGATATGATATAATTAGTACAAATATGTATGCATATACTTAAAGCAATAAGCACGGCTTGGGTAGATGTGTGTGCGTGGGTACGTGTATTTACACAGAAGAGCATGGTTTTAAGGCTTCACTTTAGTTATTCAGGCCTGTTTTCGTCTATATATTTATTTGGTCTGAGATATAGATAGAACGTACGTAATAGTAATCCATCTTTTCAAAACTGTTTCCAATTACAATCAAACTTATGATTGAAATTATGCCTATTGCTAATCGAAACTAATAGACATTGATTGTGTCAAAAGTTCCATAATCGCTATACAGATCAAAATATTCTTTACTTAGTAAAAACTTAAAAACCATTATGACATTTTTAATCGTCTTCTTACATACAAGTGAATCTAGTTGCCGATTTCTCGTAACCCCAATTCAAGAAGAATCTGGAAAGAAACTCGTCTGGTCTTAATCTTTGTTTGATCGTTGTTAATTTATTAATGCCGAGTCGAATATTTGTATAGTCAAGAAAAAAATCATTGCCACGTGAGCAATACTGAAAATGAGACTAGCCCTTGAAGAACGAATAATGTGAACAGGTACAGAGACGGAGAAAAGCTTAAAGCATATAAATAATATCATAGAGAGATCTAATCTCTAAGCAATCGTGGCACAACTATTTAAGCCGTCCCTAACAGATCATCGAAGTTAAGCAAAGTTGTGTGTGGTCAGTACCTGGTATTTATAATGACTGGCCTGTCAGCTTAGTTGGCAGTAGCTCTGCCTTCTGCGCTGTAGGTTGAAGGTTCGATTCCCTCCTAAAATAAACATTTGTGTGAACACAGGTATTGGTTCTATGTCTGGGTGTTACAAAGTATCAAAGTAGGTATTTAAAAATATATAAGTATTCTATCAGTCATCTGGTCGTCATAATACAAGATATGCTTAGTATGGGGCTAGATGGTGTCGTGTGCATTGTTCACCAATATTATTTATTTATTTATTATTATTAATAAAGAGTGCTTCCGCGCTTCGAATTAAACGTTAAGTTGTATTTTTGTTAATACTTAATTTTTTTTTGTAAATACATTTATGTAATACATAGAAAAATACTCAGACCTGAGACAAATAATTGCAGATCATGCAAACATTGTACCTCAGGAATCGAACCCTCAATCTTCTGCATCTCAGGCAGGCCTTCGCCCACTGCGCCACAGAAGTCGTTATTATACAAGCCATGCTTAGTTTAGGGCTAGATGGTGTTGTGTGCATTGTTCTCTAATATCAATTTTATTTATTTATCCCAGACAACAGGTTAATATGAATTTGTCAGTCGATCAGAAATTGTATTGGTTATTTAATACTCTCAGGGTTAAAAAGTTACTTTACTGTTTTTTGTAAAAATATGTTGTTTAACATTATTTTATTACCATAAAATTATACAATTATTGCTTTTTTTTATTACTGCATTTGACGGAGATAAATATGTGATTAGGTCAGATTCGTAGTGACGTCATACCACTTATGACAATGACTGTACTTGAACGTCTGAACGTGGACAGTAAATCAGGCAACATTTAATTTCCTCTGGGTATTTAGTTTTAATTCGTTTAATTCGCTTTTTCATTATCATCGTCTCTGAGGCAATAAAGATTTTTCAAGTTAATTTACTCGACGATTCAGTTAAGTAAATGGGTTTTATGAAACACCAGTAATCTTGGTGTTATAAAGGCTGCGGTTATCGGGCTTAAAGATAATTTGACTTTTGGGCTTGCAAATTAGATTTGGTTTCATAGAGATCTTGGGTCGCCGCCATCGCCGCTTGCTATTAATTTCGATATATTTTATTTTATCTATTTATTAAGGTTCACCAAATATTTCAAAAACTAAAAAGGTCGGATTTGTGGATTTGTTCCACAAATCTGGCCTGTTGAGATCTGTTGAGATGGGAGATTGGAGATCGCCTTTTTTGTCGAAATTGCTCTCTTAAACGCCGCATTACGCTTAATTCTTCTGAAAGTCACCGCGATAGTCAAAGAAAACAGTCAACATGACTTTCATCGACTTTGGCGTGGTTTTTCCGGTTTCGGTTTAGTTGGAAGGCACAAGTCCAAAGCTTGTTGACTAGTTTGCATGTCAAACTCGTAAACCCACGTCTCGTAAACAATTCACGTTTCATGAATGTTGGGTTGGAATTAACTCGTTCTAGCATCCTCAGCGACTCATGTGCGATTGAATTTTTGGAGAAATTCATGTCTTTTGGGACTAACTGAGCGGCACACCACGACCGCTTTTGAAGGGTTTGTACCACTCATAAGGATGTTTTTTTGATAAAGTCAATTCAACGTAAGCCTTCTGTAGGGTCTCAGGGACTCCGAACACGAAATTCTATTATCGATTCAAAATTTAAGACAAACTCTTTGTTCAATGTTTTTGTCAATTATGAAATTCGCAATACACTCTAGATAATTATGATCTAACTAAAAACAGCACTGTATTTAATCTAAATAACAGTTGCAACTTAAACTCCGAGCCAAAATTTCGAACGATAAACAAATCATCCATTCCCGATACTTTAAAAAAAATATATTTATATATCATTTAAAAATTTGTTTTACATTGTTTAGCCAACCAATAAATGTTATTCTATTAATTGTTCACGTAGGTAAGCCTGTATCTATTTACTAAATTCATCTACTTATTTACTTACAAATATATATTTGCATGCTAGTACGCAACTAATTATACCGTAAGTTTATATATAAATAGCTGTTGCTCGCGACTTTGTCCGCGTGAATATCAGTTATCGCGGTTGGATAAATATTATTACTATGTCCTTCCTTGAGGTTTAAGCTTTCTCTATACGATATTTCGTCAAAGTCGATTCAGTAGTTTAGCCGTGAAGTCGTTACAAATAGATAGACAGGCAAACTTACTTCTGCGCGCGTGAACCCGAACATACCTATTTTGTTGCGGAGGTATTTTAAAATGATGATGTCTCCTAAGATGTTAATTGAAATCAAGTGATGTCAAGGATAATTTGTTCACAATTAAATGCTAGTGATTAATAACATATTTATTAAGATAAGGATTAATATAGTGTTTATAAAACTCCTTCGCAAATAATGAATTAACTTCAAAAAAAATTAATTACCACAAAAAAACGTTATAGTGACCCAATCTTAAAAGATAGTAGTCATATGCTGTGGTTTTTTTAGAACATTTAAAGAGGAACAATTTCTTCATACATCATTTTTGCGTAACTTAAACCGTTTACGCAGCGCAGCACACGGAAGCTCTCAAAAAGGAACAATTTTTTCCGTTTTTGCAACATTTTCCATTGATGCTTCGCTTCTATTGGTCAGAGCGTGATGTTATATAGCCTAAAGCCTTCCTCGATAAATGAACTATCCAACACAAAAATAATTTTTCAATTCAAACTTGTAGTTCCTGAGATTAGCGCGTTCAAACAAACAAACAAGCAAACTTTTCAGCTTTATAATGTTAGTATAGATAAGTACCAATGTTTTTGTGATGTCACACTTTACACCCACCCAGACCCTGACTGAAAACCAGCGCTGCTTGGCATGTCATATCATGTAAGGCACCATTATACTGAGTTCAGGACCTGTTTGGCTGCACATACGGAGTTGTACTAGTGGGGCCAATGGATGACATTCCCTCAGTTCACAACAGGACAAGCAGACGTACCGCTCAATACCATCCATACCTTGTCAGCCTACCACCCTTACGAACAAAGCGCTTTGCTTCAACATTTATTATGCGTACAGCCAAGGCTTCGAATGCTTTGCCGTCGTCTGTTTTTCATGAAAACTACAATCTATTTATTTATTTATTTATTTATAGAACTAGAACGGTACATACACCATTTACTCTAGTTAAAACTATACAATAAAAAGGAACAAAGTCAAACAATACATTTACAATAAATATACAAGCACGATAATAATTAATCAGTCACTTAATTCTAGAAAAATTTAAACATAGCATACAGAATTTAAACAACAATAATTAATTAACAAACTACAATAATTACGGATTTATTTCGCTGAAGTATATCCATCCGTCCGCAAACAAATCTAAGTCAGCGTTGGTTGTCAAGAGATCGTTAAGCGCCGAGAGAGTGCGAGGTATGGGCGAAGCAACGCGGGCGACGCAACGGTGCGACAAGAGGTAACCGCGAAAAATTTATGTTTCAAAACCCGGCAATAATTATCTGGAATATAAAATCGAGCCAGCTCGTTATGAAGATCAGGGGCGTCAATCATGCCTCGTAAAATCTTACAAACAGTAACAATTTGATCATTAGCTCGTCTAGTTTCCAGGGAGTTTATACCAAGACAGCCTTGGAGGAACTTGGTGGGGTACATGAACGGGTAATAACCAAATTTGCGCTTATACTAGTACCTAAGGAAAGCTTTTTGTACCTTTTCAACTAACAGCTTATAGGTGCTCTCATGAGGTTTCCAAACACAAGCGCTGGCTTCAAGTTTACTGCGCACAAGGGCACTAAAAAGTAGGCGTATCACGTGCTCGCTTTTGAAATCTCGTGAGTTTCTAAGCAAAAGCCTAGTCGCTGGAAAGATTCCTTAGCTACCATAACCATGTGATTATGAAAGGTAAGTTTTTGATCGAATGTGACTCTCAAGTCTTTCATCGTCGCATTTCCAGTTATCACAGTATTATTAATTGTATAATTGAATATTATTGGGTGCTACTTTTGATCAAAAGTCAGGACATTACATTTAGAGAGGTTGAAACACATTTTGTTAGCAACCCTCCATTCATGCACCACTCCAACGTCCTCCTGTAGAGCCAGGCAGTCCTCCTGGCATCGTATTTTTGCGTACAGTTTAATGTCATCTGCGTAAAGACAGCCGGTAAGTCGTTAACCATTAATAAAAAAAGCAATGGACAAAGGATTGAGCCCTGACTCACCCCAGATCGCGTGTGGAAAGAGGAAGATTCATAAATTCCCAGCCGCACATATTGTTGACGGTCTCTAAGATAGTCTGCTAGAAGCTTTAAGAGATCAGGCTGCGAATCCAATGTTGCTGAGCTTTCCAAGAAGTACATCATTGTTCACCTTATCGAAGGCCTTTTGAAAATCAAAGTATAAGATATCAACCTGAAAACCTCGATCAAGCTGTGCGGAAATGTACTCTACAAGAGTCAATAGGTTGGTGTTTACTGATCTCCTCGACCTGAAACCATACTGCGCGTTAGTAAGATATTTCTCCACCTGCAAATATATTCGTCGGTGAAGAATGTTTTCAAATATCTTAGCAGGTGATGAAAGTATCGCGATAGGTCGGTATTCCTCAACGACTGACTTGTTTGAGGTTTTGGGTATGGGAGTTACACGCAATATCTTCCATTGCGGAGGATACAGACCAGTGCGTAGTGATATGTTAATGATATGGAGGAGTGGAGTATTTATATATTTCCTCGCCTGTCTGAGTACAGCCGGAGGTATATTGTCGGGTCCGATTGCACTACTAGGCTTTAGTTTATTGATTCCATAACATACATCGTCGTCATCAATTCGTGAATCTTTACATAGTTACTGTTGGAACTCCTGTCAAGTCTCGTTGCATTTTTAGCATCTAACTGCGGCACATCTTGTGAGAAAACGCTGGCGAAGAAACTTTCAAAAGCGTTCGCAGCAGCAACACCTGTAAATGTTTCGCCCACGTAAGTAACGTCAACCTTAAAACCTCCCTTAGACCGTAGGCTTTTATGTTACTTTCAATGCGGTTAGTATACTAGCTGTAAGCATCAGCTACCCTATATTTTAAAGAACTTCTGAGCTCCGAGAATCTTTTGTAATTTTCATCAGAGCCATAGCGCCTCCAAGCAGCATGTAGTTTTAGCTTGACCTTTATATCTTGAATTATATCTTGGGTGAACCAGACAGGGTAACGTTTTTGGAATGTTTTTCCGCGACGCTTCTTAGGCATACATATATCAAAAATATCATAAACAGTATCGTAAAAAGACTTTGTAGCTGTAGGTGCATCATATGGCTGTAAAACACAATCCCATGAAGCACTAGAGAGCAAATGATACAACTGTTCATAGTCACACTTGTTAAAGTTCCAGTCATTTAACGGATTAATGTTACTCCGCTTTATGACCTCGGAATTGTTCTGAGCTGATTTTAATCCAAAATCAACATCTAATGCCGGATGGTACAGCTTGTCAATGGGAACAATTCCTTCAGTTTCTGATACTACAACCTCTCGGACGCTTACGCTCTCCCGAACCAACACAACGTCAAGCTTTCCACCACTGAAATTCATAATATTATTATAATCAGTCAGCTCACAAAAAGATAGGGAATAGCAATAATAATTAACAATAACAATAGAAGAGCTGTTCAAATTACTTGTCCATTGAAATTATTTATGTCGGATTCCGTCTTATAAAACCATCTCATGTACACGTCATCAGTGGCACTTGTACTAATGTATAAGACACACACATGGAACGTACGACCACAGTATGTGATACTGGCCCAGAGATCTTCTCCGCGGTCAGTCTCTAGCTCACGGTGACGGCACAGTACAATAAGAGCACGTGCACAGAGCATCACCCCGCCACCCATTGCTCCCCTGTCTCGCCGTAGAATACTCCACTCCACTCACTGACTACAAGTTCTGAGTCCCCAACTGAGTCATCAAGGTTAGTTTCAGTAATGGCAACTAAATTATGGTTGAGCAGCGCTAGGTTATTACGCCACATAGGGAGTTTAGTTTTGAGTCCACAAACATTTTGGTATAACACGTGTATGCTAGTGCTTCGGTGAGACTGTGCCACGAGGCACCGAGGCCGAGGACTTGGATTGGCCCTCGCGACATCAGTTAAGTTTGATGATTCCTGACCTTCTCTAACTTTTGGACGAAAGGACTGCCTCCAGGGCTTGATACAAATATCTTTGGCCCAGTTATCTGGGAACATTATGGCGTCCACTAGTTTAGATGGCACATCCAACTTGAACGATGCATAATTCCCTCGCGCTTTGAGTTCTTCAACCCCGCATGAACTACCGTTGCATAAAGAATTCAGGTAGTCCCGCACTACCGCCACCTTGGTGCCAACCTTTACGTAGTAGAGGTGCAGTTGTCATCGCCGCTCAGCCGCCTCAAGCACCGTTGCGCCTGGCACGGCCGCTCCTCGTGTGATACCAACAGGAATACAGCGGGGACGCTTCTTAATCACTTTTGTCCAGCCCGGGCCAGTAGTCTCACTCACAGTGATATCGATTGTCTGCTCGCTGTTACACTTTGAACCGCATTAGTGAGAGAGCTGGGCTGAAAGTGCGGAGTCATTTGTCTCAAAGCGCCTTGCAGAGTCTCTCCAAGAACACACCTACTATTTGAAGACTTTGAGTGGCTTGCTTAAGTTGGTTCTCCAGTGCATTAACTCTATCCGTGAGTCCATAAATTATTTTGTAGATCGGTAAAATAACCTGCTCAGTGACCAATTTGGTAAGTAGGATTGACACATGCTCCTCCATAACCCGTTCCAGCTCAACGCGTATGACCGTCCGCATGCTATCCAGAGAGAAAGTGTCCTCCGCGTAGGAATGTTCCAGGACACGTCTGGGATTATTGCCATTACTACCGCGCTGAATAGTAACATTTTCGTCTTGAAATGCCGTTGGGCTCACATTTCGGTGAATATCTCGAGAGCCAGAGCTATACGTGGCACCAACTGGCGTGTTTATGTTCCCAGCTTTTGGTACTTTGTTCACGCATGCAGGGCATTTCCATGAGCTTTTAGCCTCTCTATTCATGGTCTTTAGAAAGCGCTGTTCAGTTATGTTAGCGCACGGTAGATCATAGATGTACGCACATAGACAGCAATTCAAATAATTTTTGGTCGTAATGGTGCCACGACAGCCATTGCAAGAGAATGTTTTTTTTGCCATTTCCAAACTCGAACAGTCAATATAGTATTTTCTATTCACAGAACGACGCTATTTATCAGCTGTAGAAACTATTGGTTGATCTATGTAAGCAACGGCCGCCGGGAACGGCGTGTCATAGATTGTGTAATAGTACTGCAGTAAATTGCGTTCGGAGCGCGGAGAGCTAGGTGTGACTCACCTCCGAGTAACCAGCTCCAGTTCTGGCAGGATGGTGGGTAGTTGTGCACTTGTAGTGACTGGCCTATACCGATGACTCAGCTGCACGAAGCGAGCGCTCTGCGAGTTGTCGTAGGTCAGTGATGACAACGTTAGCAATATTTTTTTGAAACGATTTTATTAATATCTTATGTGTTAATGCACCGATTTCCACGAAACAAGAATCACCAAATACGTCCTTAGCAATGTCACTATATTATCAATGTTTCAATAGTAGAGCTACACTTTAAACTACTATAATAATGCAAATTTTACGGATAGATAATTGATTCAGGCGTGACTTTGCGGAAATCCATTACAAAACATTAAAGAGATGGACAAATATTTAGTACAATTCCGCCAATCTATTCCTAAAGAGTTACCTCCAAAAGAAATACGACACGTGTTTCGCCGCTCCACGAAGCATCCATCACAGGAACACTTGACTCACTCCGCACCCCGACGAAAAAACACTCTGCTCTGCAGACTTGTTGCTTCGACCAACGTCAGACTGCTCAGTCTAACGTTGGTCGATTTGTCCATCTGTTTAATGTTTTTTAAATTTGACGGAGTAAAATAACAAAGATGTTGCGTCGGTGATTCTGTTCCGCTTTTTTGTTTTTAGGTTTCTTTATGTATCTACCTATCTTCACTGTTAAGTTAAGTTACGTTAAGTTTGATTATCATTGTATCTGTAACGTTATGTTCTGTGTTGTCAAATAAATACTATTCTTAAATACATTCCATCTGTTGTATATAGTAAAATTATAATATCTAAATGAGTTCAACTTCTTATGGTAATATTGCTTAAACAGAACAACAGTAAAACAGAACTACATATAACTGTTTACCCAAACATACTGTATATTCAGCTATTAGCTTAGCACATACAAGTGTTCTGCAGTGCAGCTGAATCTACGTGCACAAATACAAGCTTGACCCGGCGAGGACTAAACAATGCAATGTGTAGGTAGAGTAAACTTAGGCGGGCTAGGAGGGTTTGGTAGAAGCGTTGAGGTGCGGAGAATTTTAACTCAAATTTCTTAAATAAGGGTTGAAATTAAAATGCTAATTAGCATCACTTATTTATCATATACTTTCATATAGGTTCGACCTCAATCATAGGTATAAAATCAAAAAGTATTTTTTCACATTTTAATGTACCTAGTCGTTTCAAAGTATACTTTTGTAGCCCATCGGGGATGTTCGCGAACGCACGCGTCGATGACTTTTATGCGATCATCCGCATGAGAATGTCGTCCCTGATGCGTCATGTGAGGGGCAGCACCAACAGCTACCTACAACTTATAGCAAGAAGACTGGACACTGACTGCATCTTCATGAAGCACTGCACAGAGGTGCACTATTCGCACCGATGATGTAATGATGTGGTGCATGCAGTCTATATTTTAATTTCTTTGTTTTATTTATGTTCTGTATGTTCTAAATTATTAAGATAAATATGGCTCTAATTTGTACATATATACTGATGAAATTGAATTGAATTGAAAAGTAAGATAAGAATTGTCAGTAAGAAAGGTAGTACGAAAGGTAGAGAAAATTTTACCTTTTTCACAAAACTATTTACTTGATCAATAGAATCACATCATCCAATGAAAACCACTTTCGTAGTTTTCACCTTTCTTCACAACTACCCTCGGATCCAAGACCTTTCAGTTCACCTAACAAGATTTAGCAAGTAATCGCTGTACATAGTATACGCTCGATTCAAAAATACACTAGCAACCATTTTAAACCATTGATTTACATTTTATTTTATTACATTATCCGACGAATATCGTATAGGTGTTGTTATGTAAATTTTTAGGGCTCCAACCTCAAAACCAAAAAAAAATCTAATTCCGTACGTCTGTCTGTCCGTCGAGAAACTTTTCTTCAGGAACGTTTGAAGGTATGACGCTGAAATTAAAATCAAATACTTACGTCGGCAGTCCCTTGAAGCTGTGAAAAAATTTAACTACTCAGTCAACACAAAATATAGCCTAATAACGGTAATGTATGCCGCGCATTTCGAACTTGCCAGTAAATCGAAACCTATAGGGTACTTCCCGTTGATCTAGAATTATGAAGCTTGGCAAGAAGCAAAGTCTCGCAGCACAAGTTAAAGAACAAACCTGAAAAATCTAATATCATCACAAAATATCTCACAAAACTATAAAAAAAAGTCATAAAAAAGTACTTTTGAATACAAACATAAAAGCAATGGTCTGGGTTTTCTTAGTATATGACTGTATAATTTGACTAGTAATAGTAACTGAAGGTAAAATAACTCTTTCCACTTTTATGCTCTTGACCGATTTATTTTTTTATTTTGTCCGGCCTGTCAGCTGATCAAGTGGTCTTGAATCAGGGGATTGCGAAGCTTTAACCTTTCTAGCCAGTGTCTCGTGTTTCTATAGACGGAGCCTTAGTAATCCGTGTGAGGTGAGTGTGAATCGCCTTAATGGACGGATTGGGACTATTGGCCCGCACGGAATTCAGCACCTAGTGTCGGGAAGAACCAAACGTATTGTTGATTACCTGTGTGTTACATACTAACTATGTACCTTATCTGCCGACTGGCACTACAGCGTTGCATTAAGTATATTGTTCGACCGGTTCCATACGAACGCCGATTCAGCATTACCATGTTTACCTAGAATTGCGGAGCCTCGGAAACAATGGCAGGTGTCGTCATTCTACACTCGGTACTCGCATCGACCGAACGTAGCTTCGTACATTAGATTTTAGACTTAGAATATTTTACGTAATTTTGTAACTCTTTAAAATAAATTCTTTTAAAAGTCTTGGTTTTTTTTAAAACCATCGGTTGTGGCTTACGTAATTTGTGAGAATAATTTGTCGTTTTGAGCAGTTATAATAATAATAATGGCAGACATTTCACACAAAATCATCTCATCATCATGGCGACCTCTGTGACGCAGTGTTCTAAGGTCCAGCTGAGACGCAGAAGGTTGCGGGTTTGATTCCCGCCGCGAGACAAATGTTTGTATGATCTGCAAGTATATCAGTAATATGGTACCCATAACACAAGCTCTGCTTAGTTTGGGGCCAAATGATGCTATGTGAAATGTCCGGGACTATTTATTATAATTATTATTATTATCATCATTATGATTTCTCCGTTTAAAAAAAAAATAATGACCTCTGTGACGTCGTAGACGCAGAACGTTGCGGGGTGGATTGCCGCCGTGGGAAATGTTTGTATGATCTGCAAGTATTTGTCTCAGTCAGGCCGTCCCACTGCGCTACAGAGGTAGTTTTTTAAAGTTGTAGTATAAAATAACAACATGAGACTTTACCAGCACTTGCTACAACTATATTGGAAACCAAGGCAGCAACGGATGTATCTGACAAGTAGGCCAAAGTGTCAGCTACCGAGTACCAGCAACTCCTGTGGTTGTTGAGTGACGTGCCCCGACCAACAGCCACCACGTAACCACGTCAAATGGTAAATCAGTAACGCGTTGTTATTGAGTAACTTACTTAGCTTGGAGTTGAGCTTCTGCGTTATTGGCATGTGCCATAATAATGTAAATTTTGCCAGTGTCAAGTGTTTATATTGTTTATAGTAAGTCAAAAATCGTATATTGTCGTTAGTCGTTTGTTATCTAATATATAAAATTCTCGTGTCACAGTGTTAGTTACCATACTCCTCCGAAACGGCTTGACTGATTTTTATGAAATTTTATATGCATATTCAGTAGGTCTGAGAATCGGCTACTATCTATTTTTCATACCCCTAAGTGATAAGGGTTGTCCACCCCTAACATTTTTTTAAATTTTTTAGACAATTTTTTTTTTATATTGTGGCATTAAAAATACATACAACCCTAAATTTTCACCCTTCTATCACCAAACCCTATTTTTTAATAGTTGTTTTAGTAATTTTTCATCCCGCTCAACTTAGTAATTTTTCATCCCAACTGATCAATTATCACTTGTTAAGTTATCCCCCAGGCGTCTACCGGTGTCACTTCTCGCCCAGTAAACAGAACGGAGTAGGGATGAGACCGAAGCCGGTGTCCTGTTTCTCTCACACAATAAGCCTTCTCTCACACCCTCCACAATTTTCCGCCATTATTATTATTTTCTTTCAACTACGTAGTAATGTTATCATTATTCACTACAAAACTGATCACAATGGACTTATTTTTTGCTTAGAACCAAAACAGTGCAGTAATGTTATATGAAATCTCATTATTGCCCTTTTTTTTTTAATTTTTTTATTTAGATATAAATTTACCACAGAGGTTTGATATCTTCCATTAAGTTTAATATAAAATGTTTGCATTAGATCAAAAAGATACTGGCTGAAAATAAAAATCGGCTGTATAAAACCGACTTGGTGGAAAAAAAACAAATGACGCGCATTTTGTACCATTGTAAAACTTTGATTCTTTATATTTTTAGTTTGAGTAGGCATATTTTCAAAGTCAAAGTCGAGGTCAAAAGATGATTTATTCAATACAATCACAAGGATCACTTTGAAACGTCTTAAATACTAGGTGATTTTAGGTGCCAATTCATCCTAACCCAATTATTACATCCTAACCTAATTATTACTATTAGGTTTTATCACAGTAGGTGTAGATTTTTTTTTTCACCACTTATAATATATTTTCGATATAACTTCGCTTTCGTAAGTATGTGTGTAAAATAAAATCGAAGATTAAATACATTATAACTATAATGTTTTTCATCATTAGGTAATTCAATTAATTATTTTTATGTGTGTTTTGTTCTAAATATATAAAAATTAATGCCTTTTTTCGTTGTAATTTTATAACTCAAGAACGGGCTCACCTATCCAAACCAAATGCTTAGGCTCTGTTTGGACTATTTAGTAGATGGTTTATGTGAAGTTTGCACAAAATCGGTCGAGCGGTTCTTCATTTATCACATTTTTTGTAACAAATGAATTCATAAATGGCGGATAATTTTGTTAATGGGGATTTTGCTGTCAAATTGAAACTTTTTCAGATGGGGATTATGTAGGGGTTTTTAGGGTTTTTAGGGGTTATAGGGGTTTTTAGGGATTGTAGGGGTTTTTAGTGGTTGTAGGGGTTTTTAGGGGTTGTAGGGGTATTTAGGGGTTGTACGGGTTTTTAGGGGTTGTAGGGGTTTTTACGGGTTGTAGGGGTTTTTAGAGGTTGTAGGGGTTTTTAGGGGTTGTAGGGGTTGTAGGGGTTTTTAAGGGTTGTAGTTTTTAGGGGTTGTAGGGGTTTTTAGGGGTTGTAGGGGTTTGTAGAGGTTGTAGGGGTTTGTAGGGGTTTTTAGGGATTGTAGGGTTTTTTAGGGATTGTAGGGGTTTTAAGGGTTGTAGGGGTTTGTAGGAGTTGTAGGGGTTTGTAGGGGTTTTTAGGGGTTGTAGGGGTTTGTAGGGGTTGTAGGGACATTACCTTACGTAACCTAACCAGCACAAAACATAACAATAATGTATCCGTAACCTTATTAATCTCTGTTATCATTACAATAATTTGAATAATTTGAATCTATATTTTTTTAATAATGATATTAGTACTTTAATATTTTTTGTGAAATTGTAACCGCCCTACAAAGTGGGCACGGGTCAGATAGTTTTATATAAAATGGTGCCTCTCATATAAAATAACTATGGATTATTTTTGCTTGAATCACAAAGAAACAAAACTTTTACTCCAATTATTCACACCCATCAATAACTTAAGCTCCATTTAAATAAAAACACAAAAATACTAATAAAATCGGAATGTTAACCGAAACTAATAAAACCGAAAACCTGTGCGAAGATGATGCGAAGCAATGTTTGCTTCGCAAGACGACCGCAAGACGACGAAAAACTAATTGCTTACGAGTTTTGATTATGTTGACAATTTCTTTGGCGTACCTAAATATAAATGTCAACTAATTTAATTATTGACTGACCAGTCAGTTCAGTTGATAGAAGCTCTGCTTTCTGCGCTGCGCGTTGAGGGAACGATTTTTCAAAGGACAAATATTTGTGTGATGAACATAGGTGTTTGTTCAATGTTTGGGTGTTATTATAGTATCATATGTATTTAAAAATATATAAGTATTTTATGACTACATGTATACAAAGTTTCATCCAGATCTCCAAAATCCAATCAAACAAACATTTAAACAGCAACGTACTAACTTTTGCGTTTAAAATAATAGTAAGTAGAACTCGCTATATTTAGATTTTAAACAATTTTAGTGGACAACGAACACAACACCATTTAGCCCCAAACTAAGCATAGCTTGTATTATGGTGATCAGATGACTGATAGAATACTTATATATTTTTAAACAGATACTTGTGATACTTTATAACACCCAGACATAGAACAAACACTTATAATAATAATCACTTATTTCAGGCAACAAATAATTGTACTAATAGGTAACAAACATATTTAAGATAGATAAATTGATAGATATATAGATAAATACCTTAAAGACTAACATACATACAAAATATAAAACTTATAACTACATCACTGATGACGTTTGCACGGTGTCTTGTGTCAGGGAATCTTTGAATTTCCTAAACACGGCACCTATCGGCCAGAATCCGGTTTCCATGAATGCCGAGAGACGATTCGTCAGCACTCTCACCTTAAATAAATTGTAATTCACGTTACACCGAGATTCCATCTTTCCGACTTGACTTATGTTGATCGCACAAATGTTTGTCCTGAATCGAACACCCAACCTATAGCACAGAAGGCTACTACGAACTGACAGACTAGGCAGATACTAGTGGCTCTGTGAGTTGTAGACCTCGCGAAGATTTTTCGAAATGATTGAAATACAACTTTTTTACGTTTTCAACACCCATATCTCCGCCATTTTGAAAAATTTCCGAAAATTGAATCGACAAAAATCAAAATTTCACGAGAATCGGTTGAGAAATGCAACCTGTAGAGAACATCCGGACAGACAGACATACGAAAGCATTTTTTCCCTAAGCTGAAACGGAGAAACTCGCTTCGCTCGGTCAGTTAGATAATAGTACCAGTAAAATGTTATTCCCTAGAAAAAATATATGTAATGCACAAGGTTTACAAACAACCAAAAAAGTTACAGAATACATACAGAAAAAAATCTAAACAAAAGACCAAAACATGCACAGTCAAACAAAACTTAATTTGAAAGTATCAGGAGTTTTTCCTCGTAGTTAATTATGTTTACTTTTAAAATGAGGCACCGTTTAGAAGTAGGTCAGGAGGAGGTTTTCATAATACCTACCACAGGACCGAAAAATTGCATTTTCATGTAAATGACGTACTACGCAGTTTTAAATGTAATGGGCAGTTGAGGTAATTGATTGGTCTCTTGTGGGAACGTATGTAATTTAGAATATAAATTGAAAGTTCCGAATGGAATAGCGACTTTAGTCAAAAATTTATAGATTCTATTTTATCTACACACTAGCGAATGCATTGTTCAAATAATTATGTTGTCATCTCTATTCATTGACATTAGAACGATAAAGACAAAATTTCCGACTAAAAAGAGCCAAAAAACGTCAATTTAGTGAATATAATAAGTATGATTTATAAATGATACACTATTTCAGACTTTAGCATAAACAAAATAAGATCTTCCGACTATTTATAAATGTGTCTTTATTAAATTTTACTCTCTGGTTAATTTTAGGTATAAAGCTATCATATTCAAAACATACATAAACCCAAGAGTGTAAACCCTAGGCTTGATAGACTTCTTAAGATTTCTAATTAGGCACGTTCACACACTATTAAAATTCATTGTTTTACATTTCGATTACCCACATACTATTTTTATATGGAAATTAATTACAGAAATGTACAGAATAATATAAAAATAATATATATAGAATATATAAATAGATAATGGCCTCAATTCTGTTGGCACCAACCTAACTAATTTTAGCTAAAAGGAGGTTTTTAACTGTCAAATTAACTTTTTGTATTCTGCTGCTAACAACTTATCTTTATTTATTTTTATCTTTGTTTTAAAATTAGGATTTGTCTAAAATATGTTTAGTTAGTCATAGCATTTGTAAAACCTATTCGGCTGGTACCATCTATCTAAATTAGGAACGCTTAATTAAATTAGATTAAGTTGGTAGCAGCAGAATACCAATTTTTGGTATTCTTTTTATACGCAGTGTATTTTTTTTTAACCCTATACTTGGCAGAGAATTTAACACTAAAAAAAATATACTTTTGCTTCTTCCCTACTTTAATTGGGTTATAAGGATATCAGGAAAAGTAAAAAAAAAAATCTCCTAATTTCAGTTTTCAGGATTTATTATGTGTCTTCCAGTGCACACTGCCAAGCTCACAAGAAAAAAAAATCAAATTAAAATGTGTCTTTACATGCACACTGCCATGTAATCACTAAACTAAAAAAAGAAACAAAACATACAAAATATAAGAAAAATCTTGAAAATACTTACGTTAAAAGTCACTAAGTTATAACATATCAACAAGAGTTAAGTATTTTAAGGAACTAGGTCTATGAGGATAGTATATTACGACATTGTAATAAAATTAAAAAAAATAAGTCACACTTTATATTACTATCACATTTATACCTAATATTAATGTGATTTATCACAAAATTCAGTCGTAATCCTCTGAGATCAAAGTTTACTTAAATATCTATCTAACATGTAACAATATAAAAAACTTAAGAATTACTTAGTGTGAAAATCCATAAAGCAATTTCGCCCTTCAACTATACATAGCCGTGCATTACACTTTGGACAAAAAAGTTTGGTTTGGTGTTTGGTACAGTTTCTGCACCTGCCTTTTGTCGTAAAAGTAGGAAGATGTCCCGTCAGGTCGTAACGAGTAGCGTCATCAGGCCTCTCCGCCACTGGTTTCTCTACTTTTCTTACATATTTGGAAAGAGCATCAGGTTCTAAATTAGAAGAACTCCTCTCAAACAAACGCAGTTGCCTAAATAGCGCGACTCGAAACTTCTTAAGTGGCATTACTTTTGGTTTACTACTGTTCTCATAACGATACAGCAGCCAGGCATTATTGACGCAGATATCCAGAATCTGTGAAAACAATACTAGATACCATCGATGGCCTTTCAGATCTGTACGGTATAAAGCGACTAACATGTCGGCTAGATCAACTCTACCCATATTTCCGTTATAGTGCTTTATTAAATTTGGGCATGTGACTGGGCCTTTCTTCTTTTCTTCTTTCTTGTACCGCATTATATTCTGTACAGGGTGGGCGTCGACATAAGTACTAGCAGCCACGACAAATTTATTGTCAAACCACTTCACTACAGCGATATTGTGTTCGTTAGACACGACCTGTGCAAAAGCTCCTCTTCCCTTTTTCTTCAAATCCTTATCACTTGGTAATTTTTTCTCTGCCCCGATTTCTCTGTCGATTTGCCCTGACGGTACCTAAGGAGAATATACCGTACTCATTCCTTAAATGATGCATCAATTCAATTGATGTAAAAAAGTTGTCAAAGTATAGTACTGAGCATGGTTTTTGCTTAATAGATTTGGCCAGAGCTATTACAACTTTGGCTCCAAGACCCATACTTTTTTCTTTTTCAGTAAAAGAATGGCGTCTAAAAGTATCGTCTCCTCCATAAATAATAAAATCATGTACGAAGCCAGATGGTGAAGCACGAACGAAAAACTTAAATCCCCATTTTTTGGGTTTATTCCGTACATATTGTTTGCGGCTGCCGGCTCTGGTACCCTTGTAGGGCACCATCATCTCATCGATTCTGAATCGTTTGCCTTCAATTATATTAGCTGCACAGTTCTGTCAAACTTTTTCTACCAGGGGTCTAATTTTATAATATCTGTCAGCGTCATCTTGTAAATTATCATTGAAATGAATGTAACGTCGAATAATTTGAAATTTTTTTAGTGTCATGACGTCTGCAATTTTGCTGTATTTAAATTCATTTGACCAGTAATCGGTGTATGCCGGCATATCTACGACGCCCATTAAAATATTTATAGCTATAAAATCTTTGATATCGTCTTTGGTTATATTAATTGAAGTGCCTTTTTTCTGTACAGAATATAAATTGGAATGATATACTATTAGATCTTGTACATCGTCAGTAAAAAATTGCTTAAAGTAATCAAGGGGCGATTTCTCAATGTCAGTAGATTCGAAAAACATATTATCTTCTATGTCTACTGCTCCTTGAAATTTCATTCTTGTCCATTTAGGAAACATTTTGGTAGGTTTCAATACGGCTTTTTTAACAATCACCGGAGTTTTCTTATAACGCCGAAGACGTACAGTAGCTGCTGTAGGTGCAGGAAGTGCTAACGGTGTGGGACTGCAAATTGAGTCTATAGATGGTGACGGTGGAATATAAACTGATGGTGAAGGCGGTATAATGTCAGAATCATGTTGAAAAATAGACGGTGAGTTTGGAGTAGAATCAATAGTGTTGAGTGTGAATCTTGGGACATCATGGACAGAAGCAACGGCGAATATTTCTCGATACTCACAGTCATCACTGTCGGAGATATTTAAATTTTCGAGAGAAGATGCTATGGATCGGACAGGGGAGCTGTTTTCGGAGACATCTCGATGAGGTCTACACATCTGTAATTCATCTTCCGAAGCTTCACTGGATTCTGTATCTGACTTAGCTCCACATTTAGGCACCAACGCAAGAATTTTTCGACTTCTAGTCATCTGGAAAAAAAGTACTGCAAGCTAAGAAATTGAAATTTGGTAGAAGGGATAATATATGAATTGCTATAATGCATTATGAAAAAAAAACTCTGTTTGAACAAAGGTACGAATATATAGTAGCACAGTAGGCAATGTGCATTTAAAGACACAACATTCATAAACAATAATAGTCTATGAAGTTGGCAGTGTGCATTTATATGCACACAACAAATATGGTGTAATTGACAGCAAAGCAGGCAGTGTGCATTTAAATATACACAACAAATATTGAGTCATTCACTCTGAACCAGGCAGTGTGCATTTTAATGCACACATAATAAATATCGTGAATAACTACATATTCAAAGCATACATCACAAAAATAATATTATCAAACAATTGGATAAAGCTTGCAGAAAGTAAAATTATAATAATTTCATACATATAACATAATTTAATTGAGATAAAATAGGACACTTACGGAGCGATGCGTGGCCGCTGACCGACGGCTCGCCATTTTGTTCAACACTGTCAATATGTAAGCGAGACAGATATAGCTTTCTTTTTCGTACGTAAATAAATGTTTACGAAGTCAGTTTGAGTTATTATTAAAACGTTTCGATGTCTCTATTTTGCATAAAAAAAATCTGAATTGAATGTGCATTCAAGTTCACAGTGTCAAGTATAGGGTTAATACGCTTTGAAATCTAGGAAAGAAATGCTAGGAACTGGAAAGAGCATAATAAAGAAGATGCTATGTTATTTGGAAAAAAAACCATACGATCCATTTGATGCCTTTTGATCGGTATCGTAAAATTACGGGTTAAAAAAATTCAAACAAAAATATTAAAAATTCCTGTTTCAGAAAGGCGATTATTCAAAAATCTTTAAATGCAGTTAAAATTGTTTTTAAAACCAAAATCGTATATTTTTCAGTATAATGTTATAACTACAATATTTGAGATACTTTCCCTCCATGTGGCATAGATGTTGGACGCCCTGTATACTTTATTGTACACATGAAAAAAACACAAAAAACATAATAACGTTTTAGATATTGGAGTTATCTTAATTATGTAAGATTGGGTAATATTACACACACATAAAATTAATACTTAACATAAAATAAACGCATACAAACACACATGTTAAACAGTTCAACTATGTATGTTATTGTTTATTTTATGGTTTTATGGTTTTCACATGCCGAGGTTCAATTACAAAACTCAAATTTTGAATATTCCGGTAACATTCCTTTTTGAATCCGTTTCGTTTCGTTCGCAGGCAGCAGCATGGAATATTACAAAAGCGGATCAAAATCGGGTATTACTTCGGATATTCAATGCATTCACATTCAGATTCGCCGCATGTGCTTGTGACAGGCTTTGTATTCGAGAGGTACTAGTCAAAATGTTTAGAGGTGGAATTTTAACTTTAATAATAAATAAATAAATAATGCACTTCACACACCATCATCTGGCCCCAAAGTAAGTAAAGCTTGTGTCATGGGTACCAGATGACTGATATACTACTTAAATACTTTTTTTTTATAAATACATACACATTATACATAGAAACACCTGACCTGACAAATACATGCAGATCATACAAACATTTGTCTTTTGGCGGGAATCGAACCCGCAACCTTCTGCGTCTCAGCCAGACCTTAGTCTACTGCGCCACAGATGTCAACTTTGTTTTGTAATTTTAGTCAAGATAGATAAGTTAGTTTCGTGGAAGCAATTGCCATTTTCCACGAGTCCCGAGACACGACACCGCATTTACGAGGACGAGGACGATTTACCTCATTCATGGACAGCGCACTGCAGGAAACACTTTCGCTTATGACGTCTAACTATGTACCCTTCTACTTAGACGCCTCTTAATTCTTAATCAGTCTGTTTAAAATACTGCCATCTCATTTTGCAAGATAGTGATAAATAAGGACAGGGCAAATCTTAAGTGTTAAGCAGGGTTCAAGTTGATAGTGGTTTATAAGTAAGGCCAATAGTGTTTGCGTTTGCTGCCATATATTTTGCGGTGACGATATATAGGCTATACGAAACTTGCTCACAACGCACCGCATATCTACCTACTCATAATTACTCTTTCTACCGTCGTTCATTATCGTCATCATGTGCAGCTTTTCATTCTACTGCTGGGAAATGGCATCTCTTATTTTTCAATTTCCTAGGTCTAACGTTGCTTTTCAGATCATCGATCCACGACTTCGTCGTTTCTTACTATGGTTCGTCGTTGTGTGCAGTGTGTCTTTGTTACGTGTCGTGACCAAAAACGAATGTCGACATTATTGCAGCGTACGCGGCTCTGCACTTTCATTACTATAATTTAAATATAGCTGCTAGCTTTAAATATGGAACTATACATATTATGTACATACATATAATTTGGGGCTAGATTTTGTTGTGTGAATTTCTCACCAATATTCGTTAATTTATAAGACCTGAGAAATAAAATAATTTATTAACAGAAATAATTACAAAGGTGTACTGAATAATATACAATTAAGCTAAAAGGAATCTTTAAAACGATCTATAGATATCCAGATCACTACCTGAGGGCAGCGTTCTCAAGACACTGGTGGCATTGCCACGTTGAATGGCAATGCTAATATGCTGAGCCAAATAGGAGCCAGAAATAAAGTTGTAAGAAATATGTTTTACTTGATTGCCCGTAAGGTTTACTTCCGCGTTGAAACAAGCATTGCCATTGCTTGGAAAGATAGTAGCTTTTTATAGTCGATATTTTGTAAACAACAAAAGCTTTCTGTTCCGAAACAACTCGGAAATAAAAATGCTTTACTTTTTCATTCCATCAAGCTCGTCAACATGAAGACATGAACAGCATAGGGACACACGTTGCGGTGCGGCAAGCTTTTGATGCCAAACAGTTGATTTCATTTTTCGTCATAGTTATAATATAATCTGGCCGCATTATTTGGCAAGTTAGCTCTGTTGTAGTAACTCATTCCGTGCTGTAAGCTGAAGGTTTAGATTCCCTCTCAGAACAAACATTTGTGGCGAACATAGGTGATTGTTCTTTGACTTGGTGTTAAATAGTATATCAGTATGCTTAGATTAAACTAGATAGTGGTTTGCATTGTCCACTAATTATTTATTTATTAATTTGAATAAAATAGTGACCTACATCACACTGCCTGAGCACACGTTGAATGGTAGTAGTTTTTGTTGCTTTTATTATATCGTGGTAACAACAAAAAATTATTATTACTAGTTAAAGCATTCTACTAATTCCGAAGCATAAGTACAGTAAGCTTAAGAATGAAAGTGACCTTAGAAGCCTATTTTCATTCTCAATAGTCCACTTAATGTCGCATCGTACCGCTCTGTGTGATACCAGTTTAATAAAGCACCAAGTACACTGTTTGGATCGTATCTCGGTTTTATTGCACTAGTTAAGAATTTATGATGCTCTCAAGAAAATGGCTTCGATTTAGGCGCGCCCCGGGCATGACGGTTTAGGTAATGCTATCTAGAACTGAAACTCCAAGTTACGTACTTGCCATAGCTTTCTGAAATTTACAGGTAGTGGATTCTTCGTTTGATGCTTCACTAAGTAACAGAGCTCTTCTAAATTAATAATTTATTTTCGTGTTATTCCATGTTTTAGAGTAATTTTAATCAATAAACTACGACTTCTTAGCATTGTCTATACTTACAATACAATTTTAAATCTATTATATTTTTTAAATTCTAGGCTAGACGATGATTTAGAGATGACGTTTAAAATAAGCAAATGACGATCGACTACAAAACAAAACCACTTGACATTGACAAATGTTTGTCCTCCGAAGGAATCGAACCCCCAATCTACAGCGATACTACCAACTGACAGGCCAGTGTGTAATCTGCTATTATTATCACCTGCACCATGCCCAGGGGGTCCTTGGTATTTTCATTGTCACGATAAGTGGGTGCTGTGTTCGCCAGTAAATTCACATTTGCATTTTATTACTTCACTGTTGTATCCTGTTTTGATACCCGGCTGGGTTTATGGGACCTAAATATGTATTAATAAAAACGTTACTGGACTGCTGATAATCATTGCTGTAAGTCAAGAGATATAGCTTGTCAAGAGGGTTGTAATTTAGAAGGTTTTATTTAAAATAACAAATGACGAACGACAAGATACGACTTTGTGACATACTAAAACAATATAAACACTTGACACTGACAAAATTAACTGGCAAAATTATTGAAGAAGAACAGAATAGAATAGACATTTATTTGTTTCACCCACAAAGAAAAGAAAGTACTGGCAGTAAAAAGTAAATAGAACTAAATAGTATAAGTATAGGCACCCACCCACCTAGGCAGATGGGTACCCAAACACTTTACCTACTTACAATTACAACTAACATACACCCACGATCAACAGTCCCTCCCTGTGTGTGCCCAAATAGGTCCAGTCTCAGCTTTATGCCACTCTCTTATAATCCGCAACCATCTGCGTCTCAGCCGGGCCTTGGCCCACTGCGCTAGAGAAGTCGTCAAAGGTACCCTTATAGGATCAAATCGTAGTCGGTCTGTATGTCTGTCTGAGTGTATGTCAAGACCCTTTTTTTCAAGAACGTATAGGTATCATGTAGACATTTTTATCAAATTGATGTCTGCGCGCCTTTGAAGCTGTATACAAATCATGCTTCTAAGTCAACGCAATTAAAATACAATCATTAATTTCCGCAAATATTTCGACACTTGCCAGTAAATCATAACATATGAGTTACTTACCGTTGACCTAGAAACATTAAATTTGCCAAGCAGCAAAGTCTTCCAGTACAAATAAATTAATAAGTGCCAATTTGATCGGTCGAACCCACATTTTGACAGTCGTTTCATGACGGCTTTTAGGTGGCATACCTAACGTCGTCGTCACGAGGGTCACAAGGTCGCCCACAAACTGAAACCTAATTTGCACAAGGGTTTTGGCCTCAGTTATCAATTTTAGGACGATAGCTACCTATAATTTTAACCACGATTATAAATTATATATTTACAGCAATGTACAGAATATATAATTACGTTTACAAACTAAAAAGTCAACCGACTTCATATATAAAAAGCAAAATATCAAAATTGCGTTTCCTCCAAGTGGATGATTATTTTTTCGGAAGTATCCCGATTGGTCATATATCATTTCACATGAAATCAGATTTTTCAAATCGGTTAATGAATGACGAAGTTATGAGGTAACAAACATAAAAAAATACAGTCGAATTGAGAACCTCCTCCTTTTTTGAAGTCGGTTAAAAATACACGGAAAACAGTTGAGGGAAATAAATTAATAAATTTTGGAGAAAATTGCACACAACACCATTTAGCCCCGAACTAAGCATAGTTTGTATTATGGTGTGGAACGCGTTGCCTGTAGATATAAGAAAGGCCAAACCTCTTCCCATCTTCAAAAACATGGTCATGTAACATTATTTGTCGTGTAATACTTAATAATTTCTGTATTGTTGATTTTTAAGACTGTTTATCTTTATTATTAATCGTTTTAGTACATATGTATGAACGTATATCTATATTTATATCAGTGTTTATTTAGTTTATACATAAATGTAAGTTTGTAATTATATAAATACATCGCACCTACTCCTTCTCAGCTTATTTACATTCCAGTTCATCCAACGGTTGCCTGGTAGAGATCGCTATTAGCGATAAGGCCGCCCATTGTAATGCCTTAAATAATTTAAGTAATTTACGCGCGAGCGTACTCTGCGCATTTGCTGGTCAGATTTCGTGCGGTGCGGTCGTTATCGACGTTACTTGTTCCTGGGTTGTTATTGTGTTAAAAGTGTATTTCGGTGGTATTTTATAGCTGAGTGAGTACCTTCGATTTTGATTGTGTAAATTGGTGATTTCTTTGTTAATTTGGTGTTTTGATGTTATTCATATTTGATTGTTGGTTTACATTTTGAATATAATAAAGCTGTTGTTGTTTTTTTCATGTTTTTCACTTCTGAATCCTAAATTCAGAAGTGGGATACTTTTCCAAGCTCATTTGGCCATTCTAATTAAAATATGGACGAATTTTTTTTTTGTGTGGGTAGAAAATCAAACCATATTTGCAAGAAAACACCAATTTCTTTGTAAAAAACATCTTATCTCAGTAAATTGTTGTGTCTAATGACCCACAAGGGTCCGGAAACAAGATAGATAATTGATTCAGGCGCGACTTTGCGGAAATCCATTACAAAACATTAAACAGATGGACAAATATTTAGTACAATTCCGCTAATCTATTCCTAAAGAGTTACCTCCAAAAGAAATTCGACACGTGTTTCGCCTCTCCACGAGGCATCCTCAGGAACACTTGACTCACTCCGCACCCCGACGAAAAAACACTCTGCTCTGCAGACTTGTTGTAAAATCTAATGAATTATGTCTTGTTATTTCTAAAGTTTCTAGTACAGACATTCTAAAACCTTTTTCGCATGTATGTAAAATTTCAAAAGTATTATTATTACTCAATGAATGTCCTGAATCTATCAAATGTTTGGCAAAATGAGACCTTTCTGGACAATTATTTCTATAAGCTGCGATATGTTCTTTGTACCTAGTTTCAAAATTACGACCGGTTTGACCCACATAAACACCATTACATTCATCGCAAGTTTATGTGGGTCAAACCGGTCGTAATTATAATAAACACCATTACATTCATCGCAAGTTTATGTGGGTCAAACCGGTCGTAATTTTGAAACTAGGTACAAAGAACATATCGCAGCTTATAGAAATAATTGTCCAGAAAGGTCTCATTTTGCCAAACATTTGATAGATTCAGGACATTCATTGAGTAATAATAATACTTTTGAAATTTTACATACATGCGAAAAAGGTTTTAGAATGTCTGTACTAGAAACTTTAGAAATAACAAGACATAATTCATTAGATTTTACACTGTTGAACGAATTAAATACTAGTTTTCCAAGATCACCGCTATTACGTTTGTTTACAACAGCTGGCGCTGATTCATACGGGTGGCGTGGCAGTCCGGTCTGACTGAGTGCATAAATAGTAAAGTTGGAGCGCGAATGGCCCAGTCTTATTCTGACGTTGGTCGAAGCAACAAGTCTGCAGAGCAGAGTGTTTTTTCGTCGAGGTGCGGAGTGATTCAAGTGTTCCTGAGGATGCCTCGTGGAGAGGCGAAACACGTGTCGAATTTCTTTTGGAGGTAACTCTTTAGGAATAGATTAGCGGCATTGTACTAAATATTTGTCCATCTGTTTAATGTCCGGAAACAAGTCACTACGATGCGAAGCGAAAGCAGAGTGTCTACTCTGCACACCGAATTCGATATATCGGAACGATAACATCGTTTAAATGTTTGCAGAGTTCTGTCGAATTGACTGTTGTTTCGTTGTCAAATTCAAATTATCGTATCGCCTGTTGTCGTATGGTCGTCGACATTGATTGTCAAAAGTAATGACGATCGTTCTATCGTCTATCGTTCAAAACGGGTCATAGCGATGTAGCTATGAGTAGGGTTTTGTACAACAATTGTTCCGATATATCGTTTGTCAACTTTGAGAGTAGGTCACAAGTGGGTGCCGTTTTTGAAATAGGTCTCGTTCACGCAGTAGACCTCACTCGCGTGTGCTTGCCAGATCGCGTGATGGGTCTCGCTCCCGTATTAGCTCGCGCTCACAAAATAGATATTTCTTTGGAAATCACAGTCCTCGCGAGCAGAGTGTCTCGTTGCAACAAACTTTTGATACCACTCTAACACGATTAGAATCAGTCAAACATTGTGTCGTTTCATTGGTCCATATGATAGCGAGGCAGGTAGAATATGTTTACTCGCAGTTGCCAACTTTGCGCAAAGACATTTAACCACCATGAGGAATAGCGAGTACCAAAATGTAAAGACAAGACCGACTGGCAATCTGGCAACCTTGTACTTGTGTCCGGCACTAACAGTAGTTTTGGTTATAGGTAGATGGTTGGATAAGGAGTTGTGAGTTGTTGTGCGATTGGTGTTTTATTTTTGTGTTGATTCAATTATTGAAACTAGAGGAGTAATATTTGGTTTGTGAAGTAAATTGTTTACATCTGTAAGTACTTGTATTTTTTTTAAATTAATTCTGCTACTGAAAGCTAAAGAAAGAAGAAGACTACCATCTGAAAGCTCTTCTGGCCAGTTCTATTGTAATAACATTCTGTTTTTACACGATTATTTTATAGCTTACGTGGTTAAATAAAAAAATTAACATCAATCTGCTTTCTCGGTATAGTTTATTGTTTAGGACGTTTGATTCCTTATGTTGAATATGGCACATCGACAGCATTCACACAGTGGGTCACGCCGTCGCGATAGGAGTGATGAGTCGCAGAATAGGGCTCGCTCACTGAGTAGAATTCGTTCTAGGATTAGATCTGGTTCGTATCATAGGTCGCGATTGGGTCGCCGCTCTCGCGGTCGAGATGTGACTATGCAGCACACGTTGGACTCGACTCTGTCTCGACTAAACACACTTGAGGTCCGGTCTGGTTCAGGGCACTGTGTCTACTAGGTCGCACACTTCTCAGATTTCGCGATCGTGACAATGTCACTGTGGTGACAGGCGTACGTCAATCTGAGGCTACTGTGCCTTACGTACCTGCGAGTGTCAATACTTTAGATTCTCATTGCGAAGAAGGTGCGTCGGAGTCGGCGCGATTCCTAGCTGAGGTATTAAAGTCGTTAGGTAATAGAGGTTCAAAATACTTTGTATCCAATTTTGATCCTGTGATTCACGACATAGACGTATGGTGCGATGAGGTCAAACGGGTTAGGCCGAACAGTTGTTGGGAGAACTCTGAGCGCTTGTCTCGCGTGTCAGTTTGTTTTAAGTGCGATGCACGTACATGGTTAAACGAATAGGTTACCGACGACCGTACGTAGTCCAAGTTCTTTTGTGAGTTTAAGCCATTGTGCTCACGAAACTCGATTACAATAACGTCTAGTACGACACAATGCATACAAACTCGGATAATTATAACTCTTATGCTGAGTATGCCAGAAGGTTACTGCGTCTACGCATAGTTACGGGTCTTAGTAACGAGTTAAGAAGGCTTGTTACAGATGCTGATATACGTATAAAGAGCTCTCCACGAGAAATTAAATTACCTTCATAAAGATCTTTCGGTATGGTAATATTTGGGGAATTAAAAATAAGCTCTTGTTTTAAAAGTATCTTTTATGTTGTTGTTTTGATGTTGTGTAAATATTTGTAGGTAATACGGAAGGGTTCTCTACGTCATCCATATTGATCCTAGCAGGCGTGGGTATTCCGGCGAGGAGAATAAAACGTAGCACGTGCTTGAAGGTTCATATATTATTACACAGTAATCACGTTGCAAAAGTATATCGGTGGGCGTACAGTCCAATAATCGAAGGCACTCCACTGCGAATCAGCAGATACTGCACCACACGCGTAGCACGTTAATTCTATATGAACCGATTGCTGTTTCGTTCGGTAATGGCGGTCCTTTCGTCTCGTGCGCTAGCGCTAGGTGTTGCGTCAGAGCAAACAATCCAAACGATAGTGACAATTCAACGGCAGCTGACACTGACATTGCCACCGACTTGTTTGCTCTTTACATCGAACGCACCGTCATATTTATGTTCATAACTTTACTGAATTGTGGTATATTCTCAGACCTATTGATGTTTCAGATGACAAGATGTGTGATCCTTGTGCAGGAACATCTAGGCCACTCGTACCAACTACTGAAGCGTCAGGGACTGGTGCCTGGATGTGTCGACTGCACTTCACGACGTGGCGACGGGGAGAGCGTCGGGAACTATGCTGCCGTCTGAGCCTGTGCTTAGCCTCGGTACGTCGGCTACCAAGGGCTGCACTTCACGACGTGGCGACGCGTAGAGCGTCGGGGACTATGCTGCCGTCTGAGCCTATGCTTAGGCTCGGTACGTCGGCTACCAAGGGCTGCACTTCACGACGGGGCGAAGGGCAGAGCGTCGGGGACTATGCTGCCGTCTGAGCCTGTGCTTAGCCTCGGTACGTCGGCTTCCAAGGGCTGCACTTCACGACGGGGCGAGAGCGTCGGGGACGACGCTGCGTCAGAATTGGCCGATTAAGGAGATTCTCTTCAATTATAACTTGAGGACTACCTATATAAAGAGGCGCGCGAGCGTACTCTGCGCATTTGCTGGTCAGATTTCGTGCGGTGCGGTCGTAATCGACGTGACATGTTCCTAGGTTGTTATTTTGTTAAAAGTGTATTTCGGTGGTATTTTATAGCTGAGTGAGTACCTTCGATTTTGATTGTGTAAATTGGTGATTTCTTTGTTAAATTGGTGTTTTGATGTTATTCATTTTTGTTCGTTGGTTTACGTTTTGAATATAATAAAGCTGTTGTTGTTTTTTTAATGTTTTTCACTCCTGAATCCTAAATATATATAAACATATATACATTTATTTAAATACATACTAATAATATCTAAAGGACCGTTTAAAACTATCTATAGATTGCTCAAAACAGTTCAAATATAATTGAAAATTACTAGCTAGTTCAATTTACGAGTAAAACAATTATTCATTAGTGTGGTTCTGAATGTAACCCAATTTCAAAGTGCTTTGTGAACCTAATACAGCTCGAGTATGTTTATAATTTGATTGGACAATAATTGCTTGTTAATTTATATATGTAGGTAATATGTTAAATTCCTGGCCGTTTTAGGCTCTTCAGTCTTCACCCAAGAACTCTCGAAGAAACTGTCTTTGGAATAATTACGTTTTAAAAACTAAAAAGAAAACCGACTTCATTGAATGAAATTTGAGTTCATAAAAATACAGCCGATTTGAGACCCTCCTTTTTTAGAAGTCTGTTGAATGACAATGCTATTACGCTGAGCCAGATAGGAGCCAGCTCTTGGGTCAAGCAATGTATCTACCAGACGCTGTGAAATTAAATAATTGAATTAAATAATATGTTATAATATATCTGGCTTCTATTTCGGTTAGCGAATTAGCATTGCCATACAGAATGGCAATGCTGCCAGAGTTCTGGACGCGCATCCATTTGATGACGACCGAGACTGACTGCATATTTATGTAATTTTTTTCATAAATTTATAAGTTATGTAGTTATTAAAAAAGTTACAAATAGATTACATTTTAATACTAATACATAATACATAATACATTTTAATTAGTTAGTTTATTGAATTTATTTGTTTTTATATTTTAAATAAAATATTTAAATGGTATAATAATTAACAATAATTCCGGACATTTGACAATGCATCATCTGAGCCCAAAGTAAGCAGAGCTTGTGTTTTGAGTACCAGATGACTAATATACTACTTATATACTTATTTTTTGTAAAAACATACATATTATACGTTGATATTCTAGAAAACCTCTCATTTACTTAACACCTCTTATAAACATTATCTACAGCACATATAAAAACCTGAATCCTTCTACTTTTAAGCAATATTTATAAAAAACATCCTTATTAACAAATTTGTATATTAATGCTCGTTTTTGACGTGATAACGTCTTCTAAATCGATGAACGGCGGCTACACGCACGAAAAAGCATGACTCATAGTCACGTTCCGCCTGAGTCGAGCGTGCAAGCGAGAGCGCGGAACAAGCGATAGGGAGGCACGATCGGTTCATCAATGATTTCTTATAACGTTATCACGTAAAATTATCGTCCGTTAACCGACTTTACAGAAAATATTTTTTTTTAAATTAGCGGTTCCCAAAAATTACCGCTCTTATGTTCACATTAGCACGTTTCTCTGTTAAATTACATTATTTCTTTGAAGTTCGGCTGAAAATTGACGAATTGTTATTCATAAGGTTTTTGAGAAAACGTGAGCTTATTTGCTCAGAAATTATCTCACGGAATAGGTATAAAGTAAACCCAATTAAGCTTCGGCCGTAAAATGTCTTGAAACCAAGCTTCCTTGTTTGGTCCTTACGCAGTGGCTGTACCTACTGTGTTACTTTAAAAAGCAACAAAGACACTGAGATCCTCGTGATCGCTGAAACATAATAGTATTGTTGACATTTATAACACAATTTACTTAAACTGTGAACCTATACTCACACTCTTACTAACACACGTTCTTACGCACGCACACAAACATACATACACACACACACACATACTCACGCACCGAACATTGCTCTCACCAAAAAATATGTTGCATTGAAGGACAATTAACTTTCTAATTTTTTAATTTATTAATTTATGTATGATAATAATTAGAATATAAGCTATAAGCTTACCTATAAATTTACTAATTTCGGAGTTTTTTTTTATAAATCTTTTCAAATTTTATGACTAGATCAACGAAAAGTACCCCATATGATTGATATACAGGCGATCGTCAACATACGCGGCATACATCATTTATTTATTTCGGCCGTACTTTTGATTGCGTTGAAGACTTGGGTTTATTACAGTTCTAAGGGACTTATGGGACGATTACGGACGTACACCTATGTTTTTGATATTAGTTTCAACTTGATACTTCCACGCTTTCATGAGTAAAAGGGTCTTAACATACAGAAAAACAGACATACAGACAGCGAAGTAATCCTCTAAGGGTTCTTCTTGGGAATAATCTGAGGTTTATTTTATATATAGGTACATATTTATTATTTACCAATATACTAGTAAGAAAGAATATACTTCGGTATGTAATACGATTTGAATAGATAAAATAATCATAAAAAACTGTTTATAATCATCTATGGAGTCGGTTAAAACAATTTGCATAACAAACATTCCAAACAAGACATAGCGACAAGCTCACGGAAATTGCGGTCTTGATTACGTAAGAATATTCAAGATCCAGAGGCGGAGAGTGTATTTTTCTTAAACGAAGTCCGCGTTTGCGAATACGTGACTGAACTGCGTATACAGGGTGTGAACTTGCTGCACCCACGGAATACAGAAAACTAGGAAGTGGCTGAACTTCACCAAAGTTTTGACATTTATCTAAACTTAACGGCTCGCAAGTGGTCTAACTAGTTGGACTGTCAGGAATAACTTTCATCGACAAATTATAGTAGATAAAACTTACGAATAACGAAAGTGAGAGGATTAATGGATGCCTGCCTGGAATAATAAATTGCGTAAATTATGATGATTTAAGCGACAAAGCGCATAAAAGACAATACTTTTTAACCAACTTCAAAAAAAGGAGTTTCTTAATTCGGTAGTTTTTTTTTATTTGTTATCTTATATCTCCGTCATCCTTTCACATTAAAATAAACCGATTTATTTTAATGTGAAAGGATATACTCTTCGGTTCCATAAAAAATTGTCATCAAATTCGGTCCAGTAGTTAGGTTTTAAATTAAAATACCTGGAAAAATATGTCATCTAAGTTTACTTAATTTAATTTATTTTAATAAATTTCGAATTTTTATTAACCGACTTCAAAAAAGGAGGTTACTCAATTCGACCGTATTTTTTTATGTGTTCGGGGATAACTTTGTTGTATATGAACTGATTTTGATGATTCTTTTTTTGTTGGCATCTAGAGAATTCAAGGGGATCCATCGAAAATCGTGGTGGCGACTAGTGCGTTTGTTTTTTTTATTAAGTATTTTAAAGCACATAATTTAATGAAGGTTTGGAGTTGATCTGATGATGGAGCCGAAAGACAGTCGAGGGAACTCCTCAACGATTTACTGAAAAACTGGTGTTTGGGCTTGATTAATTTGTATTGATGAGAAATTTACACCTAGATGGGTTGTGACTCCTGTCAAGGGAGCTCCTCAACGTTTTACAGTAGCTACCTTGTGTATATACATATGTACATTAAGTCGGTTGTCTTTTTAGTTTTTAAAACGTAATTATATACCTAAATGAGGTTGATTTTCTTTTTAAAACGTAATTATGTTGATTACAATACTATGCACCATGTTACTGTCTGGGGTATGCTTGAGTTCTAAACATGACATTTTAATATTTCACAGCACGTTTGACACTTTGCAGCGTCTCTATGCAGCAGCCACTCATATTAATTTGTAGTGTTGTGACGTCAGTTTCCTCGACCTACAGCGCAGACACAACAGCTAGATCATTTTAACGATTTTAATACGACACTTATAATGAAAATAGTAAGCTTCAGCATCAACTGATTCAAGTTTTGCTACAAAATACTTATTATTATCAATATATACGGGTATTTATCGCGATGACTGGTCATCCCGTGACCACGACAGAGTGTAAACCTGTCGAAACGTCGGGAAAAATAGGTAAATAAACGCGATAAATACCCGTATATATTTATAATAATGTGTTCTGATCGCGTAAGTTTAAAAAACTTTAAAATACTTATTACTTAGAACAAATACATAAAATGAATTGCTTTCTCGTTGTCCACAAAAGCTAGACACAGGGTCGATTATACTCTTCTGTATAATCTGCCGCACTGTGTAGATGTGGCCTATGGTGCCGTAGCCACTTCGAAACCCGGCTTGTTCCGGGCGGTTGAAACTCGTCGGGTCTTCGCGCATGACGGTTCGAGATGATACTTCAAAACAACTTGTATACATGGCTCAGAAACGACATGGGTTTTTAAAAAGTTACCCTTTTTGAAAAACAGAACGACTATGCCACTGTTCCATGCATGTGGAATTCTCCGAGTGAAGAGGACAGCATTAAATAACTCCCAAAGTTCCTTAAGTACGGGGGTTCCTCCTGCTTTCAGAAGATCAGTCGTAACACCAACCTCACCTGGGGCTTTACAATTTATAAGCTATTCTATTCTATTATTTATTATTATTATATTATAATTATTATTCTCGGGCCAACTCGATCTCATCCAAGCTGATCTCGAGCAAGTCCTCCGTCAAGTGGCGTGTAAGGGTGGCTGTGGGAACTTCTCTGTGAGTTTCTAGACGAGGTGCGTGTGAGGCGTAGAGCTAGCCATAAAAATCCCTTACTTCCGAGAGGATCTCCGGCATAGAAGCGACGACAGAACCCGTTTGTGTAGTCAACCTTGTCATGTGGTTTCTACCGAGTCGCTGGACGAATACTACCCCCGATTCAGCATTATTGCTTTTTCAATTTTTAGTGTATGGAAGCTCGGAGTCCGCGTCGAACCCACGTCGTGTTTTTGTTTATTTAGGGCCCGATGTTCAGACAAGGTTTAATGGGGTTTTGGCGTCGCTTGCATATAAGCTTCAGTTCCCCTCAAAAGTTTAGAATTCTTGCCTGTGCACCTCATTTCGCAGAATTTAGTGCCCTCTACTCTAAGAGTCTACACCATTACTTATTTATTATTACGTCTCTACGTAGTTTGTTTGAAACTATCACAACTTAACTGCTGCAGTTCACTAGTTGCACAAAATAAGCTGCATCCAGGTGATGTTAACTTTTTAATTGAGTTGTGAAACACAGGCAGCGTCAGTTGTTCACTTTCAACTAAAGTGCGATTGCCAGGGGACACCCTTTATTGGTCTTTGTTCAAAAGTTTCAATTGAGAACGTCTCTGGTCAAATTACTAAGTTCGAACAATGTCCTACTCATAACTTTATTGTCCTTCACCTGGATAAAAGATCTGGTAAGTTTTGGGTAGTCTTCCTAGTACCTAGGTCTACCTATAGGGTTAGATAGATAAGATAGACAGACGGATTATTGTAGTCTAGTGATCCGCCCTGGTTACATTATTTAAATTTTCATAGGGATCCCTAATTTTCATGAAAAAATTCAAACTTACGTTACTCAATTCTTCTACTTGCGTGTCAATAATACAATTAAATTAATTTTGAATAAAATACTGCAACTCTCACTCCATCGTCCGTGGCGTCCATTAAGTAATCCCTTGTGCAGGTGTTAGAGCACAAGGGGCAGACGGGTAGATGTGACATTGTTTGGATGGGAACTCCGCAGTCGCATTGGGCATAGGTAGAGTCGCGGTAGCCCCATATGCTCATGCTTTCTCTACAGCGGCCGCCTTGGGTCCGCAGTCGGTTTATGGACTTCTAAACTGACCATGGATGATCATGTCCGGGGGGCACGTGTGCCTGAGATTTGAAGTCGGGTGGTGAACTCGCTGATAATGTAGATCAAATCAAATCAAATCAAATGTTCCATAGTTTTAAAAATCGGTAAATAAAAATTGAGTAGTTTTTGAGTATATCATTACAAACAAAAACAAATTTGTCCCCTTTATAATATTAAAGTGTACGATTGTACATCTATAAAGTTGTACGATTAGCGGCCTTATCGCTAAAAGTGATCTTTTCCAGGTAACCTTTGGATGGACAGGATAGAGATAAATAAAAAAGATTTCAAGATAATGTAATACATTTTCCACTGTAGCGATGAATCCCTAATTTGGGATCTCAAGATTTATCAAGTACCTTAACGCTACATGCTATCTTATAGTCAACTAGCTGATGCCCATCGCTTTACACGCATGGTACATGCCTACATTAAAAGTATGTGCCTATGCCTATTCTGTGTCTGGGTGCTATGAAGTATCAATCAATACTCGGGCCATTCTTGTTTTTAATTTATATAAATGATCTACCTAAACTTGTAAAGGATGATCACGAGATTGTACTGTTTGCTGATGACACGTCACTTTTATTTAAATTAAAGCGACGACTTACTAATCTTGACGATGTAAACAATGCAATCTCTAAAGTTGTAACATGGTTTAACGTAAACAACTTATTACTAAACGAGAAAAAAACGAAATGCATTCGTTTTATACTGCCCAACGTTAAACAGGTGAAAGCTAATGTAAAAATAAAAAAGGAAAAGATAGATCTCGTCGACACCACAGTGTTCTTAGGCATTACTTTAGAACTGCTATTGCCGTTTATTAGTGGGCCCGCACATGGATAAATTGTCGAAGAGACTCAGCTCTGCGGCATACGCTGTTAAAAAGATCCGTCATTTTACCGACGTAAATACGGCTAGACTCGTTTACTTCAGCTACTTTCATAGCATTATGTCGTATGGCATTCTGTTGTGGGGGAGTGCTGCTGATATTAACACCATATTTGTGCTGTAGAAGAGGGCTGTTCGTGCAATTTATAACATGGGCCCTAGAGAATCACTTAGAAATAAGTTTAAAGAAATTAATATTATGACAGTGCCTTGTCAGTATATATACGAAAATTTAATGTATGTGCACTAAAATATTCATTTATTTAAAAAAAATTGCGATAATCATAGTATTAACACTAAAAATAAAGATAAACTCGCTGTTCCCACTGTTAGGCTCGCTAAAGTTAATAAGTCTTTTATAGGGCAATGTGTACGCTTCTATAACAAATTTAAAAATTTAAAAACGTAATTAAACAGAAACTGTCTATTATAAAATATCTGATTATTTAGATGACAAAAAAGCTTGGGATGAATCAGCTCCAACTCGACTCGGCATCCGTAACAAAATTGTCAAGGATCATACAAAAAAGTGTTAAGACCAGACAAGTTTCTTGCCGGATTCTTCTTGAACTGGGGTTAGGCGGAACCGGCACCTAGATTCACTAGCATGTAAGAAGACGATTCAAAGTGGTCCTTGTGATTTTATTAAATAAATAAATTTTGAATTTTGAATTTTTATCATAAGTATGTATTTAAAAAATATAAGTATTCTATCAGTCATTTAGTCACCATAATACAAGCTATGCTTAATTTGGGGCTAGATGGTATTGAGTGCATTGCCCACCAATATTTCTATATATCCGTCCCCAAGATACAATCTCTCTCCTTACCGAAATACAACAAGACCCGTTCAGCCGACAACGACTAAACGTCGTGTAGAGGTAACAAACAGACAGTTAGCCAGACAGACAGAGACGCTTATATAATATTTTTATATTATGGCTTTCAGTTTATATATTATATTGTATATTGGTTTGAATGGACGGCCTTAAAGACGTCACCGATATTAAAGATACGAAGGTTTTATCATAAGGTATCACACCAATTGATGTTACGTAAATAAGTATGTGCTAAATATTGCCTTAATAGGCAATATGTTGGAATAATACGAAATTTTTTTCGAAATTTATCCACAAAGAAAGTAAATATTTTGACGTATCCATACATAAATATTTTATTTTATGTAAATGTCGCCAATAATTTGACTAGTGGCTCGTGAGCTGTAGATCTCGCGAACATTTTTCGAAATTACTGATATATAACTTTTTTTACGTATTCAACCCCCATACCTCCGCCATTTAAAACAAATTACAAAAACTGAATCGACAAAAAAAAATTATACCTAGTTATAGTTCCTGCTCACAACATTTCAAGAGAAATGCAACCTGTAGAGGAGAATATACGGACAGACGCCGGTCGCCGTTCGGACGCCGTTCGTACGGACATACGAAAGCATTTTTGCCTAAGTTGAAACTGAGACACTCGCTCGCGCTTTGCGCTCTCACATTTCTGGTACGTTCTCAAATTATAGGGTCTACTCGTATTGCAACAAAGTACATAAAATGAGTTCATTAATAAAATGGTGGCATAGTGTTGTTACCTGCGTTGTGCATTCAAGTGATTGTTTGTATAACATTTATTTACAAAAGCTCAGTTGAGTTGAGTTAAAAGGTTAAGAGGCCGATTCCCTCACAGAACAAACATAATTGTTTGTTTTGTGTCTGGGAGTTATAAAGTATCTTAAGTATCTATTACAAAATATATAAGTAACCTATCCGTCATCTGGTCATCATAATACAAGCTATGCTTAGTTTAGGGCTAAATGATGTGTGCATTGTCCACCAATAAATATATATTGCTGGACATTGCACACAACACCATCTAGTCCCAAACTAAGCATAGCTTGTATTATGGTGACTAGATGACTGATAGTATACTTAGGTATATATTTTTAAATACATACTTATGATACTTTATAACACCCAGACACAGAACAAACATCTATGTTCTTCACACAAATGTTTATCCTGGGAGGGAATCGAACCCTCAACCTACAGTGCAGAAGGTAGAGCTACTACCAACTGAGCTGACAGGTTAGTCAAAAAAAATATATATCATTATTAATTTTACGACAATTTTCTAAACAAACAGTCAGTATTCAATTCCTATTATATACACAAAATTTAAATAAGGTAGGATATACATACAAGCTCGTAGTCTTAGCAGTTAACCTGAATAACATCTAGGCGTGGTGCTAAAAGAGCCGTAAAACGTAAAATCCCAAACTATGCAGGAAAATTATTAATTGTCTAGATTAATTAATTGTCATTATCTTTTGTTTTCAAAAATATTGTCTCATTATGTTATAATGAGACAATATTTTTTCTTCTTCTTTTTCTTCTTTGTTAAAGGCCTGTGACATACTAATGTCAATTTTGCCAGTCTCAAGTGTTTATAGTTTTTAGTCATTTGTTTGTTATTATAGTCTTAGTCGATGGTAAATTTTATTGTTTTATTCTAGACGACACGCGGAATGGCGTCTAGAATTTTCTTGGGATTCCTCGTCGTTCATATCACATTGCACCAAAATTCACATATAACTCAATTATCTTTAACCGTCCTGTAGTCATTTATTCATTAATATTACGCCAAGATTACTGAACAAAACAGAGCAGAGCTATGTTATTCCATAAAATGACAGGCGAAGAATCCAATACCAATTTTTATAAAATACCAATCGACAAACGACAACACACGACGTTGTGACGTTCTACAATTTAAACACTTGCCATTGGCAAAATTGTTATGACACATGCCATTAACGAAAAAGAAGAAGAAGTGTTGCATGAATCTGGAAATGTATCTCTCCCGAGAACCTATGTATCTACTTGTAGCAAAAGGCAAATTAAAAGTGTATTGATATTGTTTTTTTTGTTGTTGATACATAAAGGGAATTTTATAGTGTACCTACAATGGGTAATGTGCATCGTCGTAAAAGCCAGATGGTATGGATGGATAAGTGCATTGCACAATTTATGTTTTCAATTTGATGATGCTGAAACTTTTCTACTGTGTTTTTTTCTGTTTTTAATGAAAAAATCGGTTTTAAAACTAAATTAAAACCGACTTCATTGAATAATAATTTAAGCCGAAGCCGAAAAATTTGATCCCACGTTTTTTTACGTAAAAGCCACTCACAAACAGAGTCACAAGAAAGCAAAATACGAAACTTCGTTTAATTGGACGACATGTTTTTTAGAGCTGTTTTGATTAAAAAAACAAACTACTAAACCAATTTAGATGAAATTTCTTTGAGACCAATCTGAAAGTTTATTCTTTCACATATAACAGTTTTTTTTTGCTAATCGGTTTATTCATGACAAAGTTATGTATTAACACACATAAAAAAATAGGATTTGAGAACCTCCTCCTTTTTATAAAAATTTTCACTTAGAAGGTTTGATTTTTTTTTGTTATTTTGGGAACTTGTAATGTTCTCTGGTAATGTTTATGATTGTAGCAAAAAATATCATATAATTCAATATTATATTTTGCTAATTACATTAACCAAGTGAAAACTTTTGTAATCATCGGCAAGTAATAAATGGTTCTTATGGGTTTTTCAAAATTGAACCGACCCTTTCTCTTAACAACATTTAAACAACGCTTGGTCGCAGCAGACGCTAAATTGCCTTATTTTCCCATATTTTTTCTGTATACGAAACCCCTCGGCCGGCAAAATTTTAGGGTACAGCGAAGCTTTTCTAATAAATAACCCGAGTTTTCGCTCCGACTCAATTAACTTCACTTGTTTAACGGAGAATTGCTTTTAAAAATATAGAAAGTTTCCTAAAATGCGCCGCCTAATTGCTTTCCCTTTGCTGGAAATTTCGGGCAAAACTTGTTTTTCTTAAGAAGTTGTGAACGTCATATAGCAACAGTGTATGGCAAAGACTTTGAAAATAATATCTAAGCGCAATACTGTCAGGTCAGGTCAGGTCAGTTTGTAGTAGCTCTGCCTTCTGCGCTCTAGGTTGAGGGTTCGATTCCATCCCAGGATGAATATGGGTGTTTGTTCTGTGTCTGTGTGCTATAAAGTATCTTATGTATGTATTTAAAAATATATAAGTATTAGATCAATCATCAGGTCACCATAATACAAGCTATGCTTAGTTTGGGGCTTGATGGTGTTGTGTGCTTTGTGTACTAATATGTATTTATTTATTATTTAATAAATATTTGACAATTACGGATATAATTCTGACTCCAGCTATCATGATCGAACCTTTCACGTCTTAGCTGCAACCCAAAAACCCTATTATAAATATTATAAACCCTAAGCTTATATCATACAGCTCGAAAAAGCGCTATTTGAAAAACATAACATGAATAGATGATAGCTTCGATTTCTATCAGCGAATTAGCATTGCCATACAACGTTAAATATTGCCACTGTTCTGGGCACGCATTCGTCTGGTGAAGACCGGGACCGCCTGGATTATTTATAAAAAAAACATTTAGCTATTTTTAGATCGTTTTAAACTGTCTTTAGATAGCTCAACTGTTTTACATGTATTTGTATTATTCTGTACATTTCTGTAAACATTTGTATTTTGACAATAGAGAATTTATTTAATCTATTCATGTCAAAATATTTTAATTTTGACATGAATAGATTTAATAAATTCTCTGACATTAATAATTTGAAACACGCAGTAGAAATAAATTTTGCCTTTATAAACTTCATCATCATCATATCAGCATTTAAGAAGTCCAGTACTGAACAAAGGCCTGCCCAATAGATTTCCAGGAAGAACACGTGTATTATAAAACTTAATAATGTCCTAATGTATAATAGTGTTTTCTATAAAGTTTACAAAAATAAAATAAGATACGATAAGATAAGAGAGCATAAAAGCACTTATTGCAGAAAATAGTTATTACAGTATTACAGAGTTATTGAACGATGACCTGAGTAAATCCTACTAATATAATAAATGTGAATGTAAGTTTTTTTGTAACGCTTTCACGCGAAAACTACTTAACCGATCATCATGAAACTTTGTACACATATTCTTGGAGGTATTAGAAGTAACATAGGATAATTTTTATGAAAAAAATATATATTTAGAATAGAATAGAATAGAATAGAATACATATTTATATGTAGATACCACGCGTGCGAAGCCACGGGCAGCAGCTAGTAATATTATGTGTGTTAATATTAATATTATATTACATATGACAATAAATAATATTATAAATTTGCATTAAGGTAAGATTGTACTGGGAGTTTATATACATTTTTACACCAATATTGTAAACCTACACTTTGACAAATAAATAGTTTCAACTAAATACAAACAGTAAACTAAATACCTAGTATTGAAATGAATACTAATCTATATCTTATAAGTACAACTAGCTGGATAATTTATGAAAAAAAATACATAAAATAATCAAGTCGGTCCCGGTCGTCACCAAATGGATGCGTGCCCAGAACACTGGCAGCATTACCACGTTGTATGGCAATACTAATTCGCTGACCGAAATAGAAGCCAACAGTCCAGTCAAAAATAAATGAATTGAATAAATTTCTTCAATTTTCCATCCAGCGTTATATGACGACAGTAATTGGTTTCCACTAAAAAACCAAAGCTTGTAAGTAAATAAAAATAGCTAACCATCGAATTGAGCTTTGATTCAGACGTTTTGTTTACTTCAAGGTATTATTTTTATCAGCTAACGCTGATTTGCTTTGGATGTTAGGAGGCCCTTTAGGTAATTCTTTTATTTGACGTTAAAGACCATTTTTAACCGACTTTATCAAAAAGGAGGAGGTTCTCAATTCGTCGGAATCTTTTTTTTTTTATGTATGTTCACCGATTACTCGAAAACGGCCGAACCGATTTGGAAATTTTTTTTTTTTTTGTTTGAAAGGGTATACTTCACAGGTGTATAAATATAATTTTTATCAAAATCGGTCGAGCTGAAAAATAAACGAAAATCTAAAACTTGTGTACATCGATGATGTTTCCATGTATTTTCATACCTCGCTGTCTCATTGGAGCATTGCGTTTATTTGGCCTACCCATATTATAATATACAAAATACATCTACTTTCCACTAAAAATGTATTATAGGCTCAAATTTCATTCAATAAAGTCGGTTTCTTTTTAGTTTTTAAAACGTAATTATGTAATTACAGATGCTTGAGGTTTTAATATTATTATAATAGCAATGTATTGGGTAAATGACAATCTTCAAAAGTAATAACATTATTATTGATACCTAAAAATGTAACTCTAATATGTATTTTACTAAATATTCACCTATTTCACCAATAGAAACCATTGTGGCTCATATGATTCTTATTCAAGGTCAGTGGTGATTTAAAAATAACACTATTGAGGACTCGAATTATGCTTTGCTTTCTTTTGCTTTAAAAAATCGCTAGGACCAGGACGAGTATTTGCCAATTCTTCTCGTACTTAAGTTAGGAGGAATTAGCACCTATATTCACCTATTATGTAATACCAAGTGATCTTTGTTATATTTAATAACAAAAAAAAAATTATTCAACGCATTTTATTTTAAAAAACGCTTAAAATCCCTTTGTCCGTCTAGAATGAAATTAAATCACTAGAGAGTTCGTCGCACAGGTTCAAACTGGCCGATCAATGATATTGATGGGGCATTCTGATTAGCTTATTTGCTAATCAGACTTGCATATTTTTGTACCCATTGGTACATCGTTGTTTGAATTCCTCCCATCCCAGGATAAACATTGGTGTGATAAACGTAGGTATTTATTCTGTGTCTGGGTGTTTAAAATCTTATTTAAAAAAAAAATTACGGGTTGCACTCGTCGTGTGTCGACAGAAGTTAAAACTTATTTTGGCGCGTTAGACATTTTTTAGATGGGTACTAGGGTTTTTGGGTTATTGTGTTATGAATTGCATTTTATTTATGAATTGTATTTTATTAGTTATTAGAAACTCTAAAATACATTTAATATTCTTTTATGTTTTTGTTCAGAATGTAGATAATATCAAAGAACCTGACTCAGTAAACTTCTCCATGCAAAAGTAGACTGTAAACATGTGAATTAAGGTTTATAATCAAATGGGGCGACCGCGGCAGCCCTGTGTCTCGGTAACGGTGTCGCGAGTCCAGAGGTTTACCTCATCTAAAAATATGCGTACCGCGCTAAAAGAAGTTTTCACTTCAATAAGTAATTTACTTGTCCTCTGTACACCATATTACAAGCTATGCTTAGTTTGTGGCTAGATGATGTTGTGTGAAATGTCCTCTAACATTTATTTATGTGTTCACGTGTTGCTTTTATAATTTCACAAGTGGCATCTTGAATTTGAATGTTAATCAACATTTGGTTTAATTATATATCAAATCAGCATTAAGCTTTACATTTGACATTAGTTGATGACATTGACATTGACAGCGCGGTTTCTCCTTCAATAGGTACTCTCAATTCATGACACGTACGCGGGGGTGATGCGTAGGAATATTCCAGCGTTTTCTAAACCAGCACTCTGGAGAAAGTTAAGCGATAAATAAAGAAGCGACGATTTTCTACTACAGCAGAATCCCTCTACTTATATTTGATGGGCTTACCATCTGTCAACTTGTCACATTTTATATCTGTCGTCGTTGTTGCTGATTCATAATGTGCAAAATAAAGAATAAGCGAGCACTACCAAAATTAATCTTCAAAAAATAGCTGCCATAACAAATTCGTCTTGGGATATGCTTTGAACGTGAGGTCTCGTAAGAGGATTATCGTGAGAGCATTGGGCTCTTAAGAAACGGTGACCAGCATTTAGCAACAAAAACCTTAGCCTTAAAAAACTTTAGAAAATCATGTATAAAAGGTATGTGTAGGTCTTTGCTTTGGTTATCACCGCTTTGCATGCTCTTAGAATAACCATTTCGTGATCTTACGAACGTACTAGTAGCTTTTTGATCTTTCATTTTCATATTCTTGTACGTATACAAACCTATATAATAATCCAATATGTAAGTATCGACTTGGCTGGATATCGGTTACTAAAATCACCTTGTACTCGTAATACGATTCAATGTGGTCCCTGTTTCTATCAACTGTATTGACTTGTACTTCTTTGTAATATTTACTACTAGCTGACCCGGCCACGCGTTGCTATAGCTCAGTAGTTCTAATACGTTGAATGAATATACGCTAACCTCCAAATTATCAGTGTTTATCTACTATATTAAGCATGTATTATACATATAAACCTTCCTTTTGAATCACTCTATCTATTGAAAAAAACCTCATCAAAATCCATTGCGTAGTTTTGAAGGTCTAAGCATACATACAGACATACGGACAGACAGACAGCGGGAAACGACTTTGTCTTATACTATGTAGTGATTATATTAAAATAGACTTTTACTTCAAAAGAGGCAATCAAAAAGTTAATAGTTAAGTAATTATCTAAACAATGAAAAGTCGGGATAACCACAAAGGAAGCCATTTTCTCTTCACAGTAAACGACTAACAGACCTTACCCTACCTAAATATTAACACAATTCACAACCAACATTTATGGTTGCGTATAACTGTTATAAAATGGGTATTTAATGAGTAAACTTTTGTTTCGAAACAACTTTAAATAACAGAATGGAGTCTAATTTAGTTTCATTATTAACTGCGTGAACTTGTTTTATGAACATTATAGACGAAGTTTAAAAGGAGGCAAGGAGGTGCTTGTGAAACCAACTCAGAAAGTACCTTAATATTTTACCTCGCGAAGCTTAGCGAAGCAAAAAGTGATAAGGAACGAGTAAACTCTGCTATACCTTGTAAGTGCCTTTATAAATTAAACTGTTATCTTTTTATTGGTGAACTCTTTTGAATATTAGAATGAAACGAGCTAAAAACTGAAGTAACCTCATATGTTGTATGTTATCAGCTCATCTCAAGTTCAGCGGATAATGAGAATTTCCAAGTGTACTGTAATTGTATCTACCTTGTCAAGATTTAGTATTTATTTAATCAAAGTATTTAACCTTTTATCAATCATCATTGGCCTTAGTTAATTTTTGTTGAAGATGATTTAGGTGGCGCCAGTCAAGTTACAGAGCAGTTATTTGTAATTGAAAACTTTCGTTCATCGATCCACTCCAGCATGATGAGGTGGGTGATGTTTCCTCTCCACTGATGCCACTCTGCCTGGGATTCTGTTTGATAACGCAAGCCTTCCTAGGCCTTCCTACACTAACCTCTCGACCTTGCCGACAGGAACCGCAGGAAAGACGAGTCAGTACATGCGGTGTCGGTTTGGTTGCAAGTGCATAACGGCTGGCACCGAGCCGGGTTCGTTTCAAGTTTTCCTTCTTTGTTGCTCTTCTGTTAGTCAGCAGGGGGACTAACCCCCAATAATTTGAAGGCTATCACAGTCGTCTCCATCACCAGTCTCCAAGCAGCACTCATCTGGGATCAGTTTATAAATACATTTTTGTCATTTCATAGGAAGATTATCTTCCTGTCCGAGGACCTGGATTCAACTAACTGTATGAAGACATTATGTAGGTACAAGTAGTACCTAACTGGGAAGAAAACTTTTAATCATCTAAAAAATTCTACAAATCGCGGGAAAAATGGTAGTCGGTTAAGGCCAATTCTGGCGTATACGAAGAAAGGCGGATGGTTTCAACTATATTGTCAAAACTGTTTCTCGAGCATTATGAGATCTTACGTTATCGTGGAGCAATAATGGTAAAAATCGGTTGACAAGTCGAGGCTGTTTTTCTACGAGCTTCGCCATCATTGTTCGCATAATTGCATGGTGGATGTCTGCGTTATTGCGTGATCTGAGAAAGCTGTAGAGAACTACGCCATGAAGTGACAGCCATACAGTTACGTTAGCCATAAGCTTTGCTTAAGAGCATTGTTGCGACGTTTGATCTGTATAGCGATTATGACACAATCAATGTCTTTTAGTTTCGATTGGCACTAAGCATAATTTCAATCATAAGTTTCATTGTAATGGGAATCAGTTTTGACAAGTTGAATTACTGTTACGTACGTTTCAAGTCTATCTCAGACCAAACAAATATATAGACGGAGTGCCATGAACAACCAAAGTGAAGCCTCAAAACCATGCTCCTCTGTGCACGCATCCACGTATACACATCTGCCCAAACCGTGCTCCTTGCTCTTATTATATATATATATCATACTTTTATTATTAAGATAGATAGATAGATATATTAACACTTTATTGTACACAAAAAGAACATAGGAGAAATAATAGAAATAAAATTGTACAGTGGGCGGCCTTATCGCTAAAAGCGATCTATTCCAGGCAACCTTTGTATGGTCAGGATAAACAAAAACAGAACGACGGCGGTGTACAAAAAGTTACTTAATAAACTAATACAAAACATATAAAATACAAAATATAGTTGTAATGATGCTAATCAATATACTTACACGATAATTATTAACACATACAAACAACTTTCTATTAACAATAATAATAATCATAAGTAGTGATAAATGATATCAACCAGTTAGCAGATTCCAGATATGGACAGATAATGATCATGAACTTTGTTTTTAAAGATATGGATAGATTTGGATGCACGGATAGATGCAGGTAAGGAGTTCCATAAGCGTACGGCTTGAACAGTGAAGGATTCACCATACATAGCTGAACTATGGACAGGAGTAAAGAGCTGAAGAGTGTCAGAAGAGCGCAAAATACGATCGTTTGCCTGATGCAGGAAAACAAAACGTTCCTTTAGATAACAGGGAGAGGAAGACAGAAAAAGGATATTGTATAGAAAGGACAGGATATGAGCATTCCGGCGAAAACGAATAAGGAGCCACTTGAGCTTCATGCGAAATTCGGAAACATAGTCATACTTGCGCAAGCCAAATATGAACCGAATACAGAGATTTGAAGGCGCTCAAGTTTATTTAGTAAAATTTCGGAGATATCAAGGTAGCTGGCGTCCGCGTAGTCTAATATCGGATGGAGAAGGGATTGTGCAAGCATAACTTTGGTAGCTGTCGGTAGGAAATTACGGAGCCTGCGTAAAGACGCAGATGATGCAAACATTTGCCTACTGATTTCGTTGATCCATGGTTGCCAAGATATCTTATTATCCATGATAATACCAAGATTTTTCACAGTCTGGCTGATCGGTATTCTTGTACAATCAAATATAATAGGTGAGAGAAGAGAGTAATTAATTTTAGCAATTTGCCTCGCACTACCAACTATAATGGCCTGAGTTTTGCTTGGATTAATCGTAAGTCCGTAAGATTTACTCCAATCACAAATACGCTCTAAATCGGAGTTTAGGAGACTAATGGCACCGTTGACATTATCAATAGTAGTTTGGCAGTATATTTGAAGATCATCTGCATACAGGTAGGTGGTAGGAAGATGTTACATTTTTTGTTATGGAGTTGATAAAAATAGTAAAGAGAAGTGGAGAGAGGACGCCGCCCTGAGGGACACCAGCAGTCAGATTGCACCATGAAAAGAATGCGTCTTCAACACGGATACGCTGTCGGCGATCGAATAAGTAGCTACGAAACCAGTCAACTGCCGACGGCGATATGTTAATAGAGCTAAGCACACCTAGAAGAAGGTCAAAATCAACATAACAGAAGCGCTGCTGAAGTCGAGGAGTGTAAGTATGGTAACTTTACCACTATCCATCCCAAACCGAATGTCGTCGGTAATTTTGATTAATGCTGTAGCGGTGCTATGGCCTGGACGGAAGCCAGACTGGAATGAGTTGAGTAGGGAGTTGTTAGAAACATATACACTTAACTGTTAATTAAGTATTATGTCGTCGTCTAGAAACCATATTACATAAATTACATATTACAAAAAGATAAAAAAGTGTCACAGAATCACGTTTAATTTGAAATAACACCATTCTTTAAATATAAATCGTAAGTTTTTAGTTTACTTTGTAAAAAGTCATCGAACGCACTTGTACGATCTTTATTAAAGACGACGTGACATGTACCTACTAAAAGCAAGGAGCACGATTTCAATGTATGTGAGTGCGTGGGTGCGGGTATTTACACACAGGAGCACTGTTTTTATTTTGGTTGATTGCGGCGCTCTGTCTTCATATTTATTTGGTCTGAGGTTTCTATTCCTTTGACAGCATGTTTGGACAATCAAAATCCCCTTCCGTAATACCAATTCATCAATAGTAACTAAAAGCAATTAGTATCAAAGTTTTGATAGTGTCAGAATTCCATAATCGCCAAGGCTGAGGTCAGACATTTCTTTGTTCGCTTATTATTGTAAATCATCCACTTTTCATTGCTCGTAACAATCCGGCCTAAAACGAATGTCAAATAAATGTATTTTTTATTAATAATAATAATAATAAATAAATATTGCTGGACAATGCACACAACACCATTTAGCCCCAAACTAAGCATAGCTTGTATTATGGTGACTAGATGGCTGCTAGAATACTTATATATTTTTAAATACATACTTTTGATACTTTATAACACCCAGACACAGAGCAAACACCTATGTTCTTCACACAAATGTTTATCCTGGGAGGGAATCGAACCCTCAACCTACGGCGCGGAAGGCAGAGCTACTACCAACTGAGCTGATAGGCCAGTCAAAATAATATAATTGATATCGTGCGCAAACGGTTTCACTCTGAAACTCCATGCAGGCTTAATTTTAATTCAAGGTGTCATTAGAAGTCATTAGGTACATTAGAACGGCAATTTTATATTCAATACCCGCTTACTCGTATTTGGACCATTTTAACTTTTTTCTAATAAAAAAAATCGCAACGTGTAGTTACGATGATTTATAGAAGTAAATCAATTGTTTCACAAGCGTTTTATATTATCGTGTATTATGTACATTTCTGTAATTAAATTCTTAAAATAAATGTTTTAGTAAATTAAAGATTGTTATTGTTATGGTTATTTTCCTCGTGGGTCGTAAATGAGTTGAGAGGATAAGGTACGCATTAACCCTTTTTAATCGTCGTAGAATAATAAAGCCTCAATACTAAATATTAAACGTTGTGTAGCCAAGCTAGCAAATACAGAAGCTTCGATCGTCTTTGTTTTATCGACACAATACACAATTTCGTGAATGGAGCCGAATCGAATCTATTGTGTCATATTTGTTTTTCATTAGTGTGAGGTTTTTCTGTAGCTCGATTGAATTCCAAATGCAGCGATTTTTGTAGATACTAAATAAATTGAACATACAATTTCTATAGATATAAAATCTCTGTGTAATTTAGACTATTTCACACCATCACAAACGATCATTTCCACCTGGCCAATTTCCAGTGCTGATGGGATACATTTTTTTGACGTGATAACGTATTATAAATTGATGAACGCCGGCGCCGGATGAGAGCGCGGAACAAGCGATAGAGAGGCACGATCGGTTAATCAATGTTTTCTTATGACGTTATCACGTAAAATTATCGTCCGTAAACCGACTTTACAGACAACCATTTTTTTTTAATCATAAATAGGCTTACGTTGATCACGATCTCGTCTGACGTTAAGCGATGACGTAGCCAACGATGGGGCACGCATGTCTAGAAGACACCAATTTACTCTTGACAACCAAAGCATTCCAATCCTTGCCTGTACGCATTATCAATGTGGCAGCAAAGCGCTATGTTTTAGGGAGTGGTAGACTAAAGAGGTATGGATAGTATTGAGCGGTACAACTGCTTGTCCTGTTGTGAAAAGGATATGGTGGAATTAGATCATGCAATTCCTGGGCACATTCTCTGTAATGTATTCTATAAAAGATAATAATAATAATAATATTAATGCCGAACATTTCACATAACATCATCTATCCCCAAAATAAGCAGAGCTTGTGTTATGGGTACCACATGACTGATATACTACTTATATACTTTTTTTTGGTAAATACATACATAATTTACATAGAAACACCCAGACCCGAGATAAATACTAGCAGATCATAGAAACATTTATCCCGCGGCGGGAACCAAACCCGCAACCTTTTGCGTCTCAGCCGGGCCTTGGCCCACTGCGTCAGAGGTCGTCAAATATTGAAAGGCAAGCAACTTTACGCTGGTGTTCGATACTCGGAAACTTAGTCTCAGCGTAAGTTGCTAAATAATTATCCCGCGGCGGGAACCGAACCTGCAACCTTTTGCGTCTCAAGCCGGGCCTTGGCCCACTGCGTCACGGAGTTCGTCAAATATTGAAAGGCAAGCAACTTTACGCCGGTGTTAGAGAATCGGAAACTTAGTCTCAGCGTAAGTTGCTAAATAAGGTGTAAGACTAAAAAAGTGTAGTCATCCCCATTTCCAAGCAAAGATACACTGGTCAGCCGCAAAAACTCTTCAGTGGACGCAGCTAAGACGCATGGTATTTCACCTAGCATAGTGTGAGAAAAGGATAGACGTGCACGTAGGATAGTGATGAGCGGTATTATGATTAGACTAGCTGCCCCGTTCGCGACTTCGTCCGAGCGCCGCGTTTTAATAGGATATTCCATACAAACATTCACACTCCATTTTACTCCTTTATGAGGGTTATTTTGAAAAATTCTGAAACATGTGTCTATTTATTTTGCATTTTAAGCATCCAAACCAAGTTTCTATGAAATCACACCACCCGTTAAAAAGTTCCCATACAAACTTTGACACCTCATTTTACCCCTTTGTAAGAGTTATTTTGAAAAATAATGAAACGTGTTCTTTTATTTATATATTTAATTATTCAAATCAAGTTTCAAGCACTTCGCACCACGCGTTAAAAAGTTTCATACATTAGTTTTCACCCCATTTCACCCTCTTAGGGGTTGAATTTCAAAAAATCCCGCCTTTGTGGGTGGTTTTGCTATAAAAGGACCTTCCGAATTTCAGCTTTCTAGCTACAGCGGTTTCGGCTCGGCGACGATGAATCAGTCAGTCAGTCAGGTTAAGCTCTTTTATAGGTACTTACTTACTTGGTACTTGGTGTGCGGACGATTTTCCGCAACAAGGCCTCTGATGGGCACCTTTTGCGTGACGGGTGGAAGCTGTTATTGCAGCCACCCGATGTCTTCCAGGAAGGCCAGCAGCTTACTGATCCCGGCGCATACCTCCCTGGGAGTATTTGGTGTACCAAGATGCTGAGCACGTTGAGGTGCTACACTACTACACTCTAAGAGCATGTGTGCGGCTGACTCGTCCGTGCTCAAGCATTCTCTGCATAGAGGACTGTCTGTAACCCCCAATGTAAATAAGTGTTTAAGTAGTGTGCAATGCCCTGTAACAATACCGACGACATGTCGGAGCTTGTTGCGTTTAAGGCATAGGAGCTTTCGGGAGTACTTCGGATTTAACTCCGGTAGGGCCTCCTTCGACTGCCTACAGTCTGTTGTGTTAGTCCAGAGGGTTTGATGAATGCTGGCCGCTCTTTTGCGGATCCATCACCTCACCTGGCTAAAGGGTAGGGGGATTATTGGCTCCGGTCCTGTTATTTGCAGATCCAAGCCTGGCTTTCATCGTTCCCGCTGGACCCACTGTGTCCTTTTTTCCACTGTAGGGTAACCCTGTTTGACCGATTACCTCTTCCAGCAGGTTGTGGCATTGTATGGTCAATCCGGAGTTTTCATACGTGTTTAGTGCTTTAAGTACCGCGGCGCTATCGGAGAGGATTCTGATGTTAAAGTCTATGACTTCTATTCGTAGCACTGCGGTTGCAGCGTTTATAATACCAATACATTCTGCCTGGAAGATTGAGTTATGGGCGCCCAGAGCTGCTTTAACATGAATGTTTAAATCCTCTGAGAACGCACCTGTTCCTGTCCCTGTTTTCATTTTTGAGCCGTCTGTGTATATTCTGAGTTCGTTTGTGTTTGAGCTGTCACTCGGCTCCTCATAAAGTTGTATACTGAAGCTCTTTGTGTATGTGTATGATTTGGGTACCTTGTCGAAGGGTGAGAGAAGCAGTGGGTTGTCCTCCGCATACTCTTTTATGATGTTAGTGTGGTGTGCGCTAGGCTCGTGCTCCCATAGGTTTAGGGCTCATAGCCTAAAGGTAGCTGTAGCCGCCTCTTGTTTCACGTGCAGGTGTAGGGGTGTTAAGCCGATTAAGGCTTCGAGAGCTACTGTGGGGGTAGTCGTCATGCACCCTGTTGTTGCTGCACATGCTAGCCTTTGGAACCGCTGTAGTTTACTTATCGTTGTGATTTGCTTGGTTCTGGGCCACCAGACCATAGACTATGGAGGGCCTAATTACGGTTTTGTACAGCCATAGCGCGGTTTTAGGGGTTAGACCCCAGGTTTTGCCTATAATTTTTCGGCATTGCCATAAAGAGATGGTGGCCCTTTTTATTTTGTTATCGAGGTGTTTAGCCCAGTTCAGTTTGTTGTCTAGTGTGATGCCTAGATATTTAACTTCCTCAGAGAGGTGCAGTTGTGTCTCAAAAGACTCGGGAGTTGATATGTACCTAGGTTACGCTTGTTTGTGAACATAACCAGTTCTGTTTTGCATGGATTTACGTTTAGACCATAGTCTGTGCACCATGTTTCGAATTTTTAGAGCATTGTTCATCAGGTTGCATGCAACGCTGGCGAAGTGTCCAGATATCAGTATTGCTGGGTCATCCGCATATCCCACCGTGAAAACGCGACTGGCGTTTAGTTTGGTGATTAGATCATTTGCCACCAGGGGTGTTAACGTGAGTATGTTGTCTCTAATGTGTCTGTCGCATAGTCTTTCCAGAGTTTTTAGTAGTGTGGCGGTCGGTTTCTGAACGAAACTCACGCCCAGATCGTTACCGAACGAAACACGCGCTTGAGGCCGATAGCGAACCAATGGGGCGGGTTTTGGTAAGATTTTGACAGAAAACAAGTTACGACCTGTTCAGTTAGACAGTCGGTTTTTTCTCGGGTATCAAGGGAACTACGATAGCTAGGACCGGGGAAGATAGGACTCCATGCTCGGTTTGAAAAAGAAAAGCACCTCAATAACTTCTAGAGATAAATTAGAAGTGTAGCATCTACCTATCTTGTCCGTCAGAGAAATAAACCTTTTGTGATAGTGGAGAAATAAACCAATCTTTTGTGCAAACCCTACAATCCCAAAAGTACTTCCAAAGTAAGTAGTAACTTTTACCAGGCTTTGGTATGAAGATGACCCTGACCTCTCTCCAGGTCGTAGGTATATATCGGAAGGCTAGACATGCCCTGAGTATGATTGTCAGCGCCCCAACTATGTACGGTGCTCTCCATTGAAGGAGGCCGGGGAAAATATCATCTTTTATAGGTATAGATTAGACTATTTTCTATATAAAACGCCTGCGAAAAAAATCATGAATAGACTTTTGGCTCAAGGGTTCTCATGGAAAAACTGTATATATCTATTTAAAATATTTACTTATTTACATTCTTTAATAAATAAACTATGCTAGTATTAGAATCATTTTGGAGATTGCATACTTCGTATGTTATTTATTCACGCCCAAAGTTGCGTTAAAATCAGTGTCGTAATGCGTTTTTTTGAGGTAACTTTCAAACCCTTATTTTTTTACAATTATGTTGCGATACAAGCTTAGATTATGACGAGACTAATTCATATCACTTTTAATTTTGGTTTTTCAATAACAGACAATGGAGTGATCATCCTTCGACGTATGGAAAGATAATCAGCAGGTAATCATTTTATAAAAAAATGGGTTTGAAAGATATAAAAGCCTCAAAAAAATTATATTTCAACACTGATTTTAACATAACTCTGCCGTAATTAACATACGGAGCACGAAAACTTGAAAATGATTTAAATACAAGCATGGTTAATTTTTAAAAGCTCAAATAACTTTATTTTGAATAGATACATTTAAATATATGCTAAATGTATCTATTCAATATAGATAGATTAACACTTCATTGTACACAAAAACGAACACAGAAGAAATAAATGATATAAAATTGTACAATGGGCGGCCTTATCGCTAAAAGCGATCCAGTTTTTCATAAGAACCCTTGATCCAAAAGTCTCTTCATGATTTTACGCGGACGTTTTATGTAGAAATCAGTCGAATCTAACCATACGATTAGAAATCATAATAACTGCGTCCACTGACGAGTTTGTGCCGCTGTCTAGTGTATCTTAAGTCCTCTTACTTTTATAAAAACAATGTACCTACGATAACGCAGAACCACCAAGAGACGGTCACCTAAGACACGCCTTTATCCCGATTAATTTACTCTAACCACGTTGATAAACTGTAACACGTCATAAACGATATTTGTCGAACGTTAAGAGAGTTTCAGTTATAAAGCCGAGCCTATCTCAAATCCTTTATGAGTATGAAGTCTTTTATGGACTCGGCGAGGGAGACCGTCCAATTTCTTGTTATCGTGATCATGTAAGCAAACTCCGGAGGTAAGGAGGTCTCGTTTCGTAGGACATTGGACTGGGATACAGGAAACCGCTATGTTACTGCCTACTCTTCATAATTTTAACATATGAATATATTTTAGCAAATTTTTAAATGTCGCTAGACATCGACGCTGTTAGTCCGTTCTATTAATTACGTCCTAAGAGTTGATCATTAACCCATAGATAGATACGTAGATATCTTTTTATTAATGCGTGAAAAACTTTGTACCCTTTTTTACGAAAATAAGAGTATGAAATTTCGCATACTTATAGTTTATATAGAGAAGGAGTGCAGATTGCTATTTGTAATTATGCATAAAAAATACATTAATTATTAATTAATTATGGTCGAAATTTAACCAATGGGCGACCACTAGTATTAGTTTTAGTTTTTACCACGTGTCAGTATTTATGTAAGCTATTACTTACCTACATACTTTGTTTTGCCGACTACAATTAAAATTAGGAACGAGTATTGTATTGAATACGAGTATTGAACGAGAGCCTGCAGAGTATTCATAACTATAAAACTATTTTTTTTATTTGGCTGGCAAAAATCGTAGGTAATGTGTTGGATATAAGTGCTAGGTAGTATAAATGCTGAGTAAGTTTTGTTAGCATTCTGGTTCCATTGTACTATCTCTATGACACAGCTTTGTTTAGTTTGGGCCTAGATGGCGCTACGTGTAATATCTTACGCTATTCACTTTTGTATGCTATCTTTGTTTCTCATGTCTTTTAAATATTCCTAACGGAAGATTAGTGCGGTTTGTTGACTTTTCAATCCGTATATGCTGAGTTTGGGTCCATTTTGCAGACCATTTATTAAATTGCTATTAAACAAGTTATTTTGTTTGCCTATTGTAATGTGTTATTGCAAATAAACACGTATTCCATTCTGTTATATTCTAAAATTGTTTGGTTAAAACTATACATTTAGTCATCACACAGATGAAGGTGTGTTGTGCGTCGGAGCTGAGTATCGCACTAACCATTTGTACTAGGTATCGTTTGTGTTTCTATGTATAATATGTATGTATTCACAAAAAAAGAAAAAGTATATAAGTAGGTATATCAGTCATGTGGTACCCATAACACAAGCTCTGCTTACTTTGGGGCCAGATGATGTTGTGTGAAATGTCCGGGATTATTTATTTTATTTATTTATTTAAGCTTCCGAAATCAGAACAAGGATAAAGAAACTAGTGGTCTGGTTACAAACCAATCCAACACCTATCTAATTCATCATCATCATCATTTCAGCCCAATTGCACCCACTGCTGGGTATAGGCCTCCTCTTTATTATGCCACTCTTTGCGGTCCCTAGCATGTTTCATCCAGCGTTGTGGTTCCCCACAACGCTGACTACATCGTTCGACCATCGGGCGGGTGGTCTGCTTCTTGGCCGTTGAGCATCCCTTGGCCACCATTGCGTTACCGCCTTTGTCCATCCCCCGTTTTCCATTCTTGCCAAGTGTCCATTTCCACTTCAACCTGGCGATCTGCATACATACCTACGTCCACGACTTTCGTTCGATTAGTTAGTTAGTTATTATTAGTCCAACCCTATCTAATTTGCAAACAAAAATTGTATTGACCTTTTGTTTTTTTTATTCAAAATCTAGAAAACCTTACTCATTAAAAACATTCATTATATATACTAGTATCTTTAAATAACCTATTCAACGATATGCCACACGATAGGGTAGTAATATATTTAATGAAAAATAAATCCTACTCTTTATGAAGGAGTCACTTATACGTATTTCAGCGTTAAATGTAATTACGTAAAACTAATCGTCTGCGAGCAAGAGCAAGATTAAGGGCGCAAAGACAGACAGACATAGCGAAACTATAAAAGTACCTTGTGGACTTCGAAACACTAAAAATGAGAACCAGCTAGTATATTTTGAGCTGTGACATTATTATGGACAGAAACCAACTTTACGTTTCGTATGCAGATCCTTAAGTAGACGGTTTACGGACGATACCAACAAAAGGTTTGCAATAAACGTTGATATTTATGCTGCTTCCGTAGTTCTATGCATACTATTTTGCTTGCCAACTCATACTTACCCTAAAATAGCCCTTCTCGATTACATAGGTTCTAGGGATGCTTATCGATACACACTATACCTATTATAAGACATAATAGGTACATATAGTGTTTTATAGTGTTTGGCAAAAGTTTGGATTTTTTGATGTTTACTTCTCACGTCGTAAGCTGAAAAGGGTTCAATGAAATTCGGTTATACCTAGATAAATTATGGCCTAGCTTGGAACATAGAATACTTTTTATCAAGGAAGAAAACGGGAATGAAATGGGACGTCAGAGTAAAATAAGGTTAAATTGAATACCCTCAACAGCTTTTTGTGCGCAAACCGGGTCACGTGTTACAGAGTTATGCGGAACCAATATGTTCGATTATTCGAGCCAAATGAGCCGTGGAAAATAGAGGAGCCTTTCTGTGTCTAATTACCTATGTTATTTTATAGTAGGCGTTATTTTACAGATTAAATGTCTATGTCTACAGCTAGCAGCGGTTTGTATGGCACATTGTGAAAATTAAGACTTAGGTTTTTACATTTTCTTCTATCATGTACCTGCAGTAATCGCGTGGGTACTAATGCTTAGATTAAGATTTATGACCAGATTAGCCAAAGCCTAGCTAAATCCAAACCTTTGGCAAAACCAATCCGTTCAATGGTAATTACGTTGAAATATAGCGCGGTCGCTCTACAGGTCATGTGTGAAGGATAAACAGTAGACAAAAAGAAATACAGAGTCCACGTATTAATGACTAGTCTGCCAGCTCATTTGGTAGTAGCTCTGCCTTCTGCGCTGTAGGTTGATGGTTCGATTTCCTCCCAGAATAAACTTTTGTGTAATGAACACAGGTGTTTGCTTTGTGTCTGGGTGCTATAAAGTATCATAAGTGTTTATTTGAAAATATTTCAGTATTCTATCAGGCATCTTGTCGCTATAATACAAGCTATGCTTAGTTTGGGGCTAGATGGTGTTGTATGCATTGTCCACAAGTATTTATTATTTATTAAGTAAGTACGCGATAATTACCCGTTATCTACTAAAAAAATACGTATTTAACTTACCAATTTTTTAAAATCTAATCTGGTAAAAAATGGTGTTTATCATCAATATGTTTCATTATGTTTGTCTTATATGTATTTATGTATCCAAATCAAGTTTTAAGCAAATAGCAATACTTGATTTTATTAAGGCTGGAAGGTAATTAACTATGTATTTATTGATTAAATTGTTCTTCCTGACCATTTAAAATTATTTGTCAATACGTATTAATAGGTATTGTTGTACTACCAAGGTGGCAAATTAGCATAAAATGTGCCATAACAACACCCGGAACTTAATCTACTTGGAACATTGAAGGTAATTTGAAATAAAATCCACTTAACTCATGTGGCGAGGTCTACAGATTACAAAGTTTCAACCAATTGTGTGCAAAGCTGACTTCGTACAACCGATTATAATATCTTGGTGCTTATGTTGTATGTTCGTTTAGATCAAAGCAACTAGCTCAAGATTAAATTGCTATTCCCTGAATTTTAGTTCAGCGAAAATTACCTAAGAAGTCCCTAAAGTTAAGTCTTTTTGACATTTGAAACCACTACGGTTTGAGGGCCTTATTGGGCCTACGAACAGTTCATGGTTCAAAATCAAATTCCGTAATCTATCTTCTACTATATATATAATATAAAAATCTATATTTGGTCAGCGTTTGACCGATTTGAATAATATTTTTATTTATTCGCCTCAATTCAATACTGGGATTATACAATAAATTAAACTTTACGTGGTATAAAGTCACCGGGTAATCTTGAATCAAATATGACGTTTGACGACCTCTGTGACGCAGTTGGCAAAAGCCCGGCTGAGACCCAAAAGGTTGCGGGTTCGATTCCCGCCGCGGGACAAATGTTTTGTGATACAAACTGACGACCTCTGTGGCGCAGTGGGCTAAGGTCAGGCCGAGACGCAGAAGGTTGCGGGTTCGATTCCCGCCGCGGGACAAATGTTTGTATCATCTGCAAGTATTTGCAGATGATACAAACTGACGACCTCTGTGGCGCAGTGGGCTAAGGTCAGGCCGAGACGCAGAAGGTTGCGGGTTCGATTCCTGCCGCGGGACAAATGTTTGTATGATCTGCAAGTATTTGTCTCGGGTCTGGGTGTTTCTATGTATAATATGTATGTATTTACAAAAAAAAAGTATATAAGTAGTATATCAGTCATGTTGGTACCCATAACACAAGCTCTGCTTACTTTGGGGCCAGATGATGGTGTGTGAAATGTCCGTCCGATTATTTGTCTCGAGTCTGGGTGTTTCTATGTATAATATGTATGTATTTACAATAAAAAAAAAGTATATAAGTAGTATATCAGTCATGTTGGTACCCATAACACAAGCTCTGCTTACTTTGGGGCCAGATGATGGTGTGTGAAATGTCCGTCCGATTATTTGTCTCGAGTCTGGGTGTTTCTATGTATAATATGTATGTATTTACAATAAAAAAAAAGTATATAAGTAGTATATCAGTCATGTGGTACCCATAACACAAGCTCTGCTTACTTAGGGGGGTTGTTGACGATTCGGACAAAATTTATTCGGACACAGTGTCCCAACTGACACTTTTGATTTTAATATTTTTGTTACTGTCGATTCGGACACCATTCAAAATAGCTGCATTGTACAGTCAGATAAAAAAACAGGTTTTTACGGAAGCGCGGCGGCGGCACAGCAAGCGAGTCTATGGCGAAAAGCTGATTAGGTATAAAAAAAAACTAAAATTGAAAAAAAAACACCTGAAAAGGTGTAATGTTTTAGCTCTATTGTCAAGAGAAGTAATAGACGATGCCTGGCTGTTTATATGTCCCAAAAATGGACATATAAACAGCCCAATGTCCCAAAAATGGAAAACTTATAAAATTTTATGATTATTTTGTTAACACTTGGTTCGAACCACAAATATGGTTGAAACTTGGCATTCCGTAATAAATAGAAAGAAATGCAGAAAACCGAATAACATTGCACAATTTTCAACTTTTTTTGAAAAAGAAGACAAATATCAACAGGTTTTATATCTGAGTGGCTCTAACATATACAAAAATCAAAACCCAGAATTCATTTCAATTTGAATGAACACCTCAATATTACCATGACTGAATTTCAGCGCGGACTAAATATTGAAGAATAAATATTGAATTGTGCATAGAACGCCTAACTATTTTATATAGAAGTGAAGAAAGAAAAAAGTTTTAAGATATATAAGAATATCTATGGTCAACAAGTTTTATTTCGTTGATTTTAATAAAATATTGTGCCAAATACTGTGTAAAATAATTGTAATATGTTAGGTTCGTAGGTTAAGTTTTTTTTTTGTTTTAGTGTTTTATTGTTTTTAGATAATAGATCAGTAGATAATAGGCCTTGGTGATCATGAATACTAATAAATAATTTGTAGAAATTTTAAGTCTATGATGGAACTAATGACTATCTGTGATTTTTATACATACTAGAATACGCGCTTAGGATAATTTGGTACTTTTTTTAACAATAATAAATAACGCCAAATCAGTAAATGTTGTCGGGATATTTTTCTCATTTTACTATAAATTGTCTGTGATTTTGAGACATTCTTAAAATAACGACTTTATTAATACGTAAGGAAAGATAGAAAACTGTTTTAAGGTATAAGAAAATCTTTAGTTTTTTATTATGTTGATTTTAAAGTGTTTGATTAGTACCTACCAAATGCTGTGTAGAATACTGTGATTATTATAGGTCAAGTATTTGAAATTTTGTTAAAATACTTAACCTACAATTTATATAGTTTTTTTCAGTAGGTCTTGCTGATGTTGAAAACTAACAAATAATATGTTGTAATTTTAGGTCTGTTTGAACATTGATTTGATTTCTGTGATTTTTATACTTACTCATATACTGTCTTAGAATAATTAAAAATACATCTTTGAGATATTTTAAGCGATCATATATAGATACCTTAGTGTACAAGATGTTGATTTATACCAAATATACACTATGAATGAGACTTGTTGTTTTTTTTTTTAACCACACGCTCGCAATCGCAAAGCAATTTGATTAGCTTTATTACCTATATATAATATTAATAATAATTATATAATATTAAAATCAAAAGTGTCAATTGGGACACTGTGTCCGAATAAATTGTGTCCGAATCGTCAGCAACTCACTTTGGAGCCAGATGTGTCCGGCATTATTATTATTATAAAATACTTACCTACTTGAAAACGAACAGGGAAACGTAGTAAGGCTGAATTATCTGAAGTCTTAATATATCTTACTTTGTATATGCGGGTTCGATTCCCGCAGCAGACAAATGTTTGTATGATCTGCAAGTATTTGTCTCGGGTCTGGGTGTTTCTATGTCTAATATTTGTGTATTTAAAAAAAATCGTATGTAGCAAGTAGTTTATCAGTCATACCCATAACACAAGCTCTGTTTAATTTAGGGCCACTTGATCCTGTTTAAAAAGTCCGGTATTATTTGTTTATATAATTAATTTGAATTTGGGTTGACGTTTTTGTAAATTTACCTTTATTCACCAGATATTTTATCCATTGTATCTGACTATTGTTAAATAGAGATCACAATTATAAGAAAATCCATTAATTGAATTCTCAGGCTTTTCTTGTCAACCTCATCATATCCGCGCGCTTACCCCACGCTAAGAAAGTGGGCTCAGCACAACATTTTTTCTTCTTCCATTTCTCTCCATCTTTAGCTTACCTTTACACTTGTGTCCATCCATCCAGTGAAGTTTCAACTAGAAAACGTAATCCTCTAATATATATCCTCTATGGGGAACACAATGCGCTTCTTTAAAAATCTTCCATAAAAGCAACTAAACTATCTATTAGAATATTTAAAGCTTACATAAAGGGAAGAAAACGTATTATGATATAAATTACTATATTGTTGATCCTATATCCTCTGACATTAAATAGATGGACAAATAATTAATACTATTCCGACAATCTTAGTACTTATTCTTATATCTTAGTAAATATTTGTCCATCTATTTAATGTTTTGTAATGGATTTCCGCTCCGGCTCTGATAATATTACCAATGAAGTAATTAAAACGGCCAAAATCATACTAGCGCAGCCTCTAACAAATCTTTTTAATCTAATACTGGCAAACGCCGAAACACCCACACAATGGTCAGAATCGAATATAATCCTGATCTACAAGAAAGGCGACCCGAATGATATAGGAAACTACAGGCCAATAAGCTTACTTCCAAGTATATATAAACTCTTCTCTTCCATCATCAATCAGAGAATTAAAACAACACTAGACAAAAAGCAACCTATAGAACAAGCGGGCTTTAGAAGAAGTTTTTCAACGATCGACCACATACACACATTAGAATTACTTATCGAAAAATATCAAGAACAGCAGAGACCTCTATATATTGCCTTCATAGATTATCAGAAAGCCTTCGATACAATATCACATTCAAGCATATGGGAAACTCTAGAAACCCATGATGTAGAGTATGAGTACATACAAACAATCAAGAGTATATATCACAACAGTACAAGCAGAATAAAAATAGAAACAATAGGCCCAAGTTTTCCCATTGAAAGAGGTGTACGGCAAGGCGATCCTCTTTCCCCAATAATATTTATCGCGATATTAGAATCTGTCATTAGTAAGCTGGACTGGGAAAGATACGGACTATACATACAGGGCAACTGGTTGAGCCACTTACGATTCGCTGATGACTTGGTGTTATTATCGGAATCGAGTACTCAACTACAGCTTATGATTGAATCATTACACGTAGCAAGCAAACAAGTTGGCCTCGAAATGAATTTAACGAAAACTATGGCAATGACAAATACAACCAAAATTACAATATTTGTTGGAAATGTACCATTAAAATATACAGAATAATATTTCTACCTTGGCAAACAGATCGGATTCGACCGAACAAGCAATGAATTAGAAATAGAAAGAAGGACACAACTAACCTGGAACAAATACTGGGGCTTAAAAGACATATTTAAGAGCAACTTGCCAGTATCTGTGAAAACAAAAGTGATGATGACATGCCTTTTGCCTTGCCTAACGTACGCCAGCCAGACATGGAAATTTACCAGCCAAATAAAAAATAAAATCAACATTTGCCAAAGAGGGATGGAACGTAGTATGCTGAACATAAAGAAAATACATAGGATAAGGCATACAAAGATAAGGCATGTTACAAAGGCAAAGAATGCTTTGCAATACGCTCAAAAATTAAAGTGGAAATGGGCTGGACATGTTGCGAGACTCCAAGACCAAAGATAGACCAAAAGGGTGACGTCATGGCAAGGACCGCAAGGCAAGCGTTGCCGAGGAAGACCCTACGCACGCTGGGAAGATGATATAAGGAAGACAGCAGGCTTAAACTGGTTTCATATAGCTCAAAACCGAGATCATTGGCTATCTTTGGATATCTTTTTTCACCTGCTCAGTGGTTCGCGCAATAACAGAATAAAGGGATTATTAGTAGCTACTTAACCACAAAACTTTAAATAAATCACTGTTATACAAAAAGAAAAAATAATTACACAATCGATCATTTTACAAAATAATAATAAAATTAAAAAATAGGTAGACATAAATACTATTTACTCTAGTACTTATCGAAAACTGTAAAATTTGCACGAAATAAAAGGCTTTTTATTTTATTTTTTTTATATAATGGATTTCCGCAAAGTCACGCCTGAATTAATTACATATCTTCTGAGATTACCTACCAGATTTGCAATGTATAGTATAACCTACAGTTATCATATATTAGTTTTTCGTAATTAAGCAGGTTTAGCTAGATTACATTAGGAAAGATCAAACAAAAAAAGTTAGGACCAGGACGAGTTTCTTGACAATTCTTTTCGGGCCTGGGTTAGGAGTAATTGGCTTCTAAACTTACCTAGACTAGGACGAAGTGATCCTTGTGATTGTATTGAATTAAAACATATTTGAGTTTGTGTTTTATCTACATTGTGGTGCAGTGGGCTAAGGTCCAGCTGAGACACAGAAGGTTATGGGTTCGATTCCCGCCGCGAGACAAATTATTGTATGATCTGCAAGAATTTTCTTGGGTCTAGGTGTTTCTATCTATTATTTGTATGTATTAACAAAACAAAAGTATATAAGTAGTATATCAGTCATATGGTATCTATAACACAAGCTCTGCTTACTTTGGGGCCAAATGATTCTGTGTGTAATGTCCGGCATTATTTATTTATTTATTATAAATAATATATCACTTAAGTTTCCATGTTTTCATCCCACAATTTACTGATTTGATTACCTACTCTACTCTGTCTAGCTTTCTCTACTATTTGATAACCATTCTAAAACCTTGCTATCTCGGTATCGACTCAATCACTATTTGCTGTAACGCGATACTTCAACCTTATGTTGTCGATGGCAGTAATACGTTGATGCAAGAGGGTTGGGGTGAAAAAGAAATATGTATTTTCTTCTCCCCTACATAATTATAGCATTTTTGGAAAGAATGTCCAATTTATAAAAGTGTGGGGGAGATGTGAACACGCTGCGAATTTGTAGATGATATACCAACCTACTCTGTTTTTAGCCTGCCTTTCATCCGATCCTCAAAATGAAAATAGTCGGATCCTAGTGATAAAACTTTTGAATTAATTTGGCCCAACTCTAGTCAAACATATAGAGCAAACTAATTAAAATCGTACGGAATATATTAATTTTGAGAGCAATTACAAAATTAGATCGTGTTACAAACGATATTAATGTCACCGATTTCAAAAGAACTAACACGAAGCGTTACAATACTTACTGACATAATCTTCATTCCCAGATTCTTGAGATTCCTGAGATTCCCAGTTTCTTAAATCATGATTACGTGTCTATAGAACCACTACGTAAAACCAGATTCCATCTATCTGTATCCCAAAATTCATCAAAATCGGTTCAGCGGTTTAGGGGTGAAAACGTAACAGACAGAGAGACAGACAGACAAGAGTTACTTTCGCATTTATAATATTAGTAGGGATTTAATTCATAGCAAGATGCGGCAGAGAGAAAACGTAAGAAAACTGTGAATTGAAGTCGCGGAGATTCACTAGTGATCAATATTGTTCAAAGATATAATATCAGATATAATATTGAAGATGAGTAAAGCGACACGCAACTGAGGAAGATTTATAGGCTCTACGAGACCAATAACAAGAAGATAGGATCTTTGGTTTCTGTATCAAAATTGTGTAGTAAAATGGGAAAACATTCTCGTACCTATTTCTCATTTTACAAATAACAGAAATAAATAAATAAATATTGGTGGACATTGCACACAACACCATCTAGTCCCAAACTAAGCATAGCTAGTAATATGGTAACTAGATGACTGATATTGACTGATGACTAGATGACTGATGACTTATATATTTTTAAATACATACTTATGATACTTTATAACACCCAGACACAGAAAAAACACCCATGTTTTTCACACAAATGTTTATCCTGAGAGGGAATCGAACCCTCAACCTACAGCGCAGAAGGCAGAGCTACTACCAACTGAGCTGACAGGCCAGTAAAATCAAGTGCTACAACCATGTAACAAGGTATACCTACTCTTGGAATTGTTTTAATCACCCAGCACTTTTAGTCATTAATATTATACAAGCTGCTGCCGGCGGCATCGCACGCGTGGTACCTACATAAAAAGTAGCCTATGTCTGTCTCCAAGGTATCCTGTAACTCTATACCAAAATTCATCAAAATCGGTTTAGCGGTTTAGGCGTGAAAACGTAACAAACAGACAAAGAGACAGAGTTTCTTTCGCATTTATAATATTAGTTAGAAGTTAGATTTATCTCACGTTTACCTAAATACTACTATTGTAAGTAAGATATATGAATAAGTACTAGCACCTATCTAGTTCATAGTTTTCTATAAAGGGCATCCGTAAATTATGGAAGAATTTGAAACTTAACAGTGCGTTCTTGTTTATCTGAGAAGAAAACTGCACTGTTACATAAAAGCTTAGTCTGTATGGCACCTAAAATATATAATAAGATACCGAAGTCATTTTTAGATGTTAGTGAGATTATGTTTAAAGCTAAATTAAAACAATTATTAGTAAGTAAGTGCTACTACAATATCAATGACTTCTTAGTTGACGATATGTAACTTTGACATTTCATTTTTAATTTAATTTTATAAACAATTTGATTTAATAAGTAATACAAACATAGTTTTAAATATTTGCATGCCTAATTTTAAGATAGAACATAATTGAAACATTTAATATATTTATCTTTAACTTTAACAATCTTAGAATGCTGTTTTTATTGCAAAAAGGCCTAAAAGAGAGTTACTGCTTCTTATCAGGCTCAGCCGGTATTTACATACTTTACCATTAAAAATAACAAAGTTTCCGACCATTTGAAATGAAAAGTGAATTTATACTTCGGAATCCATTATTCGATAAGGGACATTTAAGGGCCTTTCCAGCACACTTTGGTCGTTGTACGGGGTTCTATTACCCAATACATTAGCTTTATTGATCATTTGAGGCGGTCGCGTTTATTTCGGGGGGCCTCTTTAATAATAGCATTGTACGGTTGCGAGTGCTGTGAATGTAACAATTCAAAGATTCAAAGATTCAAAGATATTTATTTGCCAGAAAACATGTGTACAGAAAATGACAAAAATATAACAATGTGAAACAACATGCTTGACCGGTTTACGGTATGCAAATTAGGTAGAGAGATGGCATGCAAGTTCAAAAAATAATTACAATTTATCACTAAAAGATTATAATAACACTTTTCAATTAACAATTTCTTTAGTTTTAGTTTAAACATTTGGATGTTTAGGTCTCTATATAGTGTAGGTAATTTGTTATAAATTTTTGGAGCAACACCAACAACACTTGTTTGAATTAGTGCTGTTTTTACAGGGTGTCATTTTAACCTAGTCCAACCAATCTAAATGCTATGATTCTCAAGAGTGCAAAATTCGGGTTAATCTTCCTACAAATCTAACTCAAATATGTTTTTATCCAATACAATCATAAGGATCACTTTGAACTCCTTACTTACTAGGTGAATTTAAGTGCCAATTCCTCCTAACCTAAGTCCGAGAAGTAAAAAATTATAATAATGCCGACATTTCACACATCATAATATGGCCTCAAAGTAATCAGAACTTGTGTTAGGGTTCCACATGACTGATATACTGTTATACTGTTTTTTTATACTTACCTTTTATAAATAGAATAGAATGAATAGAATAGAATGGCCCACAGTGGCCTTAGACGGACGATTGGAGGAAAGGAAGGGAGGCCTTTGCCCTGCAGTGGGACGTCACGGGCTCTTAATAATTAATAAATAGAAACTCCCAGACCTGAGACAAATACTTGCAGATCATACAAACATTTGTCTCGCGGCGGAAATCGAACCCACAGCTTTCTGCGTCTCAGCCAGACCTTGGCCAACTGCGCGACAGAGGTCGTCAAAGTATTGACAAGATACTCGCCCTGGTCCTAACGTTTTTTAGAATGATTTTATTACTGTCTTAGTTGTATAACATCACTTACCTTAAATTATCAAATTCGATTCGGGCACTTCTCAAAGACTTTTAATAAATATAGTATCTTATTATAAATAACAATCTAAGATTATCTAAATTAAATTGAATCTGCCTGTCGACTTACTTAGTCCTAAGATTATACTAACCCACAATGGATATATTTTATCTGAATTAATAAATGAATCATTATTATTATATTATTATTGTTTTTGGGTCATAAAAACAACAAATGTTATACTAATCCTACGTTTTCTGAAATAATATATTTTCTTCGCGATATTTTTTTTTCCAGTTTCTGGAACATTAATATCGCACCCGTGCTCTTTTAATTACTTTTCATAAGACTTTCTGTGCACCGAATAGTGAAATAAATAAATAATAAATGAATAAATATTGCTGGAAAGTGCACATAACACCATTAGCCCCAGACTAACATAAGACTAAGCAAAGCTTGTAATATGGAAACACAGAACAAACACCAGTGTTCATCACACAAATGTTTATCCTGGGAGGGAATCGAACCGCCAACTTGCAGCGCAGAAGGTAGAGCTACTACCAACTGAGCTGACAGGACAGTCAAAAATGAAAAAAATGAAGCCAGAAATGTACTTATTAAAATGTAGGTAAGTACTTACCTATTACTCGAGGACAGCGTAAAGGCAATTTCAGTAGCTCCACAAATTGATGGAGCTTAATGAAATTCCACTCAACGGCCACACTAGCCACCCCTTTAATAGGGTTTCCTGAACTTCATTGACCTCTGTATCAAGGTCTATCATCAACCTCAAAATACAGGTCAAATAAAATTGCTGCTGCATATTTTATTTCTTACGTTTGATGTTCTTTACATGTAGATCTCATGTTACATTATTGTCCCAGTTGAACAGTTCTATCAATTCAGTCCTCAGATACTATTAGGTATTACTTAACTAGAATATTAATATTAAACACATGCAAACAATATTTAAAGAAAAGCCAAAGCAATAAAACAGCGAGTAAAAATAGGAACTCATTTATTTACATTTTCATGTATTTACATTTAAAACGTGCTCAGTACATTACATACTAACGAAATGGCAACTTGAGCAAATATTTTATTGTATTAAACATCTTATTTCCTAACAAAAATATTATGCTTTTTTACGTTTAATTATTCTCAATTATTTTTAAGTTCATTATGCTTATTTATTCGTTTTAAATGTACTTACTACTACAAGTCGAAGTATCTACCTACACAGTTTAATTTTGTAGTAAATGTTGTTATAAAAAAAAGAAGATTACCTAAGAATGATTTTATAACAGCAAGTTGGATAGAGACGATTAAATGTTTGTAACTTATTTCCTATTATAGGGCCGAACCACGGCAGCAAATTAATATGAAGCTCACAAAACATATCTGGGAAATACATCGAAGCAAGACTAATCTAATTGGTTACAACCTTGTTTATACAAGCTTACTACTTTGATTTCTATATTGTAAATTATAATTAATTTATTGATTGATTGAAAATCTTGTCGCGAGTTTCGGAAAATGTACCAAAAGCCTCGATGTTTATCATAGATTTTTAAAAGCGTCTATTGTCTAATTATAACTTGGAATGAATTATGATTGATACATTTAAAAACATAGCTTGATGCAACTATTCCTACTTAAACACAACCAAAAGATATTATTGTCGAAATGACAATTTATTTATCGTTAGAAAATGAGCATAGTAAGGCGACTTACAATTAAAGTTTGCTAGGAGGATGATGATCGAAATGAAAAATATGAAAATATAGAAATCGAAAAAATATTAGTTCTTTGGGGGTCAGATAAAAAAATACTTTGTACAAAATTAATTTCAATGTTTCCAAACAAAAATGTTATACGAAAAATTGTGACAATTCAATATAAGGTAATATCACAATTGAAGCCCTGCATACATTTTTGAAAACCCCTTACTCACTAGCGTAATTTTGATCGATAAGCTCGTAATATTTGGGTTGGAATGTCAACAGATGCTATAAATTCAAATCATCGTCAGATTCACTCTCGCTGTAATCTTTCAGAGCCTTACATATTTCCTCTTCAACCTCCAACGCGCTTTGCTGCTTATCGTCTGCGGCAAGTTTGTTATACGTCCCTAAGTTGGAGTTATAGTGGCCTCCACAGCAATATCTTTTAAAAATACAGGTCATCAAGAAGTACAAAGAAAAAAAACTGACTACAAATAAAACAACAGAGAGTGCGACATTGAGTCTGTAGTGCCAATTAGCGTCGCTAATTTGGGACAGAGCAGAATTCGGGTAGCAGTAAAATTTCGGTTCAGTGTCCGTTAAATTGTAAAGTTGGGCATCGTCCAGGCATGTCAGACATTGATTGTTGTGGGGACCGGCGCACGAGCCGCATGTGTAATGACACGGTAGGCAAGTAAGAGGAACATTGATCGCTGTGACTGCATGTTCCATGTCTAGTGCCTCTGTTGCATTGAGTTCGCCGCCGTCTTGTCTTTTCGAAAAAGAACTTTCGTAAAAGTATGTAAGATTGCGTCTCCTGGAGCTGCGCTCAGCGGTGATTTCGCTAGCGTATGTTCCACCTGGACAGTGTCTGTAGCACTGACCGTTGAACAAATGCAAGCCTTTCGCGCATTCTACCGGAAGAAAGAACAAATATGTTTATTAACATATGGAAAGGTGATCGAACCTTCACCACCAGCACCTTCCAGCGTCCATGCAGCTTGCGATCTTGCAGGCGGTAGGTATGTTGATCCGCATCCGAGTACGCTTCATTTCACAGGAATGGATAGTTTGGAAAGTAAATGGATAGGGAAAGAATCTTGTCACTGATCTCAAATAATTTTGTTCGATAACTGCCGGTAAACAATATTGGAAAACAGACTGTCACAGACATGCAAAAACGTGCACAAAATTAGATGAAATCAGACAAACACAATACTACTGAAATTATGAAAGTGAAATAAAGTAATTGAATTAAAAGAAAATACTTGTGCCACTATTTTTCCTTATGTTGAAGTTAATTAAGCGTGGAAAGCAAATGTTAGATAATATGAAGCAAGCAAATTCAGCGAAGCAAACATGCAATAAACATAAATAGAATAACTAATAACACAAAACAGTTTGTTTTCTTAAACATAATGCGACTAACTGCTAAGTGAACATTTTATAAAATCAGAGACAAGACTCGTGAACGGTTGTATCAAAATGAAATTATCTTATAATAAAAGACTTTTTATTGTTATTTCCCGTTCACATAAGATTCAATATATACAAATTATGCAACATTTACATCATTAGTCGGAGCAGAGTCACGAAACTCTTGAGCTTAGAACTTTAACAACAACGAAAATAAAAACAAATTGTAAGTTCGAGTTTCAAATAAGTACACGTGACATTTAAAAAATATCTATTGATTTTACGATTAAAATATTTTTTTAATATTATATAAACTTATTATAATAAATGAGGAATGAGCACTATTTCATTTTAAAACCATAAAATCTGTTGACAATTATTTACATACCAAAAAACCTGAAGATAATATTTGAGATAAAACATATTGCTTGTAAACGATTTGCTTACTGATGGCTGTTCAATTTAAAATATATTTGAACACATGCTTCTCTCGAAACTATTGCGGTTTAAGTTTTACAATTACAATAGTTACCTACCAGTCGATGAAAAATTATCGTTCAGTCGTTTTTCAATTTACATCGTGTGAGCAATTTGTACAAATATTATCAATACAATTATTTACAACTTTTAATCGTAAAAGTTTACACTATTTATGGATTGGCAATCTCCTCTATGATCACAACCACAATATGAATTACGTTTTAGTACAATTATCTACATTAACCTGTAACTAAGTATGCATATTTTGGCTTTAGATTTAAAAATGGAGGAACAATATTGTTGTTTATCTAATTAAACTATTTATCTAGAAAAACGGAACTCCACGATGTAACAAATGAAACTACAAAAAGATACCAAGTTATACTACCTACGTATAAGTATTTTTTATCTAATAAGTCGCATTTAGGAGCCAAAATATACAAATTATTTTAGGTAACGCCTTTTTATAAACAATCAAACTTATTTGTAACAGATATGTATGATTTATACTAAACTATATAATATGACATGTAAAAATGACGATATATCTATGAAAAATAATAAATAATAACGGTTTAAGTTGTCGTTCGCTATAATTTATACTGTCCTTAACAACGTCCACAAAATGCATGTTTATGGTGTGGAAATAAAAAATAATATGAAACAGCTGGGTACCTAAATATTAAAACATTAAATAGATGGACAAATATTTAGTACAATTCCGCCAATCTATTTCTATCTATTGCCGTGCTTAGCTATCATGAAACAATATTTAGGTAGATAGGAAATTACAAAACATTAAATAGATGGACAAATATTTAGTACTATTCCGCCAATGTATTCCCAATGAGTTAGACACGATATAGACGCATGCAATTGAAAACCCTGCAATTGAAAAGCCATGCAAAGCGTTAGTAAAAGGTTAGCACACACAATTTTAATAATGCTTTGCATGGTTTTTCAATTGCGGGCGGGAAGGGAGGTGCATGCGTCTGTATCCTGTCTAACTTATTGGGAATAGATTGGCGAAATAGTACTAAATATTTGTCCATCTATTTAATGTTTTGTAATTTCCTATCTACCTAAATATTGTTTCATGACAGCTAAGCCCGGCAAGCTGGGATCGATACACATCAATTTGTTAATAAGACAGGCTTGTATAGTGAACGACACTCTTTATTAGCAGCACCAACTTGATAACAGTCTAATAATGATGATTAAGTGGTCGCCTCAATGACGACACCGAATGAAAAGGCATTCAGCTACGATAAAATTATGTAGGTATACTTTGATTATAGATTGAACAGAGAAAATAAATAACCCACAGCTTCGACCTCTTAAATAAACAGGTATAAAATTGCCAATATTAAACGATATTTTTATCATTGCATTTTGATAAACACAGGTATTACTCACGTATTATTTTGTCAATGGAGGAACCGTCACTTTTTCGACTCACGTAGATAAATAGAAATAGTATCGGTGCCTTTATCGACAAAATAGTATGTGAGTAAAACCTATGTTTATCAAAATGTGTAGTACGTACAACTCACAAAAATTAGAATTTGTTGTTAGTTGTTTTGAGAGTTGAACTTTTTATAAATGCGTTGATGTTTGGTATAATTTTAGAGGACTTGCTTTACCCTCTGCATGTATTAGTAACATATCTGTTTAATACTTTAGTTTTAAAATTTTACATGAGCTTTGTACCTAATGAAATAATACTTGGTATATAATTTATTTAGAATCGCATATTTATAAAATAAGCATACAACAGTGTTATCAGTATCTACAGTATATCATTGTTGTATGACATATTGTATAATCCGGCCAAAATGAATATTTTTATGGCGATTTATAAAATGGCAGTATAAATGATGTATCATTATTGTGAGTTAATTGAATGTTTACAATTCTAATGTTTTATAATACTTTTACTCTAAGTTTTTACATCAAACATCCAGAATAGCTTTCACATTCTCAATAAGCTGAATTTAATACATCTCAAATTACTCATTAAATTGGACGTCATTGGACGTCTATGTTTCTTATAGTATCATACGAGGTGTGCCAATGTAACGTAGTTGCACATAGGTACTTTTATATAGGAGTATGTATAATCACCTACAAATTCATGATGTAAGTACCTAGTACAAAAACCTAGGACAGCAAATTTGTGATGTTTTACGATTTTTACTGACTTTATATAATATCACAGAGAAAATAAAGTTGAGTTGAAATTGTATAGTTTTAGTGACTTGAATGAGTACTGTTAGCTTTAACAGTAAAAGGTACATATAATAATACATAAATGGTATATGAACTCTGTTAATGTACGTAGGTATGAGTGGATTGATATATGAAGCTTAGACTAAGGCTCGTTTTGCTTATCTTTGATCCAATTTTCAAGCATAATACTCTTTATACCACTAAATCCTGAAACGTGGACAGCTTAATATCAACTTACTAACTTGTACTTATATAATTAACTAAAATCACATGCCGTAGCGGTGGGTACTAGAGTACCAGCACGCTGTAGGATTTACATACGTCATTAGGTACGACCGACTAGGAGTATTTTCATGTAATGTAACAATTCCCTTTTTCTGCTGATAAATTTTCTGCTTTTTCTAATGATAGTTGAAAAATGGTGCATTACTTAGACCAAAAGGCATTTCAGTGAATTTGTATGGATCCTTCGCTGTTTCTTTGATTGGCTAGAAATGCTTAATGATTATTTGTATTAACAAGCGTTCGCGTGCTCGCATTTATTGATGAAACTGTACATTACACCTAAATATCCTTGGTCAGTACTCGCTATGCCTCAAGCATGGGGCTCTTTCGGGCCTCGGTATACTTCTAGCAGTTAGTGCACATGTACTTATTCTAGTAGGCAGACTGCTTTGAAAGAAAGCTTCAGCCGTTAGTAACATTAGTAATAGGCACAAACCTAGGCAGATGACTGGAGAAGCGAACTTGGCGCATCCTGTTGAGCTAGTATAGGGACCGGCGTTTCCGGGGTCTACGTCCGGTGAATTCTCTTCGCGGATCTATAAAATACATTCAACATATAAAGAAAATAAGCATTTTGAGCATCTATTGGGGTGGTTATATCTTATAGGACTTATTCGTGTACCTCTTATTCACATAATTGTGCCGTTAAAGTAGGTATGATATGTTCTTGTCATAACGACAATGAATAAAGAGTAAAGTTTATGATATAAGGATATGAGTATATATGACATTAATCCAGATGGCAACTAATTTTAATACCACATTAACTATGTGTATGAGATAGACCCTGTTTATAATATTACTACTGATAACTATAATCATTAAATACCATATTTAGATGTTCGTCCTAGTTTAGAAGCTGTTTTTTCTATTAGTATAGAGTAAATGCGCTAATACTAATTACATGTAAGTTTAATAAAATTTATTATACATACTAAACGAGGTTTTTTTAAAAAGTAATATTTATTACGGAAAATACATTTAATTACAATTTTACTAACAACATTTTTAAATTTTAATCAGGGAAGTATTATTAGTAATTAGGTAGGTAAGTACAACAGCGGCAATAATCTAAATGTTAAATTTTTATGACATGAATATTTAAAATAATTGTTTTCATACCACCGTGAAGTGCTTCCTATCTTGCCCATGTGCAGCAAAGGTGAAATATCTACGCAATGAGATATTACTGGTTAAACTTATGTACGCTATACCAGTAGAAAAACAACGTAAAAATACCATCATCATAGAACCTAATGAGTTCGAAGACATATTCGAAGGCTCTGAGGCGCCTACTTTCACCACACTGGTTTGAAATAACTTGTGAAACGAAGAAGACTGGTTATTTATAACCTAGAACTACTTTATGGATATCAGAACAACTCCTGCATTCTTCATAAATATGCAAAAATATTCTGATAAATATATTACCCCAAAAATATTTCATAGCGCCTTAAGAAATTTTACGAGGTTTGCTGCTTCCTACCAGGGAGAAACGAGGATTGATGTGATAAACTCATGCGAAGAGATACATGTCACGAAATAAAGAAAGCAAATGGCGGTTTTATCAAGCATTTCAGTAGGAGAATAGGTACTTAGGTACGCAGATACTACTGTGAAAAACATTTTAAATTAGGTTGGTGGTAGATAATTTCTGATGAAAGCGACGTTTTTATAACATTTCTAAGAAACATTTTGATAAACACGGGCTTTACTCGCGTATTATTTTGCCTGCCGTGACAACGTTTCCCCGTTTACCTGCCCGCACGACTCGCGCCGCGAGATACCTCACCCGCAGTGCGAACCGTGAGCTCGAGCGGCAACGAACGGACAGCGGATCAAACTCACCCTGATGAAGATTCTCTAGATAAATCGAAACAGAGTCGGTGCCTCCATCGACAAAATAATACGTGAGTAAAGCCCGTGTTTATCAAAATGTATAGTACAACTCACGAAAGTTTTGAAAATTTATAAGAAACGTCTAGATACAAACTGCACCAAAATATTCATCTTAAACAAGGGTTAAGAGGAACCAGCACCTAGATTCATTAGCATTTATAGTACGGTTCAAAGTGGTCCTTGTGATTTTATTGAATAAATATTGTTTTGATTGATTACAAGAAGTACTAACTCCTGAGAAGTTCCTTCTAGCTTTCTAGAATGTTTCATAGTAGTTTTAAGAAAATGTCCTGATTTTAATATCCTGTGGTACATGAAAGACACACGTGCCAGTACCATTACTCGCTTGTATCACGTACACCGCAATATGAGTCTGTCACACGCGGTAATCTAACGCATTATTCATCTGTATTGGTGAGGCTTTGTACGGATTTATGCTAAGGTTTATGATGCTGGATATTTACCGTCAGTTTTCTGTCAAGCGTCATTGCATCAAAAAAATTGGTATTTAATTTTTTTGAAGGTTTTACTAGAATCAACTTATATTTTCGGTTATAGATGTATCTAACACTACCCAGCTCCCAAATTGAATTAACAAAATTGAAAATTCATACGTAAAAAGTTTTTTCATATAGGTTTTACATATATTTTTTTAATCATCTAAAAACTGCTTCAATACTGCTTATAATATATCATAAGTATGGATCTAAAATATATTTTATTAGTTATTTGGTTACTATAATAGAAGCTACCACTGTCAAGCTTTAAAACAGTATAATTATGAACAAATGATAATAAAATTATAAATTAATGTAAGCATAGCAAACAAGTACATTAACGTCTTTAGACAGATATTGTATTGATTTATTGTGTCTTTGCTTTGAGACGTAATTGAGTTAGTCTCGTGGGCCGTAATTTCATCATAAATCGTGGTTCAATTTGCTCTAGAGGTAGGTAATTATAATTTAACGCTAGATTGAACATGCTTGACTTGTCAAAGTTTAGTCATATTAACTACGAATTGTTTCGAAACTTAGTTATTGATTGAACATCTATTGATGTACAATAATGAATAGAACTAGGCTCGGTGTTCATGCTAGCAGACCTAAAATCGATTCAGGGTCAAACATAACAAACATAAATAAATACGGAATAAATAGAGTTACGTAAATAATGTACGAAATTACAGTGGAAAAATATGGCCGAACTTAGTAAATAAATTGCCGGTACAACGTAGCAAAGAATATAACATACAAGTGAACAGAGGGTGAGCTCAAACTTACCGCGTGAGAATCGTGCCACACGAGCGCTAGATCTTCATCTATTGTATTTTGTTTGACTTCTTCGATGGATTCGGTTTCAGCAGCTGATTTCCACGAAGTGATTCCCGCGTCTGGATTTGTCCCCAATGAGTTACTCTCTGGCGAGGCATCGTACTCCTGCGGGGGCGTCTCTGTCCCATAGAATATCAACTGCCACTGCGTCAACGGTCCAGCTGCACAAACAAAGTGATATATCACACACATTAAATCCCATTCAGACCTTTTATACAAACGGAAAAAAGTATCATAGCAAACAAAAAGTTATGCAAAGCGTAAAAGTCTACAAACGCAGTGCAGTCGACATAAAATTCTAAACGACATCTGGCTAACTAAATAACGTAAAACAATTAGAAAATGCTAATTTTTAAACAATATATAAACATCAAAAACATCAAAACAGCGTTCAAATAGCTGTTCTGATATTTATCGAAATCTAGATCTAATAAAACAATATGTTTACGTAGTAAAAAAATAAACGATGCAAACACGACATGCATGGAGCGGCGGGATCCGGAACAAAGGTAATCGACGTGCGGGCTCTAACAAGGCGCCAAATAAAACGCTGCGAACGGACACAACATGCACAGCCGTAGTACCGTGGGTTTGAAGCGGCGCTGGGTATATTCGCTGGATTTTCGGATACTGCTCGAATAGATTAGACATCTTCCTGCCACGGGCATCCGTCGCCAGTGGATCCGCTAAGTCCCCCCGCAAATTGAGGCTCAGATCCGTCGAAGTTGTCGTCACCCGAGCCGACGTGCTCTCGAGCGGAGAGCGCGTTGCCGGCCGGCTCTGCTTCGACTTTTGCGAATTCCTATTTGGATTCTTTGAATTCTTATTTTTTTTCCTTTTGATGAGTCCTACTGTGTAGGTCGGCACGATAGGAACGGGCTTGCCTCTGTTGTTTTTCCGCCCCGCCTGCACCACGACAGGTCGCGTCGCGTTGCCCCGATTCCGTATTATTGGATTCCGGAACGGTATCGGATCGTTTTTAGCCGCCGGTGTGCTAGTGCCGTATAACGTTATAGACCAGTCTTGCAATGTCGCTCGGCCTATGTACGGAAATTATTATAACAATGAAACATTGGTTATATGAGAATGTTCACAGTATGATCAATAATTGAGTCAAAGTGTCACATAAAATGAGCGTCTCAAACATTTCGGTTAAACTTCAAGCTTGTTAATAATATACCCAGTCCCATTACATTCTATTAAGACGCGTGTTCACTCACCCATATATCTTCCTTCGTTGGAGACCTCTAATTGCCAGACGCCAAGTGGTGACTCCCCCCACATGTGCACTGACATAAAAGGCCAGGAGTTGAAGCCAGCTCTGGAGGAATCATGCGCTCTGTTGGAAAATTACCGAACTAATTACAGTGTTCTCGGAATGTAGAAATATATACACACTGGACAAAAAACTATAACCATTTAAATATTGAAAACATGACAATCATCACAGATGAAATGATGTTTATTCTGTATTTCGCCGAATTTGGTAACGTACGAAAGATCTTATTTTGTTAACCCCAAAGTCTATATTTGCATAATAGTTTGTAATATTTATTTACATTTAAATGCACAGAATAATATACAATAATATAAAATACATGTGAAAAAGTTGAGCGTAAACGATCTAATGAACGTTTAAAAAAGTAAAATGCAAAATTAACATTTTTTAATACAAGTTTCTAATTACTAATGTGTGTTTTAGCTTATTTAGTACCCATGTTCTGAATAAAAATACGGAAAATTACATATTACATATTACATATAAATACATAACAATACATAAATTTAACTTTTTGAAAATTTTCCATCTAAAAATTTGACTTTATTTTACTTTGGTGTAAACAAACATAATATCTTATTTTCAGACCATTAGGTCCAACTTATTAAAAACACAATAGAAGACTTCAAAATAACCGAACTAAAATAATACAATACCTACAAAATAAAATGTTATAAATCAGACTAAACAACAGCATCTGAACCAATATCACCAACATCTGAACTTCAATATGTAGTACTAATGTGATTCAAATATATAATTTCAGTTTGACGCAATGGCGTAGTTAAGAACAGGCTGCGATAATGTGGCTGTCTGAAATGTATCCACTATAACACCGATTCGCATACACCTACATCAATCCGTTTTAGATTGGTTCGTTGAGGAATAAACGGTGTCCAGTTGCGAAACAGCTCTCGTCTCAAGGGTGTACTAGTTAGTTGCTTCTTGTGTACTAATAAAGTTGGGGAGAGCCTATAAATAAGACTGTCGGCGATGCAACGGTAATTATACAGAGGTATAAATTCAGTGTTGACTTCTGTAATGGTAAGATATTGCTCTATCACGTGTGGAACTAAATATAAGTTGGCGTGATTATAAACTGATTGTTTAGAGAGTTACTTGCACATAGGGTATATTGCTTAAATAATATATATTATTAGACAACATCGACAAATAAAGATAGTGACAGCAAGCGACTGGATATATAAAGCGGATCTCAGGCGGCGCGCGCCAATTGTCGAGACTTTGAGGACGTGTTTTCCGAACCAATGCTTATTTGAGTTTTAATTCTTATTGCATTATTTTGTTTGTTTATTAAATTTAAGAAGTCAATAATTTAGGCGTATGTTTGCATTTCTTTTTTTTAAACAGTTTAAAGTCAATTACCCACTATATCAATCCATATTTATTTATTTGGGCATTTTACCTATACCTAAGAAAAAAAGGATCACTTCATTCTCCGTCCTGTCTGTCTGTATGTTGAAACCCTACTAAGGAACGCATATCAAGTTAATAATTAATTAATATCAAATGCTTAGGTATGTGGTCCCTTGAAGCTGTAAAAAATGTAATAAAAAATTACGACCGTGGTTATTTGTGCCGCATATTTCGAATCTCGCCAGTAAATGAAAACCCATGGGGTATTTCCCGTTGACCCAGAATCCAGAAATTTGGCAAGAAACTAGGTCATGCAGCAGAAAAAATGGATCTGTTAATAAAAGTGAATAACAAATATAATAGAATGTAAACCATTTATTTTATAAATCGAAAAATTTACTTGTAATCGAAACCATGATGATGATGATGATGGTTTCTAGATCATGATGAAAAAAGTAGGTTTTATTATAATAGATAGACCAGCGTTTGACCAAGATGTCGCCTGATGGTAAGCGACGATGCGGTCGACGATGGGGCATGAAGGTCTAGAAGACACCTATTTACTCTTGACTTGAAGAGACCCAGATTATAGTTTTCAGGAAATACATACGAAGACAAAGAATTCCAATACTTGGCTGTACGCATTATACATGTGGCAGCAAAGCGCTTTGTTCGTAAGGGTGCTCGACTTACAAGGTATGGATGATACTGAGCGGTACGTCTGCTTGTCCTGTAGTAACAAGGAGATAGGATGTTACCTAAGTACCTAAGTACCCTAGGCACGACTTTCGTACTTGACTCTTAATTATTGTCTATATTTACATATACATACATATATTTGGACCTCTGTAGCGCAGTGGGCTAAAGTCCGGCTGAGACTCAGAAGGTTGCGGGTTCGATTCCCGCCACGGGACAATATGTTTGTATGATCTGAAAGTATTTTTCTCGGGTCTGAGTGTTTCTATGTTTAATATGTATATATTTAAAATATATATATATAAGTAGTATATCAGTCATGTGGTACCAATAGCACAAGGTCTATGTCCGGGATTATTTTTTTTATTTTTTTATATAGACTAAATTATCTATCACGGCTATCTACTACAGAACAAAAACGAGTGTAATGTTTTTAATGATTTAGTATATGATACGTAGGCTAGTTAATTATTTATTCAGTACATTTCAGTGAATATATTGTTACAAATTGTTTTTATAATAAACATGCAAGTGCTTTCCGTAAAACCTACGGTAGAGTTAGATAAATATAAGAAGATAAGTAGGGTGATATTTATGACACAAGATACAATACACATTGATTTGTGACTCTAATCATATTGAACAGACTCGGAAGTTTTACATTTCCTCCGGACATTGTAATTTGGTGTTTCCGTTATCTTGGCCTTTGAAAATTAATGGCAAATGTGTGCTTTGATCCGAACGGTTTCTGATCAAAAGAAAGTAAGCAATTGTTTTTTCCACTTTGACATACAATTTCATTTTTTTCTTTATCAACCTATACTTTCTGCGCCAAATCTTTCCAATTTTCTATGACACCAGCTATTTCTCGAAGGTTAGATGGTATTGTGTGCATTATCCACCAATATTTATTTATATTATATGAAAAACTATGCCTATTCTACTTTATGAACATTTACGAAACATTTTCATTCTATATACGTTTTATATTATATTACATATATATGAAACATGTGGTATCGTTTTTTATGGTTCCGAAGTCCACAAGGGATCTTTCTGGACTTTGTCCTTCTGTCTGTCTGTCTGCCCGCCCCTAATCTTGCTCTTACTCGCAGACTGTTACTATTATCGTGATTAAATTATGCACGGAAATACGTATATCCGTGCATTGTTTCATACATAGATGAAATATAAACTTAAAAAAACGGCTCTTAGGGATACCTCCGCTACATGTAAAGTGGGGTTGATTTTATAAATATTTAACAATCCGATGGGATTACGTAATACGTAGGTACGTATTACACGATGGTGTAGCATATCGTCGGATAGGTCTTTTAAAGATATTAGTTTTCTTAAACAGTATTTCGATACAGATATTCGTTTGATAAATATTATGCTTTGAAGTGGTAATTTTTGATAGGTTAGTTTTTTTTTACGCCAGTATCGTTTTATTAACAGACATCAAAATAAGGAGGTTTCTCAATTCGACCGTATATATATACTAGCTGTTGCTCGCGACTTCGTCCGCATTTTTTTCACACCCCATTTTACTCCTTTACGAGGGTTATTTTGAAAAATCCTGAAACACGTGTCCATTTATTTTGCATTCTAAGTATCCAAATCAAGTTTCTAAGAAATCACACCACCATGCACCCGTTAAAAAGTTCCCATACAAACATTTTACCCCTTTGTTAGACTTATTTTGAAAAATCGTTAACACGTATTCATTAATTTGGCATTTAAATTATTCATATCAAGTTTCAAGCAAATCTCACCATGCGTTAAAAAGTTTCATACATTCGTTTTCACTCTTTTCACCCTTTTAGGGGTTGAATTTCAAAAAATCCCGTCTTAGTGGAAGTTACCTTCCAAATTTCAGCTTTCTAGCTTTAGCGGTTAAAGCTCGGCGATGATGAATCAGTCAGTCATTCAGGTTAAGCTCTTTTATGGGTATATATAGATTAGTATACAATATATAGGTATGTGTGTTTGCGGATAACTTCGTCGTTTATGAACTGATTTTGATGATTCTTTTTGGTTGGAAAGGAGATATCCCAAGGGTGGTACCATGATAAGGAAACCTTCCTGGTTCGAGGGGAACCTTTGAAAATCGTAGTGGCGACTAGTGCGTACGTTATTTTTTTTCATTAAGTATTTTAAAGCACTACTATTTAATGAAGGTCTGGAGTCGATCTGATGATGGAGTCGAAAGACAGTCGAGGGAACTCCTCAACGAATTACAGCAACCTGTGACCTGGTGTTTGGGCTTGATTAATTTGTATTGATTAGAACTTTACACCTAGATGAGTTGTGACTGTCATTAGGGGAGGGGTCTGATGATGAAAACGAAGGACAGTCAAGGGAATTCCTGAACGTTTTACAATAGCTGTAACGTATAACGTAAATAATTATAATGTTACCTTGTTACTTTTGCCTCAAATAAATATATTTGTTAAGTCCCGGGGAGATCAAAGTCAAATTGAATAATTGCTTCAACCGAACTCCTGCGCAAGAACTGACCTCAACACCGCCTCGGACGCCATTATAGCGGCAGCAACATTTTGGTCAAGACAAATTTATTTTTTATGCGAGAAAATTGACACGAAAGAAGAAGAGGACTGGTTCTACACAGACCTCTTCGCTCCTACCTTGTTTCTTAACAAACTTCTTAGCTGTTTGTTAGTTGTAACTCGTGTTTTTCTATTTTTCTTTTAGTGTTAGTAGTTAAGTTTAGTATTTATTTATAGTATTGTGTGTGTAAAGTTATGTCAAATAAAGCTTTTATCTATCTATCTATCTATCTACATCGCCACTTCGAAATAGTATTTGAAGCCTGAACGGGTTTTAGACCATGAAAATGAACACATGTAGGGGTAACATTTTCAAGCATAGCAATTTTAAATTTTTTTTAGAAACCTTTTTATGGATCTTTTTATTTTTAATTTTAATTATAAAATTGTCATCCCAAGTTTCTCAACAATGTTTCCATTTACCTAGATAAAGTCGCTAAATGAAAATATATTACAATACTAAGATATGTAGGCATATATACCTACTTCGACCAGATTCAGCAATCAATTAATTGAACAAATATGCAGCAATCTTTGCTGCATATTTGTTCAATTAAAATACTTAAATCACAAATGTCGCTAAGACTAATCAATGACCTTCGAATTAAAGGTTCCAGGGTGTAAAATAATTATTGCTGGACAATGCACACAACACCATCTAGCCCCAGACTAAGCATAGCTTGTATTATGATGACCAGATGACTGATAGAATACTTAATTCTTTTTAAATACATACTCATGATACATTATAACATCCAGACACAAAACAAAAACCGGTGTTTTTCACACTAATGTTTATCCTGGGAGGGAATCGAACCCTCAACCTACAGCGCAGAAGGCAGAGCTACTACCAACTGAGCTGACAGGATTTTCCTCCCGCATTTTCCATCACCGTTTAGAGAAGAGCACTGGCATTGCGCACATACAACTCCGTGGTCGAATGTAGAAGGTTCGATTCCGGCCGCGGGACAAATGTGTGTATGATCTGCAAATACTTGTCTCAGGACTGGGTGTTGACTTATGTATACCTATATAAATATATGTACATTTATTAACAAAAATAAAATGTACAAGTTGTATATCAGTTTTGTGGTTCCTATAATACCAGATATGCTTATTTCAGGGCTTTAAACTATGGAAAATGTTCATTTAAAAAAAAAACATTTGCTAGTGAATTCATATGTGATTAAACAACAAAATAAGTCTAAAAGAATTTGTTTACAAACAAACATTGAAATCGGAGAATGTAAACATTCAATTTAAACAAACCGTAGAGTTACAAATAATTTACAGAAATGTACAGAATAAACAACAATATAAAATATGTACAGTTGAGTTATCTAAGGACTGTTTAAAACGATACATAAATAGCTCAACTGATCCAGATCACTGCCAGAGAGCAGCGTCTCTAAGACACTGAAGACATTGCCCCGTTGAATAGCAATGCGCTAGGTAAGATAAGAGACAGCTGTTGGGTCACGCAATGTTTTTACCAAATACCACGACATAATTTAAAAAACGCGATGGTCATCTGTTCTCCAGGGTCTTGACTCCAAATTGCTCTATATGTAGACCCTTTCGAGATCAGCATATTCTTTTGATGCCCTCGGTTCAATCAGCCGCCGCACCAGCTCTAACGGCTCAAACTCCCATCCGGGACTTCCCCGACTCCCCGACTCTCAACTCTAACAGCTTGAGCCGTTAGAGTTGCGGCCAGGTTGTCGACTCAAGTAGCGTGCAACTAAATAAATATATTTTTATTTATTAATTGCGATGATGTAATTTCCTTATTTCAACAAACGCGTTACTGACTCATTGGTTAATTTATAAATAAATGAACAAATAATGCAGCATCATCCGGACATTTTACACAGCATCATCCGGCCCCAAAGTAAGCAGAGCTTGTTTTATAGGAACCACATGGTTGATATACTACTTATATACTATTCTGTAATTTAATTTTTAAAAATATTTTACATAGAAACACCCGAGACCCGAGACAAATACTTGCATATCATAGAAACATTTGTCTCGGGGCGGGAATTGAACCCGCAACCTTCTGCGTCTCAGCCCGTCCTTGGCCCACTGCGGCCACTGATGTCATCTAGCCCCAAACTAAGCATAGCTTGTACTATGGGAACCGGACGACTGATCGAATACTTATATATTTTTAACCGACTTGAAAAAAAGGAGAAGGCTATCAATTCTATCAATTATATCAATATATATATTTATATATAAATATATTTATGTGTGTTTGTGTATAACTTCGTCGTTTATGAACCGATTTTGATGAGATTTTTTTTGTTGGAAAGCAGATATTCCAAGGGTGGTACAATATCGAGGGGAACCTTCGAAAATCGTAGTGACGACTAGTGCGTTTGTTAATTTGTTTCATTAAGTGTTTTAAAGCATTACTATTTAATGAAGGTCTGGAGTCGATCTGATGATGGAGCTGAAACACAGTCGAGGGAACTCCTCAGTGATTTACAGCAATTACCTGGTGTTTGGGCTTGATAAATTTGTATTGATGAGAACGTTACACCTAGATGCGTTGTGACTGTCTGATGATGAAGAGAAAGGGCAGTCAGGGGTTTTTTACGTTTTAGTTTCCTGTTAGAAGTCGGTTTGTTTTTTTTTTAAATTATAAATACTTATGATACTTTATAACAGACACCGAACAAAAATCTATGTTCATCACACAAATTTTTAATCTGAAACGAATCCTCAACCTACAGTGTAGAAGGCAGAGTTTCTACCAATTGGGGTGTGTGTAAAGGTGTATACATACCTGGGCGCGAGTAAGGTGACTCTCGTTCCTGCGGGTGAGGTGAGTGCGATGCGAAGGTCGCCTCGCCTCGCCGCGGAAAGAGACACGCGAGCTTGCACGTGCTCGATATAATTCACCCCGGGACACGCGTTTACGTCCAGCTGAAATAATGCTTTGTAGTATTATAAACCTTTCGGTATTCAAATCTTGTTCGGGCTATTGTTCGTCCGCACATTGTTTGGCTAAACAGCCGATAAGGGACATGTTACCGTGAAAACCTCTGTAGATATATTGAGCATAGAATATATTATGTTTAACAATATAGCTTTTACCTACGGTTTTGTCTGCATGGTACTTAGATAAAAAGTCTGGTTTTTGTTATTCTAAGTCACATACTATATCAGTATAAAAAAAACACGAAAATTGTCTAAAAGATAATGAAATGCCTTTGATATTATACCATCAAAAATGTATCTGTTTGTATGTTTATTTATTACCAAAACGACTGAACGGATGCTTTTGAATTTGTTGAATTATTGTCAAGAAGACAAATTGTATCTAGGAGAAAGAGGCTACTGTTTATGTACCACGCGTTCAAAGCCGTGGACCGCTAGTAATATTATTAACTGTTATTAGTAAAGTGATTGATTAATTGAAGTGATAACTTCTTATGGGAGGGTAAACCGCTTAGTTACGTAACGCGTTACGGCGCTAGTCTGTCTGGCTTCCCTTTCTCTCACGCATACGGCAGCGGTAGGCAGATTCCTCCCTCTCACTCTAACCCACAGCGCTAGTTAGATTAGTTTAAGTTATCACGTCTGTCGGGCGTTCCGAGACGCACACGTTTTTTTATTATTATTGATCATAATCTATTAGATCTATTTGGTAAGGAGACAAATTTTATCTTAGGAAAGGTCATAGGCTACTTTTTATACACATATTATCATGTGAAGAAAGCCACGTGCAACAGCTAGTTAATAACATTAAAACTGTACCTGTAGTGTTACAGTAGACCGAGGTGGTACAGCCCGCTGTGGTCTTGGGGCGGCAAGCTCACATCGCCTTTGAGGCGGTACTGTCCGCCATGATCGTGCCAGGCGTACCATGCCCGCTGCATCCAAGAGCCCGTAGCCGAAGGAGTGCGATACGTTGCGTCCAACACCGTTGATGCGCCACTCGCTACCGATGCTGAGGCGTTCGGGACGCGCAGTTCGGACGACTAGTGTGAACACATCGTTAGTTAGGGATTTTTTTTTATTAGTTGCTTTTGACTGAAAGCCTTCTGTCTCTCTTTCTAAGTATTTCGCTGCTGTGGCAAATTTATCTACAAGCTACAATTATCTAATTATCTACAGACAATTAGCGTTAAAAATAACTAATTGTTGAATTAATGGTTAAAAATTCAGATACGTTTTCAGTTTATACTAACTTATCCATACTATCTAATATTATATTTGCGAAACTGTCTCTGTCTGTCTGTTTGTTACGTTTTTGCGGCTAAACGGCGAAACGGAAATATCAGAAAGGAGTAAAACTATATTATAGTAAATATTCCGTTTTGAGTGAAAATTATATACTTGATATGTTTCATATTAAACCTCATACCAATATGCTGCATATCCCTCCAAGTAAGGTCTCTATTCGCTTGCAACGCGAGCGCACAGATGCCGGCTGCGAGCGGCGCAGACGCAGATGTCCCAGTATGTCCCGCTGTACACGAGTGATGGAGATCTGTTGTTATTACCTGGCAAAATGCAAACACCTTTAAAATGATGACCCTTACATTAAAAAAGGAGCCTCTTCTTTTTTTTCTTCCTATACTGAAGGTATTGAATAATCTTAAATTTGAGCATTTTGAACTTTTGAAAAGTAACACTGTATGTCTTTGGAATGTTTTAATGCCTTTTACATACGCACTGCAGCGTAAATTGGCATATAATTTACTTTGCTGATGGTTTGCCAAATTAAATACTGATTACTAGAAATTTCGTATGGAGTCAATGGTGGTCTAGTGGTAGTGGTCCCGTCTTCACTTTCTAAGGTCGTGGGTTTGAATCCAGTCGTGCACCAATGGCGTTTTCTGTTCGAAAAATATATGTCCGCTACAATAAACTGTCACTCAAACGGTGGAGGAAAACCTCGCGAGGAAACCGGCAAATCGTAGAAATAAAAATTTCGAAGATATATCAATGCACATGCCTCTGAGGCGCACTTTAGTCCTTTCACCACACTAATTTGAATAACTATAGTGACATGAAAAGAAGAAGAAGAAGTCAATGGTCAACTTAGAAAATGGGAGTTAATAAGCCGCCCGAAAGCCTCTATGTCACCAACTTTTGTAAAGCTGGGATCGAAAGCTTTATGTACCCTCCGAAACACGGAAACACTATAGAGTTAACTATTTGATTATCTTTCCATACAAATGTCGAAGATCACACCACAGTCTGATGTTGAACAACCAAAACTAAAAACGATAACCGACCCTTGAGCCAAGTCTGTTCATGATTTGCTACGCAGTCGTTTCATAAGAACAGATATCATAATCAAACTATATTCTTACTGCTCATTACTATCCGTTGCGTCGTCTATCGTCTATCGTTTATCCTTTTCACACACTATGTTTGCATTTTAGATGCGTCCACTGACACTGTATCCATTATCTTTCCATACAAACGTCGAAGATCACACCACAGTCTGATGTTCAACAACCAAAACTAAAAACGATAACCGACCCTTGAGCCAAGTCTGTTCATGATTTTCTACGCAGTCGTTTCATAAGAACAGATATCATAATCAAACTATATCCTTACTGCTCATTACTATCCGTTGCGTCGTCTATCGTCTATCGTTTATCCTTTTCACACACTATGTTTGCATTTTAGATGCGTCCACTGACACTGTATCCTTAAGGCTACCCTCAGAAAATAACATTTTGTATACACGATTCTTTTTTGCCTCTATTTATCTGCTAGTTAATTTATGAAAACTTCTTCTCCGACTTCTTAGTTTAAAATTATTTAAGTACTTACCGTATAGAAAGTTATAGTACAATTCTTCACCCGCGTGAGTCCATAAAAAGAACTTAGGTATTTAGTTTTTTCAACCAACTTCAAAAAAGGTGGAGGTTCTCAATTAGACTTTTTTTTAAATGTTTGTTACCTCATAACTCCGTCATTCATGAACCGATTTGAAAAAAATCTGATAAGGATATACTTCTCGTTTAGTCCCATATAAATTTCATAAAAATCAAAGCTTAGGTTTTTAAATCAAAAAAACTGAAAAATATGTCAATTTTGATACTTTCCTTCGATTGTCTTTAGTTTTTAAAACGAATTTATTAGTGCATTACTATCACCTATATAAAAGTGAGCAGTTAATCATATAAGCGTGTTGTTCCCGATAGCAGCTTTTAATGTTCATTGTTCATAGCCAGCTTATAACACAACTATACCCACTTAGCAGGCAACACGCTTCATAACACCAAATTGACTAACGACCCAGCTTATCAGCTTATTCCAGTCCAGCTTTTTGAATGGACGATTTCAGATATCGGAAACATTGACCCAAAAGTTTGTGTAGTACCTACCTTTGATTGAGTGCTCCCGTCTCCCTTTGTAACATAAGTAACGAATACAAAAAGTCCAAGCTAACTATGAACCCCCAAAGTTATAAAAGAAGTTTTTCGAACATGATGTTTGTTGGGTAGGTTATGTTACTACGGACGAAATATTTTGAGGCCTCTTTGAAGTGTAAAATGAGCTAACGGGTTCAGAGTCGAATAACATACGAGTAATAATATGTACTGCAAAGTAACCTGTTAAGAAGAGCGGTATAGAGATGATAAAACCCCAATACTGTTTAAAAATGTTTTTGCCTTGACTATTTTGTATTTTTATTGAACCGTACATGACATTTATAATAATCTTGTCATTTTTTTAACTTGTATTATCATTTACCGTTTTTATTATTGTTAGTTTTTTTTAATTAGTGTTGACATGTTCGTACTAGTTAATAAATAAATTAAATAAATAAATAAATACATACTTTTGTTGGATAAGTATAAGACAAAATGCTTTGATACCAAAGTAGATTCTAGCATACATTAAATTACGATCTGTCACTGAGATATTAATCTAGAGATGGTACAACACTTTTTTATATATCTCACCTGCTTTTCGTTTATAGCCCCGCTACTATAAGTAGCTGCTAGTGTAGAGCTACACATTTCGGAGTACCACGGTACTTCCCCTCGTTCAGTTGCTGAAGATATCGATAGCGTCCATATAGAGTTTGTGTAGCCATCGCAATTGCAGTTGTCTTGCTCGCGTCCTCCATTGCCTGATGCCCAGACGAATATGGACCCTTTGCCTTCGCGACCCTGGGTAGAAAGTTGTTTGTCAGTATCGAGGTCAGAAATACAAATCAAGTATTTAAGTTGTTGTGTTAGATGTTTTCTTTTTTAAATGAGTAAAATGTTTTTTCCTGCCTGTTTCTCTCATATCCCTTTGTAATCATGTATTTTAAACTGCCTACACTTTTACTGTCGCAAATAAATGAATTTTCTTTCTTTTATTTTTTATATAAACACCTACATGCAGCTTACTTTTACTGTTCCCTTGATAGAAAATGATACTCGAGTAATTGATAATAAATATACTCGAATAGAAAATAATATATATTTAACCTTAATAAACAATGTTGATATTTGACCTACATCATGTTATTAAGGTCACAATAACCCCGTACTTCATTAGGCGGAAGGCTCGTCTAGTACAGTCGGTCTAAGTAATTAATTAGCGGGTCCGTGTCGATTGCTCTCTAAACAGCCGTTGACGCTCTCGCCTTGTACACTTGACTGTACCTACCACTTAAACTATATTATTGATGACGTGTACTGTATACAGTAGGAATACGTTAGTTTAGTTTAGTGTCAGCGGCCAATTCTAGTGACGGTGTTGATATTACTTTCAAAACTTTCGTGAGTTGTACTATACATTGATAAGCACGGGCTTTAATCACGTATTATTTTGTCGATGGAGGCACCGACACTGTTTCGATTCATCTAGAGAATCTTCATCAGGGTGAGTTTGATCCGCGGTCCGTGAGTTGCCGCTCGAGTTCACGGTTCGCACTGGTTCAGTGCGAACCGAACTCCATCGACAAAATAATACGTGAGTAAAGCCCGTGTTTATCAAAATGTAGGGTGTTGATATGTCTCTATCATAACATATAACTCTTAATCTTAATCTTAATATAATCTTAACATGGCTTCCAGAGCACGGAGGCTTTCTAATAGAAATGCCACTGCGACCAACCATTCAAGGATCTCGCAGAAGGTCGAGCTTCTTGGACCTGTTATACGACGATAATAACTTATGGCTAAACAAATTCAAATTTAAAAACATTTTGTTTCGTTTCCTCGCATTGAATAGTCTTGATACACATACTTTGCCGTAAGATTTTCGTAGCACGGTGAAAATCGACTGTCTAAATGCCAATTCGGTCTTAGTCACCTGCGACTAAAATCGCAAGTTCCAGAGAATAGGTATTGACTTTGTCGTGCGGCGACAGGTCGCATGTGGCGATTAACTAAATTCGACCGTGTAAATGCTCATTCGCAGATCACCCACCGTTCTGATCGTCGTTGGATGCAAAATTAATTAGGAATCTGCTATTTTTATCGACCTGTGTAAATGGGGTGGAGATTCGACCTGTGGGGCGATTTGGTAAGCGACAAGAAGCGAAAATCAACCTAGTATAAATCTCACATATATAGCTATGCCACAACCTTGCCTATAATAATAAAAATATTAATAATAATAACCATACCGGACATTTCACACAGCATCATCTAGTCCCAAAGTAAGCAAAGATTGTGTTATGGGTACCACATGACTGATATACTACTTTTATACTTTTTTTGTAAATACATATATATTATACATTGAAACACCCAGACCAATATACTTGCAGATCATACAAACATTTGCCTATGCTTCCTATCTATCAAAAACATTAGGAAGCACTATTAGTAACCCATCTACATCCCTTCTAACGACTACAACTACAAAACATCTTGAGGAAACCGGCATGTCTTAGAACCTAAAAAGTTCGAAAGGAGCCTCTTAGGCGCACTTTAATCCTTTCACCACACTGGTTTGAAATAACTAGTGACATAATAAGAAGAGGTGACACCAACACCAAAACCTATAAACAATTCGCAAAATATATCACAGAAAACACCTCAGTGTTAATACAGCTACAGATTGATTTACCTCCTCAGAAACGAATTTCCCCTAAAAAATACGTCTAATGATTTTGTAAATAAAACATGAAAACATTCTTAGCGCGAGCGTGATCCCATTACATCTGTGAAAAAAGATAGCAAAAAACACCTAAGTTGACAGCGGGGGGCTGTTAAAAAGGCTCTCACGCATAAACAAGTGTCCTCAGAGGTTGTTCCATGTTGAATAGGGAACGAACTTTATGTAAATTTCACGCTCAGCGAACACTTGACCATATAGTGTAGAACATAAGGAGTGTAATTGCGTGATTACAACCATAACGAGTTGTTTGTGTCACTTGACATAAAACTTGTTCAAGTTCAAAAACTGTATCGTTTAAAATATATCGTATAGCTTAGTAAGGTAGTTTAGGTTTAAAATACAGTTGCGATTGTGATGGAATAGAGGTTCGTGCATAAGCCTCAGCGGGCTTACTCTTAAAATCGGTAAACTATATATCGGGACAATAATCGTGCAAAACCCTACTCTTAGCTACATCGTTTCGACTCATTTAGAGCGATGGAACGACCGCTATTATTATTTACAATTGATGTCGTAATCCTTCACGTCATACCATTCGATAGTTTGATCTTGCAAACGAAACAACTGTTAAATTGTACATTTCAACAACTTTATCTGTTCGATATATATCGAAATCGGTTCGCAGAGTAGACACCTTGGCCTACTCTTGAAAACGATAAACGATATATCGGGACAATAATCATTCAAAATCTAGTCTTAGCTACATTGTGTTAGAATGTATCGATTGAATAAAATAAAATGTTTATTGTAAAGACTGAATATAAATAATTAAGTTTAAAAAACTAAAAAGAAAACCAACTCTATTGAATGAAATTTGAGCCTATAATACATTTTTAGTGGAAAGTACCTAGATGTATTTATATATTACTATATATCTATATATGTATACTATTGGTAGGCCAAATAAACGCATTGCTCCAATGAGACAGCGAGGTATCGGAGTAAACGAAAATATTATCGATGTATACAATTTTTATATTTTTGTTGATTTTTCAGCTCGACTGATTTCGATAAAATTTAAATGGGACCACCTGGTAAGTATACTCTTTCAAACAAAAAAAGAATTTTTCAAATCGGTCCAGGCGTTTTCGAGTAATCGGTGAAGAGGAAAAAAAACCGACGAATTGAGAACCTCCTCCTTTTTGATGAAGTTGGTTAATTAAACGTCATGTTCGATAAAATTAAAATAAAACGAATAATGGCAATATCACGTAAATTTGGGAGATAATTTCACAAATTCATTATGGGAACACGATTAAAAAAAATAGAATAGGCGGCGTTGAAAATGATATACTATGTGATACGTGATGAAGAATAAACAGTTTAAATGTCTTGTGGTGTTTATCAATAATAATAACAATCTATATAACACTGTTACAATTGATTCGAACGTTTTGAACGAAAAAACGACAAACATTCGTTTTGATAATTGATCTCGTAATCCTCTACAACATTATGATACAATAATTTGAATTTGACAACAAAATAACGGTCAATTTTACTGAATTTGTAGAGAAAGCATGTGCAAATGGGGCTATCGCGACTCTGCTTGTGCCCAATGCGACTGCGGGGCTCTCATCCAAACGATGTCGCATCTAACTATCTGCCATTTGTGCCCTTACACCTGCACTAAGGATGACTTAATGTACGTCATGGACGATGTAGTGAGGGTAGCAGTATTCTATTCAAAACTATTTAGTTTTATCATTGACACGCAAAAAGAAGACTGATTTGTCAATCATTTAAACGACGTTATCGTTCCGATATATCGTATATCGAGATCGATTTGTCGCCTCATCGTCCTGAACTAGTGACAAACTCCAGTGATAGATTTCTTGTATAGGCCGATTAATGGCCTTAATTACAGCATATTCAAAAAACTATGTGTATATCGTATAATCACGCTCTAGCTACTCTGTTTCTTACTTTCTTTATTCAATAACACTAGAATGACAGAGACAAAATATAATTAAATGCCATACATGATAGTTATGTCATTATAGAATAGAGGGTATACCACTATACACTTGAAGTGTCACTATACACTGTAAACTTTTAATAAGAGTGAGATGTTTTTTGTTTATTTTGTCAGCGACGCCAGAGTGAAGCTACAGGAAACTACTGTTACCGCTTCAATGGTCGAGTGCCACGTCGAGCCGCTCGCGCTGGTACGTACCCTTTACTAACTCTGTTACACAATCGACAGGAGCTACACAATACCTAAAAAGAACCTTATAAACTGTTGAATAAGTGTCAATATCACGCACGAACCGACAAATTAAAGTTCACGTAGCGAGTTTCCATCAAAACCTACGTAGCGTGAGGAGACGGGTGAAAATTGTATGAATTCTATTTATCCGCACGACACGTTTTAGAGCTTGGATATAATTTGTTTTTGATGAAAATGTTGACGCTGTGCAAATTAAAAGAGATACTGCGATGCCGCATTGTTTTAAGTAAATAGTAGCTTGTTTAGTTTTTTGATTAATATGTTTTTAGCGACCCATAAAGAGACAAGGCCTCGGAAATTACACAGAACCACAAAGAGTATACAACTGGCGATGGACGTCGATCATTATATAACATGAAACATCTTGAAATATGTGGAAAGTCGATGAATGGAGAATTGAAGAAACTTTAGATTCGTTTCTTTGTGACGTTATATTTGACCAGTTTGACCTTATGGGTGACTTGACGATAATTAGAATAAAGTTTCTTGCTACAAGAAATTCAGAAAAACATTTAAGATTTACAAAAACCATAGCGAGCCCAGTTCTGCTCATCATCAAGCATGGGTCATCTGCTGGAAATAGCCCTCTCTTTGTAGAACACCACAATAAACAATCGTGGCAACCTTTATCCTGACATCCTGAAATCTTAGATCAAAAATGTACCTTAGTAACGCCTTCGATAAAGGCTCTCGTTGCTAACTCCCCAGGTCCATCAACTGTCTTCCCATCATCATCAGGGCCCCACGAGGCACTGTAGATATCCACGTGCTGAGGGTTGAGACTGAGTGATCTGGCTTCTACTGCATCTGTGACGTCACCATCCAGCATCCTCACACCTAGAACAAAATCGCAGTTACCTAAGCTAGACCTAGTTTATTATTAGTAAAGTTGTATATCACCGCAATTTGCATCTTACGTCTTTGATATAAATGTCAACCGAGCACTCTACTGTAAGCGAACGGACAATAAAAGTATACACGATACCGATAAACTTAGGGATTTACCGAACAAGTAAAAGCACTGATGAAAATCCGCCAAGCTAAGACGCCGAGGCAATTCTTACAAAAATGCTCAGCCAAGTGAGCTAAGCACACACCCAACTTATTATGGAGATCCGAGCCGCAGAATATTTTTCTGTTAGTACGGAGTTTTCTGGGTCTATTTATTATTCACGTTTCCTTCATCTTTTAAAACAAACCTCTCAAAATAACGAGTCTTATTGAGCTTTGGAAAAATGTTTGTGCCGAAATCCTGAGCAAATTGTAGCAGGCTTAAGGATTTTCCACTATTTCATTCGATTAGGTATATGTTTAGTATCGACTTAAAAATACTGTAAGTATTTATTGAACTCTATATTTGCAGTATATATATATAAAATATGCAGTAATAAAATATGTCACGGCTTCATAACATGTTATCCTTCATCTTCGTCTTTATTTCTTATAATTGTTTGGTTATAAAGTCTTAGTCGAATATCGATACTCATTTAGATTCTTCGTTTGTCATTTCATGAAGTAACATAGCTCTGTTAATTTAATATTGTTTTATTCGTTTAATTGTATGTTTTATTCAGTAATCATAGCGGAATTTTAATGAATAAATTGTGACTACAAGACTACCCGTCTTGTAGATGGAGAATTGAATTATATGTATAATGTGGTGCAATGTGATTTGAACGACGAGGAATCCCAAGAAAATTCTAGAAAAATAATTAATTTAGAAGTGCTATGTTACTTACTACATGAAATAGCAAACGAAGAATCGACATGTCATCCTTGATTACTACTTTTAATTTATTGAACAAACTCTATTTGACATTTTTTTCTGATAACAGTCAACTTTTTATGACTTTCAGACTACTACAAAGGTTGCATTGTTGTTACGTCGCACAAGCCAAAATTGCTTGTATTATTTCTAATAACGAAATGTTTTACATCAAAACACAAATTACAGTAACATTTTGAAATAATTGTATTTAATAACTTTTTAAACATTGCAACATAACTGCAAATTGCAATTGAAAAACAACGCTGTGTAGGTAGGTATCTACTACCTACCTATTAGGTATGGATTTGCACTCATTGACCTTAGTAATCCTGGCGTTTTCAGATAATTAAAATATTCACCAATTTTGTACCTATCTACTAAGGCAATAAACGATTTTTTTTATTTTTAAACGAAATGTTAGGAACAAGGTAAAAGATAAAAGGTACGTAATGTCGTAACGTAACGTCTCTAATTACTTAGATATCTTCAAAGATATAACTTAAAATTTACCTTTTTCGTCCTACAAAACTCTTCAAACCGTCTCTGTCTTTCGAAGATACCCGCCAACCGTCCACCAACCTATTTCAAAGTCATCAATATGGTCTTAAGATTATCTAACCCAAGTACCACAGAATGTGATTACTTGATTTCATCTATAGCAAAGGTGTGCGTCATCTCACCTTGACTTTAATACTTTGTAGCCTTTTTCACGCTAGTTGGACTCGAACTTCGAATTTCATTTCCATACCTAATTGTATGGAAAAGCCACATGGCGCCGAAACTTAAACGTTGCCTGATATTAGGCAAGTTACATGAGAAACCTCGCTCGCTGAACAGAACCTAGCTTGTGCGAACTCTGGCACGATAATAACTTTGCAATTGGAAGCTACAAAGTCTACAGTCTCCATATCAGGCTGCAATTGAAGAAGTTTTGAAGAGAAAACGAAGGTGGAAAATGTAGGTATGTATCATGAACAAAAGATGTTAGGATAGAAACAAGCCGTAATAATGTACTCGAGTCTGGCTAATTTTGCAGTACTTGGCTTCATCGAGTCTTTGAAGCTCGTTCGAAGATCGTAGCTAATTAACACCGAAACTTAACCGCCAAGAAGGCTAGTTACAAATGAACCCACCTGTATGCTCATGGAATAAATATTAGTACTTACGAATACGTGCGCTTTGAGAATTACATTATTGAGTTTAGTATACTTTGAAATAATCCGCTAATAAGAATACGGATTGTAGTACTTTGAAAGTATGTATTGCTAAATAACGTAGAATATGAAGCAATTCAACTTTTTAGATTTTTGCACGAATATAGGTAAAAATAACCCTATTCAAAAATTGGTTGTCTGTAAAGTTGGTTTACGGACGATAGTTTAACATGACAACGTCATAACAAAACTTAGATGAAATGATTGCATACTTTTATGAATAAAGTTGAATCATTTTTATTAAATTATCACTATTTTGTATGGATACAAAGAAGGAGTCGGCGCAAGCCGAACGCGCAAGCCGATCGTGTCTTTCGCTCGCTCGTGCAGCGCTCTCGATCGTAACGATACAAAGAGTCATCTTTTTTTGTGCGTGCAGCCGGCGTTATTCGATTTATTAGACGTTGTCACGTCAAACAGAAGAGCTATTTGTTGGTCACACGGCATGACAGTTTCATAAACACCGTCATAGAAGGTAAAGTTGAAGGAAAAAGAGGAAGGCCACGAATTAGGTACATGAGGCAAGTTAGGGAAAAGGTACCTATCGTGTCGTACAAGGAGATCAATAAGACTGGGTAGGAGAGCAACAGATGAAAAGAGCTGCATCATTTATCGACAAGAGCACATCTCTTAAATTAGAATAAAGATTATTTTTAACTGTTTTTTGTAAAATATTACCGCTGGCGTTCGCATTATTTTTTTTTATTTAGCATACGAGAAAAGTAAAAACGTATATTTACATTCAAACAGCTTTCCTGATGGGTAAAACAACACTCAGTATAAATATCGTGTTTCAATTTCATAACATTACCATGTTAGTACGTAATTCTGCTATGTCTCATTTTCTCGCTCGTAGCAGCGATAAAAACAATAAGAAAACATGGAAAACTGACGAAGAAAAACGAACAAGTGCTAATTTCTTTGTTAGATTGTCAACATAAAAGAAAAGTACGAGAGCATTTGTATAAAAATATAACGATAAAAACTTATGAGAGGATATAAAACTCGCATAGAGACGCAATAAACGTACCGTAACGTTTTGTATCGAATATACTTAATCCTCGTGCCTTGGGTTTCAATTAAGTTTCCTTTAAGACGAGTTAATCGAACGAGCCGTCCGCGTCGTTTGATAAAATGATATGCATTTTTATGACCAAACCGTAAATTACTGCTACGTAAGATGCGAACGCTACGAAGTGCTACGGAGTGCTACACGATCTACGCTATATAGCGTAGATCGTGTAGCACCTAGATTGTCTGCTCAGTGAGGCGGAGCTACGAAAAAAATTGTATTAAATGCGTATGTGTCATATACTACAAATACAAGACTCAGCATGTAGTACTTCTTAGGTATACTCGTATAATGGCAGCATTGAGCATATTTGCAGGTCTGCTAGTTGAACACAAAGTTTATAATAGCTGAAGACGTGCAGTCTGTAAAAGTTTGAATGAAGGTATTTCTTTGTTGCGGCGCGGGCAGTCGCTATTGTTGTTGATACAGTTAAAAGAATGTTCCAAAGGCATCTGCTTTCTTTTTTATTTTACACTTTGTGTGACTTCGAGTTTCGTTTTGCACAGTGCGCAGCAGCAACTTTGTTTCAATAAATTTTATGTTTTACTGTTATTCATGACAGCGCACAACTCGTAAGTTTCAGTATCGGCAATAAAAATCAGCTACAACATTTTTATAACTAAAAAGACAGCCAAAACGCTGAATTTACAAAACTAAACTACAAAACTAATATAGGTAACAGTAAAAGTCGAGATCGTCGGTGAGTTGCTTCACATTAAAACCTTGTTACAAACTGTGCTTGTTCTACATTATATTTCTGTAATTCGATTATTGATTTAGGAACTATTTCAATCAGATATGCGCTTAAAGTCTGTTGCAATCTTTATTTTATATTGACGTAGGAATAGCACGAACTAATTATGTGATTGTGACATTGATGGATAGATTAACACATTATTGTACGCAAGAGAACACACATAAAAAAATGATTAGCAATACTGTTGTAAAATGGGCGGTCTTACCACTAAAAGAGATCTTTCAGGAAACCTTTGGATAGACAGGATAGAGAAAAAACTAAAAAGTCGGCGGTGTACAAAAAAGTTACATATACTTAATCTAATACATAAAAATACAAAATATAATAATAGCTAGAACAATGCCTATAATTAAACCTACAACGAAAAATTACACAAAGCAAGATAACATACATACCTACCAACAAACAATATTCTTTAGTGATAGAAGCTAACAACCAGCAACCACAACAACAACCAACATTGATGGTTACCTACTGTTTTTGTATAATTTTGTATAATCACAAATTTGCTACTGTGTTATTTAAATCAGTTGCTTTCTTTATTCATTGACATTAAAAAGACAAGGATAGACTATACTTTAACGCCACACTAGCTAAGTATTTGATTCTCGTTTGACATTTTATAATGTAACATAGCTTTAATTAATCACATTTTCCTATATTTTAATGTTTCGTTGGGGAGTCTTAGTGAAATTTTTATCAATAAATGGTGATTTCTGAGCACAAGTACAGACAGTTGAATAATAAGTGTATTATATTGCATTGTACTTTATATGACGAGCAATCCAAGAAAATTGTATACGGCCATTCCGCGATGACGTTTAGGTTAGACAAATGACGATCGAGTGCGCTTTTGTGACGAAATCATAACAAAAAAAACTTGACATTGACAAAATTATAGATGATAATTATAAACGTCATTATAGAAAGAGAAACTAGTTAGTTGATTTTGTGTTGTTGTATTGAATAATGAGAAGTTTTTAACGGGAACAGCTTAGCTTCTTTACGTTAATTAATGTGTTAAGTATTCATAGTAGTATAATATTATTTATTTGGTATTTATTTGACTGGCAAAAAGCGCGGAAAGCCTTCTGTTGAATATAAGTGCTATAATAATACAAATGCATGTTCTGTCAGCTTTCTGGTTCCCATCTCTATGACAGCGCTGCTTAGTTCGGGGCTAGTCAGCTATGTAATAGTCCATAGTTCATTATTCATGTATTTCCTTTTGTGTTTATTTTATTTTCTGTTTTGTTTGTTTATTTATTATAATGTAGATATCGTTTCATGTCCGCTAAACAAAATTAGTCGTTACGGAACACCAGCGCGGATTGATGACACTGCCGCATATGCTGAGTAAGAGTCAATTTTGCAACAACCATTAATTATGTTAGTATTATAGGTTTATTGTAATTTGTCTATTTTGATGGGTTGTTGCAAATAAAAACGTATTTTATTATATTTTAAAGAACTTTTAGTGTGACAGCGATTTCTTACCTCCAACGCTAGCGCCAAAGGCAACGCCAACAGCGCACAGCGAGTTGTTAGCGGTAGCTGCCACCTCCCCTGCACACCTCGTCCCGTGCCGGTTCGAGTCGATCATGTCGTACCGCGGCTGAGGATCGCTGTCATGGGAGTTCACATCGTACGATGCCATCGGATCCTGTCGAGAAAAATCGTGTTATTTTGCATTTGAAGCTCTGTGGTCTCTGTGGAGTTTTGAAAAGTAACGTCATACATTTTTGTTATTTGTCTGGTGAAAAATAATTTCACCATATGTTCGATAATAGTCGCGGGATGACATTTAAGACATTTTTTACAAAACCAAACCTGTAAAAAAGCATACGTAGCACCAGGTGGTAAGTGGTTAGCGTAACCTAATGGCACTTGCAATATTTGAGTAAATAAATAAATAATGCTAGACATTTCACACAGCATCATCTGGCCCAAGTAGGCAAAGCTTGTGTTATTGGAACCATAAGACTGATATACTACTTGTAAACTTTTTTTGACGTGATAACGTCTTATAAATCGATGAACGCCGGCTGCACGCACGAAAAAACATGACTCATTGTCACGTTCCGCCTGAGCCGAGCGCGCAAGCGAGAGCGCGGAACAAGCGATAGAGGTACGATCGGCCTGAGCGTTTGGCTTGTGACGTAAAAAAATTCACGTTATCACGTAAAATTATTGTCCGTAAACCGACTTTACAGACAACCATTTTTTTGTAAATACATACATAGAAGTATAGTATAGGAAAACAGTATAAAAAATATTATGTGTTCTGATCGCGTAAGTTTAAAAAACTTTAGTATAAAAAATACCCAGGCCCGAAACAAATATTTGCATCTCATACAAACATTTGTCTCGCGACGGGAGTCGACCTTCTGCGTCTCAGGCGTGTCTTCGCCAGCAGCGCCACATAAGTTGTCAGAGGTAATAAACACGAGTTGCCAACCTTATGACCTCTAAAATCTGCTAACTGCTTGCTATCATAACTACTTATTATTATTATTTTATAGTATTTACAGAAATAATTACAGAAATGTACAGAATAATATACAATAATATAAAACACATGTGAAGCTGTTGAGCTATCTTACCGTTTTAAACGATCTATAGATAGCTCAAATTTTGTTTTATTTTATAATATACTAACATAAATTATTAGTTAAGAAAGTAGGAAATTACTTAAATAAGTATAATAATAGTGCCCCTAGTGAAATATTGCTGTGCCCCAACAGGGTTTAAGTTTGAGACTAAAACAATGTATATTATAACATCTCAATGTATTAACATAAGTGCAATACATATTTATTTTTCTATTTCTATTTATCAAACTCGTATTAGTTGTACAAATGCGCTATCAAACAGAATTCCAGGCAAAGTGGCGTCAGTGGAAAGGAAACTTCACCCACCTCAGCTTGCTCCACCTCCGTGGATCCATGAACGAATGTTTTCAGATACAAATAACTGATCTGTAACTTGACTGACGCCATAAATCATCTTCAACAGATGAACTAAGGCCAATGATGATCATGATGATTAGTTGTACTATAAGATTTTGAGATACACATGTTTGATACATGTTTACACATCTAGATGAATCAAACTGTGTTGGTGCCATCGACAATATAATCCGTAAATTCCCGTATTTCTCACAATATATTTGTAATATTAAAATTAATAAATAATAAAACATCTTCTTAAGAGGCTTCAACATCAATAAAGCTGTAATTTATCGTTAACCGTGTCTAATGAGTACTTCCTAAGGATCCACTTAAGCCTTAGATCATCGATTATGATGTAAATTGATGTCGCAGCTCACATGCTCATTATCTGCAATCTTCTCATCTTCATGAGCTTAAGGCGCTTAAAAGCTCTTTATAGCCAATCGAAGTATCCCCAGAGACATGTAAATACATAATCTCGGTGGTATGAACGATCAAAGTAAATATCTTGACGGATTTTTTGAACAATGTTCATAATTTTGACTTAAAACGGGATATTTACCATGATATGAGTTTTCCTGCTTCCCGATATTTTGATACAGTTGCATACGCCATGATTGCGAGAAAAATAAATCACGATTAAAAATGCCGGACATTTCATACAGCAATCTGGCCCCAAAGTAAGCAGAGCTTGTGTTTTGGGTACCAGATGATGCTGTGTGAAATGTCAAGCATTATTTATTTACATACTTATATAGGTAATTTTTTTACATACAAACATAGAAACACCTAAACCCGAGGCAAATACTTGCAGATCATACAAACATTTTGCCTCGCAGCGAGAATCAAACCCGAAAATGTCTGTTTCTCAACTGCTTTGGGCAACTGCACCACAGCCGATATATTGAAGTCTTTGCGGCGGGTGAATGTTATATCATGGTAACTATCCCGTTTTGAGTGAAAAATTATGTTCAAAACTATGAAACTATGTTCGTTTGTTTTGTGCGAGTTTCAACGGCTGTAATGAAACCCACTTAAAAGTGGGCCATAGCTGAACAGAAAAACAATAGATACATATTCATAAAGCCAATTGAAGTAGGTTAGTTAACAATACATATTCGTACATGGTATGTTTTTGTATATCTTTACATACTACGTACATGTCTTTATCAATATTTTTCTGCACTATATGCGAAATTACAATAATATAAAATTGATTTTAAAATAATTACAGAAATTTACAAAATAATCTACAATAGTATAATATTCCAGGTTTAAAACGATCTAGAGATTGTTCAACTGATCCAGATCACTGCCAGAGGGCAGCGTCCCCGTGAAGCCAGGAATCAAGCGAGAACGCCAGACGCCATGAAATCATTTAGTTAAAATATCACAACATAATGCCGATTTTTAAATTCTACTCTTAGGTAGCTGTGTACTCTTATACGTGTTTAATAACATTGAACACGGTATCCAGGCTAATCCATAGCCCTGAGATAATGCTGGGGAATATATTATCGCAGGATGATTAATAGGTAGGTACTTGTGGTTATTAAACCTCAAGGTATTGTGAATTTCTGCCATACATAGATTTAATTTCATAATTTTGTCATATATATTATTTTTTGCTGCTACCCACGTCTTTGCACGTGTGGTACCTACATAAAAGTTACCAAATATCATCATCCATTAAGCCGTTTATCCGTGAATAGGTAATAAACAAACGAAAAGACAAACAAAAACACTTTCGAGTTCATAATATTAGTATGGATAAAATAACAAACTACTTTTCTATAAAGCGGTAAACGCTATCTGTAATTTATTCTTTATTGCGATATTCATCACATCACGTAAAAAACTCTTCACGTGCACGTGCCTCTTTCAAGGTGTGTTAAATAGTGTTCACATCTTTGACTATGTACTATGACTATGTACTGTGTACCTAATGTTTGCATCAGTGAAAACCTGTAATTGGCGCTCTGTATTTTTCTTAGTACATATTATGTTGTATTTTCAGCTGTTGATTTTCCATAATTCTCTTCTGCATTTTAGTTAAAGAGATAATAATAATAATAATAATAATACGGGACATTTAACATTGCATCATCTGGCCCCAAAGTAAGCAGAGCTTGTGTTATGGGAACCTACCACACGACTGATGTACTATTTATATACTTTTTTTTTAAATACATACATATTATACATAGAAATACCCAGACCCGAGACAAATACTTGCAGATCATACAAACATTCGCCCGCGGCGGGAATCGAACCCGCAACCTTCTGCGTTTCAGCCGGACCTTAGCCCACTGCGCCGCAGAGGTCGTCAGATAGATACATACAAGTTGTTATTTAAGCGGATCAAGTATCAAAGTTAATTAGGTAAATGCAAGCTTCAGGCGACCTCTTGGTGTTTCTGCGTGCCTGTTACATGTTGCTATACAAGTAAGAGAACTTAAGTTGGTAATGGGACAAATGAGACTCCGATGGTACTAAAAATGAGATTAGTGTTAATGATCGGTATATTCAAGCTTTCTTCTTCTTCATCTTGGGTCTAAAAGTTGTTAAACTTAGAGGTATTTTTTTCCTCACGATGTTTAAACTAAAATGTTTCGAGCAGTATTATCCATCACTGCTCGAAATATTTGCATGACTAGATTTGAAACGGCATTAGGATCAGAATGCGATGCTACAACTAAACAACTAGTGATTTATATTTAATTGAAGTCAAAACCCTAATTAAAACTATCCAAAACTACCAGCTCTACTCTTCAATATAAATTGGCGAGGAGCGACCCAATTACCTCTTTTTCTGAACGCCAACAGTGAAATTAAAGCCGCGGCGAGATGAATCGTGTAATTTCAAACGCGACTCTTTTGTTCGCGCACAGATGTCACTGTGAGCCCTTTTTACTCCGTTTTCTGATTACATCGGATATTTTTTTAAGGTTCTGCTTTTCTTTTATGTCAAATGAAATCTATATATAATAAATTGATCAAGCGCATGTGACAATGCACAGAAAGCAGTTCCGAAGACATGTGGGAAACTAATTACTAGTACTCAGGTCAGAAACCTATTCAAAACCATTCAATGATTAGCATAGCTAAGAAAATTGTATGGCCCATACTAGTATGGGACATACTTTTAGATTTTTTGTTTTTAGTTTACATGTAGAATAGAATAGAAGAAAAGAATAATGGCTTATTGGACACACAACACGAAAAAGGTTACAGACAGATAAGCAAATAGGTAAATGATCAGAGTAGGTAGGCCAAATTACACTTGATAAGAGATTACATTTTTCGCTTTTGGTGCCAAAAAGGTCCCGTTGTCACGCGTTGTCATGTTGTTACACAAAATCCTACAATCTACACACAAACCCTGTTTTTTGCATAAGTAATTAATAATCTCTTATGCTCTAAATGGATATTTAAAAGCATATTCTCCTACTACCAACGCTAATGTTCAATAATATTCTGACTTATCTTACATATTTTTATTTTCTTATTATGTTTACTTACCTAATTCTATTATTGCACAACGATTCACGATTAATTGCTTAAAATTAGTTAGGCCTATTTTTATACGCCTCTATCGGCGTACTACCATAAAAAGCGGCCAAGTGCGATCCGGACTCGCGTACCGAGGGTTCCGTAAAAACCTGTAGGTATTATAAGTAAAAGTTCACCCCTCACGACAATTGAGTCATGGTTATGGTATTTTTATTGCAAAATGAAATCCATCTAAAAATTTACGGTTTTCGCAATTTTTCCATTATCTGTGCTATAAGACGTTGCTTCGTACCAAATTACAAGTTTCTGAGTCACGGGAAGTACCCTGTAGGTTTTGATTCCCTTGCGAATATTGAAAATTTGCGGAAATTTGCGGCATAAACGGCTGTATCTGTTGATTGCGTTTAGAAGTTAAAAGTTTTTTTTTTAAGGTTTTTGGAATTTTTCCTTTATATGTGCTATAAAGCATTGTTTCATGCCAAATTTCAAGATTCTAGGTCGACTAGAAGTACCCTTTAGGTTTTGATTCTCTTGCGAGTAGTTGCGAGTTTGAAAATATGCAATATGCTGTTTCTTTTGATTGCGTTGACATAAAAGTTTTATGTTGTTATTCTATGATGTAACTAAAAAATTACGGATTTCGCAATTTTCCCTTTATCTGTGCTATAAGACGTTGCTTCGTACCAAATTTCAAGATTATTAGTTCCCGGGAAGTACAAGGGAGAAAAAGGGTCTTGACAGACAGACGGACGGACGGACAACAAAGTGATCCTATATGGGTTCCGTTTTTTTCCTTTCGAGGTATGGAACCCTAAAAATGCAATGTTGTATACCGAATATGTGGATAATGCAGTGAGCTACGATATCATTACATAGTATAAAACAAAGTCGCTTCCCGCTTTCCGTCTGTCCCTATGTATGCTTAGATCTATGAAACGACGAAACGGATTTTGGTGCGGTTTTTTTAATAGATAGAGTGAACGCTGGCTGATGTATCAGCATTGCACCCGTGTGAAGCCGGGGCGGGTCGCTAGTTGTTACTATATTTAAGTCACCATTTACCAAACATAATAGTATATTCTAGCTGTTTATTATCCCTAAATAAATAAATATAAACAAATAGTCTGCAAGGAAGAGTATGATTAGGGCCGGATGACAGACGGACAAAGCAAAACAATAAAGGTTCCCTGTGGACTTAAGAACCCTAAAAATGTTTTATTTTGTTATTTGTTACAATCAATTAATAATAATAATAATACCGGACATTTCACACAGCATCATCTGGCCCCAAAGTAAGCAGAGCTTGTGTTATGGGTACCACATGACAGATAACTGATTAAATACGTTAATTCGTTTTTGTAAATACATACATATTATACATAGAAACACCCAGACCTGAGACAAATACTTGCAGATCAAACAAACATTTGTCCCGCGGCGTGAATCGAACCCGCAACCTTCTGCGTCTCAGCCGGACCTTAGCCCACTGCGCCACAGAGGTCGTCAAATCACAAGGACTATTTTGAATCACCTTCGTTGAATAGTTGCCGGGTCCTCTGACCATTTTTAATCGTCTTACATGTCAAGTGATCCTCCTAACTTCTAAACACTTATAAATTTCCTCAGAAAATATAACCAAATTAAAATAATTAAAAGATCTTGTAAATGATTAATATTTTTATTGATTCAATTTATGTTTTAGATTCCCATAAAACATAAGTAGATAATACATTACACAACATATTTCTGCCCGCTGCTTTCGTAAATAAAAAGTAGCCTGTATTTCTATGTATGTATTTACAAAACATATATATAAGTAGTATATCAGTCATGTGGTACCCATAACACAAGCTCTGCTTACTTTGGGGTCAGATGATGCTGTGTGAAATGTCCGGTATTATTTATTTATTTTATTTATTCAAGATCATAATCTATATCCAGTTTCAAGTAAATTGGTCCAATAAAAAATCAAAATATTGACCACCATCTTATATAACTAACATATAACAATTTTTTAACTCTTCTTTCCTCCGGGTTCTGTCAGCAAGGTCGAGGTTAGTGTGGGTACCTGGGAAGTCCTGATCAAACAGAATCCCAGCAGAGTGGCGTCAGTGGAGAGGAAACTTCACCCATCTAGTCTATTTCGTATTGTATCGTGTCAAATAAATGTTTTAAATTTCAATTCATTTCACATGCCGGTCTTGATAAAGCCTACATATTTAAGCCTTTTGAAGTTAAGACCCTGGGTGGAGAACAGGAGCCCACTGCGTTTTCAAAATTGTTTCACGGTGTCCGTCTGTTAGAAACATTTCGTGACCCAAGAGCTGGTTCCTATTTAGTCCAGCATATTAGTATTGTCATTCAATGAGGAAACTATTTAATTTCCTATAAATGCAATCTAATATTTCATTTATTTTCTTTACATTTGCATACCAACTCTTTATTTACCTGCCTTCGGTAAAGATCGATATGTAATACTTGAACAAAGTCAAGTCGTTTGAGGGATTGCAAAGGATTTTATGGGGATTACAATTTTCCTCACCTGCTTTATCATTTTTCAATTTAGTCGATGTGTGGGAGCTTTCACACTTTTGTAATAAAAGTGATAATTTTGTAAGTGTCACATGCTTTAGAATTTTTACAACTTTCGTGTAATTCGATAAAATAACACTTTAACAAAACACTCTCAAGTATTAATTTACGACCTCTGTGGCGCAGTGGGCTAAGGTCCGGCTGAGACTCAGACGGTTGCTGATTCGATTAACGCCGCGGGACAAATGTTTGTATGATCTGCAAGTATTTGTCTCGGGCCTGGGTGTTTCTAAAGTATATAAGTAGTATAAATCATGGGGTACCCATAACACAAGCTCTGCTTACTTTGGGGCTAGATGATACTGTGTGATATGTCCGGCATTATTTATTTCATTTTATTTATTATGTGTATTGATACTAATAATATGATTGTGAAATATTGATGACGGTAGAACTTATTCCGTACTAATATTATAAATGCGAAAGTAACTCTGTCTGTCTGTCTGTTTGTTACGTTTTCACGCCTAACCCGCTGAACCGATTTGAGATAGATGGGACCTTGAAGAAGAACATAGGCTACTTTTTATGTAAGTACCTCACGTACGAAGCCGCGGGCAGCAGCTAGTATATTCTTACTAATATTATAAACGTGAAAGTTTGTATGTATGTTTGTTACTCTTTCACGTAAAATTACTGAATGGATTTTAATGAAACTTTACAATAATATAGCTTATACATCAGAATAACACATAGGCTATAATTTTTAAAGATATTGTGTGACTTTTTCAAAATATAACGATAAGTGTCAAATAAGTAGGAAAAAAATCTTCCATCTGCGAGCTATTCTGGCGTGCGCTGCAAAAACCGTAAGAATTACACCGTTAGAAGTAATAATCCTGCGCAGACGACGTCGCGGGCACCAGCTAGTTATATATATAAATAAGGACCTGGTTTAACATACATGTTTTATCTAAGTACTTAGCAGATAAAGCCGCGGGGAGCAGCTAGTCTATCATGTAAAGAACAAGGTTCGTTCAAGATTTTTGGATCGGTTCCCACTGGGGCAATCAGTTATACGAGGAACAGTAAAGGATAATTTTTATACTGGCACGGTCCACTGGGTTTTGTCTTACAGTTTGAGATGTTTGATCTTCACTCCAATAATAATCTGGCAGAGATATCCGAGAGTTCTTTAGAGTTTAAGTTTATATCGTTGTACCTAAATTGGCTTGTTAATCTTCTTGCATTTGCTTTAATTCAATTCACTTCATTTATTCATCTTTAGACATAATACAATGTTCTTAGACATGTCTTACAGTCTACAGTACCCCCATAAAAATTAGCTTTTAACCGATTTCATCAAAAAGAAGGAGGTTCTCAATTCGTCGGAATCTTTTTTTTATGTATGTTCACCGATTACTCGAAAACGCCTGAGCCGATTTGAAAAAATATTTTTTTGTTTGAATACTTCACAGGTGGTTCCATTCAAATTTGATCAAAATCGGTCGAGCTGAAAAATCAACGAAAATTCAAAAAAATTTATACATCGATGATATTTTCGTGTACTTCGATACCTAGCTGTCTCATTGGAGCAGTGCGTATATTTGGCCTACCCATATTATATATATATATACAAAATACATCTAATTTCCACTAAAAATGTATTATAGGCTCAAATTTCATTCAATAAAGTCGGTTTCTTTTTAGTTTTTAAAACGTAATTATTAGTGAAAATTATGACCAAATTAAATTATAAATAATGAAAATTTTAATGAAGGTGCCTTCTTTATGAATCACTCCGATATTGGGTGTAAATCGTTTGAAAATTCGTATGGTATTTAGTTTATCGCGTTTAGACAGACAGATGCGACTACTTTGTTTTATATATACTAATATATAGACTTTTTAAATCATAATTTTATGCTTATTTATTGAATTTGGTCAACTTACATAATTGGCAATTAAATCTGGATGATCTGTCTCCAAGCCGTCGTCCAGGATCGTAACGACCACCCCTCTGCCAGTGATGCCTTCCCGCCACGCCGGTATCACATTCATGTCCAACCCACCACCCCGATTCTACGAAAGAAAACACACCAAAACAAGGTCATAATAATATTAATAAAATACATAAAAGTCTTACATTACATACTACCTGGTCTGACAGTTCAGTTGTTAGTAGCTCTGCCTACTGCAGTGTATGTTCAGGGTTCGATTCTATCCCAGAATAAACATTTGTGTGATAAACATAGGGGTTTATTCTGTGTCTAGGTGTTATAAAATATCATCAGTATGTATTTGAAACTTTAAAAGTATTCTATCAGTCAGCTGGTCACCATGATACAAGCTATGCTTAGTTTGGGGCTAGATAGAGTTGTGTGAAACACATGACTGATATAATATTTACATACTTTTGTTTATGTTATATATAGAAAATATATTATACATAGAAACACCCAGACTTGAGGCAAATACTTGCAGCTCATACAAACAATTGGCCCGCGGAAGGAATCTACCCGCAACCTTCTGCGTCTCAGCCAGACCTTAGCCCACTGCGCCACAGAGGTTGTCAAATTATATTCTGTTTATGTTGTAGTATATTATTCTGTACATTTCTGTATCCATAGGTCACTGGTTAATATTAAATAAAACAAATATTCTCGGAAACATGTTACACTATGACTCTTTTTGATCCCATTGCGTTTCCCAATCCATTACTTTAATGCATTAATTTAATCTCATGTCGTTCTGTAGCCACATATACGGGTCGTATTTTAATCTATTAGTAAATGTTGCCAAAAAGGTTTTTTAAAATATTTGCAGTGGTTGCACAACGAAATGAAATATCAACCACGGCATCGAGTGGAAAGATTGGTGATGAATCGTTTCATACATTTTATTCAAAATTGCTTTTCTAAAAAAATGCCGGACAATTCACACAGCATCATCTGGCCCCAAAGTAAGCAGAGCTTGTGTTATGGGTACCACATGACTGATATAATACTTATATACGTTTTACATATAAACACCCAGATCAGATTCAAATACTTGCAGTTTATACAAACATTTGTCCCGCGGTGAGAACCGAACGCTCATCCTTTTGTGTCTCAGCCGGGTCTTGGCATCGTCAAGACATCACACAATTTTATATCATAAAGTAAATATACTAACAGGACCAAACAAAAACGACCTATTTCGATTAATAAAAATAACTTCAACAACCCTTACGCAAACTTTATTAGGACCTTTAATTTTGAAGGGTCAACATACGATTATTTACCTTAACAAGTCTCATTAGGTGGCGAAGTCCGAAAAGTTTTCGTTGCGGAAAAATTACTATTACGGAAAATTTGAAACTTTTCGATCGGATTTGTGGCTTCCGTCAATATTTCCGAAAGATTCTTATGAAGTTTAGAAAACAAAGTTTAACTTCTTCGGTTCACAGAAATTGGTAAAGCAAAACAAACTAAGCGAAATGAGTGTAACTTTATCGCTTCACGGCAATTTATAATGAAGTTGGAGGTCCTTTGCAACGGTTCATCGTGATAATGGTTTTGTTATTTGTTTCTGAACAACAATTTGTTTTTGAAAACAAACTCTAGCAGATGTAATGTTAATATTGTAAGGAGTAAAGATTATGTTTGTTTCTTCTTAAGCTCAAATACTACTAAACCAATTTTGAAAATTCTTTCACTTATAGATAGCTACGTTATCAGCGAGTAACAAGGGATGTATTTATTTTCAAAAAAATCAGAGATTCTTACTAAAATTTCATTAATGTAACTTAAGGAATCAAAAAATACAAGTCATTACTTAACGTTCGTTGTGATAACTATTGATGATACATAAAATAATATATCACATGTTTATTGTAATCATCATTAATTCAATATCTACAAAAAAGTCCACTCTCGGATTTCTGACTATTAAAATTAAGTCACCATAACGTATTTTTTTTTGAGGTGATAACGTCTTATAAATCGATGAACGCCGGCTACACGCACGAAAAGTAATCACGCTCCGCCTGAGCCGAGCGTGGAAGCGAGAGCGCGGAACAAGCGATAGAGAGGCACGATCGGCCTATGCGTTCGACTTGTGACGCTTCTTAATAGGTAATTTTTCATCAATGTTTTCTTATGACGTTATCACGTAAAATAGTCTATCAAACACAGTAGGAGTGCACCTGGGTGAATCTGGGCGGGTCGCTAGTTTACAATAAGAGTTTATTAGGAAACGTTGATCATTATCAAACTGTATTGATAAAAGTTAAATTTAATTAATTTACAGAAATGTAAATAAAATATAAAATACAAAAGTCAAAGTCAAAGTCAAAAGATACTTTATTCAATACAATCACAAGGATCACTTTGAAACGTCTTACATACTAGGTGAATTTAGGTGAATACATCTGAAACAGTTGAGCTGTCTAAAGCCGTTTGAAAGATCTATAGATAGTTCAACTGATCCCTATCAGAGCCAGATCCCCAAGATACTGGCGACATTGCCATGTTGGATGGCACGGCAAAGGTAGTACGCTGGGCCAGAAAGGATCCAGCTCTTGGATCACGCAATGTTTCTACCATAGGCCATTAAATAATTTTGTATTGATTCAGTCCAAGTCCATGTTGATATTGACTGCAATTTTCTGATCTTAGTTTAGTAGATAAAAGCACTTACTAAATACCACATGTGCGGCCATTTCGGGTCGTTGAGTTGGAATTTCGAGTCTGTAGATCTTGGCCGGCCCTTGACGCGCTGTGATTGCCGCCTTGAGCCCGTGTCTCGCTTAGTCGCTGATGATGGTGACTGTGGATCTGGTGTTTTAATTTCAGCTGTATCAAAGACAAAAGGACACAAAATTGGTGGTTTGTTTCAATTTGGGTATCCGGGTCTTGGCGATTATGGAACTTTGATACTATCAAAACATTGATACTAATAGCTTTCAGTTACTATTGATGAATTGGTATTGGTTGCGATTCCTATGGGCTTCTATCGCTAGTTACAATGTGAAGTTGGTGTCAAACTATAACTCGACCAATTTACAAAGTACGATTGTGGTAGGAACCGTGTTTAGCGAACTAAGCATTTAAATACATCGTATATGATTAATTGAAATAAGGCCTATTGCTAATCGTAATTGATAGACATTGATGCCGATTGCTAATCGAAACTGATAGACATTGATTGTATCAATCCATAGTCCATATCAGTTCCATAATCACCTTACAGAGCTACACAACACATTCACTGTGTCATCAAACGTTTTTAACAAAATATGGCTATACGATTGGACTATTACGAACAATGTACGAGTACCTACGTCTAGTTTGTGACAGGCCTAAACCGTTCAAGTACCTCAAAGTCGCGATATATCGTGTCAAGAACAATAGAAAAAAAAAATATTTTTGTGATTTTCTAAGAATCTTAAGAGCTACACGAAATTAATATAAAACTACCCAAGTTTACATGTAGGGATTTAGTAAAATCCTTGTTGTGATCACTAATTATACATATTACCGTGCAAATTACATGTTTATGTCATATATCAATAAGACTAATATACTTGTTCTAACAGGAGGTATCGTATTTACCTGGTTTTACTATCTTTTTTTGTGCAGCATTATTTGGATAATATGCCTTTGAGCTCTTTCTATACTTATAAATGATGTTTAAATGTGCCACCTCAGTTTGCGATACATTAAGACTGCATTTTGCGTAACCTTACTTCGTCGTATAGACTTTGAGCGTCGTTATATGCATCTTAAGAAGTGACTGTACAACATACCTGTAGGAGATACATCTAAGGGAATAAAATCTCTTTTCCGTCTCGATAAAGCTCGCTGCTGTTTCGCCCATCGCACCCTGGTGTCTCCTTCTAGTCTTCCGTGGTGCTCGTGAGCAGGCGCTATCGACCGCTTTGACACTGAGTTGTGATGGAAATGGAAGTGGCTGTCGAATATCTGTGGACAAAGAGGAATTTTGGTTAGCACTGTTCAATATACCTAAAAAGAAAAAACTAAAAAACCATGTATGTGTCTCAGTGACCAACTCATTACCAACTTAAGAAGACGGATTTGGGCTCATTTTGCTTCAACAATTTACAAACTAACCTAGATATTCTATACAAAATTATTAAAATCAATGAATTCTATTTTCAAGACGTACATACACAATTATTTACAGATACAAAACAGATGTCATGCCGATTATTATTTGTTTTATTTATGTTTGTCTGTAAGTTTATTGCTGCAGTAGCCAAACCCCATGACGTCACACGCTCCGTGCTTGGCCAGACCAGAGCGCTGCCAGCGGGCGGGCAGCGGCGCGGGTGCGGCAACGAGCGCGTTTGTGACTGTCTGCAGTGAAGCGCGGATTCGTTCCGCGTGTTGTCGTGTCCAGTATTTGTCAAAATATATTATGGATGAAGAAGACTTATTTTTAACCGACTTCAAAAAAGGAGGAGGTTCTATATTTAACTGTATTTTTTTACAAGAAAGTTCTTACATTAAATGGCAATTTTTAAATTTAATAAAAAATTGCGATAGCAACCTCCAGCATTTTTTGATTTTATTTCATTCTGTGGAATAAAATAATCTTAAATTAATTTTAATGTATTTGTATTGACGTTGTTTCGACATTCACAGTGCAGGTCGTGCTTATTAATTCTTCTGAATAGCACTTATTAATTCTTCTACATTGATTTGTGAAGACGCCATCTCAAGAACGCGCGCGGTTAGCTCGAACCAGTTTGAGATCCCCGCTCTTGCGCGGTTTGTCGCTAGACGCCCCGCGCTTTCACTGCGGCCACTTGTATGAACTAGTGGTGGTTAATATATCGTATAGCAACAAAAAGCACCGTGCTTTCCGTAAATAGCAAATAGCAAATGATATCGCGGCTCTCAGTTGTTGCTATTTGCTTATGCTTATGCTTATCTAATAGCAAAAGCATAACTAACACTCTCTCTCTCTCTCTCTCTCTCTATCATCTGTCCGTCGCAAGTCGCAATAACAATAATAGCAAGTCGCAACTCGCAACGCAAAAGCATAAGCATGGATAACAATAACATCATTCATAAGCAAAAAGCACGGTTAGTCTCAGTCGTTGCATGCTAACGATTGTGATCGGTCTTTGCTCCGCGGGCGAATTCGCGATCTCGGGCAGCTCACGTAATAAATAGGTAGGTATACCTATTTTGCTTTGTGGTTTTTCGGTGTAAACAGCGATTGGACACGTAGTATTGACTATAATTATGTAACAAAGGACGATTGATTGAGACTTGTAAATAATGTTGTTGTCTTGTGTGTTTTATTCACCATGGGTAAATTCGCGATCTCGGCCGGCTCACGTAATAGGTAGGTATACCTACCTACCTATTTTGCTTTGTGGTTTTTCAGTGTAAACAGTGATTGTAATATTTCTATGCTGTTTTGCCGAAAAAAAAAACATGTTAGAAAAAAGCACGTAAAATAACATGCTTACGGAATAAAGCAAATAGCATTAAGCATGTTATTGCCTTGTAGCAACTTTGAACACTACTAGTAAGAACGAGCTATGGTGTGAGTTGCCCGCGCGCTTCCCGCGTCCGCCCCGCACCCGCGTGTCCACTACGGACACTCAAATGAAGTTCTTATGTTTGAGTTTGCAGCGCCCGCCTCTGCAGTCTGGCCAAGCACTGAGTCTCTAAACAAAGCTCTACCTTGCAAACCATTTGTTTTTTTAGCAATTAAATTTTGCACCAAATAATAATTATCAGTGGCTCCTACAAACAAGTATATTTTAATTATAAGGTCTGAAGCAAGAAATTTTCAGAATTCAGCAATCGAAAGCGCACGTGGTTGAACATAAGTTATATCAAGGTTAAATACGTCAAAGAGTCTGACCAAATCATAATCAGACGCAACCAACGTAAACAAATTAGGTCAGTCACTTAATAAGTTATGATCCAAATTCAATTAGCAACTTTAATTCATGCATACACATGCCAAACCGCAACCGCCCAAATTAAACTTTACCCCTGTTCCAAACATTGCATTTTATTGTGTTACGAGTAAAAGTTAGACAGCTAATTTAAAACAAGGCACAAAAGAGCTTTTGATGCCGAAAACCATGCAACTATTCTCATATATAAACGATATCGATATCATTCTCATATCATACGATACCATACTCGGCGATACGTTTGTTGAACAAACAGACGTAGAATTAGCTCGAAATTTTCCAGAAATATTAATTATTAAGGCCTTGGGGTCCTTAACTCTTCTATTAACTCCTTCTCCAGAGTTAGACAGTATCAATGGTGATATCTCCACCAAAACTGCCCCACTTTTGTAAGGCACTAATGTGCCTACACTTGATTTTTTGGAGGTTTCACAGCCGTTTTCTATCTCGGTTGTTTGGTTCGCTTTTTTTATTTCGATTCTAAGTATCTACTCAGACAAATGATTTCGATATATCGGAACGATGAAGTTTAAATCGTTCGATGTGGATGATTTCAACATCGATTGTCATAAATCATGTCGGTTGTTCCATCGTTCAAAACGAGGAAATTATATAACCTAACTGGGGTTAGCGCGATTATTTTCCCGATGTGTTGTTAATCGATTTTAAGAGTAGAATAGAATAGAATAGAATAACGGTTTATTTGACAAACAACACGAAAAAGGTTACAGACATAGATATAGAAACAAACAGGTAAATGATTATAGTAGGTAGTCCAAATTACTCATGGTTTAACGATTACATTTTTCGCTTGTGGTGCCAAACAGGTCCAGTCTCAGCTTTAATGACACTCCTATTTATGGTAGACAGCGTTGGTTTTCAGACGGGGCCTTTCAGGGTGACATCACGGGCGGGACATTTATACATAAATATACAAAAATACCAACAGTTAAAAAAGTTACAAACATTTAATAATGGAGATACTTATTGGTAGAATACGAACTAAATACAAGCACACAATAGTACAATGACAATGTTTTTATAGTGACAATGACAGGTGACAGATTTGAAAAATATTGAGTAGTTCCGTGTTTCAATTACCTTGTGTTCATTTAATAGACAGGTTAGGATTATCTCGTTAAAACGCCTTTGTAACAATAACTCATATCTGCGATTAAATAAATTTCGTCTCTGTGTGGTCAAACGCGTTAGGTTATTTCAATCATTAGGAAGACCTAAAAGTTTAGGGTCCAATAATTATATTTAACCCAAAATTTCAAAATCTCACGAACTACAAAATATACTAGAATCGGAATTACTTAGTCCGTGAGAGTAGTAAATAATTAATAAATATTAGTGGACAATTCTAGGTTCACTAGCATGTAAGAAGACAATTCAATTCAATGCGGTCCTTGTGATTTTATTGAATAAAGAATGTTTTGATTTGAATTGATTTGACTATCCACACAACACAATCGAGCCTCAAACTAAGCATAACATGTACTATTCGAACTAGACGATTGATAGAGTACTTATATATATTTAAATACTAACATAAGGTACCTACTTTATATCACCCGACACAGAACAAACATTTAAGTTCTTCACACAATCGTTTATCTTGGGAAGGAATCGAACCCTCAACCTAAAGCGTAAAAGGCAGAGCTAACCGAATGGGCTGTGAGGCCAGTCAAAGAAAAAAAAACCGAAAAAATATATATTTATCAAAGTATTCTAAAATATTTTTGCATATAATTAGTTGTATACTATATAGGTAAAAAAATACGTGAGTGTCGTGGAACACTCGGTTGGAACGAAGTACCTATCGTAGTATATTATTATTGATAAACGTATTATATTATTGATTAACAAATACAAAAGAAGGAATTACTAGCGTCTGAGAGCAAATAAAGGAAACGCAGACATAACTAATTAATTTAAAGAACGATTCTTTAAATTAATTAGTTATGTTATGTGTTATGTTAGGAAATTTCGTAATTAATATATTTTTTCGAGAAATAAATTTTTTATTGTACATCATTCAATTCATTCGTTCATCTTATTCATTCATTTATATCTTCCTATGGATAACCGTCTACACAAAAGAAAGGGTCGTAACGGAAATTCGTGACGGAAATATCTTACACTTTTTTTCGCCTAACCCCCATCCGCCATGTCCGTACCGTGCGATAAGTTCCAAAGTATTCACCTACAAAAATGTTATGGTCAGTCAGCACACGAGCTTGTAAGTCGCAGTTAACCACATTATAGGCAGGTCGGCAAGGCAGGGTGCATTTCATCCTGTTCCACGCTTGACTTCACGAACGGGGGCATCGTTTCGCCCGGGGCGCTTTCCGAGGACCCCTCATACACAGACCTAAGCCTGTATCTAATGAATATTTTCTTACAGACTTGAAATTGCCGAGACATGAAACGGAATACGAAATTACTTTAATATTTCCACGTTTACTTTAGTTCTAGACACGTTTTTGCTAGTACCTATTTAGTGAAGTAGAGTCAAAAGTAATCTATACGCTAAGAGTACAGTATGACAAGATGCAATGACGACAATCTTTTAAAAGGTAATCTTGAAGAAAGCTTATTATAATATACATTACTATATTATTGATAAGAATGCATGGACTCATGGCGCTCTGCCCTCAGACAGTTAACCGACACATTTGAAATGTATTAGTATTTCGTAGATAAGGTAGTTATAAGATGGATCATGCAAAAAAGCGCTAGGACCAGGACGAGTTTCTTGCCAGTTCTTCTCGGGCTTGGGTTAGGATGAATTGGCACCTAAATTCCCCTAGTATGTTAGACGTTTTAAAGTGATCCTTGTGATTGTATTGAATAAAGTATCTTTTGACTTTGACTTTGACGAAATGCAATGATAACAAATTCTAAACATTGTTTAGATATTTCATTTGACATTTCACGTAATAACATAGCTCTTTAATGCGAACGAGTTCTTCTCGTGTTATTTCATGTTTTATTGAGTAATTTTGACGGTATTTTATTTAATAAAGTGTGACCTCTTAACACAAGGGTAGACATACATACATTTTGATAAACACGGGTTTTACTCACGTATTATTTTGTTGAGTGCAATCCGTGAACGCGAGCGGCAACGTGCGGACAGCGGATCAAACTCATCCTGATAAAGATTCTCTAGCTGAATCGAAACAGTGTCAGTGTCTCCATTGACAAAAGAATACGTGCGTTAAATGACGTTCAGCTACGACCTTGTGATAATATTTTACAAAAACACTTGACATTGGTCATCAAAAAACGTCAAAAAACGTCATCAAGACAGAAGATGCCAATTTAGAAGGAATAATTACGTTTTAAAAACTAAAAAGAAACCGACTTCATTGAATGAAATTTGAGCCTATAATTCATTTTTAGTGGAAAGTAGATGTATTTTGTATATATATACTATGGGTAGGCCAAACAAAACGCACCGCTCCAATGAGACAGCGAGGTATAGGAGTACATGAAAACATCATCGATGTATACAATTTTTAGATTTTCGTTGATTTTTCAGCTCGACCGATTAGCAGAAAAATAATTGTTTATTTCACAAAAAAAACATTTTTGGTGTAGGATTTAGAAAAATGTACCTAGTAATGAAACCGAAACCTTTACGATATTGCGGTATCGCAGACAGATAAGACAAATTTTTATCAATTACGATGCCGCTGTTTTTAAAATGTATTTTCCTACACAGTGCAATCACATGAAATAGGCTTAAACTACAGAAACAAATTGGCTTTCCCATGTCAAACTAATTTAGCTAGCATACGTGTCACATACAGTACGGAATGTATGGGTCAACTACACCATGGATCACACTTTAGGTGAAACGAATGAGGACACAGCGGCTCGCCAAGAAATCTTCAGGGTGACAGCGCTGAAGTTTATGAGAAGAAATGGGCTGAAATCACAGCAGACAATAAACAGAATTTACTGTAAATCCAGCTACAGAATAATGAAATAAAGTGGTGTAAAAAATGTTCGTTTACTGTCGATCTTCGAACAACATTTTGCAAGATATGACGTTCAGGTTGACGTTGACGTTTTGTACTCAATTTTACAATTCAATTACGGACTGCTAAGACTCAATGATTCGAACACTCACTAATTATTCAGTAGCTGCTGGAGGCTACACTAAAGCTCTTGAATTCTAATTGTTAAACCAAGGACGGGGCCTCAGACTTTAGACTTTAGAATCGAAAATTAAAAGTTTAAAGTAAGATTGTGTTTTGTGGTTCGATCTATAAATGAGAATGTCGAAGTAGAAAAACAAAAAAAACTTAGTCAAGACTATACTCCATAACTCCAGACTCGGTAAGTACCTATAGAGGCACGTCTAAACATTAATTCGTCACATAATATGTCCACATTAACACATAGTTAATCCGTAGATAAGTAATAGGTTACATGGCTGCTTAAAGAAATACTTTTTTTTTAAATAAATAATAATCCCGGACATTTCACACAACATCGTCTGGCCCCAAAGTAAGCAGAGCTTGTGTTATGGGTACCTACCACATACTACTAATATACTTTATTTTTTGTAAATACATACATATTATACATAGAAACACCCAGACCCGAGACAAATACTTGCAGATCGTACATACATTTGTCCCGCGGCGGGAATCGAACCCGCAACCTTCTGCGTCCCAGCCGAATCTTAGCCCACTGCGCCACAGAGGTCGTCACTTCCGACAGAATCGTTTGAATTTTCGGTTCTAGGGTGTGCCGGAGAAAACGGCGAAAATTAAAAAACCAAGAGCAATCTTATTAATCCAAGAATAATAAACAAGAACAATCTAAATCCTATTCCCAGGACAGCAAAAATGTTTGACTGAACAGCGCAAAACAACGGCCTCGAGATAAATATTATACTTCGTAATTTAAATTTGAAGAATATGGTACTATACAACTTCAAAGGCGAATGTTTCTTCAAAAGTAATTAGTTTCGCTAATTCATTGTACCTATTCGATTGGAAGATGCCGTACCCAACTAATCGATTTTAAAAGGTCACGTTTGTGTTTTCCTGTCCGTTTCCATGCCATGTTTTCGTTCAATAAAAGAGAGAAATAGACATATGCTACAGACCTTAATCCCCAGACTTGGCAGTTATATCTTTAGCTCTTTAGTGTTTAGATTTTGAACTTATTAGTAGGTAAGTTCTATTATGTGCCAAACTTTGAAATTTAGTTTATATAGCGCGCATTGGTAATATAGTTCCTTGTAGTGATAAAATAAGTATTGTTAGGAGAAGTTTAAATGTTATTATTTACGATGTGTAAAATAGATTTCTATAGCTTTTTTAATTGTTTATAATTCTTGTTTTATTAATTTTGTATTGGTTTTTTACTTTTGAACCTATTCGTATTCATAATGTACTCGTTTGGTACCGATCGAATCAACAGATCTTTTTTTGCATCAATCGGACGGTAACGGACATAGGCAACATTTTATGTATGTACTATGCGTGTGAAGCCGCGGGCAGAAGCTAGACTTCTATAATATAAAAATGAATCGCTGAATGTGTTGCTAAGCGCCAATCTCGAGAGCAGCTGAACCGATTTCGCTAATTCTTTTTTTAGAATATTTCTTGAAGTACGAGGATGGTTCTTACGGAGAGAAATATTTAAAAATTGCCTGAAAAAGTCTAAAAACAACACTTTTCTATACAATCGATTTCTAATAATACTTAAAAGTCAATTTGAACTTTAATACCATACCATAAAGTTTAAGTGTTAGTGGAGAGGTTCCGGGAAGGCAAAATAATTAAGTGAAGTTAGTATCGTATAAATATTATTGTCAATATTTATACGATGGTAAATTTAAATCTTCTGTGCGTGTGTTTGTAATTAATTTTTTTGTGTGTGTTCAAGTGGTTTCGAGAATGGTTAAGATTTACAATTAGATTTTTATGAAGTGAAAACTTCTTTTAGCGCGGTACGCATATTTTTAGATGAGGTAAAACCTCTGGATTCACATGTTTACACATGTTTACAGTCTACTTTTGTATGGAGAAGTTTACTGAGTTAGGTTAGGTTAGGTTTACTGAGTTAGGTTCTTTGATATATTATCTACATTCTGAACAAAAAATATTGCATCATCTGTGTTCGTTCAGTATTTGATTGGCAGTCGCCATAATTACTGATTTTGAAGTGATTTATTATTAAACTCTAAAGCGCTAAAATAAGTTTTCACTTCTGTGTGCAACCCGATTTTTTTTATTTGTATTTATTTTTAAAACGAAAGGACGAAGTCGTGAACGGGACAGCTAGCTTATTATAGCTTATTATAGCTAGCTCTTGAAATCACCTCTGCCTTAAAAGAATACATCGCAGAGCAAATGGCAGCGTTTACTCATCAATTGATCACAAAATTAGACGTTCTAGGTTGCTCAATTCAATCTTTCAACTCCCGCTGCGATGACATCGAAATGAGAATATCTTCTATCGAAAAGCGCCTAGACGAAAAAGTTGACAAAAAGGTCAATGACCTCATGGCGACCGTCGAACGACTACAGTGCAATCTTAGCGATAAAGAGCAGGAATTGGTCGTGAACGAGATTGAGATTTCTGGAATTCCCGAGGCGTACGGCGAAAATCCCGTTCATACTGACACTATCATCGGAAACAAGCTCGGAGTCAAAATCACGGAAAGTGACGTGGTCAGTGCAGTGCGGGTCGGTGCCCGCCGCGAACCCGCACCTTCCAGCACCCGCGCCATCTCCTCCCGACCCACCCCGCACTTCACCCCGCACGCGCCCTCGACCGCCACCACCGCCTCTGAGGCCGAGACCGCGTCTACCGGCACTGGCGACGTCAACGGGCCGCGCCTGCTAGTAGTGCGTGTGCTACGCCGCGCCCAACGCGACGAATTGTTGCGCGCCGCTCGCGTGCGTCGTGGCGCCGATACTTCAGGATTGGACCTTCCAGGGCCCACGCGCCGGTTCTACGTGAATGAACGTCTCACGCGCGCGAACCGCATACTTTTTCGACGAGTGCGGGAGGAGATTCGTCGGCTGAGCTGGAGGTTTGCGTGGACGAGGGATGGCGTGATTCTAGTACGCCGCGAGCACGGGGAGGCTGCTAAGCGTATCCGTACGGAAGCAGATCTTCTAAAGGTTTTTGGTGCCGGAGTCTGTTAGTCAGCTGTATATGTTATCACAACTTTATTTCGTGCAGCTTTAAGGTATTATCAGGGTGGTTTTCAACGAGACGTGGTTGCGAAATGGAGAAGAAGAAGCGCACCCACACTGGCTGGCTATCAGCTGCGACACGCACCGCGTCAGTACGGTGGTGCCGTCGGTGGCCGTCAGCGCGGCGGCGGCGTTGGCTTTTACATAAAGCACGGCGTGAGCGCGCGTCTTCTCGCTTACCCCGAGACTCCAGCCGTCGACCAGATGTGGCTTCGTGTTACGGCTAACGGACTTAAGTTAGCGATAGGAACCGCTTACTGTCCACCATGGCAAAATGTTGAAATGTTTCTAGATGCGTTAACAGACACTATTACCTCGCTTTCCAACTTTGATCATATCTTTCTGACAGGCGATTTTAACGTTAATATGTTAGAGTCCGATTCAGATTCCAAAAAGCTCTTAGACTTTTTAAACTGCTTTAAACTCGAGCAATATATAACGGTCCCTACCCACTTTACTGACCACAGCGCTAAGCTGATTGATTTAATATGCTCCAATTTGCAGGTTGTCGATGTGGTGGTAGATTGTATCCCTGATCTAAGTAGACACTCCTTCATATCGTGCAGGCTAAGTGTAAAAAAACAAAAACCTTCACCCAGTGGATAGTCTATCGTCCGCTAAAAGATATAAATTTTGATTCTTTTTACCATAATCTTGAAAGCATTGATTGGAACAGTCTTGTTGATAATGATGTTGAAAAAATGGTGGAACATTTAGGTAATAATGTATTAAATCTTTTTGATATACATGCGCTCATTAGGAAAACTATAATAAGAAATAAATCTCACCTTTGGATTACATACAATGTTAGGGAGATGATGAAGACACGCGATAAAGCCCATACCCGTAGTCGTTTAACTAATAATGATGCTCATAAAAAATACTATAAAGACTTGAAATGTATTGTAAATGTAGCTCTCCATACTGAAAAGTCCTATTTCAACTGTAATGTTAATCAAAACATTAAAAACCCTCGTATTTTATGGAATAACATTAAACAAAACGTGGCAAATTTTAAAAACAAATCTTTGGACCTTCCTACGCATCTCCAAGATCCTAATATTATAAATAACCATTTTCTATCACTGCCCGGTAACAATAATGTAAATATGGCGGATATAAAGTACTTTGAAACCCATACACATGGACCTTCAGTCTTTAGTTTATATCCCGTCAATGAGTGTGATGTGGGTGAAATAATTAAATCTTTTTCCACTAATGCCACAGGTATTGATGGTATATCTATGGATATGATCATACTCACACTTCCGCAAACACTTCATTTGATAACTACAATAGTTAACACATCAATAAAATCACAAAAATTTCCTTCCGTATGGAAAACGGCCATAGTCAAACCGTTACCCAAAACTAACCATCCAACCAATTTGAAAGAACTGCGTCCAATAAGTATTTTAACGTTCTTATCCAAAATTATCGAAAAAGCTATATGTATTCAGCTTACTAGTTATCTAATAGCTAATAATATATTACCTAAAAAACAAGCAGGATTTAGAAAAGGTCATAGTACAGCAACAGCCTTATTAGATGTTGTTGACGATGTTCTGGCGGCTCAAGATATAGGAGAAGGAACTATTTTAACACTATTCGACTTTACACGTGCTTTCGATACAATTAATACTTCTCTCCTATTATCTAAGCTCAGATATTATGGATGTGACGAAGCTACAGTTGAATGGGTTGCGAGCTATCTCAGCGGGCGTTCTCAGCTAGTTGAAGTCCGAAAACCAGATGGCTCAAACTCTCTATCTACTACAATGCCTGTGACTCGAGGAGTCCCTCAGGGTTCCATTCTAGGACCATTACTCTTTGCTCTATACTGCTCAGATATAATTCACAAAATCCAAAAATGCAAATACCATATTTACGCCGATGATCTACAACTCTATATATCTTTTAGGCCTAGTAATTTGAATGCAGCTATAACTGCTCTAAATCAGGATATAAGTAGACTGGTTAGTTGGTGCGAGTCCAATAGTTTGGTTTTGAACCCTGCAAAGACGAAGTTTCTCGTTCTTGGGTCGAATAACCAAATTAATGAAATACTTTCAAACGATCCTAAAGTTGTTGCCAATGGAGTGTTAATAGAACGGGTTACAGAAATTCGTAACTTAGGCCTATTAATGGACAGTTCATTGCACTTTGAAAAGTACGTTCTTCAAACAGTTCGTAACTGCTTTTACAGATTATCTGTTATGTATCGTGTACGCGCATACGTTGATACCGAATGGTCTTTTATACATGTCATCACGTCGTATACTTCACTTTGCAACTCTACTTTTTGGAATTATAAAAAGCCAGGTACCAATATATTTGTATGAAAAACTAAAATTCTCTACTTGTAATATTCGCTTAGCAATTCGTTTAATTTGTCAAAGCCATAAAACGACTGTATTTCGTGGCAGTTTCCGGTATGCTGCCACAAAATGCTGGAACAATATTCCTCCTCCCATCAGAAGTTCCATTATCATTTGGTCCTTCAAAAATTCATTTAAAAAATACCTGTTAAATGCACAAAAGTCTGCTCTTTAAGAAGTCGTTTTTGGTTTAAATTTATTTATATTATTTTTGTTAGTAATGGATTTATCACAATGTTTAACTGGTTGCTTAATTTTATGTTATATTTGTATTCGTTAAATGCCTATTTAACAAACATGTAATTTTTTTTACTAGTTTTAAGAGTTTTACCTGTTAACTTGCCAATTTTATTTAGTTAATGTATGTTATGTTATGTGGTACACTCATGGCGTGTGGCAATAGCTGCTGCGCTACTCACGATGGCGCCACTGAAAACCAGCGATACAGCAGCCTTCACAGTTCTGTATCATATGCTGAGTGGTAGCCTTTTTTCGTCACTGTACATAGACTAGTTTATATTACATTTGCACTGTATTTGATATGTGACGTTTAATAATTATTTTCTATTCTATTCTATTCTATTCTATTCTATTCTATTCTATTCTATTCTATTCTATTCTATTCTATTCTATTCTATTCTATTCTTAGTAGAAACAAAGCACACGTCAGGTTAACTTTCACGCAATAATAGAAAACAAGAGAACGCGAAGTTTATTTTAGACATTCAGATTGCTATTTTCAAGTATGAAAGATTTTACGTTTCTTCGCTTTTACAGTTTCAAGGCGGTGCAAAAGCTAGTCAGCGCTCTCAGCTTTCAGAAGTAAGCCCTTAGGGCAGATCGTGACCTACGTTTAGCCTACAAGCGGCACGTACTCGTAAGAAATATTTAAAAGTGCACTTATATAATACGTTAGTGTTATTTCTTTCTACGATCGTTCTGGAATAGTAAACGTTTGAAGTTTGGAATTTGACGCTTTGTAAGAAGCATATTTTTTTTTATAGATATTTTTTAATATATACCTTCTAAAACTATCATGGTTTTGAATATAATTTTCACTCAAAACGGGTTGCAAGCGCCATGATCACGAGATAAACTGAAGTCTTTGCGGGTGGATGTTATTGGCAAAACGGTCTACCCTCTTTCTCATGCCACTGTGCCGTAATATCGGGAAGCACAAAATCTTAAATATCATGGTAAATATCCCGTTTTGAGTGAAAATTATTATTTAAGTTTTTTTTACTTTTAAAAGAATTTTGAGTAAAGTTGTACAACCTTTCAATTCTATGAAACTTTTGCTGCATAAGACGGACCCATTAATTTTTGCATGAGTATGGAAAATATGCGATATTTAGCCGGTTAGTGGCTATTTGCTCGTTAATTTATTTGATAATAGTTATCTAAATAATGTATGTTTTATCTCCAACCCTCGTTTCAAAATATTTTTAAGATTACTATTATATCTGCAATTACGAAAGAAGTTCTAAAATATTTATCTATCATCTTCTAAAATTAACATCGTCTTAACTTGCACCTTGTCCGAATAACAAGAGATTAAACTAATCAATACAATCTATACTAATTTTCGGTTCAACTTTTTTTATTCCTTATATTTCACTTTAAAATCTTTCGTGAGTTTGTTGAGTTTTATCAGGGTGAGTTTGATCCGCGGTCCGCTCGTTGCCGCTCGAGTTCCACCATGATGAAGATTCTCTAGATGAATCAAAACAGTGTACACATCTACAAAATAATACGTGTTACTCACGTATGACATATGCTTATATTCCTTATATGTATATTACTTTGATGATATATGATTTTGTATTAATAACTAGCGACCCGCCCCGGCTTCTCACGGGTACAATGCTGATACTAAATATACTACAGAATGTCTTTATATACATCGTTATCTAAGAGAATAACATAACTTAAGAGATAGACATACCGTTGCGGACCGCGGGAAGCGACTTTATTTTATACTATGTAGTTATATCGTGATTTGAGTACCGATTAAATGTGTCAAGTGTGCCGCCTGCAGCTGTGACCTGCATAATACGGCTGTCATTACAGTAGCCAGATTATGAACAAGTAGCGGGCGCCATATAACGATCCTAGACTGACATAAAATCAAAGCTACCGTGCCGTATATTCGTAGGAATATTCATCGTAGGTACCTACATGTTGTGCAATCAGTTCGGTCTGCATTAGACGTTTTCAATTTTTTTTTCAATCGGCTACGGTCTTCCGTCTGCCACTCATATTACTGTTTTGAACAACTTGTTAACTGTTGGTAATATGTTTTTGCTATCAGTTATGCATTGTTTTAAAGTTTAGGTATGGTTTTTTGTATAGGTTAGTTTTTTTATCGGATTGGAGTTATATGCTGGATAAGCTCAAATTAAGGTTAGCTTGTACTGGGAACCAGACGACTGATAAAACACATAGAAATATATTTGTTAATACTGATCTTCTTTTAAATACAGACATGAGATAGTTTATAACACCCAGTCACGGAACAAACGTCTTTTGCATCACACAAATGTTTGTCTTTGTAGAGAATCGAACTCTACAAGGACAATAAGGTAAGTTAACGAAATATTTTTATAGATTAGGTCGGTATAAATAACAAGCAAAATTGCAAGCATGAAGGCTTCCTAGTTTTTGAGTTATGGTGTTGTCAAAAGTAGTAGCTAGTAGTAATGGTTCGTGTGAATATATACCCTGCCGTGTGTCTGCCTAGATGTATGATTTACAAAAAAAAAAAATATATAAGTACTTAGTACTTATATCAGTCTTTTGGTACCCATAACACAAGCTGCGTGAAAGGTCTGGCATTAGTATTATTATCTATATATTAATACGTGAAGCAAAAACTTTGTACCCCTTTTTACGAAAACTGTGCGGACGGAGAAGTATGACATTTCGCACACTTATAGTTTATATAGAGAAGGAGTGCAGAATGCTAATATTTTATTTTAATTATGCATCAAAAATACATTAATTATTAATTAGTTATGGTCGAATTTCGATCAGCGGGCGACCACTTGTTATTTTTATTACCTATAAATATGTACTTTCTTTATATATTATCTAAGCCAATCGATAAGGTACACACTTAATATCAAAATGTGAACAGAATTCTACGTTCTCACTTAAATAAAAAAATAAATACTACCTTGGTCATACGCTCCACGCGTACCCGACTACGGCGTCCCGTTGCCATGACAACCAGCCTCCTCAAACCCCCTCAAACGTACGAGTAATGTTCTCCCTTCGCACTCAAATTTCTGAAAGACCCGCGCAAAATAGAAGGTCGAGCTAAATACGTTTTCACAACAAAAGCGTGTCGCTAGACTGTTTTCAATAAGTTACCGGCAGAAAAACTTTGAAAAGAACTTTCTGAAAAGCTTTTAAATACTCATACTTAGACACTTTTTGTTGACACTTTCGTTTGATGTTGGTACTTGTATGTATCTATGTATCTTTCAGAAAAAAGTATTTCGCACTGAATGTTAGAACAGAAAATCTTGAAGATCGAAAATATGTGCCGAGTGCACGAAAAGAGTCTCATACTTACGAAGCATACTTTCTTTAAACCACACTGGTTTGAAAGAACTAGTGACACGATAAGAAGAAGAAGAAGGCCGAATTTTCAGTTCAAAAAATTTCATAAAATTTTGTTTAAGCAAAATGTAGCTTTGCTATGTAATAGTCGTATTTTCAGTTTTTTTATATTACCTAGTAATTACTGTAGATATTATAAATTGTGTCAAGAGTTAAACGTACTGTACCGTAGAAGTACCTATGATATTAAACATTTATAACTTTTGAAATACTTTTACAGAATACAATTCATACAAAAGACTGTAATGTATTGTATTGTCAAAAGGTTGATGTATTAACTGTGTTGTAAACCGGAAGTTGGGTTATAAATAAATTATTGTGTTTGTCAACTGTATGAACAGTTGTAACGTTTCCTTTTATTTCATTGGCTATTTATTAATTACAATGCACTAACTGTCGTTATTGTTTGAACTTATTACATACTAATGTGTACATAAGTTCCGAAATCTGAATCTGAAATCATGATATATGTAAGTTGTGCAAAAACAAAAAAATGTACCGAGTAGGTTAGTAAATTATTTTCGTTGACTTTCGTTCGATTGATTTCTGAATTCACGATTTCTTACGAAAGTTATCGGAGTTATATTGTGAAACACTTGGAGTTCATCTCATACAATTCGAGAACTAATAGTGCCATTTTATGCTAAACTCTCTGATCTCAAGAAATCAGAGGAAAAACATGTTCCGTCTTTTATAAAGAACCCTTGAAAGGAAAAGAAAAGCAATTCACACTAACTCTTGAAACTCAGCCATTTATAAGTCTCCCGGAGTGAACGGAAAATCCATCGGCAAAACACGCTTTATTTATTTTCTGATTCTGTCAATATTTTAAAATAAAATAGTATGCTATGTCTATATGTTTTACCTGACACCTGTAAACCACCACAGTATTGATGCAAACAAAACAAAAAAAACAAGTTAGTCGAGGTATTTTCCAGTAGCAAGAAAACCGCACGGCAATTGATTTTTATATATAAAACATAGACATAGACATTTGTTTATTTACTGAATAAGCACAGATACACATCAATAGTAACCAAAAAGACTAAACAATATTAGATAAAAAGGAAGTAACACATTTCAAAAAGTAAAAGGAGAAATAACATTTAAAAAGCTTAAAATTATTCTGTAGTATTTGTACCTAGTGCTGTGATAAGAAAGAAGTTCTTTGGAAAAATGGTTAAAGATTCAATTTTAAATCCAAATTCCAATATTCAAGCCTTTTACTCACTCGAGAGCCTCGGTGACAGACACTGGAATAGGAGCAAAATGTTTTATTTTTCCAAGATATTTTAATGACGTCATCGCCACTTCGGTATCTTCTTAGTAACGCCCAGTAGGTTCAAATAAAACTCTTTTCACAATCTTGGCATCAAGGTAACTGTAGTGAGCCTTAAGCCTAAAGCCTACATTTTCCGGGCCATATCTCGCGAGTCGAAAAGCTTACGTATTCCTTAACGAGGTGTCTGAGCTCCAGGGGATGGTTCCCCCAAAGTATTCGGTGAATTTGTTTGCGAAACCACGCTATTTCCTGAGACATTCGCTTTCTTGCTTCAAATTAGCTAAAGCCTGTGTCTTGGAATGCGACGACTGTCGTCACAGTTATAGCCACAATCTAAATGAACTGCGGAAAATTTACTAAAATGTATTTCTACGTTACGTTGCTAACGTTTTAATGTATGTGCGAATAATTATATACAGGGCCTAGTGCAACCTATCCCCATTTGACACCAGTGACAAAATACGTCTTCTTCTACTTCTTATCGTGTCGATATTTATTTCGTGTATCAGGGTTCAGAGGCTCCTTTCGTTTTATATAAATGCCTTTTTTAATATATAATACATTTATTTACAGAAATAATTACAAAACTGTACAAAATAATAAACAATAATATAAAATACAAGTGAAACAGTTGAGCTATATAAGGACAGTTTAAAACGATCTATAGATAGCTCAACTGATCCAGATCACTGCCAGAGGGCAGCGTTCCTATACTGGCGGAATTACCACGTTGAATGGCAATGCTAATACGCTGAGCCAGATAGGAACCAGCTCTTGGGTCATGCAACGTATCTACCAGACGCCGTGAAATTATTTTGAAAACGCGGTGGGCTCCTGTTCCCCACGGGCCCAGGGTCTCGACTCCAAAAGGCTCAAATATGTAGGCCTTAAATATGTTTGTAATTATAATCCTGAGGGTAATGACGATAAAACTTAGGAGTAGAGTACACCGCTTTTTACGGCCGTCACTTGACGGTCGGCATACCTTAGGAAAGCAAAGCTGAAGTGGATTACCAGTATTACCTACTATAAAAGCTTCGGTGAATTCTACGCTATCTCAAATTGGTTTGTGATAAAATGTAAAAGAGACGTAACTGAGATAGACGCAATAAGCTTTACGAAATTTAAAATTTTGAAGTAAATATTATATTTCACTTTCAAAACTTTCGTGAGTTGTAGATACTATACATTTTGATAAACACGGGTTTACTCACGTATTATTTTGTCGATGGAGGCATTGACACTGTTCCGGTTCACCCGGAGTCACCCGCAGTGCGAACCGTGAACTCTAGCGGGAACGAGCGGACCGCGGATCAAACTTACCCAAATATTATATTAGTGGACGTTAATTGTCAGTTTTTTTAGAAAAAATCTGTATCAACGAATACCTAAGAGTAATTACGGGTGGATAAAAATACTACATAGATTTTATCTCGTTAGTATTTGTAGCCATCGGGCTTCAGTTCATAAACATGCTACCTTCTCAAGCAGTACACTACTGGAAGTATCTACAATATGGTTGTGTGTATGTACATTCATACGATTGATACGATACGGTTTCTATTTCGTTCCATGAACGAAAACATCTGAGCGTATTCGCAAGTAACTTTATAAATATAACTTTCTTTTCAGAAATTGCTAGAACAATTTCCTACACACCAAAGCAGCTTTTCAGGCTTCAGGCTTTTCATTAGTAGGCTTCCGAACTTTTCACCTTTTGGAGACTAATGCGTTAACATACTGACGTCACTGACACATGTCAACTGTCAAATGTCAAGTGGCACAACGACACAAGCACCTACGCGATTCTTCGCTTAGGATTATTTTTGGTCGTCAAGCGAAGCAAACATTGCGCCCATATATTATTTATTATTTATTAATTATATAATTATTTTTATCCAGTTATTTCTGGATTTAGTGTTTTTATTTTAATAGAGCTAAAGTCTTGGGTGTGAATAATTGGATTAAAGCTTTGTGTTTCTCTGTGATTCTCGAAAAATAATCCGTATTTATTTTACACCAAAGGCACCATTTTATATAAAATAACAAATGACAAAGGACAAGATACGACTTTGTGACATACTATAAACAATATAAAAACTTGACACTGGAAAAATTGTTCTTATTACACAATATCTTCGCTTGACATTTTATGAGGGAAAATGCTTATAAATTAATTATTCAGTATTTCTCGTGTTATATAATGTTTTATTTGGTAATCTTAGCAGAATTTTAATCAATAAATTGTTCTTATCACAAGTGTAGACAATTAAACTATAAGTGCATTATTTTGCTATGTGATTTGTACGACGAGGAATCCATAAATAAATAAAGATGTTAATTCCGCGATGACGTTAAACAAATGACAATCGACTTGTGACGACATTATAACAAACCAATTATTTGACATTGGCGAAATTGTCATCAAGACGAATGCTATTATAGGTAGAAAAGAAGAATCTATACATTAATACGTGAAGCAAAAACTTTGTACCCCTTTTTACGAAAATTGCGCGAACGGAGGAGTATGAAATTTCGCACACTTATAGTTTAAATAGAGAAGGAGGCCAGAATGCAATTTTTTTTTAAATTATTCATAAAAAAAACCATTAATTATTAATTAATTATGATCGAATTTCGACTAGTGGTCGTCCACTAGTCTAACAATATTATAAATCCGGAAGTAACTCTGTCTGTATGTTTGTTTGTTACGTTTTCACGCCTAAACCGCTGAACCGATTTTGATGCATTCTGGTATAGAGATACATGGGACATTGGAAAAAGACATAGGCTACTTTATATGTAGGTACCACGCGTGCGAAGCCGCGGGCAGCAGCTAGTCTATAAAAAAGACCTTAATAAGAAGTCAAACTTAGCACTGCACTTTTTGAAATCGTGCAGTTTTCCAGATATGTTAGTTTAGTACTAACTAAAAAGTAAGTTCCTTGAACAGTTTCCCTGAATGTCCCATTCAAGTACTTACTGGAGCAGTTTCAATACGCTACTTTAAGAATCAATTTCTCGGGCTATTTTTATTGTGGAGCACTGCATTTTACACTAAGAGATGGTCGATTTATTTACTCGCCTGTGAATCTCAAGACGGGCTGCGATACTGGTTGTGATATGGTATTGATGTGGAAACGCTTTAGTATCATTGTTGCTTTAAAATAGTATTATATTACTTGACGACCTCTGTGGCCAAGATCCAGCTGAGACGCAAAAGGTTGCGGGTTGGATTCCCGCCGCAGGACAAATGTTTGTATGATCTGCAAGTATTTATTTCTGGTCTGGGTGTTTCTATGTATGTGTAATAAAATGTATTTACAAAAATATAAGTAGTGTATCAGTCATGCGGTACCCATAACACAAGCTCTGCTTACTTTGGGGCCAGGTGATGCTGTGCGAAATGGCCGGCTTTATTTATTTATTTTATATTATGTTTGTTTGTTGTATAATTATAGCGTTATCATAGTTTAAATTTATGAATGGTAAAAGTTTATTAAAAAGTTGATTGTCGTATTCTTGCAAATGGAGACCGTATTATCAATAAGGTAAGGACCACTTTAAATCATCTTACATGCTAGTTAAAGTCTTACTGATTGATACCTACTTTTTAATGTTTTCCTGAGGTACCTTACATACTTACTATATATATATAAAAAGGCGATGTGTGTATGTATGTATGTTTCCTATAGACTCCGAAACGGCTGGACCGATTTCAATGATTTCTTTTGGAAATCTTTAGTTTGGCCTAGCGGGTGATCCTGTGAAGTTTGGTGGCGATCGGATCAACAGAACTTAGGGACGGCACGGCGTGCGAAGCCGCGGGCAGAAGCTATTAAATAACCAATAATTATTGCTGGACATTTCACACACCATCATCTAGCCTCAAATTTGTTTTGGAATCCACATAACTAATATACAAATAATATATTTTTTAAATTACATATTGATGAATATAGATTTATGTCCTGTGGGTGTTATACAATATCATAAGTATGTATTTAAAATTATACAAGTATTCTATCAGCAATTTAGTCACCATAATACAAGCTATGCTTAGTCTGGGGCTAGATGGTGTTGTGTGCATTGTCCACCAATATTTGTTATATATTTTTTAAGTATAGCGAGTTCTACTTATTATTATGAATGCTAAAGTTGGTATGTGCTGTTTATACGTTTGTTTGTGGCTTAATAACATCGTAACGGATTAATATATTTGGATGACACTTAGTATACGTACAGTCATAAAATACTAAATTTTTAAATACATACATATGATACTTTATAACAACTAAACATAAAACAAACACCTTGCTCATTACACATATAATTATCCAGGGAAGAAATCGAAGGCAGAGCTTTTACGAACTAAGCTGCCAGCCAATAAATAAATTAGTTAAGGAAGGATATATACATGAAACTCTACGCTCTTATAACTAACTTAACAACACGTTACTGATGAACACGTCAATTTTACTATTTGACTTGTATAGAATAATTAAGTTTTTAAAACTAAAAAGAAAACCGACTAAATTTAATTAAATTTGAGCCCATGAAAATGCAAACGTAATTGAGAACCTCTTCCGTTTTTTTAAGTCGATTAAAAAATGATTTTATTTTTCGATTTTAGTAAATACTTTATCGTTTTTTGAAATTCGTTAACACCACTAGAATGTCACAGGAAATCAAAATATATAAATTCCGCTTCCTTAAATGACATATTTTTTCCCGCTATTTTGTTTTGAAAACCAACAAAACGATCCTCACCTCATCACTCATACCTCATAACTACCTCATAACTAAACCTCATAACTCATAACTAAACAAATATGTACATAAACATTTCGTTTATGTACATATTTGTTTATTTATTTCTTTTATTTATGGCGTTTCGTAAGGTTGAGTGACTGGATCGTAGGTCTCGGCAGAATAACAGCGCTGACCTGTCATCTGACAGGGAAGCATAACGCTGAGTCGAGATCTTTTTGCTGCTGTAGCACACAGCACTGTTAGGTAGGTAAGTACGCAGAATAATTTTAACCTTTTTAAATGTATTTACTCCTTTTACTTTTAGATATGTGTCACTTCCTTTTTACCTAATTCTGTTTAGTACTCTTTGTTATTATTGATGTATGTCTGCTTATTCAGTAAATAAACAAATGTCTATGTCTATGTCCATAACTCCATCATTGAACCGATTTGAGAAATCAGATTTCATGTGAAAGGATACCATATAAATTTTATAAAAATCGGTTCAGTAGTTCAAAAAGTAGTAAAGTAAAGTAGTACTTGTACTTGTGCTTGTACTTGTGTACTTGTAAAAGTACTTGTGATATTTTGCTTTTTCATACATGAAGTCGGTTGTCTTTTTAGTTTTTGAAATGTAATTATTGAACTCGGTTAACCACACACAAAGCCGAAACATGTATTCGGAACCCATCTAAATGCTCCGATAGCAATATAAAATCACTTCCGGACACGTCTCGCTGATTCGACAGTGGCTAATGTTCGTAACTAATAACTGGGGAACTAAATGAGGACCACACTCCAGGCACGTGATTTGCAGAGCTGTAGGGGCTTGTTACTTTTATTACAGTTTGTAGTTCGGTACATAATTCGGGAAAATGGCATCATTTTGTCTGAAACCTCTTTCTAACTGCGAGGTGTATGTGGCTATTGAATGAAAACATTTATGTTCACTATTGTAGTATCTATGGCATAGATTAAAAACAGGAAACGGTAACTTCGGGAAGAACTGGCAACATGAAGTGTACTTCTTATCGTGTCACTTGATATTTCTAACCAGTGTGGTGAATGGATTAAAGTGCGCCTCAGAGGCTACTTTCCTGCATAAAGAGCAGTGAAAATATAAACCAATGAAAATAAGAAAAAAAAATGCCGGACATTTCACACAACATCATCTGGTCCCACAGTAAGCTGAGCTTGTATTATGAGTACCATATGACTGATATACTACTTCTATACTTTTTTGTTGTAAATAATAATAATAATGCCGGACATTTCACACAACATCATCTGGTCCCACAGTAAGCAGAGTTTGTGTTATGGGCACCACATAACTGAGTTACTACCTCTATGCTTTTTTGTTGTACATACATACATATTATACATAGAAACACCCAGACCCGAGACAAATACTTGCAGATAATACAAACATTTGACCCGCAACAAGAATCGAATCCGCAACCTTTGCTTCTCAGTCGGGCCTTGGCACACTGCGTTACAGAGGTCATCGTTTTGAGAACTCATCCTCCAAATTTTAACACTGTATATCTCATAAACATATAATTAGTTAGCGTGGCGCTTAAGTATGCTCTGTCCCTGTTATTATAATTTCAAAGATAAGAGATAGCAACATATTATACAATACATTTGCTAATGTGTGATTAAACTAGACCTTAACTCTCTACGACCAGCGTTTAAAGTTATAGGTACGTTGTTTATAATAATTAAATATAATAAATAATAAATAAATAATAATCCCGGACATTTTACACAGCATCATCTGGCCCCAAAGTAAGCAGAGCTTGTGTTATGGGTACCACATGACTGATATACTACTCATATACTTTTTTTTTTGTAAATATATACATATTATACATATAAATACCCAGACCCGAAACAAATACTTGCAGATTATACAAACATTTGTCCCGCGGCGGGAATCGAACCCGCAACCTTCTGCGTCTCGGCCGGAACTTAGCCCACTGCGCCACAGAGGTCGTCAATGAGTCAGGACTTGGATTTTTATTACGTGTTTACAATGATTTTACAAGAGTAGAGATATATATTATTATTATTGAGTTGAAGATTCATAAAAGACCCATCCTGATGGGAGACCTAAATGCCAAGATAGGCAATAAATCAAATAAAGATGAATTTGTTATGGGAGATCATAGCAGAGGAGAAAGAAATGACAACGGTCAGCGCCTTGTGGAGTTTTCCTTTGCAAATAATCTTAAAATAATGAATAGCTTCTTTAAAAAACGAAAGTCAAGAAAGTGGACATGGATATCACGAAACGGAAGAGATAGAAATGATATCGATTTTATTCTGACAAGAGACAAAAGTATATTCAGTGACGTCAATGTAGTGAATAAGCTAAATTTTAATACAGATCATAGAATGGTAAGAGGAGTTATACAATAAAAAAAATATAAATCAAGAAAACATATTATGGCGTCCACTAAAAATATGATGACAAGACCACCAATACCAGAAAATTTACTAAACGAACTAAGAAATACATTAAAAGAAATCGAAAGACAGAAAACAATGCAAGAAAGGTATGATTTTCTGGAAAAGACACTGATGAACGTAAAAAAACTGCATACAGGAAAAGAAAGGAAAAACAAATTGGGAGGAGAAACGATAAAATTAATGAACGAGAGAAACATATTGTTAGAAAATCGGAATGATAATCGTGAAAACATCACAATTATTAGCAAAAAAATCCAAGCATCAATACGAAAATACAGGAAAACAAAGAGACTGGAAATATTAAAAGAACACATAGAGAAAACAGGTGGAATCAATAAAGGTTTAAAGCTACTGAAAGAATATACACAATGGATACCAAACATGAAAGTAAAAAACAAGAAGGAAAATGACAAATTGATAACAAAAAGATCATCGATAGCTAAAGTAGCGACAGAATTCTATAAGAAACTATACACCGAGACAGACAAATCAACATTCCCAGAAACAGAGAAGTACACTTATATAGAAGAAATTCCTTGCATACTAGAAACTGAAGTTGTAAGAGCAATAAAAACGCAAAAGAGCGGCAAAAGTCCTGGGGAGGATAACATTTCGAACGAGTTATTGAAAGACACTATAACAGAAATGTCAAAACCTGTGACGCAACTTTTTAACGAAATATTAGCTACTGAACAAATTCCAACTCAATGGACGAAGTCCACTATTGTTCTTTTACATAAAAAGGGCGATAAAATTGAAATAAATAACTACAGACCTATATGTCTAATGTCCAATTTATATAAAGTGTTTTCTAAAATAATACTTAGCCGAATATCGAAACACATAGAAGAAAATCAACCTAGAGAACAAGCGGGCTTTCGCGCCGAGTATTCTACCATCGATCATATTCACGTAGTAAAACAGATAATCGAAAAACTTAATGAGTATGGCCAACACTACCACATTGCATTCGTCGATTACAATAAGGCTTTCGATTCTTTGAATCATAACTATATCTGGAAGACGTTGGAAAAACAAGGCATAGAAAGTAAATATATAAAAATTATAAAAGAAATGTACAAAAATTCCACAGCAAAGGTCCAACTAGAACAGCAAGGAGAAGAATTTAGTATCCAGAGAGGCGTTAGGCAAGGCGACCCACTGTCCCCAAAACTTTTCACGGCAGTGCTAGAAAATGTATTCCAAAATATAGAGTGGGACGATTTCGGAATAAATATAAATGGAACAAACCTAAATCACCTAAGATTCGCCGACGATATTGTGCTATTCGCAGAGAGATCAGACATACTACAAACTATGTTACATCAATTAAACAATGAAAGCAGGAAAGCAGGTTTATCAATGAATCCAGCGAAGACCAAAGTAATGACGAATGCAATAAAGGGAAATATACAAATAGGACAAGACGTTATCGAATATGTTGATGAATATATATATTTGGGGCAGCTTATATCAATAAGAGACCAGTATTCGAAAGAAATTGATAGAAGAATAAGCAATACATGGAAACGTTACTGGTCCCTCAAAGAAATAGTTAAAAACAAAAAAATGCCAATGACGGTAAAGAGAAAACTGTATAACACGTGCATTCTCCCATGTCTTACTTATGGGTGTCAAACTTGGCCTGCTACGAGCAAAAACAACCGAAAACTTAAAGTTTGTCAACGCAGTATGGAACGAAGCATGCTTAACATAAGGCTACGTGACAGGTGGATGACTTCAAAAATAAGAAAAAGTACAAAAGTAAACGATGTTTCATTGGTAATAAAAAAACTCAAATGGAAATGGACAGGTCACATAATGAGAACGCACAAGGAAAAGTGGACAAAAGATGTAATGGAATGGTATCCTAGAAATGGGATAAGACAAAAGGGACGTCAAATCAAGAGATGGGAAGATGATTTACCGAAAGGATGGAGAAGATTAGCACGTGACAGAGAGGAGTGGAAAAAATTAGGGGAGGCCTATGTCGAAGAGACAACCTGACCAACAAAACGGTTGCTGAAGAATGTTTTTGTTTATTTTTTATTTTCTTTACTAAACTAGATTTAAAAAATTAGATTAGTCAAAAAATTTTCTGAGAATTGGTCAGCGAATAAAGGCTTTTATTATTATTATTATTAAAAGACCCATCTGACCACTCTCGCTTTCAAAGAAAAACAAGTATAAAAGTAGCGTATTAGCCATGTGGTACCCATAACACAAGCTCTGCTTACTTTGGGGGAAAATGATGATGTGTGGAATGTCCTTCGCCCAATTCTTCTTCGTGTAAAATCGCAATATGATATATTTTTATTAAATTGAATTTCAAAAGTTCCTTTTTCGAAATTCAACTTTAAAAAAGTATATTAATGTTCGTATAAAAATAACATTAGATACAAGAACGAAGATATATTATGAGTTCTTTTAATACAATGATATAGTATCAAAAACATAAAAGCAATAGGAAAACCCGTATTTATAGTATTGCTACCTGTCCAAATAATATTTTGTAAGTACTTACCCTTTTCTTGCTAAAGTGTCCCATAAAAATACCGTACAAATATACCCACATTTCGCGCTTGTCTTCACCCGTACATAAAACATTGAACGAGGTCTCTTCGATCTTCATTTTCGTGAAAACGTGGGATATTTTGATTATTATCCGACATCTCCTGGGGTTCCAGAGGAGTTACGTGAGGCCATTTGTTTACTTTACCTTGCGTTCACCGGCACCGTGCCAAAAGTTAATTCAAAGACAATCATAAATTTTAATGCCAGTGCTGGAACATCGCGAGGCAACCAGCACACCCTAAAACGAAACATTCGGTCGGTCGGTCAGTATTTCTATAAGCAGTTGGGCTTGCAACCTGTCCATACGATATACTAACTATTTTGCAAAAATGTGGGCATATGCTTAATGTAATGTTTGGACGTGGCTCTGCTCTTGCGCTTACTGCCCTTAGATATGTGACGTGACGTGTTAGATTTGTCGATCGGATAATTTAAAAACGTAATAAAACAGAAACTGACTATTAAATCATATTATAATCAATTTATTAATATGACAAAAAAGCTTGGGCTGAATCTGCTCTAACTCGACTCGGCATCCGTAACAAAATTGGCAAGGATCATACAAAAAAGTGTTAAGACCAGACGAATTTCTTGCCGGATGTTTCTTGAACTGGGGTTAGAAGATACCGGCACCAAGATTCACTAGCATGTAAGAAGACGATTCAAAGTGGTCCTTGTCTGCTTACTTAGGTCTATGCGAATATCAATTCAAATCAAAATATTATTAATTTAATAAAATTCATTAAATTAATAATATTTTGATTTGAATTGATATTCGCACAGACCTAAGTAAGCAGACATCTGAGGTCTTCCAAGGCTGGTGGTTACAGTCGTGACTGTTTTTAGTTCATTGTAATTGTGGTCATAAACTAGTCGGTCTTCTTCTTCTTCTTATCGTACCACTACTTATTTCGCACTAGTGTTTTGAAAGGATAAATTACCTCAGAGGCCATTTGTGCACTTGGCACAAGTCTTTGAACTCTTTAGGTTATACGACATGCCGATTTCCTCACAAAGTTTTCCATCGCCGTTTCAGAGTATACATAGCGCATATAAATTTCTCGAACAGAATAATACTTCAGTGGACGACTGGGTTCGAACCCAGGACCTTATAATCGAAAGGCGGGCCCATTGGAAGACAGGGCCACTGCCACTGAGCACCAGTGCTCTTTACTAGTCGGTAGATCCAAGGGTTGGGTTATATTGTTTAATTTCAATCCAGTCAGGTTCTATGATGACGTAGAGGCGTCAATCGACTGGCGTTTCTTAAGGGTACGTAAATTCTAATTTTCCTCACGTTACAGCAAACATACGAAATCCATTTGCAGACTCATCGACGATCAAGTACACGCGATCCAGGAATTGATTTCACAGGAATTCATTGGGAATAAGATCCGTGCAAACGCAATGTAGTGAAAACGTGCGCTATTGTGGGAGGGAAGGCTTTTACAGTACTTCCACCCCTCGGCCCCACTCAGCTGATGTGTGGGTAAGTGCTTAGGGAACAAGCGACGGCGACGATACCATTATGACGTTGAGAGCTAATCAATTCAGCGTCCGTGTAATTTTTATTTTTATATGTTAAACTTTAATATGTTAGAGTCGGCTGGCTTCATAGCTCAGTTGGTAACAACTCTGTTCTGCGCTGTAGGTTGAAGTTCAATCCACATTAATGTAAGCAACGGTATTTGTTTTATGCCTGGGTGCTATAAATAATTACAGAAGTTTTTTTACAGTCATCTGGTTTCCATAGACATAAGCTTTGTTAAGTATGGAACTAGATGGTAATATGTGAATCGTCCAGTGATATAAATAATATGTCTAGAAAATTATATACAATTTATTTAATTTTCTGATAAACTGCACGATACTACTAAGAAACGATTTGAGATTATAAGGCAGAGTAAGCAGAAGGTAAGGAATTTTACGACTTTAATTCAAAACCGTATTCAGGTATGCATCGAAACTCGAAGTACGATTCCTTCAACATTTGATTGAAGAAATAAATCTTTGATTTCGTTTAGACTAGGTTTTGAAATAGAGACCTTAATACGTTAAAAATTGCATTTAAAGTAGCATAGCTTTCAATACCTACCTATTTATAAAGTTATTACTACCCTGTTCCGAGCCTAACATCACAAGGCAGACATCGTGCGCCTTAAGTACCGTTATAGGTATTGTTCTGCTCATCGTTTTTCATTAAGTCCATTTACTTTCATTTACTTAGTTCAAGCTTATGTTAATTTAACTGTAGTGTTTTGTTTGTAGCTTTATAATTTGAAATGGGGAAAATTAAAACCGATCGCTCGCTTAGTAATACAATAACACAATGTAATTATTTGTGTCACTTAAAATATTGAATACCAGGATGACCGAGCTTAGCTTGGTATAAAACACGGATAAAACGATGTTTTCTAAAGTTAGCTAGATCGATGTATCTCGATGTCCCTAAAATGCAGGAGGTTTACTAAATACTAAATTTCATGAAAATCTTTCCGAGATTCAGATTATATATATACACTAGCTGTTAACCACGACTTCGTATGCGTATGCTTAGAACCTTTTTTTATTTTTGGAAGGAATGCATTCTGTGCATCTAAAGAACATCTCATAAGTTTAATCCCCTATTTTACCCCCTTCGGGAATTATTTTGCAAGAACGTTGAAACACATATGTCTTTATTTCCTACCAAAAGCCTAAATATGAATTTTCAGATCCCTAACTTAAAGAAATATGAGTTTAAAATAGGCGATAAAAAAGTTGAACAAACTTTCATCTTCTATTTTACCCCTTCAAGGTGGTTTTTTGAGACAAAAAATAACCTATGTCCTTCCCCCGAATACAATACATCTTCTCACCAAATTTTGTCAAGATTTGTTCAGCCGGTTAGTTGTGAAAACGTAACAAACAGACAGACAGAGACACTTTCACATTTATAATATTAGTATAGATGTATAGATTTTTAGTCACTCGATTAAATACTACCCATTTAAAATTGTTTTTTACTTAATCCACCTAACGTTAAAACCTACAACTTACGTAATGTAAAAATAATATCCTATTTTTGGTATAACTTAGAAACTTTAGTATCAAAGCCGTACAAAGCTATAGAGCTATAAAACAAAGTTTATTTAAAAGTAGCGTTTCCTACAGACTCGAGTCTTCCGGGTATTTAAGTTTACAAAACAGAAGCTCGCATATGCATAACGATTGGAGCTCTATGCAAACACAAACAACGCTTGTAAAGCTCTCGCACGACATCTCGCAGAAATTTTTCACACACATCTCTTTATTTGCACTACATTTGAACATTTGGATGTTTATACTCTTTTACACGATGTTTGACTGAATATATTGCAATAGTTTAATAAATATAAAAATAATAAATATTGCTGGACAATGCACACAACACCATCTAGTCCCAAACTAAGCATAGCTTGTATCATGGTAACTGGGATGACTGATAGAATACTTATATATTATTAAATACATACTTATGATACTTTATAACACCCAGACACAGAACAAACATCTATGTTCTTCACACAAATGTTTATCCTGGGAGGGAATCGAACCTTCAACCTACAGCGCAGAAGGTAGAGCTACAACCAACTGAGCTGACAGGCCAGTTTCTGACGATAACGAATCGATAACAAGTTCCTTGCCAGTATTAAATGCTACAATGTTTTTTAGGGTTCCGCAGTCCACAAAGAACTCGAAAAAATAGCAAAAAAATAGTTTCGCTTTGTCCGTCTGTCTATCTATCTCTCTGTATGTCTTTCTGCCTGTCCGCCGTTAACCTTGCTCTTGATTGCTATTAATTTTATCGTTATCATTTTTTGCGCTCTGTAATAACTCTGTCTGTCTGTTTGTTACGTTTTCAGGCCTAAACCTCAGAACCGATTTTGATGAATTTTGATATAGAGATATATGGTACTTTAGAGAAGGACATAAACTACTTTTTATGTAGGTACCACGCGTGCGAAGTCGCGGGGAGCTAGTATGTAATAATTGGTGACTCCTACAAAGTTATGAAATAAAAACATAAAAAAAAAGGTTTTTAGGGATGCTGCAAGCGGAGTTATTTTTTTTTTAAATATTTTACTACCGCATCGTGTGGCATATCGTCAGATAGGTATTTTAAAGATACTAGGAGTTTTCTTAAGCTGTTTTCAGATACAGATAATCGTATGATAAATATTAAGTGTTCAAGTCCTTCCTAATTACCGGTTATACATCTTTTAGGAGAAACCCGAAATGTTTTACAAAACAGTTGGATATGTAATGAATTTACACAGATTAGTATTACGGAATAGTAGTAGGTTTGATGATTTGATGATGATTTTATTGATTTACACATGATTTTAAATAACAGCCTACTTTGACCACTAGTTATTCTTAACCTTACTGACATTCATAGATGAAATAAAAAAAACGGTTGTCTGTAAAGTCGGTTTACGAACAATAATTTTACGTGATAACGTCATGAGAAAATATTGATGAACCGATCGTGCCTTTCTATCGCTTGTTCCGCGTTCTCGCTTGCACGCTCGGATCAGGCGGAACGTGACAATGATTCATGCTCTTTCGTGCGTGCAGCCGGCGTTTTTCGATTTATAAGACGTTATCACGCCAAAAAAAGACAGATATAGTATAAAAGTATCTAGAAACAAGCACATCGTATGACATCAGAATTGTCACTCAGCATAGGCTGATTTGGCAGAATTTGTGCCTGATGTACGGAAGTGATAATTCTCGCCTTACAACTTAAAACTTATATTATACTTAATTAACCTAGTCAAAGCGTTCAAAGTTCAACGGTACAAAGTTAGCGAAATGTGACTACAGCTGGGGGCGTTCCTTGGAAGCATCTGGGAATAACTCGGTAAAGAGCAATCCTCTTACTTTCTTAGAAGCCGCCAACTATGACTACGCTTTAAACAGCATTGAGCGGAAATTAAAACTGTCAAATTGTCCGCATCATGGACGATTTTAAAGAAACCCTGTCGTTACTTTCATTCAACTTTGACAGATATCATTTCCGCTTCATGCATTTCTTGCTTTTGTTTTAGAGAAAGTATTCCGTTTAGATTTCACTCTAAATCATATCAGTTTTTTGACGTCAACATGTGCTTTGACGATCTCTGTGGCGCAGTTCGATTCCTGCCGCGGGACAAATGTTTGTATAATCTAAAAATATTTGTCTGAGTGTTTCTATGATATGTATGTATTAAAAAAATGTTTATAAGTATTGTATCAGTCATGTGGTACCCATAACACAAAGTCTGCTTACTTTGGGGTCTGATAATGCTGTGTGATTTTTTTTTTATTCAGTATGTTTTACTAATTTGTCAGATGCGAAAGTTCTCATTAAATCTGCACACACTGCATCTGCATAAACATGAACATCAAATGAGATTTCTACGAAGATTTTTTGACGTGATAACGTCTTATAAATAGATGAACGCCGGTTGCACGCACGAAAAATTATCACGTTCCGCCTGAGCCGAGCATGCAAGCGAGAGCGCGGAACAAGCGATAGAGGCACGATCGGCCCAAGCGTTCGGCTTGTGACGCGTCTTAATAGGCTAAAAGTATGCAATTTTTCATCAATGTTTTCTTTTGCGTTATCACGTAAAATTATCATCCGTAAACTAACTTTATGGACAACCTTTTTTTGTAGAAAATGTAAAACTAAAAAGAGATGCCCGTGTCTTTGTTTCCAGTTATAATTACGTCGTGCCGAAGCCATGTTACCTTATCCATGGAACTATCCCGAAAGGTACTAAATACTCTAAATTCGAGGCAAGCTATTAGCTCAAAGTCGTGAATTGCTCTCTTGAGAGTAGGATGGTAATTGGTCTGTGACCGACCAACGGAACGTCGCATTGAAATAGCAAACATAAGTTCAGTTACCTCGTTCTGAGGTAGGTACTTCCTACCCTTTTAACCATCCAACTGCACGCACGGGTTTTTGGACCGGAAAATTTACTATCTCTATAAAAAGGTGGATGTGTACCTAGTTTTTTAGCTCCGAAAATTTATGATCCTCGTTTTTTTTATTATTCTGAAAACAACAGATAAACACAAGATTAGAATTAACAGAGACGACAATCATGTAGAGGCGATTTGAACCCAGACCAGGTTATTTTTTCAGTAAACCTTTGAAGAAAGAGAGGTTTAGAGAGTGTTAGGTTTTTGTTTCTTAAGCTTTTATAAGATAAATTTTTCAAAATAGACGGAGTTTTAAACACCGCGGAAATCTCTGCCACCGTTTATGTATGTGCATAAATAATGGACAGATTACGTTACGTTCAGATATTCACGATACCGAAGATAAATCGTTCTAGCTCTTTTATGGCAGCATGAAATCTATTCGAATATTTACGTATTCGGTAGTTTGGTCGATGGAATTGAGCAAGTTTTAGGGTACGAGAGCTGATAAGGCTGGTTTAGCATAAGCCTAGGCAGTTTTACAGATGGATGTTTGATCCTCCACAAAGGTTGTTAAAAGAACTTTGTTGGAAGACGCCGATTGATATAAAAAAAATCTTGTACGAGTACGAGTGATAACTCTCTGAGAGCGGAAATTTGAATTCAACAAAACAAATATGTAGATGAAAAGGTAAGCTCATACGAGTAGTTTAAATTTGATTTACTTTAAAGTATTAAAACATTTTCATAGAACAAAATTTAAGACCACAATTTCCGCAATTCAAAGTAAAAAGACACATTTTGTGATTCTACTTCTCCGAATTGGTTTCTGAATAGATACATTTGAATGCCCGTTTTCATTCATAAAAGAATTCCGGTTTTCATAGTCGTGAGGTTTTGGTTTCGCGTTCGTTAATTATCGGAGGAATTGAAAGCGTGGTCATGGTTTAAAAACATCCATGATATTATGTTAATTAGAATATTTTCCGCCGACAGTCTAACTAGGTTTTGCATGTTGGGTATAAAAAAGCGTAGATTTGAGCTCCCTATATTCCGTAAAACACAATTAACTTCTGCCCTAGAAATTCCTATTGAAATCTCAATTCACCGTGAAAATAATATACACCTGTCTGTCCGTATGTCCATTATGTTGGCACGTGTCCTGACAAAGTATGGGTTGACAACTTTGTTTTGATGGCTGTCACAACCGCAAAATCTCACAAAACCCGTGCTGTCAGCAAATCATTGCCTTCGCATGAAAGGTCTTTTATTATAGACGGACTCATTCGGAAAGTTTGCTTCTATGTAAACAGTATAAATATTCAGGGAAGTTTATGTAATCGCTTAAAGTTACATATAAACACACAAACAAAGACTAATAAGACATTATAAATGAAATTTTCGGGGTTACTTCTTCATTAATGGATGTAGTTTTTAAGGTAGGTTGTAGAAAAAAAATTGAGTATTTTTTTATCTGGGAGCCTTTAAAATTAGTAGAAAAATTATGTTTAGGGTTTTTTTTTGTATAGATTATTTTTTATTTGGAATTTTATGAAAACGACTCACACCGATATTGTAGAACGAAAGGTGTATTATTAACAGTTTGGCTACACTTGAAGCCTAAAATCGGATTTTGACCAAAATTTCATAAATATCAGAATAACTTTTGAACGACTGAAAATCGCGGAACATACAGGGGAGTTAAATCGATAGGCATTGAGGTCACCCATCGCTCTGCCACCGATGATCCACCCTTCAGTTACGAGTGTATGTATATACAGTACATTTTTTTCAAATAACATGCAAATTTGAGAAGGTAGAAGTGTGAAAAGTTGTACGTAAGTGGCGCACAATTTTAATGATGGGTAAGTTGGCTTTGGCAGGTCGTCGTGCAAATCTAAACTAGCATCTTGTAACATACATAACTGCTAGTTTGTATGTATTACACGTTTGAGTTGGTGTGTATCATGGAGTTACAAATTATTGTATGATCTACATATATTTGTCTCGGGTCTAGGTGTTTCTATGTATAACAATGTATGTTTACAATTATTATAATAGGTAGCTCCAGAATGATATCCAAAATTGACTGGTTCCATCTCCCTCAGGTGATCTTCGTCGGCAAATGTATTCAACTGAGTGACTCGGTAAAAAACTTAGGCGTACACATAGACAAGCAACTTTCGTGGCGACCGCACTTGGCTGAAGTCAGTCGAAAAGTGTTTGCTGCTGGAGCTTCTCTCAGAAGGCTTCGAAATTTTCTCCCTACCGCTACTAAAATTGCGCTTGCACAATCCCTCCTTCTTCCAATCCATGATTATGCTGACGCCTGCTATCTCGACATCACTGAAGAGCAACTTTATAAGCTTGAGCGTCTCCAAAATTACTGTATACGATTCATATTTGGTTTACGCAAATATGATCACATTTCTGAATTTCGCAATAAACTCAAGTGGTTGCCAATCCGTTTTCGCCGGAATGCTCACATTCTCAATCTTCTCTATAATATTCTGTTCTCTTCTTCAACTCCCTTTTATCTCAAAGAACGGTTTGAAGTTCTCCATCTCTCTAACCCTTGATCCTTACGCTCCTCAGAAACACATGAACTTAAAATTCCTGTTCACTCCTCTACCTTCTATGGAAAATCGTTTACAGTGCAGGCTGTCCGCGTATGGAACGCGTTGCCTGTAGATATTAGAAAGGCCAAGTCTCTCCCCATCTTCAAGAATATGGTCATGAAACACTATTTGTCGTACTGTTATACCTAATCATTTCTATATTGTTGATATCATAATATAAAACTTATTTTGGTGCTATGATGTTATGATTTTATATGTTTATTATTATACTTATTATGTATGTATGTATGTATGTATTTATTTATATCAGTATTATATTTAGTTTATTTAAAGATTATGTAAGTAAGTATAGAATTATATTTGCCAAAACACCACACCAATATGCCCCTTCTCTGTTTATTGATAGTCCAATCCATCCAAAGGTTGCCTGGCAGAGATCGCTGTTAGCGATAAGGCCGCCCATTGTATTGCCTTTTATTGTAAAATTAGTGTCTGTTTATTTTTCTGTGTGGTATAACAATAAAGAGTTATCTATCTATCTATCTATCTACAAATGTATGTTAAAAGAATTACAAGTATAGTAGTAGTAAGTAAAAGTAAAAAATAAGAGTATAAAATATCAGTCATGTTCTGCTAACTTTAGGGCTAGATGATGCTATGTGAATGTCCGACATTATTTATCATGTATTAATTATGATGTTTGGATTTTAATCTGCATGGCTGTATGCCGAAAAATAAATAATAGCCACGGGCCTAAGCCAAGCGCATCAGATGATAGGTGATTTGATGAGTTTGGGCAGCATTATTTGGTGTCTGTATGTCGGTTGAGAGGTCGGTTTGTATAAACTCGCTAACGATTCGGCAAGTATTTAAAACTAGTGTTTTTCAAATTAGACTAAAAGTTTGTTTGGGTAAGTCAAGTAGAGCAAGTGACTGGAGTTAAGTATTATTATTATTTAACCGTGTATGAAATTTGAAGTGGATATTGAACCATCAGTTTCCTTCAGTGACACCTATGCAATCTATAGAGGCATATAACGAGGTAAAAAGTTTTGAGGTTGTTCCAGGCTATCTACTTACTAAGTAAACATGAGAAATGTTATCCCGGCGTGATAAAAGTTTCGGCATGAAATAGTTACAAACAAACATAAACATAGCAAGCACGTGCCTCTTTTCATGAAAGTGCGTTAAAATAGTGTTCACATCTATTAGTTGCACGTTCCATGAGTGAAAACCTATAATTGGCTTCCGGTAATTTTTTTCACCTTCGCCTGCGCAGGACTTCGCCTACGCAGGATTAGTACTTCGAATAGCTTATTTTTTTCCCCAAGATCCTATATATCTATTTATCTACCACCTCGCCCGCAGTACGTCCTAATAAATAAATATTCACATATTCACAAACGTCCACCTTTATAATATAACCTAGCGTATAACTACTTCCCATAATTTCGTAGTATCATAGTTTACCGGAAAATCATGTTTTGATGATTTGCAAAACGCTTTGATATTAGATATTGCTGTATCCTATTGTGTGATTAAATGGAGACTGCCCACACATCACTAAATGAGACCAAGCAATTTGCTCTAATGTTATAACTTTCCCCAATAAACAAATTGCTTTGAAACAAAGTAATGTTATAAAAGTTGGTGTTGCAGCTAATCTACAACAGTAATTTATGCTGTGTAACACAAGGAGCATATTTATCTACGAGAATTTTCGTTCTAAAATCTTTTCTGTTTAGTATTTCATCGACAGAGTTCCCGTGGGTAGGTACTGTTAAATAAAATTTGTTGTCAAACGAGATACTTGCATTTGGAGGTTGTGAAAAGCATTTTGAAACTATACCTTTCGTTTGGGAATACATTTATTTTGTAATTCAAGAACAAAGTGCATTGGCGCAGTCTGCAGGATAAGATCATGTAGGGGATAGATTATATGAGTTGTTTAGGTAGCCTACTTAAATAGTTTTGAGATTAAAATAGGATTAAGATAGGTAAGTATGCAACTTTAAACTGCACGATGAAACTATGTGAAAAAATACACAACATTAAACAAATGGACATGAGTAACCTAATGAGTTAGACACGATGCAGACGCATGCACCTCTCTCACACCCGCAATTGAAAAGCCATGCAAAGTTAGTAAAAAGCTAGCGCACACTATCCACACATGCAACCGTTTTAGCCATAGCAGAAGGTAGCGGGTTCGATTCCCGCCGCGGGACAAATGTTTGTATGATCTGCGAGTATTTGTCTCGGGTCTTTTTCTATGTATAATATGCATGTATTTACAAAAAGTAAGTAGTATAATCAGTCATGTGGTACCCATAACATAAGCTCTGCTTACTTTGGGGCCGCTGAAATTGTTTTTCATCTTGAAGTGTGAAATGTCCAGTATTATTTATTTTAAGTTCTGTCATTCACGGAAGGAAGTTATAAAACATACCTTTGCCGGTTTATAATCTACAATCTCCACAAACAACAGTAATAAATAAGGACAGTACCACTACGACCGATGCCAACAGCTTCCTGCAAAGATTGTGTTTTAATTTTATCTTGCGGAAAACAATTTCAGCGGTGCAGTTGCTGAAATTTATGAGTTCATTAAAATTTGCCGTTCGGAAAACCAACAATACTGCAAATTTAATCTTCCAAAACGGGAAGAATAGTATTCTCTAGATGTAAATAATAAAGATAGCAGTACTACATGATCATAACAACTTGTTTACTTTGTGGAGTGTATTTCATATTCTTATGTTTTGTTGTGGTAGCAAAATACGCATTTTATTACTCAACTGCGAAGGAGGGTTATGTTTTTGGAAAGTACGATGTTTAAGTTAGACGACCTCTGAGACGCAGAAGCGTGTTCATCCGATAATGAACACGCTTCTGCCTGACTGATATACTTCTTATATATATATTTTTTTGCTAATACATACGAGTAGACCCAGGCCCGAGACAAATACTTGCTAATCATATAAACATTTAGTCCTGTGGCGGGAAACGAACCTACAATTGCGCCACAAAGGCTGTCAAACATTACCATGGTGACTAATTCATTTATCTAGACACACGGCAGTGTGTCAGCCAAGTTCGGTAAAGAAACAGGCGACGACAAAAAATAACAGCCCACGCTTTTGACCTACTGATGCTGTCACTTTAAGATGATTCGTCAGAATAATTACTCAATTTGTACCATCAGTAAGATCACCCAGCACTGCACATAAGCAGGCCATTAACGATCCGCAAACGTTATGCCCCACAAGCGCGGTTACCTAATGACCACGAAGGCTTCTATAAAATATGATCTCAACGTATCCAGTGAGGGTTGCCAGATGGAAAATGAGCAAAATGCCGGGTGAATTTACTTTAACGCTGACCAATTCAATTATTTTGTTCGCGGTTAGCGATATTATAGACTTAACGGTTTTATATTTTACCCGTGTCTTGGGGACGCTGTTCTCTGCCAGATCTGTTGATCTAGACTAGTTGAGCTAGTTAACGTAAGGTTATGAAAATATTAGAGGATAGTGTGACTAATCAACATGAAGGCCTAGTTATGCAAATCATTCCTGGACTGGCCTGTCAGCTCAATTGGTAGAAGTTCTAACTTCTGCGCTGAGGTTGAGGATTCTATTCCCTTCCAGGATAAACATTTGTGTGATGAACATAGATGTTTGTTCTTTGTCTGGGTGTTATAAAGTATATTAGATATGTATTTAAAATATCTAATGTGATATAAGTTGAATAGGGGTTTAGTTACATAACTAAACTAAATTAATGCGCCTAAATTTGAAGTATTTAAATTTAAGGTATTAGCTTCATAATTGAATTAGATACTGGTACAGTAGATTTTTTACTGAATGATGAAGACAAAAACTCCAAAAGCCGGATAATATCCGGTTAAAACCCGACGACGCCAACCTTATTAGCCCATGCGAGAGAATGTGCACATTCAACTGACTACAGGCTACATAATGCAAGCTGTTATCGGTGGCACCACAGAAGACATTATATGTAATAACGTGCAAAAGTTTCACTCGGGCACCATTGTCTCGCATTCAATATATATTGAATAGAATAGAATAGAATTAGGTTTTATTTGCAACAAGACATTACAATAGACGAATAGACAAAATACAAAAAACCTATACATACTAGCGTAATTAACGGTTGCCGTAAAATGGACCCTAACTCAGCATATGCGGATTGCAGTATCAACAATCCGCGCTGGCCTTCCGTTAGGACCAATTCAGTTTTGCGGACATGAAACCATATCTACATTATAAATAAACAAGAAATAATAAACATACAATAAATGAATATATAACTATGGATTACACATTGCCATCTAGCCGAAAACAAAGCACAAACTATTGAAACATAATGCTACCGTTCGATACCTTATAATAGCGCTTTGACCGTTGGTTTTTTTTAAATACCTACAAGACCTGTGCGTATAATTTATTTTGAATCTAGGCTTTACGCAATAGAGCTCGTTTCTCTTCAAAGGCAGTATAAAGTAACGCAGGTTTGGCGCCACATTGTCCTCTGGCCGGATAATAAATGGATAGTTTTGTGCGACCCGTCGCCATTCTGAATTTAAAATTCAACAGAATTTGGTTATTTTGCTGTGTTGCCAGTGTTAAAGATTTAGGATAAGCTGTGTTGGCTATTTGTTGTGGTTGGCAATTTGATTAGCTGATTTTCTTGCCAACAGTCACAGTCACTGAAACATTTAATGCACCTGTGGGGCGATTATGGAACTTTGGTACTATCAAAACATTGATACTAATAGCTTTCAGTTACAATTGATGAATTGGTATTACGAATCGCTGCGATTTCTATCAACTTCTATCGCTAGTGAATGTAAAGTATCAATGTGAAGTTGGTGTCAAGCTATAACTCGACCAATTTACAAAGTACGATTGTGGTAAGAACCGTGTTTAGCATACTAAGCATTTAAATACATCGTATATGATTGATCGAAGTAATGCCTATTGCTAATCGAAACTGATAGATATTGATTGTATCAAGAGTTCCATAATCGCCCTACTGGACCTGAATTAAAAGAATAATAAATAAATATTGGAGATCATCCCAAACTAAGAATAGCTTGTATTATGGTGACCAGATATAAAACAATATTATGATGATAATTGCTGCTGTAGCATACACATACACATACCTAAGCATAATTATATTATTAGTACCATGTATCTTGTTTTTTTTCTGGTATTTTGTATGTTGTGTGCTAAGAAGGAAATAAATGTGTGGTATGTCTATGACAATAAATGAATAAATAAATAAATAATACACACATTTCACACAGCATCATTTGGCCCCAAAGTAGTGAGAGCTATGGGGCGATTATGGAACTCTAATTACAATGAATGTCTATCAGTAATGATTGTAATTACGCCGAAAACTGATAGACATTGATTGTAATTAGAGTTCCATAATCGCCCTACTGAGCTTGGTATGGGTACCACATGACTGATACACTACATATATACGTTTTTTTTGTCAATACATACATATTATACATAGAAACACCCAGACCCGAGACAAATACTTGCAGATCATACAAACATTTGTCCCGCGGCGGGAATCGAAACCGCAACCTTCTGCGTCTCAGCCGGTTCATAGCCCACTGCGCCATAGAGGTCTTAATAATATGAGTGATAGAATACTTATATATTTTTAAACATATACTTATGATACATTATACAAAGACCATATAGAATGATATAAATGTATACTAGAAACTAGATACGTATACATAGAATGGGATGACTAACAACAGGCTACTTTTAATCTACGTAATACGCAGGCAAAGCCGCGGGCAGCAGCTGGTATGATCATATATTGAAGCATAATCATTACTTTAATCCTTAGTTTCAGGGTTGTGGTGAAAATACGGCGCGAAAACGCAATTTCTCGGGCAGCCCCGTTTAATAGGTTTAGTGGCGTCTCTCTCTGGCCTTTGTCCAACGCCCAAGGCGCCTGAAAGCGGTTTACTGTACAAATAATATTCAGTAAATTTACTGCACGTGTAGTGTCAGTCTGTGGGTTAGACAGGCATACAGCAAAGCAGCTATTAGGCGCGTCTTGCAAGGATACATTTGCTTTGATCATTTTGTAGCAGAAAAACAAAGGACACAGAACATTACATAAATAAATGATGGACTTCTTTGTTAATGGCATGTGTCATAACAATAATAAATAAATAACTAATAAATAAATAATAATAAATAAATAAATAATAAATAATAATAAATTGACGACCTCTGTGGCGCAATGGGCTAAGGTCCGACTGAGACGCAGAAGGTTGCGGGTTCGATTCCCTCCGCGGGACAAATGTTTGTATGATCTGCAAGTATTTGTCTCGAGTCTGGGTGTTTCTATGTATAATATATATGTATTTACAAAAAAAAAAGTATATAAGTAGTATATCAGTCATGTGGTACCCATAACGCAAGCTCTGCTTAGTATGGGGCCAGATGATGCCGTGTGAAATGTCCGGGATTATTTATTTATTATTTAATAAATAAATATTGATGGACAATGCACACAACACCATCTAGTCCCAAACTAAGCATAGCTTGTATTGTGGTGACTAGATGACTGATGGAATACTTATATATTATTAAATACATACATATGATACTTTATAACACCCAGACACAGAACAAACACCTATGTTCTTCACACAAATGTTTATCCTGGGAGGGAATCGAACCCTCAACCTACAGCGCAGAAGGCAGAGCTACTACCAACTGAGCTGACAGGCCAGTCAAATTTTGCCAGTGTCACAAAGTCGTATCTTGTCATTTGTCATTTTTTATTTTTTATATAACTAGCTGTTGCTCGCGACTTCGTCCACATTTTATTTTAAAAGGAGTTGTAGGATTAAATCCTTCCACAGGATGCAATTTATCTCCTTGCCAAATTTTATTTATAAGTTTCAAACCAATCACCTGACCACCCATTAGTTTCCATACAAACATTTACACCTCATTTTACTCTTTTATGAGGGTTATTTTGAAAAATCCTGAAACACGTGTCCATTTATTTTGCATTTTATTTATTAATATCAAGTTCCAAGCAAAATCGCACCACGCGTTAAAAAGTATCATACATTCGTTTTCAACTTTTTTCACCCTTTTAGGGGTTGAATTTCAAAAAACCCGCCTTAGTGGGAGGTTTTGCTGAAAAAGAAAGCTACCTTCCCAATTTCAGCTTTCTAGTTTTAGCAGTTTCGGCTCGGCGATGATGAATCAGTCAGTCAGTCAGTCAGGTTAAGCTCTTTATAGGTAGGATAGATGGCGCCTTTCTTATAAACCAATAAAACAAATAAAACAAATTATATTTTTGCTCGAAATACAAATAAATACAAAGCTATTATTTTAATTATTCACAAACGAGTCAATTACTCTATCTCTATTTAAATAAAAATAATGAAACCGGAATTTACTCGAGAAAAATAAAAAAATAAATAAAATAAGGGCGCAATGTTTGTTTCGCAAGGCAACCAAAAATAATCCATATTGGTGAAAAATTGCATTTTACATTGGCAATACAATGACAAGAACAAACCCATGTACTAACGCCACAATAAAACCCGATCGGATATGGCGTGATTTCTCGCACGATTGCAGTAGATAATAAAAATAATAAAAAGTCTTGATATAAGTTTAGTGGTATTTAGCCATCCAATCCTAATGTCGTGAGTCAGAACCCGGATTTTTCTGTTCGAAAAATGTATGTGCGCTATACCTGTACTCTTAAAGATGTGCCAAGTGCACGTAAGGAATTTCCGAGACGCACTTTAATTATTTCGAGACACATGTACAATAATGTACAATAATATAAAATACATGTGAAACAGGTGAGCTATCTAAGGACCGTTATAAACGATTTAAACATTTATACAGGCTAAGACACTGGCGGCATTGCCAAGTTGAATGGCAATGCTAATATGTCGGGCCAGATAGGAGCCAGCTCACAAGTTGGGTCACGCTATGTTACAACCAGACGCTGTGAAATAATTTTGAAAACGCGATGTTCCCCACGGGCCATGGGCCTCGACTCCTATCAAGACCGGCATATTTCCGACTTTTGAGGTCCTCGGCACATTCAGCCGCCGCACCGGCTCTAACGGAAGTCCCCGACAGATAGGATGCGTCCTGGATGTCTACGCAAGAAGCATCCCATACCAATGGCATACCTATCTCCCAAGGGACAATGGCCTATACCACCAGGCCAGGTACATAAATAGTAAAAAAAAACGTGTGCGTCTCGGGAGGCCCGACAGAAGTGATAACATAAACCAATCTAACTAGCGCTGTGGGTTAGAGTGAGAGAGGAGTAGCCTGCCTACCAGTGCCGTATGCGTGAGAGAAAGGGCCAGAAAGACTGGCGCCGTAACGCGTTACGTAGCGAAGCGGTTTACCATCCCATAAGAAGTTATAACTTAAAAAACTTTCTATAGTGGGAATTTTATTAACAAAATGGCACGCGTTTAAGCGTTGCCTAAATATTACCTTATCCAAGATAAGATTATGTCATGGACCTCGATATATCAAATCGGCTAAGAGATGATAAACGGTTCCCGTAAAATGCCTGCTCATATGACTTGAGATCCCCGAATTATAATGTTATTTGGGTCACATTTCAGCGAGTTTTTCCAACATCATCCGGAGTGCTTGAATATTTTAGTAGGTCAGCGCCTTTACAAGGACTCGGCTGATTTTAGGCGTGTCTAACTTTATATTGAATTATGAGTTGAGGCCTTGTTGACACTTGAAACATTACTTTGACTTCCGGTTATTTATGTAACGTACATAATTAAGTACCTTCCAACAATTTTCAATAACTTGTGGTTTTTTTTTTTATTTAGTGTACCCAATTCATAATTAGGGTAGTAATTTAGAAGGAACTACTCTTTTACTTGACGACCCCTATGGTCAAGGCCCGTCTGAGACGCAGATGGTTCAGGTTCAATTCCCGCCGCGGGGCAAACGTTTCCGGTTTGAGTGCTTTATAGAACCATAATATTAATGTATTTACAAAAGAAATGAAGCATGTGAGAAGTATAATGTAAACATATAAATTGACAATATTATTCAATCCACAGACTTTAATCAATATTTTTTTGAATATGTTTGTGGTTTTTATAATTAATAGAACATTCTATTCTATTCTATTATATTCTATCAATCATGCGGTATAACACAAGCTTTGCTTACTATGAGGCTCGATGAGGCTGTGTGAAATGTCCGGCGTCATTTATTACTTAGCATTTATTTATTTGTTTTTATTTTATTTTATTTATTATTTATTTGACATTTATTTACAGAAATAATAAGCTAGTATTTATAATCCGGCTCTAGAAGCATAAGCATTTATTACTTTGAATCAGTATAAAGTAAAAAGATGAAAATAACTTAAAGCAGAAATAAATTTTGCCATGGATTATTAAAAAGCTGCAAGGTGTATTTTAATCTTACTATTTAGTTAAAAAATATAATTATACTTTAAAGTGCTATCGCTTGGGTTTTTTACGGAATTTGTAGTTGTTTTTTTCAGGAAGTTCTACGAGTACGTACCTCAGGCGCTATAACTTTGTCGTGCAGAAGCCGTTTGCCTCTCAGCTTTTTCTAGTGCTTAGCGCAAGCAGCTGGCGACATTCCAAGCATATATCGACCGGATTTCGTTCTTCTCACGACTGCAATGAATCTTTGGTGACGCAATTCAATAATGTTACTACCATTGTTACACTTTTATGTAAAATAAACTAGTCATATAAGACAGCTCAGCGAATTAGCAAGCTGAAGTGACTGTGGGCAGATCACATATGCCGCAGAAACGATGGCCGTTGGGCATTCTTGAGTGGAGGTCGCGTGTCGGCAAACGTAGGGCGCCCTGTAGCTAGGTGGAGCGATGATGTTCGTAAGGCAGCGGGCAGGGATTGGAGAGCTGAAGATCGAGCTCAATGGCGTGCTATAGGAGAGGCCTATGTGACGACCTCTGTGATGCAGTGAGCCAAGGCCCGGTTGAGTTGCAGAAGGTTGCGGGTTCAATTGCCGCCGCGAGACAAATGTTTGTATCATCTGCAAGTATTTGTCTCGGGCCTGGGTGTTTCTATGTGCTTAAAAAATCATTAAAAATAAAAAATCATGTGATACCCATAACACTAACTCTGCTAACTTTGGGGCTAGATGATGATGTGTTAAAAGTCCGGCATTATTTATTTATTTATTTATGTCCAACAGTGAACCCGTGTCAGTATAGGTTGATGATGATGAAACCCGTCGAGTGCAATAGTTGTGGCTGAGAGGATAACGAACCTAAACCTGGTTAAAAACCATGGTTCTTTTACCATCAGTTACAAGTACTAGTAAAATTCGGGGTTAATACCACCGTCATAAACTATGAAAGCATCTAACATTTCTAAATTGCTTATTCAGGATTGAAGGAACAACTTAGCTCCACGAATACGAGAGAAAAGGGTAAAAGAAAAGGGAAACAGAAAAGGTGACAACATATTTAAACCAATCATTGCTAGAGTGTATTTATAAGATATACCCATTATATACTAGTGGCTCTGTGAGCTGTAGACCTCGCAAACATTTTTCGAATTGAGTGAAATAAAACTTTTTTTATGTTTCCAAGCCCCATATATCCGCCATTATGAAAAATTTTCCAAAACCTGAATCGACAAAAAAAATATATAGTTATAGAACCGGCTCACAAAACTTCACGAGAATCGGTTGAGAAATGCAACCTGTAGAGGAGAACATCCGGACATATACGCCGCCCGGACAGACATACGAAAGTATTTTCGCCTAAGCTGAAACGGAGGCGCTCGCTCGGTAAATTATAAATAGGGCCTCAATATACCTGTGTAACAGAGTACAACATACGAATCAAGATTTTAATTGGTATAATATAAAATATAAATCAAACTTATCTAAAACTTACCCATCAAATTATGTTACAACGAAACTTTAATTGGCTGTAAACCAACTTGAACGATAGGCAGGAAAATTAGCAGTTCAATGGGAAATAAAACTGATTATCTTAAACGACGTTTCAAACACCCTGAAGTTATATTGAGTTTGTAACTGTTCAGAATGTTCAGAGTAACTCACTTAGTTTACCTACTCTAATGTTGTATATCTGTGGTGGTATCTTATCAACAACTTCTGTGATCTCAGGCTATGAACTACCAATCAGAGATCAACACAATTTTGTAAACTTGTCTTTAGCTATACATTTTGACAACCTCTGTGGTGCAGTGGGCTAAGACGCAGAAGGTTGCGGGTTCGATTCCCGCCGCGGGACAAATGTTTGTATGATCTGTAAGAATTTGTCTCGGATCTGGGTGTTTCTATGTATAATATGTATGTATTTACAAAAAAAAAGTATATATGTAGTATATCAGTCATGTGGTACCCATAACACAAGCTCTGCTTACTTTGGGGCCAAAATGATGTTGTGTGAAATGTCCGGGATTATTAATTTATTTATTTATATAAAAAGTATTTATAGTAAGTATTTAAAAGTAAGTTAAACTTAACACCCAGACACAGAACAAACACCTATGTTCTTCACACAAATGTTTATCTATTTTTCTGCGTGTTTCGATTACTTTTAGATTTTTAGATTAATGGAATGATGCTCTTGGGTCTACCAATTGAATCAAAGCATCCCTTGCTCTCTCGAGCAAAAGCATTAGCAAAGGCTGCCATGGAGGTTGTTCATTATTGATGTCTTGTGGTGAGAGGCTAGGAGCATTTATACCATGCCCATAGGTATATTTCTTGTATTTATGCCGTTCATCGTCTAATGCTAAAAATCCAACGCCAATCTCGCCATTGTCACTAGACTAGAATAGATATCAAACAAGAACTAACTCGTACGTAAGCAGGTAGGCTTGTTTTAGAAAATGTATAAATGATAATAACATGAAATAGTTCATTTAAAACACGTTTTACACTTAAACATTTCAACACAATCACAAATTAACAACTTTTCTGTTTAATAGAGTACTTTAAACACTAAAATGTATACTTACGAAAGTAAAAAGTTAGCTCTTGAGCTTTCGTGAAATTGGAGGTTAAAATCACGAAAGAAGTGTTGTCAAACTGCCGTTATTTCGTTGGTACGGACGCTTCATGGTAGGAATTATGAATGACGTATTATCACGTGCCGTTTTCGGGACCGAAAGCGGAATAAATGTATTTTATGGTAGGAATTGGCCGAAATTACGGTCCGTAATTTCGGAATGTCGCTTCATGGTCGACCCCCTGGCCATGAAGTACCAATCGGAGATCAACATAATTTTAATATTTTCGCAGAGTTGTCTATACCTAAATATAAAAAGTATTTATGTAAAGTATTTTAAAAGTAGGTTACCTTTGTTGTGTTAAACAGTTTTTAGTTGTTTAGTTGTTAAATAAAGCCATTTTGTTTATTTTAATTTCTCACTACAGTTTATTGTTTAATTTGTTTATTTACCAAAGTCAAAGTCAAAAGATGTATTTAAATACAATCACAATGATTACTTTGGTTCAAGTTTAAAAGGTCTTACATACTAGGTGAATTTAGGTTCCAATTCCACCTAACCCAAGTCCGAAAAGAACCTACCTATAAATGAATATTGGTAGCCTTTTCCTCCCTAAGACACATGTTCTCATAGTTCAGGTATATTGTAAACAGTATAATTACATAATATATGTATACTAATAAATATTATTTTCCGTATTGTACACGTAGCTCTAGGATAATGCATAAATATTGTATTGTTATTTATTGATAAATGGTTTATAAGTGGTATAATAAATCTAAAAGTAATCGAAACACGCAGAAAAATAGATAAACATTTGTGTGAAGAACATAGGTGTTTGTTCTGTGTCTGGGTGTTATAAAGTATCATAAGTATTTATTTAAAAATATATAAGTATTCTATCAGTCATCTGGTCACCGTAATACAAGATATGCTTAGCTTGGGATTAGATGGTGTTGTGTGCATTGTCTTGCAATATGTATTTATTATTATAATTAATTAACAGGACTGTCATAAAATTTCAAGTTCATGCATTATCCTATAATTACAGAGCTAGAGTGGTGCTAAAGTACGCTCTGTCCTTTAAATGTTTAAATGTAAATGTCTGTCTTTCAAGATTCAAGATGGCAACAGATTTTAATAATACATTAGCAAATGTGTTTATTACATAGACCTTAAGTAAAACTAAAACAATAGGTACAACCATAACTCTATTCAGTGCTACTTCCAAGTAATTGATAGATAACATTATCAATAATATAGAAGCAAAGGGTCAATGTGCCCCACCTAAAGTTGAGATATTATGTAGATATTATTATTATGATATTATGTAGGCCGCCTCATCTTAAACAAAAGGGTATTTTCGATAAGTGGGAGGTGTATTATAAATATGTATTTTATTGACGACTTTAGGTACCTACTTTACAAGTAAATAATGCCGGACATTTCACACAGCATCATATGACCCCAAAGTAAGCAGAGCTTGTGTTATAGTTACCACATGGCTGATATACTCTGTGGCGCAGTGGGCTTAGGTCCGGCTGAGACGCAAAAGGTTGCGGATTCGATTCCCGCCGCGAGACTAATGTTTGTATGATCTGCAAGTATTTGTCTCGAGTCTGGGTGTTTCTATGTATAATATGTATTTATTTACAAAAAACAAATATTTAAGTAGTATATCAGTCATGTGGTACCCATAACACAAGCTCTGCTTACTTTGGGGCCAGATGATGTTGTATGAAATGTCCACATGACTGATATACTACTTATAAACTTTTTTTTTTGTAAATACATACATATTATACATAGAAATATGTGTCATAACAATATCAGTATCAGTAGCACGAGAAATAAAAAAAAAGTAGTTTAGAAGTGCTATGTTACTTCATGAAATGACAAACGAAGAATCCACCTCTCAACTTGACCACTGCCTAACTGACTGTTTTTAACTCGCCCTGTCACTATTTGTCAAAAAAGGGATACTTTAGGGCTCTAGAATACTTTTGGCCGTCTTGCGAAGCAAATATTGCGTATATTATTTATTTTTCTGGAGTGATTTTCGGTTTTATTTTTATTTAAATAGACCTAGAGTCAGTAACTCGGGTTTAAATAATCGGATTAAAAGCTTTGTGTTACATGTGGTTTGAGCAAAATAATCCGTATTATTATTTTAATACAAAAGAGACCATTTTATATAAAACTAGCTCTGGAGATGGCGACTTCGTCCGCGCGTTTTAAAATATATATATATATATATATATATATATATATATATATATATATATAATTATCTAATTGTAAATCTAAACGATTCTCGAATCTACTTGAACACACACAAAAAAATCATTAAAATCGGTCCAACCGTTCAGGAGTTTAATTACAAACACACGCATAGAAGATTTATTTATATCAAGAGAACAAATGAGGAACGACAAGATACGACATTGTGACATAATACTATAAACAATATAATTAAACTGGCAACATTGACATTATTATGACACATGCCATTAATGAAGAAGAACTTTTGACAGAAGTTCAGAGAAATTTATAAATGTTTCAAACTCTGTTAACATTATAATAAAACATGAAAAACACGAGAAAAACCAATTAATTTAGAAGTTCTATGTTACTTCGTGAAATTTGAAACGAAGAATCCACAATTTGATCTTTTTCAAAAGATATGAAAAAAAATAAAGCCAGAGACATTTGTCTAGACATGCTATTAAAACCCTATTTACCCTCCATAGATAGTCACGTGCACAGAAAAGCAAATAAAAACTGGAAAGCGCTTGAACCGGGAGAATAGGTCACTATTTCATTGTATTGCATTGAAATATCATCACTGTGGCGTTAATATTCATTTCCGTTTTACAACTCCACAATCCCGACATTAAACTGTAAAAGTTGCCAGACCAACAAACAAAATAACATGTTAGCTGTGCAGATTCAGCTTTTCGCTAGTAAATAATTAAATTGTTCGGTTCCTATTGTTTTAATTTGTGTATTGTGAGTTACTTTTTAAAACCAAAAACAAGGCAGGGTGTTTTTGGTTCATAAATTTTCTGTCAACGTTATTAAGTATTATCTAATGACTGGCAACACCGCTTTTTTCAATCATACGGGATTATCAGTAAACCCAATCTATGCCACAGACATGGTTATGCGAAATTACTTTTTAATACAGTGGATTAGGGTTTACATTCATTTAATCAAGCACCGGATGACAAGGTAAGCTGAGGGTAAGTGACCCGGAAGCTTTAATATTACGCTTGCTGAATATTTTATTTGGCTCAGAACGATATTTCTGCTCGCATTCGTTTGTTGGTGATTGGTTATTTTGGTCATCTTTTAACGTGTATTTGGTGATCAGAAATTTGCCATCATTATTGAAAATCCTTGTGGTTTACATATTTGACTAACAGTTTGCCTACTTACGATAAGTAGATCTGCGTGCTTGTTTTCGTTCCGTCCAAAGTGCGTCTTACCTGAAAAAAAATTAATTCGTGAATGAGCACATCATACATTCATAACAAAGATTCATAATAAGATAGGTAATTAAAACTCGTGTGTGATTATTACAATTACTGGAATCTTATATATTATGTAAGATTACTAGAATAAAATAATATAATAAATAAATATTGCTGGACAATGCACACAACACCATCTAGTCCCAAACTAAGCAAAGCTTGTATTATAGTGATACTTATATATTTTTAAATACATACTTATGAAGAATTGTAAGAGATGTACGTTTGTATTACGTCTTTTGTTTGTATTTGTATGTAATACTAATAACACAAGCTCTGCTTACTTTTAGGCCAGATGGTGCTGTGTTAAATGTCCGACATTATTTATTTATTTATTACTGACACTTGCAAAAAATATTGAACAGAGAGAACAGAACTGATATTGCTTGATATACTTGCTACGAAGACTGACAGGCCTGGTACTACAATAACATTAGTTTGACGTTGGTACATACGAAACCAATGTCTAGATAGCCTAGAAAGACGGATTATTTTTGGCCGTTTTGCGAAGTAAACATTACGCTCTTGTATTATTTATTGTATTGTTATTGACTCGCGTATGAATAATTGGAATAAAAGTTATGTGATTCTTTGTGTTCAAGCGAATATTATTTAAAAAAAATGACATGACATGACAATGATAATGACACAATAATAACAATAATGACGAACGACAACATACTACTTTGTGACGTTTTACTATAATCAATCTAAATATTTGACACCGGCAAAATTGACATCATTATGACACATGCCACTAATGAAAAAGATTAAGTAGAGTTGGATGACATTCAAATTATAGTAATCAAATTCATTACCTACCTACCTAGTAGTACTATATAAAACAAGGAAACAAAACAGAAAATACGGAATTTGGTATTTTTCTTTAAAAGTTATAAAATAATGAACAAACCACTTTTCATTTAGTAAGTGGTTCTTCGCGTATTATCTGAGGCATCCATTTTATAATGAAGCGTCTCAAAGTCCATTAGGAAAATTATTTGAGTATTGGGAAAACCCAACCACTATTTACCTTCCACTTAATAAATGACGTATTTACTAATAGAAACCTAAAGGCGTCTAGGATTTATTTTATATCGCAACTGCCTATAACGAATATTTCACTTAATTATTCTACAAATCGTTTGGTAACGGTTGAAGTAGATGAATGATATAATTATATTTGAAGCGACTGTTTTATTTTTGGCAAATCGCTCAAGCGCAGAAATATGGGTTACATGGGGTCCTAAATGGTCCCTATCCTTTTATCGGCTATCCCACACACTCCAGTAGGCTTGGGCGTCACGTTAATCTGCCAAGTCAACCGCGGATGCGTAATACAAGAGCCTACGTTCCTACATCAATGGTTAATATTCATATAAGGATGTATTTTAAAGCATGGGTTGAAGTTTCTGACCAATGTATTACGAAATCGAGTCCTACAATAAATTAATTTAATTTCAAAAAATGTGTGCGCACTAAATCACGTGATCTTAAATTGCAAAAGAAAGAATTGCAGTTAAGTTGAACTAAATAAAATCTAACGCTGGACTGAAGATAATTAGGATATGTATCTATTATCTATTATATGCTTGAGTGTTCTAAGGTATCATAGGTATGTATTGTATTTTACGCAAGTATATATACATAAGTATTCTATCAGTCAGTTGTGTGTATTAGGTATCCACCAATATTGATATTTTTGTGTTTAAAGTAAAAACAAATTTGGTCTGGTATATGTCAGCCGAATCGCGTGGCTTCGAACCAATTCCAAAAGCCAATAAATCTACAAAACCGTAAATATACTTGCCATCCCTAGTCGTTCTCAAGTTGTTTCCTCTAATGACAACGAGCTATCCGATCCGCGCCACTGGATGGGAGATTCAAATGAAATAACATGGCTGAAATTCCTTTGCCGTCCCCTTAACGGTACAGATGAGAATAGTAGTTGCTGATGTACAAGTTTCTACTCCAAAGGTATTCCAAAGACAATAAACTGTGGCACATGCGATAGTTAACACTTGATACGAAAGAGTACATAATGAACTTTTTCTAATGTGAATTCTAGATTACGTTAGTTTTAGAAGGTAAATTACATTCTGTCAAACTTATAAGTCAAATTTGGAACGTCTCGAACAGTTGTTAGAGCTCATAAAAATTGTGATATTGGCTGAAAGTAAACCTAAAACCAAGTCGATTAGGCTCATTTTGCATTGGAAGCCAAATTAAAGTGAAATATATTGTGAACTAGATTCCTTGTATACCCTCAGGCTCTTTCTTCCTGTTCGCCTTGAAACTGACCTAGTTTATTGCGTAATTAAATGGGAGTATTTTCAAAGGGTCGCGTGTACACGTGTGATATACGAGTATACCACCTCTTAAGTTTGTACATTCATAACACTCAGGGATGTTGATAGATAAGTAGGTGTAGCGTAGTAAAATTAACTCAACCTTGTCTCACAGTCCTTTAAGGAGAAAACAGAGGATTTGGTCTAGGTTATTTCGGGTCAACGTAAATTTGCTGAGCTGGCAGAGGATTATAATTATCAAATTATGGTATTGTCTGTGATACAGAGCTAGTGAGAAATGGTTCTAACGTAATATTCACAGACATTCATTATCGTGGTTCTTCGGGTATTGAAAGCATCCATTGATTAAGGTGACCATTTACCTACAAGACCAAAAGGTCTTATGCTTATTTTCCAACTTAGTAGTTAGTATTCGTTCTTTCCACGTTTTTGTATATTCGTATATTGAGTATAAAAATCTATACTACTCGTACCTTTTCACACATTAATTTGGTCAGGTCATATCGCCGGATGAGTCTCTGATGCGCACTTTAATCCTTTCATCACACTAGTGAGACGATAACGAGAAGACTGAATACTGGTTACGCTCTGCACCAATATAATAGCGTTAGATACTTTAGGAGCCCTCCGCGTTTTCTAAATTATTTCAAGGCGTCTACGTCTGGTAGATACATTGCGTGACTCAAGAGCTAGCTCATATCTGGCTCAGCGTATTTGCACGTTCAACGTGGCAATGCCGCACGTGTCTTGGGAACGCAGCCCTCTGGCAGTGATCTGGATCAGTTGAGCTATTTATAGATCGTATTAAACGTTCCTTAGATACCTCAACTGTTTCACATGTATTTTATATTATTCTGTGCATTTCTGTAAATAAACTTTAGGTTATGCATATAATCTTCTTCTTCTTCTTCTTCTTCTTTTTATCGCATCACTAGTTATGTCGAACCAGTGTGGTGAAAGGATTAAAGTGCGCCTCAGAGGCTGTTTTTAATAAAATAACATAAAATAAAATAGATGGCTTACAATCTTGATAAAAATCCCGGAATCTCAAGTTCACATTGTAACAAGAAACCACTCTGGAGCAATGTGGTTTATTAACAGTCTCTTGCAAACTTGGAAGTCTTCGAACTTCAGCTTCAGTTAGGTAACGGCGCAGAACGATAAATAGTGACTGCTAACTTGATGAATTTTCTCTTGCGCGTGTCAAGAAGAGCCTTGCTGAGTCATCAAAATCGCTTGGGTCACAATATCACCAGTGATTTATGTAACAGTGTATACAATAAAACATTTCTAAAGTCAGCGCGAAGACACTTCGGTTAAAGCAGGAGTTGTGTAACTGCTAGCCCAACAGAAATATTAAAGATTCCAATTATAACTACTCCTAACCACTGCCCGCGGCTTCGCTTTCGTCGTACCTACATAAAATGTCCTTCTTCAAAATACAATTTATCTCTTTACCACAATTTCAACAAGATCCGTTCTGCTGTTTAATCGTAAAACCAAACAAAGAAAGAGACGGCAACACTTTCTAATTAATAATATTAGTAAGTAGAAAGTACTTTAATTTTGGATAGAGCATGCTAGAGTGTCTAAGTAGATATCGGCAATCAGAATAATTATAAAAATATTAAAAGGGCCGAAATCCGAGATTCGAAGTCGTACAAAGTTAAAAGACGTTGAAGGACGACCGAACTTAAGTCAGAACTAAAATCGAGTTTGGTAGGACACCTGGCTTTATCTGAATACAAATACCAAAACTTAATTAAATTTTTATAAAAAAAAGTTTGCTTATGTTCAACATCTGTTTACAATTACCCTGATTGACCCTACGTTTCGATTACTCGATAGTCAAACTCTTTGTCCACAGAATATGATATTAGTACTGCGGCTATCTAACTTCATAGACAAACTGCACAAGACTATCAAAGTTCCACTTGAAGCACTAGTTTAGGTTCAGTATGCAATCCCGAAGCGATCAGCCTCGCCGGAACCAAATGAAGGACTCGTCGACCAACTTCAGCCGGAATGCCGAAGTGAGATGGGCTAAGTTAAATAGGCGGCCATTGAGCCACATGGCGGATTGCGAGTAATCGCCTTGAGTACTCTTGCGAAGGTTTAATACAGGCCATGACCCAGGTTAAGTATAAAGGACACACCACTCTTGAAACCTTCAAAAACTGCTACCTATTAATTTGACACGGTATTTGCAAGCTCACACTTATTTATTCAGCTAGATTCAACAATATTACTTATCACCAACTTGTCAAAGTGGGAACATTTACTGCCAAAACGAATTAATCCGTTCGAAAACATTTTTCGATTTCAGATACGAAGGGCGTTTTTTCACTCGCCGGCGCTGACACCAGGCCGACTGCCGTGAAAGTAAAATTTAAAAAAAAGTAAATGCCGTGCTGGCACTGGCACCGGTAAGTAGAAAAACATTCCATAGGTATATTTAATACATTTGTACTTCCCCGGCAGCAGGCTCGACACGGCGCCTCCGCCCGGTGCCGGGGAGTGGAAAAACGCCCAATGTTTTCCGCTAGGGGCGTTGCATGTCTTCTTTAGATCGTGCCATTTATTTCAAATCAGTGTGGTGAAAGGATTAAAGTGCGCCTTAGATTGGGATAGAATGGGTTACAGTAGGTTGGTTATGGAGTATTGCTGCCATCTATGGGATGGTTCAGCCAAACACCAAGTATTGCTGCCATCTATGGGATGGTTCAGCCAAACACCAGCTAGTTGCTTTGGACTCGATCAAGCGTAGAGCATTGAAGGTGAATGAAGGTGAGCAGTTAAACGCTGAGTCTAAGTTCCAGAGTCTCGAGCACCGCCGTAAAGTTGCTTGCCTTTCGATCTATTATAAAATACATTTCGGAGAGTGCCCAGAAATTGCATGATCTAATTCCACCATCTCATTTTCACAACAGGACAAGCAGACCGCTCAGTACCTTCCATACCTTGTCAGTCTACCACCCTTACGAACAAAGCGCTTTGCTTCCACATTTATAATGCGTAAAGCCAAGGATTGGAATGCTATGCCGTCTGTCTTTCCTGAAAACAAGAATCTGGGTCTCTTCAAATCAAGACTAAATAGGTATCTTCTAGACCTGCATGCCCCATCGTCAGCCACATCCTCGCTTAACATAAGACGAGTTCGTGGTCAAACGTAGGTCTATCTATGATGCAAAAACTCTACAAGTACCCATGTCATTGTATGGTTTATTTCCCTTCAATTTACTGATGTAGATAGGTAGGTACATACTAGTTCTTGTACATGAACGAACTGATGCATCAACCTACTAGGTATTCATATATATAGAGCTGCTTCCCACGTGGGACGTAGACAAAAATAAGCATAGTACTCAAACTTGGTATACATATTGGATTCGGACCTAAAATAACACATCCAATAATGTATACCAACTTTGTGCTACAAAGAATCATAGTAACATTCACCTAAACATTCACGTTGAATATTAGTAGGATATGAGCAGAGAAATAGACAGGGATTCTGGTTGCTTTGAAGCTCAAATTCATACAAGAGTTCCTAAGTTAATTAACATTTACGCACATTCCTTACTTAATTAATGCGAGTTGAATACAGCCACAAAAACGTTTCAATTTGCAAGAAATAGGCTTTCAGAAGCATTATGGCGTTGTAAAGAAACGTTATCAAGGTCTTACGTCTCAGAGGTACATCTGGTTTTAAGTCCTGCACGCACTGCGTTTTAATCCTTAGCGATATTTCGCACTTTTCGGTTGCATATGGAATCAGACGTAGGCGTATGGATCGCTGTAGCAGAAATTACCATGGTTTCCCGCTGGCAGGTATGCGTTTCAAATCGTGTTAAACTGGCGGCATAAACCCCGTAACACGGCGGGAATAAAGCGATTGCCTTAAAAAACCGCAGGGCACGGGAGAAAAAAACCGCGGCTGTAAAAATCCATTAGTGCACGACCAGATTCGAACCTACGACCATAGAAGTCGAAACTGTTGAACTGTCGAAACTGTCGAAAAAACCGCAGAACGCGCTGAACAAATTCTAGCCGCGGAAAAATTCACGAGCCGTACATCGCTTTCTCGCGAAAATATAGCGTGCGCTAAAAGATCATTTAATAATTACGTTTTAAAAACTATAAAGACAAATGACTTCATGTATATACACAAGGTAGCTACTGTAAAACGTTGAGGTGTTCCCTTGATTGTCCTTCGTCTTCATCATCAGACTCCTAATGACAGTCACAACCCATCTAGGTGTAAAGTTCTCATAAAACAAACAATCAAGCCCAAACACCAGGTAATTGCTGTAAATCGTTGAGGAGTTCCCAGGACCGTTTTTCGGCTCTATCATCAGATTGACTTCAGACCTTCATTAAAGAGTAGTGCTTTAATATACATAATAAATAAATTTACAAACGCACTACTCGCCACTACACTACGATTTTCGAAGATTCTCCTTGATTTCTCTGGGGTGTCATCATCAGATCCTGGTTTCCTTGTTATGGTACTGCCCTTGATATATCTCCTTTCCAACAAAAAAAGAATCATCAAAATCGGTTCACGAACACACATAAAATATATATATATACGGTCGAATTAAGTAGCCTCCTTTTTTTTGAAGCCGGTTAATAAAATAGAATAAACTTTATGGTTTCACTGTGTAATTATGTACAAAGATGGAGATTCTTTAAACATTAGTATCAACAGTTACCCATCTTGAGCATACAATAGTAGAGAACTTAAGAATTAAGACAAGACATAACATGGGCGATGTGTGTATGTTGCTCGTACCTTATAATTTTGACCATGCGTTTGCTTCGATTCATCGATACGCAACGATTAGGGCAACATACATTCATAGGAAATCTATTATTATACAAAAAAAACAAGCATGCTGAGCTCACGACTGCAATCCCCAGGCTTGGTAGATGTTATGTATTTGACAGCTGATTATTACTTTATGCCACTATGTATGTTCCTCATAGACGCCGAAACGGCTGGACTTGAAATTTTTAGGAAATCTTCAGACTGGCCTAATGGGTGTGAAGTTTGGTAGCGATTGGATCAACAGAACTTAGTAACGGCTTGCGAATCCGGGGCAGAAGCTAATAAGACATAAAATAATATTGATATATCGTTTCGTTATGGTGGGGGCGTGAGATATAAATGTAGATACGTATTTTGTTTATATTTTAATATTTTGGTTTTAACTATTTTAGTTTTAGTTTATTATTTCTAATCTAAATTTAAGCTGTTGTTTGTATAATTTGTATTGTATTTTATGGCAAATGCTGTGCATGCTGAGCATGCTGTAATTGGTGCATATTCCATAAAATGTTATAAATGTTATTATTGGGGTTTGGGTGACAAAAGAAACACGTAATTAACGATTTGATATAACTGAATTTAATTAATCGTTATTATTTGTAGGAGAGGTGTGTGTGCTCTATGCCAGAGCTTTAACCGGACTACACAAAAGAAATAGGAACTATGCCTATTTAACCAGATCCTCTTGAGAACAATAAAGTACTGTTTCACTAAATACTTATACGTATAAAAGAGCAAGACACGCTAACTATATGTTAGAGTGAGATAGATTTATTTTGTTATATTCCAACACGCCCCCTCAAAATTAATCCTCTTTCTCAAAACAAGTATTCAAAACTATTTACAAAAATAATATCACACACCTTCCTTTATTTACCTGGGAGTACAAATTATCTTGGTCCACCATTTGATGCGCAGGATTAGGGAAACCCAGAAAACCTAATCAGACCAATTCATCAATAATAAATTGAATTTAAAGTTATGGTATCTTATTTACTTATTTACAACACCCCAAGTTTTTCTCTCATTTCAGAAAAACGGACTGTCGGTAATGACTTTGTTAAGATGTCAGCCAACTGATTACCTGAGGAAACATAAATCATTTTAATAACATTTTTCTCCACCTGTTCTCTAGAAAAGTGATACTTTATGTCAATATGTTTTGATCTTTTGTGACTTGTAGGATTATTTGCAATGCTTATACACCCATTATTATCCTCATAGATAGGAATTGCATTGGGTATTTCACTGTCAATGCTGGTCACTAATGATTTTAACCAAAGAGCCTCTCTTACCGCTTCAAATAAAGCCATGTACTCAGCTTCAGTGGACGAAGCCGCCACTGTAAGTTGCCTCTTTGTATTCCAACATATTGTGCATTGTTCAAATAATTTAAACAAATAACCCGTAGTACTTCTTCTGCCTACTTCATCACTTGCCCAATCAGAGTCAACAAAGCCACTTAATATGTTATGATTATAGTTATTACTGCGAACGTAAGTTAATTGTAGATCAATTGATCCTTTCAAGTAACGTTATACCCTTTTTAAGTACGACCACAGTGAATGATTGTTTTTGTTAGCAAATCTACTCAAGATGTTTACACTAAAGCTCAAGTCAGGGCGAGTGCATACCATTATATACATCAAGCACCCAATTAGATTTTTACAAGGAGCCATTGTTACTTCACTTGAGTTTAACGCTTTGTAATCTACTTTGGTTTCCAAGGGTGTACTGACAGTTTTACAGTCACTCATATTGAACTTTTCTAAAACTGTTTTTATATAAATTTTCTGATCTAAGGTAACCTTGTTGTTACACCGCTTTAATTTTATTCCCAGAATACATCTGATATCTTTTAAGTCTACCATTTTAAACTTATTCATTAAGTAGTTTTTAAAACTCTTCATGGCATTTATATCAGCAGTTGAAATTACTAGATCATCAACATAAAGTACAACATAAATGTTTTTTAAGATATCACCCGCATCTAGAATGTAAATGCATCGATCAGCTGATGAGTATCGAAAACCCTTTTCAATCAAAGTTTGTTCGAACATTTGGAACCAACAGCGTGCAAACTGTTTTAATCCATATAGCTTTGATTAATTTGCAAACTTGGTTATCTGCAATTTGGATTCCTTCAGGAATTTTTATATTTTCTTGTTTTAGTTTCCATTTCAGAAATGCAGTTTTTTACGTCCTTATGGTGGACAAGTAAATTAAACTGATTTGCAAAAGCTAATATAAATCTGAAACTTGAGATTCTTGCAACTGGTGCAAACGTTTCGTTATAATCAATCAGATATTCCTGACTAAAACCACGAGCTACTAAACGAGCTTTATATTTTAGGGGTTTTCCAAACTCATCATTTTTAATAGTAAATACCCATTTACAATCAATAATATTTCTGTTTTCGGGTTTTTTTACAAGCGTCCAGGTTTCATTTTCAGTGAGTGATTTTATTTCCTCACTTATAGCATTTTCCCACAAAAGCTTATCACCCCTGGATTTGATTTCATTATATGATGTAGGTATTTTGCATATTAAAGATTTTGCGTATAACAAATAGTTTACAGAAATATCATCTTCATTTTCGTCATAAGATACAGTGGGCAGATTTTTTAATCCTCTCACTCCTTCTCTGATCATTTGAAGCCAGTTCATTTCGAGATGAAGTCAATGTATTTTGAAATGAAGAGTCATACACATCTGTTTCACATACAGATTTATTAGGTGGTGGACCTAATGACACAGGTATTTTATCAGTTTGCTCACTCATTTTCTTTACTATGAGCTTATCAGAGTCACAAGGGCTATTGCTATTTTCAGCCAATATTCCCCCAGGCTTTAATGGCCTGCTTGAGAAAAAATTAATTTCATCAATTATCACATCTCTTACTTTCACAAACTTTTCATCTACCACACTCCACACCTTATAACCATTCGGTTCATAACCAACCAATATGCCCTTTAACGATTTTTCATCGAACTTTGTTTTTTCTTGTTTTATTAACAAAATAAACAGTTGAGCCAAAAACCTTTAAATATTTTAGTTGTGGTTTTTTACTGTGCCACAATTCAAATGGTGTGTTAGCCTTTTTTAGTGCTCTCGTGGGGCTGATATTTATCAGATATGTAGCCGCTAACACAGCTTCCCCCCAGAACGTTTTACTTAGTTTGGCACCAGATACCATTGCACGACTTCGTTCTGTTACAGTTCTTATCATTCTTTCAGCAATCCCATTCAAAGCTGGGGTATGCGGCACTGTTAAGTGGTAGCTTATACCTTTTACAACACAATACTCTTTCATTTCTTTTGACAAATATTCACCACCGTTATCACAATACAAATTGACAATTCTCGAACCGAAATGAGCTTCACACTTTGCAACATAATCTCGAAACGTAGCAAAAACGTCTGATTTATGGGCTATTAAGTATGTCGCACAGTAGTGAGTGTATTCATCGACAAAAATCACAAAGTAGTTTTTGCCGTCAAGTGTTGAAGGAGTGATGGGACCACACACGTCTGTATGCACATTAAATAGAGGTCGTTTAATATTTTTTGACTTTGATTTATTAAATGGCAAACATGCTTGTTTTCCATTTATGCAAGCTTCACATAGATTATCATTTGGTGTAACATGATTTAATTGCTCATTGTCACAAAACATTTCATTACTTTTAATTTGCAAAAACTTAGATTTGCCAATGTGACCAAGTCTTTGATGCCATAATTCATACTTATTGTTTACGACCCTATTTGATGAGCTTTCAGCATTTAGAGCACATTTGTCAAGCACAAAATTTATACCAATTAAATTATTTAAAAACTCACCCTTTGTTACCAGTTTACCCTTGTTGTATATTTGCACACCGCCGTTACTGCCAAAAACAACGGTTATTCCAGCTTCTTGCATCTTCTTAACTGAGAGCAAGTTGTAAGGGATTTCAGAACAGAAAAGGACATCCTGTAGCGTCCCCTTTACACCCAAGTTGCTGGTTACTAGAAGATTGCCTTTCTTCGTTGCTCTTATGTACGTTCCATTTTTCGCAACTGATATATTTATTGGATTTTTCAGTTCCGTGAAGTTTTGTGCCAGATCTTCTCTGTTAATTAAATGATCTGAGGCACCCGAGTCCAAAATAAACGTAATGCCGTTTTGATCACGTACACATTCATTTTCATAATCTCCAACCATAAAAGCAAATCCCGAGATATTAGGATCTTTAGTATCCGTAATATTTACAGTCTGAACTGTTCTGTTCATTTCAGAACGTTGTTTGCCCTTCTTGTTAAAGTAACAGTTCTTTTGTATGTGACCTTTCTTTCCGCAGCAATGACATTTAATATGTTTTAGTTTATTGAGTTTTGCTTTGAATGAAATTTTATTTGACTGTCCACGATTCGGGTTCCATTTCGTGTTGGAATTTTCAGAATAAGATTTTGATGTTTGGAATTTTGACGATTCCGCCTGAAGAACTTTCATACTTGTGTCGCGTCTTTCACTGATTAACTTTATTTCGTGATCGAGAAGTCTAGTTTTGACAAAGGTTAGAGTCAGGTTCTCCTCAGCCAATGTTTCAATTGCTGTGACGACACCATCATAGCTGTTAGGCAGAGTCATAAATAGATGCGTTACTTTATCTACTTCTTCCAGTTTTGCACCTGCAGCCATTAATTCAATTAACAAATCATCAAACTCTTGAAAATGTTTCGTCAAGGGGTTTTCTCCTTTCAACTTAAAATTTAATAATCTTTTCCTCAAGGCTAATTGAGTCGCTATGCTTTTTCTTTCATAAATCGAATCCAGCTTCAAGAAAATTTGTCTCGCAGTATTTTCTTCGCTAGTAAGTCCCAGCAAAGAATCTGACAGATACTCTATTATCGTATTCTTAGCGATTCTCTGCTTTTTGTGCCACTCATTGTCCGGTTCCTTGGGAGCTTCTTCATCAATAGTTTTAAGCACTTCAAGTTCATTTAATAAATTACGTATTCTAAGTTTCCACACACTATATTTGTCCCCGTCAAACGGTTTAATATTTCTTTTTAATTTGAAATTATCCATTTTATCAAATCACTAAAAAGTCACTTAGAATACTAAAATATTTTAACTCACTGCCTCCGACCACAGGCCACAAGTCCCTTAACACTATGCACTTCAAGTGTCCTTTTTATTTAAATAAAAACTTTACTGAATCTTTTTAATTAGTCTAAATTCTGGGCCCATAACCTATTGGGGTTTGGGTGACAAAAGAAACACGTAATTAACGATTTGATATAACTGAATTTAATTAATCGTTATTATTTGTAGGAGAGGTGTGTGTGCTCTATGCCAGAGCTTTAACCGGACTACACAAAAGAAATAGGAACTATGCCTATTTAACCAGATCCTCTTGAGAACAATAAAGTACTGTTTCACTAAATACTTATACGTATAAAAGAGCAAGACACGCTAACTATATGTTAGAGTGAGATAGATTTATTTTGTTATATTCCAACAGTTATTATAAATATATTACATTATGTCTGTTGTTGGTGAAGCCTATTAAATCAATTGCATGCTGAGCATGCTGTAATTGGTGCATATTCCATAAAATGTTATTATAAATATATTACATTATGTCTGTTGTTGGTGAAGCCTAATGAATCAATAAAAAATAAACAAATTCAAGTAAGTAATTTGAAAATGTTTTCTGGCCACTCGGCATGGTCGCTACTTACCTACTCTTCCTTCTGCGTTTGAAACTAGAATCTAACCTCACAGCACCATCTGTGTTTTGTGCGTTGTCCAACAATATTTATTTATTCAAGCAGCAACAAACTCAGCATTGCTTTTATGATGACCAGTAGGGCGATTATGGAACTCTAATTACAATCAAAATCAATTGAAATTACGCCGACAACTGATAGATATTGATTGTAATTAGAGTTCCATAATCGCCCAACTGATAATTAATATGATGACAGATGATGAATAGTCCAGCAATTATAAAACAAACTACACTATCCACCCTGTCAACTCAGTTCCAGAACTGGGGTGAAAGTTTGGACATTATGAGGACGTTGAAAGGGCTGCTTGCTTTTTCAGTACAGAAATACAGAAGCCGCCGTTTTATTGCAACATACCAGAAACTCATCAAAGAAGGCGACAATTCAGTTTCAACCACCACATCGAGTTCCTTATTAAAACTTAGATTGTATTGGCCTCAGTATCGGCTCACTCGGTATAAAATTGCATTTACACCATTCCACCTCGACCAAGGAGACTCCTTGGTCTGAGCTTTTTATTTTTGCTTCACTATTGCACTTTAAAAGAAACCTTATCAAATATTACTTAGAAGCTGGTACATAATAATACATAGCACGTGGAAACAGATGCTGAGCAGGTCTATATTGCTGTGCGTTTGTTTAGCTAAAACTTGAAATTAGCTCGACCAATCTGAATAACTCTTTTTTGTTTTGTTTTTGTTTTCTGTTTTTGTTCAATTCCCGCCGCGAGAGAAAAGTTTAAACGATCTGCAAGTATTTATCTCGGGCCTGGCTGTTGCTATGTATAATTTTTTTTTTTTATCATCGACAAACCTACGTTTGACCACGAACTCGCCTGATGTTAAGCGACGATGTGGCCGACGATGGGCACGCAGATCTAGAAGACACCTATTTACTCGAGACTTGAAGAGACCTAGATTGTAGTTTTCAGGAATGACAGACGACAGCAAAGCATTCCAATCCTTGGCTGTACGCATTATAAATGTGGAAGCAAAGCGCTTTGTTCGTAAGGGTGGTAGACTGACAAGGTATGGATGGTATTGAGCGGTACGTCTGCTTATCCTGTTGTAAAAAGGAGATGAATATACATATAAAAAAGTATATTTAAGTAGTATATAAGTCATGTGGTAATCATAACACAAGCTCTGCTTACTAGATGATGCTGGGTGAAATGTGCTGCAAAAAAAATATCAAAGCCCTAAAACAAACCAATACAACACGCGAAGATAAACAATACAGTTTGAAAACGATTCTATGATAATTCACAATTTCTGATCATCATTGTTTTGTTGAATACTCGCCTTAAGTAGGTTCATAATCTGTGATAAACAATTCTGTATTTGGCTCATAAGCTTATCCACGATAAGCTAATAGGTACAACCGGGATGCAAAGCGTAATCAGCGAAGATGACGCAAATACACAATGCAAATGAGCACAGCATACACCTATAGAAGCAGAGGGATTATTAGGAGTGAGATATCAGCATCGCAAGTCAGTACAGTAATAACGTGCGGACAAGTTAAGTCGAGAGATATAGGTCTGCAGCTGTTCGCAGCCGAATTAGGTCACAGTCTAGCGAAGCACTGCATAATTAATAGCTTCATCCATGCAATCTCTTAAACCAGGATATCGTTTGCTATAGGAACCAATCGCCTATAGTAGAGGTAATAGAGAATACTGGTGGTTTAGTGGTAGTGGCGACTTCCGATCTAAGGTGGGTTCGAAGTACTCTCAAAAGTAATAGAAAAACAAGGGCACCGGCATGTTGTAACACCAAATGCACGAAATGAAAGGTACTTTCGTGTCTCAGAGGGCTCAGATACTCTTTAAACCTTTCACCACACTGATTAAAGAAGTAGTGGCATGATAAGAAGAAGAATGGTACAAGTAATATTTTGTCTGTGACGCAATGTGCTAAAGTCCGGCTGAGACGCAGAAGGTTGCGGGTTTCGAATCTGCAAGTATTTGTCTCGGGTCTGGGTGTTTCTATGTATAATATGTATGTATTTAGAAAAAAAAAGTATCAGTAGTATATCAGTCATGTGGTACCCATAACACAAGCTCTGTTTACTTTGTGGCTAACTGATACTGTGTGAAATGTCCGGGATTGATATTTTTTTTTTGTGTAGGTGGTTTGTTGCTTGCCTCTACGTCACGATTGTAAAGTTATGAGATTTGAATAACCCTTACAAGATCCCTTCGTTGTCCGTCTATCTGTCTGGCTATTATCGTGACGTCATAATTGACGTCAACATATTGACGACCTCTGTGGCGCAGTGGGCCAAGGCCGGAGACGCAGAAGGTTGCGGGTTCGATTCTTGCTGCGGGACTAATTTTTGTATAATCTGCAAGTATTTGTCTCGGGTCTGGGTGTTTCTATGTATAATATGTATGTATTTAGAAAAAAAGTATATAAGTAGTAAATCAGTCATGTAGTACCCATAACACAAGCTCTGCTTACTTTGGGCTAGATGATGCTGTGTGAAATGTCCGGTATCGTTTATTCTTTATTTATTATTTGAGCAATTTTAATTCACGTGAAAGCTTACTTTTATAAAGGTAAGTATATAACGCGTATTTGATATAGCCACGATATACAAAATATTCCTACAGAAGAATTGAAGGCTCCCCGGAAGCTACCGTTATGCCTCTCATAGTTCCATGCAACGATTTATTTCCTGCCCGTCATAAACACCGTCAACATCGGAACGCGGAAGTATTCAGATCAGTCTTGCGTGTGACACTTTTACGAGATCCGCGTAGATATTTCTATTCGGTTTTGAATGAAACATAGGTTTTCACATTTAAAATAAGAGCAAACCTGGGACTTGAGAACTTTTTAGTTTTTATTTATTTCAGTATACTATAATATTACGAGCACGGCTCTAGGCAAATTAATGATTAAAATACAAACCAAAAATAATAAAATCTGCAAAAAATAGAATTATGGTAAGTAGGAACATTGAGTGATACAGTAAGTGCATATATTTCGCCAAAGAGAACTGGCATGCAAATTGAAGTGTAACAATGACTCAGAGACAAAGAAATCCTGGAAGCGTTTGAGATGTGGTGCTAGAGAAGAAGGGAAGATATTAGTTGGACAGAATCGGTAACAAATGTGCAAGTTCTATATAGAGCTAATGAAAAAAAGATCCTATTGTAAATGAATGAAAATAGAAAAGGGAAAATGATTGGCCACATTATACGGTACGACAGTTTCATAAACACCATCATTGAAGGGACAGTTGAAGGAAGGAGAGAAAGAGGAAAGCGAAAATAGCTACATGAGCCAAATTAAGGAGAAAATAGCTGTCGTATCGCATAAGGAGATCAAGGAGGCTGCGCTGGAGAGGAACAGGTGTAGAGCTGCATAATTCACCGACAAGAGAACAGCTTTAAAATTAGAAGAAGCTATAATATTTGATTTTAGCATTTAACAATATTAAAACTGTTAAAAGTTCTTTCAAAATTCCACAACTGTAAACTGTAAGCCTTTAGTTCTATTTTAAATACAACTTAAAAAGGGTGACGAAAAAATCCAAAGATGCTTTCTTACTTACTTACTTACTTACTTACTTACATTTACATATAACAAAATGACAACCCTCGTTCTACAGTTGGTTTAAATGGTGCTGTTTTAAAACTTACCGTCGTTTTAAAACAGCCTGCTCGATTTTTCCTGAACCTTAGTTGATGACTAAAAGATGCGTGTTCAGCGATCGTCGGAACTAGGTCAAACTGGGGCTTCCGCTGGCGCATACTTAATTCCATTGCACACCAGCATCAGGCATCTCTTAAATCTGTTGTCAGTGTAAAATGTGCTTTATTGCGCTAAAACTTCTAGTATAATATCTATCTAGCATTGAAATCCATATATAAACAAAAAATATAAAGATATTTCATCCACAACTCTGCCATAGCAAGAATATGCCATGTCCCAATAATACATAGAACTTTAGATATCTGATAATGCAGTTAAATAAATACTGTCCATACAGGGTTAGTTTCAGTATAAACTTCTTTCGTTGGCATTATTATTTCGTCTGTGTCAGCACGTCAAATCTCTAGGCTTGGAATGCTTTATTTCGTACGGCTCTTGCATCGCAATGTTATAAATTAAGTTTGCTTTGAGCTTTGCGAAAACGAGAATAAAACAAAGAATTTGTTAAGAATATTTGAAAGCATGAGGTCGGATGCAATAATTTATATTTTTCAGAAATGGGACTTAACAATGCTGTAAATTTGCTCTCAGCCTGGCTTTAAAAAAAAATATGACATGGCCCATAACGCCGTTTGGTTGGCCTTCGGAATTGGCCACTGACGTAGTGATGGTAATAGTTCGAGCAACTTATAAGCATCCAATCAGACTTGAATCGATATCTATTGATGAACTTTAAATTGAGTTGAACGTAGTTGACGTCATCCAGGTAACCACGCCAATACTTCAAAAGTTTTATACAAACTTGTTGAAGACATGGAATAGTTTTTGAAATATAAAAGTGCTCATATATTGGTTGAAACTTTCATAGACCAACTAAAAGGTAGAAATTCGTCAGGAAAGTTTTGCAAGGGGAGCATTTTCAGCACCTGGTTACAAAGGATCTTTAATACTTTCTTTATGAACCTTATAACCTACGGTCATTGTAAGCTGAAGCAAGAGTTAAATCTCTCTCTGAAAATCGAATTAAGCTGTTCTCTCATTTGGTGATAAGGTGACTTGTTGTACTGAACCCGATTCTACGGCAAAACTGAAGTTAATCCTTAAGCATAATTGTGTTATTTCTTCTTCTTCTTTTAACTTTACAGGTGGACTCTTGTCTGTGACTGATGCAGCTCTTTCAATCTGTTCCTCTTCAGCCGGTTCTCCTACCCACGACCACTTACTTTTTAGTTTCTCTAAAGTATCTGATCCATTGTTTTACCTCTTCTTCCCTCTTCAACATTTGCTATTTATTTTCTAAACACCAGTAAATGAATCGCTCAGAATAATTATGAAGTACTTTCCAATAGTACACAATTTAGGATAAAAACAAATCTGGCAGCCGTGATAAATGTTTGTCTTACAAAGTGGCGTAACTGTCGGGTTCTCATGATTTTATAAACATGTAGATTTGTATGTGGATGAAAATAACTCAAATTGACTTTTGTAAAAAGCTTTTTACAATATAAAATGTGTATAATAAATAATTACAACAGCGTAATATGTTTATTGCACGTAAATATGACGGGGACATTTACAACTCAATAATCGGTTATTGTTATTTTCAACGTATATATCTAATAAAAAGTAATTAAGTCTTAGAATACGCGATTATTTTAGAATTCAGATGAATGCTCCAGTGATTGATAAATGCGTGACCCGATTCCCGAACCTCACAACAAACGTTGCAAACAATTAAATAATTCGACGTTTTGACTTTGCATCAAATCAAAGTTTTCTAATGTTACGCGTAAAAAGAGCCAATTTTCCGATATTTTGCGAACTTTGCTAAATAAATAATTATTCAACCTCACTTTTGCCACTATCTTTATTACCTGACAGAAGAGTGTAAAGCTGTAAATCCCAGCGTACCTATAAAAATAAAGTTTGCTGCCAATCGTTCTGATGGAAATACAAAAATGTTTCCTTATTCTTTAAATTTGAATGATTAATAGTAGCTAGAATATTACAAAACGCAGTTTTTTTAGTTAATAAATTGGCTGTGATATTTTGCATAAGCTCATACTTTCATCACTGAAATGTCACCGAGACGGAAAACCGAACAATTTCAAAAAGCAATTTCAGTGTATCGTTCCCGCCGCCGCGCCGCGCTCCGGCTCGTTTCACTTAGTTCACTATCAAGGAATTGTGGTCCACGCCGCTAAACTTTTCCAATAGCACAGCCAAGAAATTTTCAATTATCAACTTTATCCACAAATCGGGATAAGGCGTGCATAAAGTTGCTTGAAAACCTTTTATCGAGTTAAATTACTCAAATGAACTTGAAGGTACGCTACGGTCCCATTGTACTTAATACCGCAAAGGATTTGTTCTTTTAATCCTATTTCCTCTCGTCCTCCGGGAACCCATTCCTTTTATTTCCACTGACTATTATGTAGGCAAATAGGATTGTCTCGCAAATCTCAGAATACAGTAAGTAATCCAAAGTAATACGTTACTGAGTAAGTACTGCCTCGTTTGCTGTCCCCTATAGACTTTCACGATGATCAAAGAAGACGAGAAAGTTAAGAGGGCCTTGTTAGGAATGTCAATATTAAAGGCACAAATTATTTTCTTGACGAATGAACACAATGTGCCAAATTGCAAGTCGTTGGAAACATACGCTCGCCTGGAATAATAAGGAACAAACGAACCTACTTAGGTAGATGAAATAAATTATTTCAATACAACTTTAAACGAGTAGAATGAATTATACTTACTCACTACTTTAGACATTTTTACATTTATTTAAATACTTACGAAATGTTGAAAATATACCCCTAGAGCTTGTAAACACAACATTTGAGACTGTTTTTTTCCTTCGAATAGCAAAATCCCGACGTAATTTATATCACGGGACATTTACTTCGTGAGGAATCCTTAATTGGAAGACTAATCCCGCACGGGAGGGCGCGAACCCCTCTTTACGTGCCCAAAAATGCACTTACAACGAAAACATTCTGGCATTTTCTATAGCAGGTTAAAGAAAATTAGATTTTCAATTCCACTTCTGCTCCACGACGCCCATTTACAAACACAATGTGAAATGAAGCCCTACACGTCATGTTTTGCGTTCTGTCAGGTACACTACAAGGCGAATTTCTTTTCTTTCGATTAGTTTCAGTTTTCACGACTAGGTCTACTCTGAAATGAAAAACTCCTTTAAGTATTAATGCCCACTGCGTAATGTATACAGAGTAGGCATAAAGGGCAATAAACGGCGAACCGGGATAAAATTTCCCCCAAACTGAAATATTGATGACGTGAATTTCACGTTGGAAGCTCGCTGAATATTGTTTTTGAAATTGAGACGCAAACTCGGTCAAGTTTGTAATAAAACTTTTATACGTCATAATTTAGATATCTATCTTCAATTGTAGTATAGTTGTATATATATGTATATAGTTGTATAATATTGTCACATGCTGTTACGAAAGTACCTTAATTGCAGTAAAACATACGAGGAAACTTTTTAAAACGAGTTTTCTAACTCAACAACAGGTAAATATGGGAAATGTTGAAATGAGTTGCTCACAAATTTTAACGTCTATCCAATAACAAAGTTGAGCTTCTGTAATTATCAGAACTGCCAAAGGCACCAGCCTGTTACCTAATTATAATAGCAATCATCAAAATTAAAAGAAAGCAGTTGAACAGCCAATAATTCAATTACGACGAACGCTAAATATTTCCACGGACGTGACCTTTTTGAGAATAATTTATTCGTTTGCTAACAGAAATTGAGAGCAGCGGGGACGCTTACTTGTAACAGGAATTAACATCTTGTTCACCTTCTACTAGAAAGATTGTTCCAGTAGCATGTGTATGATCATTTTAGACTCATGCATCACATGAGTGAGGTAATAAAGAAGCTTCGGTAACGTTCGTGTTTCCGAATTGAACGACTATGCAACAAATGTCCGGTCGTCAAGTGTCTCTTGACGGCAGCGTCTAATTATAATTACTGTGTATTTTTAACCGACTTCATCAAAAAGGAGGAGGTTCTCAATTCGTCGGAATCTTTTTTATTTAAGTATGTTCACCGATTACTCGAAAACACCTGAACCGATTTAAAAAATTCTTTTTTTGTTCGAAAGGGTATACTTTACTGGTGGTCCCATTTAAATTTTATCAAAATCGGTCGAGCTGAAAAATCAACGAAAATCTAAAAATTGTATACATCGATGATGTATTCGTACTTCGATACCTCGTTGTCTCATTGGAGCGGTGCATTCATTTGGCCTACCCATATTATTTATATACAAAATACATCTACTTTCCATTAAAAATGTCTTATAGGCTCAAATTTCATTCAATGAAGTCGGTTTTCTTTTTAGTTTTTAAAATGTAATTATCTTCTAATCGTGTTACTAGTTATTTTGAACCAGCGTGGTGAAAGGATTAAAGTGCGTCTTAGATACTCCTTTCGTGCACTGTTTAATGATACAGTGGCACTATATATAGTGGCAAAATAATCTTTCGACTCGATAACCGTTTGTGCTCTGCTTATGCTAGTTGAGATAGGACGTGGTTATTAATAATAATAAATAATCCCGGACATGTCACATAGCATCATCTGGCCCTAAAGTAAGCAGAGCTTGTGTTATGGGTACCACATGACTGATATACTACTTACACATATTTTTTGTTTTTGTAAATACATACATATTATACATAGAAACACCTAGACCCGAGATAAATACTTGCAGATCTTGTATGACATTTGTTTATTCTGGCTCAAGTATAAATATTTTCAATTGAGCCAGCTTTAAAAGTTCTCAACTTACTATAAAACAATCTATGTCAACCCTGCCAACCACAAGCTTAAGTAAAAACGTTAAATCATGAAGGGGCTTATTTTTACCCATTAATAACGAAAAGGCAATAAAACTCGTAGTCAGCACGGTGTAAAATATCTGGAAGCCAATAATGCTTAAATTGTCAGGATCCTTCGTCGGGAGGTCTGGAACGCAAGGTCCGTGGAACATTTATTTTGTCGCGGCAAGAAGCTTTGAAACAATATTAGAGCTTTAAATAATGGTATGGGGAAGAAACGAGGGAGATTCAGTATAATGAAAAAATTTGGCCCCTTGCACATAAAAATTGCACACCTTGGTGGAAGCCATTTACATTTGGCTGTGTTGGTTATTGTTTGTTATTTTCCGCTTTATAACGCAAAGCTGGAAAATAATCTCCAATTGTACGATAAATAATAATATTGTAAAGTGTTCTTCCTTTGACATTTTAAATTATACTAATAATAATGTCGCATATTTTCCGTGGTGGTTCCGGATTAGAATAGGACCCCTCCATTTCCTCCCGTGGATGTCGTAAAAGGCGACTAAGGGCACACACACCGTGGGATTGGGCAGCAGCACGCCCCGAGTACTTAACACTAAATCTGCGGTCACCAATCCGCCTACCAAGCGTGGTGACTATGGCAAAACCCCCCAATAAATGATAGACACAATCAGAAGACGGCCCCCAGTTCCCGGCAGTTCCGCTATTCCTGGCATAGGTGGCGGCCACGGTGGAACAGGGGGTGCGAAGAATCTCCGGCAGAGGTCCAGCTACCAATCCCAACGACCCCTGGCCCTGGCAACATACAACGCACGCACACTGAGGACCGACGAGAAGTTGATTGAGCTGGAAGAAGTAGTAAATAAGTTGCACTGGGATATTATGGGGTTATCAGAAGTTTGAAGAGAGGGTGAGGACATGATAATCCTAAATTCCGGCAACTTATTCTACTACCGGGAGGGTGATGAACTTTCTCAGCACGGTGTCGGATTTCTCGTCCACAAATCCCTCGTTAACAACATTGTAAAGATCGAAAGCGTATCGAGCAGGGTGGTATACCTTATACTCAGAATAACCAAACGGTATTCGCTTAAGGTCATACAGGTGTACGCACCTCACTCGAAACGTCCAGACGATGAAGTGGAGGCTATGTATGATGACATTTCAAATGCCATGCAAGCCTCGAAAACACACTTTACGGTTGTGATGGGGGACTTCAACGCGCGGCTAGGTGTGAGGAATGGCGATGAACTGAGAGTGGGGCAATTTGGATTTGGACAGCGGAACCAACGGGGTCAGCGATTGGCCGACTTCATGGAAAAGGAGGGACTCTTTATGATAAACTCCTCTTTCAACAAGCGGTCGTCCAGGAAATGGACGTGGCTTCACCCCGGTGGACACAAACGCGAGATAGATTTCATCATGACTACAAAAAAGCAAAAAATATTTAATGATGTCTCAGTGATCAACAGGGTCAAAACCGGCAGTGATCACCGAATTGTTAGAGGCTCATTAAATCTTAACGTAAAGCTAGAAAGGTCCCGTCTGATGAAATCTACTCTTCGCCCAAGTCCTGCCCAAATCCAAAACCCCGAGAGCATCAGTTAGAACTCCAAGATCGCTTCCAATGCCTCGCCGAATGCGGATCCGTGGATGCAATAAATGACGGGCTGGTGGAAATTGTCCATGCCGTTGGGTCAAAGTTCTGTAAAACCCAGAGCAAAGGTAGAACCCAAAAACTCTCTGAGCACACTCTAAAACTCATGGCAGAACGTAAGCGAAATGAAACTGCAGTCTTTAGTTGACAGTTCGAAATACAGCACGCTTAATAAACAGATCTCTAAGTCTATGCGACGCGATTTACGTCTCTATAATACTTATAGTATAAAGAACGCAATAGAGCGCAACCAAGTCTCCAAAGTGTTCGCGAGAGATCTGTCTATTGGGCAAAGCCTGTTGACGAAGCTGAAGACCGACAGTGGCAGTGTCGTTTCCTCGAAGCCAGAAGTTTTACGAGAGCTCGAGAAGTTCTACGGACAACTGTACACCTCATCGCAGAGTCCTACTACAAGCACGACTAGCGATGCAAGAGCTAGCCTAACCCAACACTACACTGAAGACATTCCGGACGTCAGCCTATACGAGATCCGAACGGCTCTCAAGCAGCTTAAGAACAACAAGGCACCGGGGGAAGATGGAATAACGACAGAGCTTCTGAGAGCGGGTGGAACACCGGTACTTAAGGTCCTCCAGAAGCTGTTTAACTCCGTCATCCTCGAGGGAACTACGCCAGAGGCGTGGAACAGGAGCGTGGTGGTACTGTTCTTTAAGAAATGGGATGACACCCTCTTAAAGAATTACAGGCCTATCTCGCTGTTGAGCCATGTCTATAAGCTGTTTTCGAGAGTAGTTACTAATCGTCTTGCTCGTAAGTTTGACGACTTCTAGCCTCCCGAACAAGCCGGGTTCCGAAAAGGCTTTAACACCATAGACCACATCCATACGCTCCGGCAGGTTATACAGAAGACCGAAGAGTATAACCGGCCACTTTGTTTAGCGTTTGTGGACTATGAGAAAGCCTTTGATTCTGTCGAAACCCAGGCAGTGTTGCAGTCACTCCAGCGGGGAGATGTTATTTCTCCGAAACTGTTCACCTCTGCATTGGAGGATGTTTTCGAGCTCTTGTACTGGCATAGACATGGTATCAACATCAATGGCGAACGCCTCACTCACCTTCGATTTGCCAACGATATAGTCCTCATGGCAGAATCGCTGGAAGACCTAGGCACAATGCTCAGCGACCTCAATATCGTCGCCCAACAGGTGGGTCTTAAAATGAACATGAGCAAGACAAAAATCATGTCAAATGCTCATGTTGCACCCGTACCGGTACATGTTGGGAGCGATATAATCGAAGTTGTAGACCATTATGTCTTTGAGTCAGACGATTCAACTAGGCAAGTCCAATTTCGACAAAGAGGTCAGCCGACGAATCCAACTCGGAGCTTTTGGGAAATTAAGGCACATCTTCTCGTCACAGATACCGCAGAGCCTCAATACGAAAGTCTACAATCAGTGCGTGTTGCCAGTGATGACATATGGAACTGAGACTTGGTCCCTGACTATTGGCCTCATACACAAGGTCAGAGTCTCGCAACGTGCAATGGAGAGAGCTATGTTGGGTGTTTCACTACGTGATAAAATCCGCAACGAGGAAATCCGTAGAAAAACCAAAGTCACCGACGTAGCGCTCAAAATTTGCAAGTTGAAGTGGCAATGGGCAGGCCATATAGCTCGCAGAACTGATAACCGCTGGGGAGTAAAAGTTTTCGAATGGCAACCAAGGACAGGAAAACGAAGCGTAGGACGACCCCCCACCCGATGGACTGACGACATTGTAAAGATCGCATGAAGTCGGTGGGTGGAGAGGGCTCAAAATCGTTCTTCCTGGAAATCTATTGGGGAGGCCTATGTCCAGCAGTGGACTTCATAGAGGCTGTGATGATGATGATGAATGTCGCATATTTCACACAGCATCATCTGGCCCCAAAATAAGCAGAGCTTGTTGTGTAATGGGTACCACAGAAATAATAAACTACTTATATACTTTTTTATGTACATACATACATATTATACATAAAAACACCCAGACAAACAAACATTTGTCCCGCGGCGGGAATCGAACCCGCAACCTTCTGCGTCTCAGCCGGATCTTGGCCCACTGCGTCACAGAGGTCGTCAACATAACATAGCTTTTAAAAAAAACATTCGTTTTGTGTGTTATTTCATGTTTATCTAGATGAACAATAAAGTGTTAATTCTTAGCACAAGTAATTTAATTGTAAGTATTATGTTGCAATGTGATATGTACGACGAGGAATCTAGACGAAAATTTGAAAATTCTAGACGGCTGCAATGACGTTTAGAATAGATAAATATCAATCAACAGCGACTTTGCGACCATATTAAAATAAAACTATAACTTGACATTGCTAAAATTGTGACCAATACAGATCAAAGAAGGAGAAAAAGTATGGATTATTTTTTGGTGGCTTGCGAAGCAAACAATGGTGGCAATTCGGTTGGTTCATTTCTAAAATTAGGAATTGTCTAAAATATATTTAAATTAGTCATAGCATTTGTAAAACCTATTCGGTTGGTAGCATCTAACCAAATTAGGAACGCTTAATTAAATTAGATAAAATAAATTTATCCTAATTTAATTTTATCTAATTTAATTAAGCGTTGTTAACATTAAGTTGGTAACAGCAGAATACCAAAGTTTCATTTGACAGTTCTAAACCTAGTTTTAGCTAAAATTAGTTAGGTTTGTGCCAACAGAATTGAGGTCATTGACAAAATTGTGATCAAGAAAAATGACATTATAAACCAAAGAAAAAAAAAAGATTAGGTTTTTTTTTGGCGGCTTGCAAAGCAAACATTGCACTCTTATATTATTTGTTTTTCTCGAGTTATTACCGTTTTTTTGTGTTTTTATTTTAATAGAGCTAGAGTTATTGACTCGAGTGTGAATAATTTAAATAAAAGCTTTGTGTTTATTTGATTCGAACATAAATAATCCGTATAATTACTTTACATGAAAGACACCATTTTATCTAAAATAACAAATGACGAACGACAAGATACGACTTTGTGCATCATACTATAAACAATATAAACACTTGACACTGGCACTGTTATGACACATGCCATTAACGAAAAAGAAAAAATCGTTATGGCACATTTCGTACCGCACCTATAATTTTTACTGCGTATTTTGACAGCGCTCTCAAACAAACGATTTTTTGATTTATTCCGAACGAAAGACAAAACACTGTTGTTTGAATTGTAAATCCTTACTAATATTATAAACGCGAAAGTTTGTATTATGTTTGTTACTCTTTCACGCAAAAACTACTGAATGTATTTTAATGAAACTTTACAATAATATAGCTTATATATCAGAATAACACATAGGCTATAATTTATAAAGATATTGTGCGAATTGTCCAAAATATAACGATAAATGTCAAGTAAGTAAGAAAAAAATCTGCCATCTGCGAGCTATTCTGGCGTGCGCTGCAAAAACCGTTATTAGTACTAATCCTGCGCAGACGAAGTCGCGGGCACCAGCTGTACGTTTATAAATAGTTTGATTGCCCTCCTGATGTTTGGTATAATTATGTGAATCCTGACTAATAATAACAATAGTTACGTAATACAATTTTTATTAATAATTACTGCCGGGTTCCCTTTTATTGAATAATATTTACAATGTACAATGTATAATAATATTTACCCAATATTTACCAATATTTGTATTTACCCAATGCAAACATTTATTTTATCTATTAACAAACTTAGTTTATTTATTTAACTAGACAATTTGCTACCAGCCTAATTTAATTTAACCGTAATTAATCATACTAAATTCTCTCTCGTCGCTTCTTTGATGATTTCCTTGGGTTCACAATAAATTGCTTGTCACTAAGTATTTCATTTATGTGGACGGAACGCGTCCCTTTTGGGTGCCACTTTCAGTATTTACAAGGGACACAGTCATTCAGACTTAAGTACACACCTAAATCACTTATAATTTAGGCGTCAGAATACTCTAAATTCACATCCACAAATTTTTCAAGCGAGAATAAAAGTCGAAAGATATCCATCAAAATAACAGGCCAAGTGTACAAAAGACAACGTGGTCTCACACCACGTTTTCTTTTGTACACTGAATGTTATTTATGACACATTTATTTATGAATATATTTTTTTTAAACCCTAAAACTACGCAAATACTTAGGGACCTTAAAACCTGAGAAGGTTTGTCTAGGCACTCACATTTCTTATAAATCCTAAATAACTGAACAAACCACAAACCTTACTAGGTCGTATGTTTTTCATTTTAAAAACAGACATTTTATAAATTGAATATCTATCAAGACATATCGCATCTGTATTATCTTACCTAAATCTTTGCTAGAAAATTGACATGAACTAACCCAAATCAAAAATACTTCGATCATAAAAACTCATCGCATAAATAAAAATGACGTCAAAATATTATTTAGCGGAACTAAATAATCAAAATGTGATAGCGGTCAACGCACTGCGGTTATATTTGTACCAGGAGTGTAGAGTTGCCAAGATCTTTCTGAAAAGCCGGATTATTCTGCCATGCATTTATATCAGTTAAATTTACAGATACAGATTTTTGTAGCAAAATATTCAGTAGTAATAATATTATTTCAGTAAAATAACAACATATTCATTGAGTATACATGCAGCTACGGCAAAATATATAAAAAAAACATGCATCTGTTGAGTTAAAATTTTCATGGTCACTGGATGTTTTTATATATCAAAAAAATGGTTTGTAAAGTCGGTTTACAGACGATAATTTTACTTGATAACGTCATAAGAAAACATTGATAAAAAATAGCATTCTTTTAACCTATTAAGATGCGTAACAAGCCGTACGCTTAGGCCAATCGTGCCTCTGTATCACTTGTCCGCGCTCTCACTTGCACGCTCGGCTCAGGCGGAACGTGAGAATTTTTCGTGCGTGCAGCCGGCGTTCATCGATTTATAAGACGTTGTTACGTCAAAAAGTTACTCAAATACATTTAATCTTATTGTTTTACAAAAAAGTCTGATTAGGTAGCTTACCATGTTAAAAACATTTTTGAATCGTGACACCATTGTACTTCTTCTTCTCTTCCTATAATGTAATCTGTCTTGAATATAATTTATTGTTTTGTTTTAGTATCGTCATAAAATCGTCATTTGTCTATTCAAATCGTTACCGAAGAACTTTTTAAAATTTTCTTGGATTCATTGTAGAAATTAAATACACTTATAATTAAATTGTCTACACTTGTGACAAGAAGTCAAAATTCCGCTTCTTTTTCTTCTTTCGTGTCAATTTAATTCAAAATTGACTCTCAAAATTGACAGTGTGGCGGTGTGGAGGTCAGCTCTTGTGCAGGAGGAGTGGCAAGTAGGACAATCAAGTAGATGAGACATACTTTGTAAGGGAGCACTCCAGTTGCACTGTGCGAGTGACTCGTCTAGCATTCCCCACTTACACAAATCATATCTGCATCTACCCACTAAAATTCTGGTAAGATTACAGCAATAAAACATTAAATAGCACGAGAATTCATGTTTTTAACTAACGAACTAACGTTTAATGTATATGAGCTATGTTACTTCAACAAAGAATCTGACACCATCGTATTTTACTTGACAGCTACCGACTATTTTCACGTCCAAATCGACACAATTTGGAAACAGGTTTCACAAATCGCCGGCCATTAGAGTCAACGCCCATCTCTACCGTATAACGCGTGTTGTGTATCATATATCAGCCACTGGACATCTTTCGTCAAAGTATAATGTAAATGCACTTTAAATATGTTTACACGCAGTTTATTTCAGCACTTGATGAAGTTCTCTGTTTAGGTAAAAAGCGGGGTAAGCATCAGTTAATGGCGTTATCGTTGGAAATCTGACGCAAATTATTATAAGCTAGCGACTCGTCCCGGCTTCGAACGCGTGAATTATACACCTAAACTTTCCTCTGAATCACTCCGTCCATTGGTGCAAACAGTATCAAAATCCTCACTCAAAACGGGATATTTGACGTCCTCCGTGGCGGAGTGGACTAAGATCAGGCTGAGACGCAGAAGGTTGCGGGTTCGATTCCCGCCGCGAGACAAATGTTTGTACGATCTGCAAGTATTTGTCTCGGGTCTGGGTGTTTCTATGTATAATATGTATTTACAAAAAATAAGTATATTAGAAGTAGTATATCACTCATGTGGCACTTATAACACAATCTCTGCTTACTTTGAGACCAGATGAGGCTGTGAGAAATATCCGGGATTATTTATTATTTATTTATTTACCATGATATATGAGTTCACGATTAAGACACACAACACTCACGGTATCTGGAAGTGAGTGTTGTATGTCGTAATCGTGATCGAGTTGTAAGTGACAGTAAAACCGGTAGTACGGGTAATGTTCGCAGTAAAAATCTGAGAAAGAGGGTAGACCGTTTTGTCTGCCAATAACATCCAGCCGCAAAGACTTCAGTTTATCTTATGCATGCGCATGCAACTGTGCCGATATATGAGAAGCAGAACTTATATCATAGTAAATATCTCGTTTTGAGGGAAAATTATGTTTGTATGAAAATCCGGTCGGTAGTTTTTGAGTTTATTGCGTTAGACAAACTGATGCTTTGGACTTTGTTTTATAATATTTAAAAACATAAAAAGTAGTCAATTGCTATTCCATAAGTCCTTGAACCCACCGCAGTGGGTCAAAGCGCGGCTGAGACGCAAAAGGTTACGGATTCTATTCCCACCTCGGGACAAATGTTTGTATGATCTGCAAGTATTTGTCTCGGGTCTGGATGTTTCTATGTTTAACATGTTAGTATGTATTGACAAAAGAAAGTATAAAAGTAGTACATCAGTCATGTGGTATCCATAACACAAGCTCTGCTTACTTTGGAGCCAGATGATGCTCTGTGAAATGTCCGGGATTGTTTATTTATTTATTATTTATCAAAACAATATATTTCTCCTCGTTGTAGCCACTCCTTTCGCGTACCTTAGTGTCTTGGAATAACACTATAAACTACTTTTCATGTAGGTTCTATTCGTATGAAGTCGCAGACAGAACCTAGTGTAATACAATCAATTCTAGACACAACAGCGTTCGTGTTCGTTTTGGTACAGTCTTGTAATGCAGACTGGTGCTCAGGGTATGTGAGCTCGAGTGCGATGACTGTTTCGTAAGTCTAATTTTGTATCGACGTTCTTTAAGAAAACCTGAGAAAATCGTAAAACTTTTTGAAGATTTTATATTATTATAATTGGAATATTTGCCTTACTGGCCTCTCAGCTTGCTTGGTCTTGCGCGGTACGTTTTAGGTTGGATGACCCGGGACAAACATATGTGTGATGAATATATGTATATGTTTGTTGTGTGTGGGTGTTATATACGAGTAGTATCATAAATAAATAAATTCTTTGGGGCCAGATGATGCTGTGCGAAATGTTTTGTGCAGAGTTTGTGTTACCATATGACTAGAAACACCCAGACCCGAGACAAATACTAGCAGGTCATACAAACGTTTGTTCCGCGGCGGGAATCGAACCCTCAACCTTCTGCGTCTCAGCCGAACCTTGGCCGTCTGCGCCACTGAGGTTGTAATGTTTGTATTCAAAAATATTAGTAATAAATATTTTGCTGGACAATGCACACAACACCATCTTAGTCCCAAACTAAGCACAGCTTGTATTATGGTGACTAGATGACTGATAGAATACTTATATATTTTTAAATACATACCTAAGATACATGTCTGTAATTATTTCTGTAAATAAATTTACTTATGTAAATTTTAATTTTATTTTGCGTGCGTGTCTCTATTAGTTTGTTATTTCTTCACGATCAAACAGCTAGACGGATTTTTAAATAAAAACTTAGAATATCGAACGATGTAGTCAGCGTTGTCGGGAACCACTGGATGAGACTTGCTAGAAATCGGAAAGAGTGGCGTAATAAAGAGGAGGCCTATAACCAGCAGTGGGTGCAATCGCGCTGAATTAATAATCTAAACCTATAAAAGAGCAAAACCTGACTAACTGACTGACTGATTCATTATCGCCGAGCCGAAACCGCTGAAGCTAGAAAGCTGAAATTTGGAAGGTAACATCCTTTTATAGCAAAACCACCCACTATGGCGGGGTTTTTTGAAATTCAATCCCTAAGAGGGTGAAAGGGGTAAAAACGAATGTATGAAACTAATTAACGCGTAATGCGATTTGTTTTAAACTTGATTTATTGAGGTATAGATTTATCTACGTAGGTACCACGCAGACAAAGCAGCAGGTAGCGATATATATTCTACAGTCTACACTTAGCGCATAACGATTTATTCACGGTGGCGTACAAGTTATTAAAGCCGTAAGTAACGAAGCTATCATTGTAAGTCAGAGATCGTGACTGCACCTATGCATAATTCAGCGTACAATAAGCCTGTAAGTACTTTATGTCTGCTGGCAATAAATTTGTACATCCTACCTATCAATTTTAGCTCTAGAGAGTACTGAGTAATAATGTTATGGAGCGCATTTTATTAACCGACATTATCAAAAAGGAGGAGGTTCTCAAATCGTCAGAATTCACCGATTACACGAAAACAGCTGAACCGATTTGAAAAATTATTTTTTTGTTTGAAAGGGTATACTTCACAGGTGGTCCCATATAAATTTTATCAAAATCGGTCAAGCTGAAAAATCAACGAAAATCTAAAAATTGTATACATCGATGATGTTTTCATGTACTTCGATACCTCGCTGTCTTATTGGAGCAGTGCGTTTATTTGGCCTACTCATATTATATATATATATACAAAATACATCTACTTTCCACTAAAAATTTATTATAGGCTCAAATTTCATTCAATGAAGTCGGGTTCTTTTTAGTTTTTAAAACGTAATTATGGTATGAACGCATCTTATAGTAAGCGTTTTGAGACACGACCAATTATTTCGGCACCCAATCTACATATATCAATAAAAGGCGATGTGTGTATGTATGTTCCCTATGGACTCAGAAACGGCTACGATAAGAAATCTACAGATTAGCCTAGCGGCTAATCCTGTGAAGTTTGGTAGCGATCAGATCAACAGAACTTAGCAAAGGACATAGGCTACGTTTTATGTATGTACTATGCGTGCGAAGCCGCGGGCAGAAGCCAGTATTCCTATAAAAGCTGGTCACCTCTTGGCGGTTCTGCGTTCCTAGTACATATTCCTATGGGAATCTAAGCAACATCTACTCAAGCAAATCAAGCATCGAAGTAAATTAGGTTAACCCAAGCTTGGGTTTACTCTTGGCAGTTCTGCATTCCTAGTACATCTATATCATATAAAAAAGTCGTTTTAGTTACACCATTTATATCTCGAGAACGGCTGAATCGATTTTCATAATTTTTGATTTGCTGGATTTGTCTCCGCCTTAAATAGCAGAATAACTATCAAAACATTTGAAATATTGCAAAATTAAAATAAATATATATCGAAATTTAAAGTGGTGAGTTCAAATTTATACAATCTTTGACGTCTTTTGGTTTGTTAGGTTACGACAGTTATTATTGTGCGCGCGTGAATAATTGTGTCTAAAAGAATTAAAATCAAGCAGTGTTGTCCCGTGAACGCGACAGCTAGTATTCTTATAAAAGCTAAGAAATACTAATTCATCTTAGTAAATTAGGTCACCTCTTGGCTGTTCGGAGATCCTAGTACATATTCCTACAGGTAAAAAAATCAATTCAAGCGAATTAAGCATCAAGCAAAGTAAATTAAGTAAATCAAAGCGTTAGGTTACGAGTACCTCTTGGCGGTACTGCGTTCCTAGTACATGTTTACTAAACGAGCATGAGGACTTGCATGAGAAAAAACTAGTTGGTAATGGAGCAAATGAGAATTTTGTTGTATCATTTGTCCCATAATTGGTACTAGAAATATGGCTAGTGGGAATCGATATTAAGTAACTCGTGATAATAGGCGTGAATTGTGCGATCACTCTGTCAAACACACAATTTGTACGTTAATAACCTCTGATAAAAGCTTAGTTTTGTCTGTAGGTGTGTTGTATTACGACAGGTAAGCGGCTGGTTTCCTTTATAGATTTTTTATGACTTACGACTGATTTTGTAGATATTACTGTCATACTGCTATTGCTGTCGCTACTGCTACTTATACGTAATAACCTCGGTATTTACCAATTTTGAGAGCTAATTCAGCTAGCAAATTATCGTACCTGAAACCAAATAAAAAATATTATTGTTTTATGATTCTTAACCTTATAGACTTTCGATGTCTTATGTCTTGATGTCAACAATAATTACGTTTTAAAAACTAAAAATAGAACTGACTTCACTGTATGAAATTCGAGCCCTCGAAATTCGTAACAGCACTGGAATGGCAAAATCTTTTTTATTACCCGTTTCACAACAAAGGTGAACTCACGTAATGTTTGACGTGACATGTACTTAGAGCAAGGAGCATGGTTTGGGTGTATGTGTGTACGTGTATTTATATAAAGGAGCACGGGTTTAAAGCTTCATCATGGTTTGGTCACGGCATTCCGTCCTTATATTTATTTGGTCTAAGGTAGAAACCGAACGTACGTTGTAGTAATCCATCTTGTCAAAACTCGTTCCAGTTACAATTAAACTAATGATTTAAATAACGCCTAATTGCTAATTGAAACTAATAGACATTGATTGTGTCAAAAGTTCCATAATCGCCATGCTGGTCTCCATAATACAAGCTATGCTTAGTTCAGGGCTAGATGGTTTTATGTGCATTGTCTACCAATATAATATATTTATTTATATGTTTAGAATAGAATATGACTAGTCTTCTTCATGCCATAGTTACTTAATATTACTCTCATGTGACTTATCAACTGTATAAATAAAGCTTGCTGTCTCAAGGTAGCCTTTTACGGAACCAGTTAGCTACGGGCTGGTGTGTTCAGCTGTTCCTGTGTCTTGGATATTAATAATTACTTTTTTAAAACTATAAAGAAAACCGACTTCATTTGATGAAATTTCTATGGGCTCAATCGGGAAGTATATCCATTTGCACATAACATAAGAAAACTATAAGGGTTCCTTTCCTTGTCCTTTCCTTTCCTTGACTTTGGAACCCTAAATAACTTCATTACGTTTACTAAAATTATGTCAATGGCACTCTGAAATACACTTTATATGCTAGAACATTTAAAGCCAAAATTGTTTACTTAAGTCATTTCAGAGCGCAACCAGAAACTTTGTCTATAACTTTGTCTTTGTATATAGTCCTGGAGGATATTTAATGTTTTTATTATTATTATTATTATTATTATGATGTTTTGATTTTAATCAGCTCGGCTGTATGCCGGAAAATGAATAATACGCACGGGCCTAAGCCAAGTGCGCATCAGGTGATAGGTGATTTGATGAGTCTTGAGCATTATTTGGTGTCTGCATGTCAGTTGAGAGGTTGGTTTGTAGAAACTTTCTGACGATTCGGCAAGTATTTAAAATTACTGCTTTTTGCATCACACTAAACGTGTGTTTGGGTAAGTCAAGTAGAGTGAGTGACTGGAATAATTGGTTTGGAATAACTCCAGTTGAAGATAGGACGATAGGAATGATAGTAACCTTTTCCAGTCTCCACATCCGGATTATTTCATTTTTCAGGTCAACGTATTTGGATAACTTTTCCGCTATTGTATTTTGCAAGTTGTGTGTGTTGGGGATGGCTATATCTATAAGAAGTGCTGTCTTATTTATTTTGTCAATAAGTGTTAGGTCCGGTCTATTGAAGTGTATTGTTTTGTCTGTTAAAATGGCTCTATCGAAATATAATTTGTGGGTAGAGTTCTCCAGCACAGTTTGGGGGTTGTATTTGTAATACGGAGTTGGTCTTGTAGTTGTTTCTATAAGGTTGTATTTCGTCGCTAAACGTTGGTGTATGATGTTCGCTACCTGATCGTGTCTGTACTTATAGTCCGTTTGAGCTATTGATTTACAAGCCCCCGTAATATGCTGTATCGTTTCGGACGAGCTGTTGCATCGTCTGCACATGTCTGTAGTTAAATTGCGTATCTTCATGATGAACTTTTGGTAGTTCCGAGTTTCAACCACCTGGTCCTGGATGGCTATCATAAACCCCTCTGTCTCTGGGAAAAGTTCGCCTCGACTAAGCCATTCGTTCGACGCCTGCATGTCGACGATGGGCTGGCTCAGATCGTTGTGATGTCTTCCGTGTAGAGACTTGAGGCTCCATTCAGAAACTAAAATCTGTTTGTCAGTCAGTTCTTCGTTTTTTTGTTTATTGTGGTCTTTTAGGTTAAGTGGTGTAAGTTTATAGTCCATTTTAACTACTGAATTGTGAAGAATAGATGATTCGGATTTGTTGTGAAAGTATGTCCGTAATGTTGTTATTTGTCGGTTATGTAAATTATGAATGTTAATGATACCTCTTCCTCCTTCTGCTCGTGGCAGCATCTGTCGCTGAACGCAAGCTCGCGGGTGATGTTTTCGTTGCTTCGTCATGGTGACATTAATAAGACGCTGTAAATTTTTTAATTCTGTTTTGTTCCAATTGATTATGCCGAAGGAGTAGGTTAGAATTGGGATGGCGAATGAGTTTATTGCTTTTGTTGTATTCTTTGAACAAAGTTGTGATGTTAGTATTGAATTTAGCCTGTGTTTAAAACTTTGTGTAAGTTTATTTTTAATTTCTTTATAATGGATTAACTGTGATTGATGGTAACCTAAATACTTGTATGCTTCATTTTCACTAAGAGCTTCAATGGTTTCGCCAGATTGCATTTGATACGAATGTTGGTAGCTTTGTCCTGCTTTTATGGAGTTTATTTTGCATTTATCTATGCCGAAATCCATTGCTATGTCTTTGGAAAATTGTTCAGTGGTTTGAATTATTATTATTATTATGATTATTATTTTTATTATTATCAGCCCACACTGTCCCATTGCTGGGCAAAGGCCTCCCCCCATTCTCTCCATTCATCCCTCCTCCGCGCCAAGATTGTCCAGTCGGCGCGGAATTTGATGAGCTCGTCCCTCCACCTGGTTCGCGGTCTGCCGCGACGTCGTCGTACCGTATCAGGGCACCACTCCGTGGTCAATTTGGTCCATTGGTCTCCTGACATGACCAGCCCAGTCCATTCCCATTTGAGCTTGGCGGCTTTTGTCGCTATTATCGGCGATCTGTATTCTTGAGCATAGAGAGCAAAATATATAATGTCAACTTATTTCCTAAATAATCCAGTCGGTCCCTGTCGTCACAAGATGGACTAGATGTCACCAGAAATCTTGTACTTAAGTACATAATAACTATGGAGTAGTGCAAAACTGTCAGTTCTAACGAAGCTTTGTGGTAACAAAACTGCTGATTGGACTCAATCAAGTTACAGTTGGCAACATTAAACGGAAACTTTCAATCTTGAGTTGCTGGATAGTTGATTGGAAATTCTATTAAGATCGCCTTCAACTTGAGAGAATAATAAGTTTTATTCAATAGGTCTTCTTTTTTATTTTATCTTTCGCAAGATTAAATATATTTATTGTAGATTATTTATTATCTTGATAAGTATTCAATTTCATAGGTATCTATTCATTGTCATGAAATATCTTATAAATCAGGGTTTGTATGTTTTATTAATTAGTACATTAGGTATTAAATTGTAAAGATGTTCGTTTGAATGTTTGCAGCCAGTATTGTTATTGATGTGCCCGGTCGCTCATTATTCTTACTAATTTAGATTATAATATTGAAAGTGTTTTTTATACACACATATGTTACTTTATATATTTAAACGAGAACCTAGTGTTTAGACAAACCTAACCATAGGCTTAGAAACACTAATAACCAATGTTTGTTACAACTTTTAAGAAAAATAATATATCTTTCTATTTATTTTACACTTAATAGCAACAATAATTATTAATACCAGTACAGAAAGGTGGACTCCTGGATAACATTTATATAAAAAGCGACTCTTGCTACAACGCAAAAAATTAAGCAAATTAAGCTCTCACAAGCACTTACTTACTTACTCCATTGGAATTCTCATCTTGGAATTGGTAACTCTCTCATCTGACGCGGCACTTGTCTACGAACTTGCCTACAAAGGTAGGCCTGCCGATATACTTATAACTTCGTACCTAAAGTCAAACCTATTATATTCACCTACATAGCGGGTCTCTTTCTATCGAGGTAACTCTCTCATCTGACGCGGCACTTCTCTACGAACTTGCCTACAAAGGTAGGCCTGCCGATGTACTTAAAACTTCGTAGTTTTATCATTAACCACATATTACATTTAAAATTCTAAATTAATCTTAATACCTACCACAAATTAGACACCTAGGTAGGTTAAGTAAGTGCATCTATTCAAAAGCTAGGAACCTAAATTAAATATTGATCATTCCTATTAACGATAACGATCATCTCATTACATTAACAGTTGATGGGAACACAGAGACAAGAAAGTCTCAGAACCGCTTTTAGTCGCCATTACATAAACTACTAAGGCAAATATAAGTTTGAAGTTGAGTCGAAGAAGTTGTAGTCTGCGAATGCCTTCGTCATGACCTAGCGACAGTTATAACCGAAATCTCGTCACAGATTCGAACTCAGTGCCCGAAAATCAAATCATAACATTCATTCACTTTCAAAACTTTCGTTAGTATGTGAGGGCGAACCGTGACCGCGAACGGTAACGGACCGCGGTTCAAACTCACCCTGATGAAGTTTCTCTAGATGAATCAAAACAGCAAAGGTGCCTCCATTTACAAAATTAATACTTGAGTCAAAACCCGTGTTTCTCAAAATCTATCATACGTTTGTATTTAAAAATATATGAGTATTCTATCAGTCGTTTGGTCACCATAATACAAGCTATGCTTAGTTTGGCGCTAGATGGGGTTGTGTGCCAAAAAAATTCAACATAAATAACTCATTAGCTAATGAAGAAAGGTGAAGGAAAACATTGTGAGGAAACCAGCATGTCGTAGAACCTAAATAGTTCATGTACCGAGTGCACGAAAGGAGCCTCTGAGCAGGACTTTAATCCTTTCACCGCACTGGCTCAAAATAACTAGTGACACAATATGAACAAAGTCAAAGTCAAAGTCAAAAGATATTTTATTCAATACAATCACAAGATATATAGATAGATAGATAACTCTTTATTGTTATACCACACAGAAAAATACAAAACAATTGTTTTTCAATAAAAGGCAATACAATGGGCAATACAACACAAGGATCACTTTGAAACGTCTTACGTCATTAAGGTACCAATTCCTCATAATCCAAGCCCGAAAAGAACTGGCATGAAACTCGTCCTGGTCCTAGCGATTTTGCATGTTTCATATTACATAAAAAGTATATGAGTATATCAGTCATATGGTACCCATAACACAAGCTCTGCTTACTTTGGGGCCGGATGATGCTGTGTGAAATGGCGGGGATTATTTATTTATTTATCTTATATGTAGCTACCATTGTACTACCGTGTAGCTAAACATTATTTCTTGTAACAGTCTAATGTATTTGTGGTGTGCAATAAAGTATTATCGATTCTATTCTACTCTACCTTAGCTACGAGACACTAATACAATAAAGTTAATACATTTCTTATGTGTCAGTTAACTGTCTGAGGGCAGAGCAATATTAAAATAAGTTTAAATCTGTTACTATCTCTATTCTTTGACATTAGATTGAAAAGAACAGAGCAAGCGCCACTTTTATAACGAAATTTGTGATTGTAAAATAGAGGTATGATTTAGATTACAGTATATAGGTTTAATCAGGCAACAGATACAAGTAATATAATAATAATAATAATAACAATAAATATTTATTCAAAATTCCAATAGTACAACAATATAACAAAACAAAATCTTAATTAGACAAAAGGTAAATGCTTAACACGAGCCTGAACTAGGTAGTCCTGTGTTTCAGGCGATAAGAGCTAAAATATGATCTAAAATAATCACTTACTTATTTATTATAAAATTGAAAACAATTAAATGCATAGTTATATAATATAAACAAGGTAGACATTATGTTATAGTGAAAAATCAGAAAAAATAACCAACTCTAAAAACGAAATTAATTACAATTAAAATTATTTACACACAATTAACAACTTCTCTGTATCATCGTAAGACATACTCTGAAGGGAATGTTTAAGGATTGTCTTACAATTACTGTAATTGAGAGCATAAATATTGACCAACGCATTCAGTCTATTATAGAGAAGCGGACCAAGGAACATATAAAATTTAGATGTAAAAGCATGTTTCGAGCCTGTTTGTTGAGGGCAAACTATATCCTTCCGTCTTTTGTTAGTAAGTGCAGTGTTTTTTATGGAAGGGCTGTGTACTGCTTTAGTACTATGCTCATTATTAATAGATGACGAACTATTTTACTATTATTTATTGCCCGTAGTTAATATTTGACGAAAATATTAATTAGGGACAGACCGCGGTAATTTTAAATGTCTGAACCAAAGCTAAACCAAAGTCAAAACGTTATTTTTGACTTTCGTACTGCGGTAATCACTATAACGAAAACGATTTGGCTCTAATTTGGATTATAAGTTGATCATACGTTGCGGGATCGCGTTACTTAAACCGACTTCAAAAAAGGAGGTTTTTTATGTTTATTACCTATGAACTTTCGACTGGATGTTGATTCAGTTCCGACAAAGGCATCCATGAGAAAACCATATAAGTCTTAAATTTGCATTAAGTATATCCGCGACAAAAGGACGAATAACTCAATATCACGCCAACTGATTTCGATGATTATTTTTTAGCCAACTGTAAAGAAGTTCAAATTCGACTGTATTTTTTTTTAATATTTAATGAAGTCGGTTGTCTTTTTAGTTTTTAAAACGTAATTATTGACAGTGCAACCAAACGTTTTTGATTTAGTGATCCTAGTAGTACGTGCACATTTGACATTTGACATTTGTTGACATTTGTTTTGACATTCAGATTAGCCATATCCAAACCTTTGCCAAAACCAAACAGTTCAATGGCAATTACGTTGAGAAATAGCGCGATACTAGTGTGATGGAATTAACCTTAATCAGGGGGATATAAAATCCAACAAAATATATAAAGATCATCTTTTTCTTCTTATCATGTCACTGGTTTATTTCTAACCAGTGTGGTGAAAGGATTAAAGTGCGCCTCAGAGGCTCCTTTCGTGCACTTAGATAAGCCTTAATATAACGCCTGGCACCGAGCCGGGATTGTTTCAAGTTTTACATCTCTATTGCTAGTTCTTTGATATAAAGATCATTGGAATATCTAATACAACGAATATAATAAGATTCCTCATGAGTTACATAAAGTCGTAAATACAAAGTGTAACTGTTACTCAACCTGAAAAGTTAAAGCAATTAGAACTCGTACGCGAGGCTAAATTATAGTTGTACGTATAATGTGTGAAAAGTTAGTTTTTAAACTTTAGGTATCGTAATTACAAACACTTGTTTCACTGCAATGTAACATGCTTAAACTGGTTAGTGCTCTAAAGAGGCCTAACTTTAACATGAGCCCGCATTTTAGTATAGAATTTATCTTATAATCATACACTAACGGAGTTTGTTATTTCTCTAGGCGTTATAATGTATCGTATGTATTTAAAAACACTGATCGAAATTCGACCATAATTAATTAATAATTATGACTGGCCTGTCAGCTCAGTTGGTAGTAGCTCTGCCTTCTACGCTGTAGGTTGAGGGTTCGATTCCCTCCCAGGATAAACATTTGTGTCAAGAACAGGTGTTTGTTCTGTGTCTGGGTATTATAAAGTATCATAAGTACGTATTTAAAAATATATTAGTATTCTATCAGCCATCTGGTCACCATAATACAAGCTATGCTTAGTTTGGGGCTAGATGGTGTTGTGTGCATTGTCTAGCAATATTTATTATAATTATTATTGTTATTTAATGCATTTTTTTTTTAAATATTATCATTCAGCACTTCTTCTCTATATAAACTATAAGTGTGCGAAATTTCTTACTCCTCCGTCCGCGTAATTTTCGTAAAATGGGGTACAATGTTTTTGCTTCACGTATTAATATATAGATTATATCAGTCATCTGGTTCCCATACAAGCTATGCTTAGTTTGGGACTAGATGGTGTTGTGTGCATTGTTCACCAATATTTGTTTATCTATATTTTCTGACAGTTCTGAATAAAATGCAATCAAAAAATATTTGCTTAGTTTCTGTGCTTTCTACTTTCTAGTGAGTCAGTGGCAGCTCTGATGACGGAAATAATAACAGTTGATCTGAGTTAAAAATTTTGTGTCCTTTAGGTACCTATGTATCTATAGAAAGTACTAATTTCCAAACTCAGATTTGTTAAGGCGGTTCCCTGAGCAAATGACCTTGACGCGTTTTGACCAGAGCTCAAATCGCTCAAATATCAAATATGTTTTATTTTATTTTTTATGAAGTGTGTCCCCTACCTATATGTAAACAGTAAGTTCTTCCTGAAACCTGAATATATTGTGCCTTTTTCACGTTACTCAAGAAAGCTTTCAAAAGCTTTTTAAATTAAAAATATGGCGGAGCTGTGACGGCTCGCTAACAGCCCTCGTACCAAGAGCTCTTGTGAACTGTTCTCTGAAGGAAACCTCGGGCCCATCATTCACATGGGTTGCGATTATGTAATTCTCATACTAACAGCTTTCAGTTTCTATAGATTAGTTGGTATTACGGATAGTGATGCTGTTTGTAACACAAACCATTATAATTAACAGAAACCGTACTACGTAATACCAAATTCATAGTCGGCAGAAACTCATATTGTCAAAGCTGGCTCCAGTAGCAATTAAATTAATAAATAAATAAATAATCCTAGGCATTTCACACAACATCATCTAGTCCCTAAGTAAGCAGAGCTTGTGTTATTAGAACCACATGACTGATATACTACTTATATATGACTCCATATTTTATATACTCTGAAGACTTCTTCGACGCAGAAAGCCAAGGCCCGGCTAAATGTTTGCATGATCTGCAAGTATTTGTCTCTGGTCTGGGTGTTTCTATGTATAATATGTATATATGTTTTTACAAAGAGTATAACAGTCATGTGATACCCATAACACAAACTCTGCTAACTTTTACGAGTAAATACAGTTGTGAGTGTATCGATGAATGATAGGTTCTATTTAAACACTTATATGAAGTACGCTACATTAGCGGTATAAAGGAAGATTGCTCTTCCACGACATTAGATAGAGTCTCATTGGAGAAATTGTACAAAGTAAAAGCTAGACAAATTTATTATGTAGGTACATACTTATCTAGTGAATTTAGTTCTGCTCCTCGGAATTTTTATTTCTCTTTGAGCAATTGAGCAAAAGTACTCGATTTGGCAAACATTTTTACGACGTTACTATTATAGTCAGACTTTTATCCGCTGTAATTCTAAAATATCTTGATTATATAAAAAATCATTTATATTCAATAATGTTTCAAGCTAGACATTAAGATGGATCAACTGTGCGTTTAATTTTATACATGAGAAATACATAAAAATACATACATATATAACTTTGAAACTATCATGGTTTTGAACATTATATCAGGAAGATAAAACTCACATAATAATATCATGGTATATATTTAGTTTTGAGTGAAAATACATTGTCAACTTAAAGACCGTTTGAAATGATCTATAGATAGCTCAACTGATCCAGATCACTGCCAGAGTGCAGTGTCCATAAGACACGTAAAATAAGAACGGATTCCGCTTCAAGCTTTAGTAGGCTTGAAACAGAGTCTAAATAACAGTAACATTATTAAATGACAATGAAATATTTGAATAGATTTTCTTAGGATTCTCCGCAGTTTTATTCAACACATGATAGAATGAGCTAAAACTCGCCAATCACACGTCAGTTTAGTAATTAATACCAACTCATGAAATGACTATCGCTTCTTAAGAAGTTAAGCTGGCAATACAGCCGCAGTTCGTAAAGACCTTCCAGTACAAAGTATTGCCTTGATTGAGGTCGTATCACGTCGTTTATACTTGGCGCCATGCCGACAGCTAAATCTGTGTGGACTAGAAATCCCCAACATCAAGCTCTGTGACTTAAACTAGCCGGATATTCAAAAGCTAAAATCGACTTTAATTTTTGGGTCCTGAGGGCTTAAAATCCGGTATCTGCCGCAGTGCTGCTAACAAATACGTAGGTAACATCGATTCGGGTTTTGTAGCATCGAGTGCAAACGAAGTGAAGCGTGTCGTGGTTGACGCGATCATAATTTGACATGAGTGAGGCTTTAATGGATGGTTCAATTGAATCATGGTTCCTAAACGGTAATACAATCTTTTCTATAGCTTTTTAGCTAAAAAAAATAGAGCACTTTTGGTCTAGTGCTAAGGGCACTTTTTCAAGCTCATCTATTGAACTGCTGTAACTGCTGTTCTGCTGTAGTGCAATGTGTTGACGGCACGGAAGAAGTCAGGACGGTAATTTGTGTTAGGCCTCTTAAACACATCTTTACTCTGCATAGCTTGTCGGATAATAAGCAAAATACCGTTTAATCTAAGGCTGAGTAATACAATAAGCCTCAAATCGGATATTTTACTGTAGAAATAACAAATACAGAACTCCGGGCGAGAGTTACTATCTCCCGTTTGTTTTCATTTAGGATGTTAGCACAATTCCACTCCGGAACATGGATAGCTACTCACGGGATTTGCCACAACCGGAGGTATAATCAGCAAAACGATGAACGAAATATCGGGAATAAAACTGAACAATACTTACTGTGACATTTGACATAGACATCTGTGACAATTTCGTAATTACAACTTTAACCACAACAGATGCGTTAATTTGACCACGCTGAATCTTTCGAAGTCAGTAAACATAAGAATGATAAGTGGACCACTAATAAAATATATTTTAGGGTTGACAACACATGGGGGTTAATTCTACCAATTTCTGTTTGCTCGATTGGAATCGAACCGCAGCTGAACACGTCAAAAGCGATAGCTTTTGGCGTGTTCGTATTCTACTAATGAACAACGACACAGCTTAAACTAAGTTTACGAAGTCGTCAACGATCGATCGAATGTTTTGATCATACAAATGTATGATCAAACAAAAGAAAACATTCGAATAACAGAATAGGTTAATGGGTAATTATCGAACCGCAATTGGAGCTGGAACGTACGATAAAAAAAATCTATATAGTTATAGAACATGCTCACAAAATTTCACGAGAATCGGTTAAGACGACCTGTAGAGGAGAACATCCGGACAGACAGACATACGAAAGAATTTTCGCCTAAGCTGAAACGGAGACACTCGCTTCGCTCGGCCAATAAATATTAGTAGATAATGCACAAAACAGCATCTAGCTAAGCATAACTTGTATTATGGTGACCAGATGACTGAATACTTATATACATTTTGAAAAAACACGGGGTTCACGTATTATTTATTACTCACAGTTCCGTTAGCAACGAACGAGCGGGTCGCGGTTTAAACGCACCCTGATGAAGATTCTTTAGATGAATTAAAACAGTGTCGGTGCCTCCATCGACAAAATAATACTTGAGTAAACCCCGTGTTTTTCAAAATGTATAGTACAGCTCACGAAAGTTTTAAAAGTGAATACTTATATATTTTTTAATATATTCAATTCAATTCAATATAGCTTTATTCAATAAAATCACAAGGACCACTTTGAATCGTCTTCTTACATGCTAGTGAATCTAGGTGCCGGTTCCTCCTAACCCCAGTTCAAGAAGAATCCGGCAAGAAACTTGTCTGGTCTTAACACTTTTTTGTATGATCCTTGACAATTTTGTTACGGATGCCGAGTCTAGAGCCGATCCCAAGCTTTTTTGTCATCTAAATAATCATTTTATAATATGCTTTAATAGACAGTTTCTGTTAAATTATGATTTTAAATTTGCTAATCGACAAATTTAACACGTCGCTTGGGACCTTGTTATAGAAGCGTACACATTGCCCTATAAAAGACTCATTAACTTTAGCGAGCCTAACAGTGGGAACAGCGAATTTATATTTATTTCTACTGTTAATACTATGATTATCGCATTTTTTTTTAAATAAATGAACATTTTTGTGCAAATACATTAAATTTTCGTATATATACTGACAAGGCACTGTCATAATATTAATTTCTTTAAACTTATTTCTAAGTGATTCTCTGGGGCCCATGTTATAAATTGCACGAACAGCCCTCTTCTGCAACACAAATATGGTGTTAATATCAGCAGCATTCCCCCACAATAGAATGCCATAAGACATAATGCTATGAAAGTAGCTGAAGTAAACGAGTCTAGCAGTATCTACGTCGGTAAAATGACGGATCTTTTAAACAGCGTATGCCGCAGAGCTGAGTCTCTTCGACAATTTATCTATGTGCATATCATTATCATTGCAGCTTTTTATTTAAAGTAATGCCTATCTTTTATATACTAATTGTATTTAAAAAACGCCCCAAAATGAACACCTCACAACAAACAGCTATGTTCATCACACAAATGTTTATCCTGGAAGGGAATCGAACCCCGTATAGCGTGGAAGGCAGAGCTACTACCAACTGAGCTTACTGGCCATAATAATATAGGTATCTGAACTAGGTAAAATAGAGCATTTATTTCAGGAAATCTTCTTTAAAACTAGTTTTGAAAGCGCGGTTCTCCCGACACTAGCAGTTGTAAAAGAACTTTCTGGAATGTCTAGACCGCTTGATCCGATTAGCTCTGTTTGCGAGTTTCAGGCAGTCCCTGAACAATACTTTCTAAGAGGATTAATAACCGTCCCACACCGCGGCTAAACTCTTGATTAACGTGACGTTTTGCACTAAGGGCTTGGTCCAACTGTCGGCGACAACGACCCTAATGAGGATCAGTAATGTTAAAGCAACCTTAACAGAACTAGTATCCACGTTACTCTTTATGACATACTAGTTGCTGCCCGCGGCTTCGCACGAATGGTACCTATATAAAAAGTAGCCTATGTCCTTCTCCAAGGTCCCATCTATCTCTATACCAAAATTCATCAAAATCTGTTCAGCTGTTTAGGCGTGAAAACGTGACAAACAGTCAAACGGACAGAGTTACTTTCAAATTTATAATATTAGTAAGGATGTACGCGGGTGCGTGTGACGTCACTGGGACGGTCCGAGCAGCCAGCCCTCTTACTTCCCGATTCGATAACTGGCGGCGAACGTCCCTGTGACGTCATAGCTACCGCGCGACCACTCGGTGAACTTCGCAACTTCGACGAAATTACTAAATTTCGTCATAACTTCGTTAAATTTTGTCGTAGGACAAACATTTTTGCACTGTATGTTAAGGATTTCTTAGCTCTATAAATCTGCATTCTCATCTATAAACGTTAAGGATCGTTATTCTGTAGTTTCGCTGGACTAACTAAAAATTCATAAAATACGAACGATCTTCTTTTGTTTGTACGTAAGTCCAAATTAGAGCAGCAATAATTATTAATTCTGTGAAATAATCCAAGTAGACATTTTAAAACTGAGGGAGCTTTAGTTTTATAATAAAACCCGTACGTTCCTTGGCAAGACAGATAGGATAAATGACAGATTAGCACAGGATCGCGGCCGATGGTACACAGTAGTGAATGAAGTCAGGATACGGATAATAATATCCAAATATTTTGAAAACGTATTTTGGGCTCAAGTAACTTATAGACAAAACAAACAAACTAGTTTTTGATGATATGACACTTTTTGTTCTATACCGTCTAAAATTAGCAAATACACGTCAATTGAGTAAATTTAAGAGGTTTTATTTAAAAATGTTATACTAATTCAATCGTTGGTGCAAACATAATAAGATCGTACGTATTTTACTATATATTAGTTATTCTAGCGGATCAACAGAATCAAGACCAATGTCTCTATGAACGAGCATTCACTATCACTGTGTGAAATCGTGAAACCGGCAAAGATTGCATTCACACGATTGTATTTACCGAAACGAAGTTCCTTACCGCACGGTACGGGCGAAAAAAAGTTTAAAACTTAAACTTTTTTTCGCCCGTACCGTGCGGTCCGTCACGAATTTCCGTCACGACCCTTTCTTTAGCGTAGCCGGTTATCCTATGGATCCAATGAATAGCCGTCGTGTGTAGTGTAGTGTAGACGGTTATCCTATGGATAATACGTAGGATCTTATTATGTTTGCACCAACGATTGAATTAGTGAACTCTTCATCCCCGGACAAATTATCCACTGACAAAATATCTCCAGGCAAAATATAATATAATTTTGTATTATTAAATATAATATATTTTGTCGGAGATATTTCGTATTTATATTATGTATTATATATTATTGTAATTAATATATAAATAAACATTTTATTGTAACATAAGTCAATTCATCTAATTCATTCGTTATTTCTGCGTTTAATTGCTCTGACGCATTCATTCATTTGTATTTGTTAATCAATAATATAATACGTTTATCAATAATAATATACTACGATAGGTACTTCGTTCCAACCGAGCGTTCCACGATACTCACGCATTTTTTGATTTAATCTTTTCTATCCACTGCATCCACCCTTGCCCTTGTCTACGTGTCCTTTTTAATAATTTGTTTAGAGCAATGTTGGGGTTACCTAGATTCTGTAGTGCTTTGGGCATGTTTGCCGATGCTCATGAGCAGGACTTTCATGCAATCATGAGAAAAAAAATTGGTTCTATTAAAAACAGAATACTATGTAGTCCCAATAGTATTCTTGGGGCTCTTGCAGGCAGGTGGGACAGTGTCCTGCAAAGTTTTTGGGTGTCAGCCCTGATTAACCCTTTTGCTCGGCAAATCTATTATATTAATTTAGGTTAGTAGGAATAGTTTTAAACATTTAATTTAATTTATATTACTTTGTTATTGATTAATGATTTTATTTTATTTTTTACTTTTATGGATGAAATGGATCTTAGTTATCTTAATAAATAAATATTATTATTATTATTATTAGCCTGGAGGCCTACTCTTGAAATCGATAAACGATATATCGGGTTAATAATCGTGCAAGCCCCTACTCTTAGCTACATCGTTTTGGCGATGGAACGACTGACATTACTTTTGAAAATCGATGTCGTAATCCTCACCAACAGATGCGATTATTTGAATTTGATAACGAAACAACTGTGACATTTGACCGAGTTTAACGTACATTTCAACGACTTTATCGTTTCGATATATCGAGTAGACTGACGCCCTTGTTTTTTTGGGTCAACCAATTTTTTTTTCCTCTGGCTATATTTAATTAGGTTTAAAATAGTTAAACGTTACTCGCTATTCGCCATCAGTAGCTCCAGTAACTGCTAACTTGCAAACATTACAACTAAATCCGAGCTAGATCGCCGTGCAGTTAAGAAAAACAAGTTTAAGATCCTAACTCACCACGGCTAGTTCGGGTAAAGTTAGTTCGGCTAACTCTGCTTTGCTCGGTCGCTTCCTGTATTTCTAGTTATTTTTTAGTCATCCTACTTAAGATCTATGATTTAGCTATGGCAGACAACGCCCTGAATCCTGGCACCAATGGGCCAAGGCTCTGCTGAGATGCCTTGCAAATCATACAAACTTATGTTTGTATACATTACAATGTAGACAATGTATTACAATGTATACAATGTATTACAATGTATACAATGTATTACAATGTATACAATGTATTACAATGTATACAATGTATTACAATGTATTCGATTTCCGCGGCGGTACATTAAAACCGTAATCGAATTCAAACCTTATGCGTTTCTGCCGGGCCTACTGCGCCACAGAGGACGACAATATGCTTTCTTTATATATAATTACGTTTTAAAAACTAATAAATAATAGTTAAAAAAAACTAAAAAACACGCTTTATATAGAAAACCTAACTAAAAAAATTGAAAATAGTTTTAATAAATGTAGGTAAGAAAAAAATGTTTTATTTAAAAAAAAGCGTGGGGTGCATGGTGTCAATAGTTATAAATATTTCATTGACAGATATGAGAAGAAGGATTATCATTTCGATAATATCTTAAAAAGTACCCCACGCTTTTTTTTTAATAAAACATTATTTTCTTACCTACATTTATTAAAATTATTTTCAATTGTTTTAGTTTGGTTTTCTATATAAAGCGTGTTTTTTAGTTTTTTTAAACTATTATTTATTTTCTACTTTTTAGGTTTAGGATAATCGGTTTTTTTATATTTTTTTTTTTTTTTTTCGTTTTATTGCATTGTCATCAGTCTTTGACAGGTGTGCAAAATTTGAATGAAATCTGGTCGTTCAAAGTGGGTCAAAATCGCGTCCTAAGGAGTCGGTTACATACAAACATACTAACATACAAACATACAAACATACATACAAGTGAAACTAATATAAAGCGTATAAAAAGACAACCGACTTCATGTATATAAAAAATATCATCGATGTATACAATTTTATTATTTCGAATTTGATAAAATTTTAATGGGATCACCTGGGAAATATACCCTTTGAAACAAAAAAATAAAATTTTCCAAATCGGTTCAGGCATCTTTGAGTAATCGGTAAACATATATAAAAAAAAAAGATTCCGTCGAATTGAGAACCTCCTCCTCAAACATAAAGAAATCTTAATAACTTAGTCCTAGAGTTCAATTTTACATTACCTACTTATGGCTTCCAAATCAGTGTCCATGTTTTTGATGCTTCTTCTTATTGCGTCGCTAGATATTACGAACCAGTGTGCCGAAAAGATTAAAGTTCGTCTCAGAGCCTCCTTGGCACATGTCTTAGAACATTTATGGTTCTACGACATGCCGATGTCGTGGTGTCCTCGCAATGTTTTCCATCACCATTTGAGAGTACCTACTGGTATAGCACACATACATTTTTCGAACAGATTTCGAATGCTTTCAATTGATGTTACTCTTACGCGGCTCAATGTTTGTATTTATGCTATTGAAAATCCTGGGGGTAGCTAAATCGACACCATCAAAACGATACCGTCTTTATTGGTTAGTTCTATCAAAAAGTGCAAACAATGTTCTTGAATATGACAATACAAATTCGCAATTAGGTTTAGAATGATGGTTTTTTTTTGACGTGAGAACGTCTCTTATAAATAGATGAACGCCGGCTGCACGCACGAAAAAGCACGACTCATTGTCACGTTCCGCCTGACCCGAACGAGCGATAGAGAGGCACAATCGGTTCATCAATGATTTCTTATGGCGTTATCACGTAAAATTATCGTCCGTAAACCGGCTTTACAGACAACCATTTTTTAGCTGAGTGTCCCTAGACGAATAAATACAATACAAAAAAGTGCAACAGTACGAGTTGAACAACAAAAATATTATTTTTGCAATTCGTCAACTCTTACCACGTGGCACGAGTTTTTCGGTGCTACTTGACGAACTACTATGTGAAAGCAAAGGTCTCTACCACACAAGTTCTCCAATAAACTTGTGGTAAAGTAATATCTTACGAGTGTGTAACAAGTTGTACAAGACTAATACCTAATAATGAATCAAAGTTAGAGGATTTCGAGAAACTTGAACTTGTACTCGAAGCTGGAGGATTGTAGCCGTGATTAATTATGTCGATCTTGGATAAGACTGTCCAAATATTCGAGTAAGTTCCGGAGTCGATTCATTAGTTATTAAAAACTTGCTTTTTAGGGTTCCGTGGCCAAATGGCAAAAAACGGAACCCTTATTGATTCGCCATGTCTGTCTGTCTGTCTGTTTGTCCATCCGTATGTCACAGCCACTTGGCAAAAAACGGAACCCTTATTGATTCGCCATGTCTGTCTGTCTGTCTGTTTGTCCATCCGTATGTCACAGCCACTTGGCAAAAAACGGAACCCTTATTGATTCGCCATGTCTGTCTGTCTGTCTGTTTGTCCATCCGTATGTCACAGCCACTTGGCAAAAAACGGAACCCTTATTGATTCGCCATGTCTGTCTGTCTGTCTGTTTGTCCATCCGTATGTCACAGCCACTTTTTTCCGAAACTCTAAGAACTATACTGTTGAAACTTGCTAAGTAGATGTATTCTGTGAACCGCATTAAGATTTTCACACAAAAATAGGAAAAAAACAAGAAGTTTTGGGGGTTCCCCATACTTAGAACAGAAACTCAACATTTTTTTTCATCAAACCGTGTGGGTATCTATGGTCTATAGGTCTTCAAAATGGTATTGAAGTTTCTAATATTTTTTTTTTCTAAACTGAATAGTTAGCGCGAGAGACACTTCTATAGTGGTAAAATGTGTGCCCCCCCTGTAACTTCTTAAAAAAGAGAATGATAAAACTAAAATAATATATGATGTAAATACATTACCATGCAAACTTCCACCGAAAATTGGTTTGAACGAGATCTCGTAAGTAGTTTTTTTTTAATACGTCATAAATCCTAAACCGCAATTTACCTTTCACTCAATCAACTCAAATATAAAATGTTACTTGCTGCTACGGGACCCTTCATGGGCGAGTTCGTACTTGGCCGCTTTTTTTTTTAAATTTATTACCTATCTTATTTTTAACTGACTACAAAAAAGGAGGAGGTTCTCAATTCGTCGGAATCTTTTTTGTCTCGTTGGAGCAGTGCGTGTAGTTATGGGTAGGCCCCATTAATATAAACAAAATACATCTACTTTCCTTTACTAAAAAAATATATTCAATGAAGTCGGTTTTCTTTTTGTTTTTAAAACGTAATTATAAAGTAAATACATACTTGATTGTAAACATCTCAAAAACCTTGTTAGGTTTAATGATGTTAATATAATGATGCTAAAGTAGGTTTAATACTAAAGAAAATTTAAATTAATAATGGCAATCTGGGTAGAAACACAAAAAAAAGTGTGGGTCTCGGGTCGCCCGACTGTAGTGATAACTTTAAACTAATGTAACTAGCGCTGTGGGTTAGAGTGAGAGAGGAGGAGCCTACCGCTGCCGTATGCGTGAGAGAAAGGGAAGCCATGCAGACTGGAGCCATAACGCGTTACGTAACGAAGCGGTTTACCCTCCCATAACAAGTTATCACTTCAAAATATATTATATTAGGCCATAACACTGGGCTGCCTTTACATTACAAGCATACAATACAACACATTCCTATATCAGATGTCGTATACAGGTTGATTTTAGTTTTTATTAGTAAAGTACTTGGTTCTGTGGTTGACAGTTAAGCTAATAGTGTTTACCTATGCAGGTTCAAACCATGTTAAAAAAAATGGCCAAGTGCGAACCGCACACCGCACAGAGAAGGCTTCCGAAGTCAATAAAAGAAGACTGGTCAGGTCTCAATCCAACTTAACTCCTAGTATACAAATTAAATAAATAAATAATGCCGGACATTTAACACAACATCATCTGGGCCTAAAGTAAGCAGAGCTTGTGTTATGGGTACCACATGACTGATTTACTACTTATATACTTTTTTGTTGCAAATACATACCTATTATACATAAAAACACCCAGACCCAAGATAAATACTTGCAGGTCATGCAAACATTTGTCCCGCGGCGAGAATCGAACCCACAACCTAAATAAACAATATAACGTATAATGACATTTTATAAATCAAAAAGCCGAAACAAATCAGCCAGCACCCGTCAATGTTTAGTAAGTTCTCGATATTTTTATGAATAAATAAATAAATATTGGTGTACAATACACATAACACCATCTAGCCCCATAGAATACTTACATATTTTTCGATCGATAGAATACTTATATATTTTTAGACACAAACATTTTATAAAACCCAGACACTGAACGAAAATCTATTTCATCACATAAATGTTTATCCTGGGAGAGAATCGAACCCTCAACCTACAGCGCAGACAGCAGAGCTACTACCAACTCTGTGGCGCAGTGGGCCAAGGTCCGGCTGAGATGCAGAAGGTTGCGGGTTCGATTCCCGCCGCGAGACAAATGTTTGTATGATCTGCAGGTATTTGTCTCGGGTCTGGGTGTTCCTATGTATAATATGAATGTATTTAAAAAAAAAGTATGTAAGTAGTATATCAGTCATGTGGTACCCATAACACAAGCTCTGCTTACTTTGGGGCCAGATGATGCTGTGTTAAAATGTCCGGCATTATTATTATTACAGGCAAGTCATAAATTCTTGGTGGTATGAAGTTCTTCAATCCCCAGATTGTGTTGTGACAAGTAGCAATAACAACTAGTGATCGCCCATTATTAAAATTCGACCATAATTAATTAATAATTCATGTATTTTTTATGCATAATTTTAAAAAAATATTAGCATTCTGCACTCTTTCTCTATATAAACTATGTGTGCGAAATTTCATACTCCTCCGTCCGCGCGCCTTTTTGTAAAAAGGTGTACAACGTTTTAGCTTCTCGTATTAATATATAGATAATGGTGGTAATTCGGTTGGTTCATTTCTGAATTTAGGAATGTCTAAAATATATTTAGTTAGTCATAGCATTTATAAAACCTATTCTGTTGGTACCATCTAACTAAATTAGGAACGCTTAATTAAATTAGATTATATTAAATTAGGATAAGTTGGTTCAAAACCTTAAAACAGTTCAAAACCCAGTTTTAGCTAAAATTAGTTAGGTTGGTGCCAACAGAATTGAGGACAATGCCGGACATTTCACACATTATCTGGCCCCAAACTAAGCAGAGCTTGTGTCATGGGCACACCACACACACCACATGACTGATATACTATCTACTTATATACTTTTTTTGTGTAAATACATACATATTATACATAGAAACAATAGGAGAGAATTATGCAATCACTACTGTCAATACACTTTTGTACGCTATTATCTATACTACGAAAATCCATTCACACGCTTACGCTTTTTTATGTTTGTTAAATCATAACTCCGTCATTTATATAAAGGATATAAAGTTGTATAGAAAGGATATACTTTCCGATTGGTCGCAAATTTCATCAAAATCGGTTCAGTAGTTTGGTTTTGAAATCAAAATAGCTGGTAAAAATATAATATGTCATCAATGTAAAAGAAATTTCGTATCTTGCTTTCCTGTGACTTTCCAGTGGTTTTTACGAATTTGGACAAAATGATAAAGTATCTACCAAAAAGCGTAAAGTAAAAACTTTTAAACCGACTTCAAAAAAAGGAACTTTTGTTTTTTTATATTCAATAAAGTCTTTTTTCTTTTTATTAGTTTTTTAAACGTAAATATTTCCTATTGGGACTTCACTACCGCTTTTAAATAATCCCTCAGCGGTTCATCAAGTTGTTCATATATAATAAAATCTTGAGGAATATTATTGACGGGCTCGATCTACACAACGAGTTGCTTCGCCTGTATGTGTTGGACAATTATATTCGTGGTAAAGCCACAGGCTCCTCGCTCTACCACCTTGCCACACTGTAGGGCACCATCAGTCGCCGCTGCCTCGCGCTCTCGACGCCCTCAACGGTTTACTTAAGGCTTTCCCAGACGTTGACATATTTGCAGACGAATAGAAGGAGCGAATGTCAGTTTGTCTGCTCTTTGTGAGAGGGGTGGATGACCGATTATTATTATTATTAGTTTTTTCACTATTGTATAAAATAATGTCAACAATTTTATCTTGCATAATTTTTATGTGACATTTTTTATTTAATTTGTATAATTTCAATTTAATGTAGTTTTATACGTTTAATTGTTTGCATATAAATAATTAATTACTGTCATTGGTGTTTTCGCCGTTCTAATTGATACTTATATAAATAAATAAATATATCGCTAGAGAACACAAAGAAAAGTCCTCTGTCGTTATACGTCGTGTCGTCCTACGTAAATGTCGAACATAACCAGTCATTATTCGAAACATAATAACTTCAGTAACTGATCCAATTCGCCCCAGGCTCGCAACACAACGAATATTCCCTGTCTGTTGGAGGGAAACAGAAAAGCCTTGTTTCAAAGCCAGGTTTTGAATCAATAGAAATGCGACATAGTCAAACTCGAAATCACCTATCGGTGCTCTCTGAAAAACAGGATGCAAATACAAGCTCTAAAATTTGGGCGATGTTTTACAATGTTGTATTTTACGCTAGCTGTTGTCCGCGGCTTTATACGCGCGGTACCTACATAAAAAGTAGCCTAGCTCCTTTCCCAATATACAATCTATCAACTTATCAAACTTCATTACGCATACTTCAGCTGTTTAGTCATGAAAACGTAATAAACAAGCCTGCTTTTTCTGCTAGAGCGTGCGCTTACGTTTGAATGTAAAAAAAATCGCGCCATTTCCTAAACGAGTGTAAATATTAATTGCCCATCTGAAGGAAGGCATGTACATTATCATCTGATTGAAATATGTTCCATTTAAAAATGCTACACTAATTCAGACTTTGCTTCAAACAAAAAAAGATCGTTTGTATTTTACGAATTGTTAGTTAGTCCAGCAAACAGGAGCAGGGCTTCAATTCTGCAAATTTACTACGGTAATCGTTCTATCCCAATCCATCTAAATTTCGGCTCCAATTACGGTTCGATAACTAGGTACCTATTCTGTTACATCTATGACCAAACAAAAGAAAACATTCGATTAATCGTTGTCGACTTCGTAAATGTAAGTCTTTGTTCATTAGCAGAATAAAAACACTTAAACGCTGTCAGTCGGCTACGGTTCTATTCCAATCTAGCTCCAATAAAGCTTCCAAAGCTTCCAAAGCTTCCAATAAAGCTTACGGAAATCTATATATTAATACGTGACGCAAAATCTTTGTACCCCTTTTTACAAAAATTGCGCAGACGGAGGAGTATGCAATTTCGCACACTTATAGTTAGTTCATTTAGAGAAGAAGTGCAGAATGCTAATATGTATTTTTAATTATGCATAAAAAATACATTAATTATGATCGAATTTCGACCAACGGGCACCACTAGTTAAGATAATAACCCCCAGGGCCGTTGCCATTCACGCAAAAAATGCAAGTAAGCTAATATAGAACGCAGTTTAGGTGCGATAATCCAGTGTCCTGTATATTGATCAAAAGTCACAGTTCCAAAAACTATAGTCCCAAAAAAAGATGTGACCCGTATAAAAAATCACTCTATTGCTAAATTTTATGGTCCATACAAGTAAATTCAATTCAACTTTACTGCGAACCCAAAAAATCACAAACAGGACCATATTCCGAGCAGAATTGGGGACAGATTCATATGGCCATAAAACACATTGAATGACAGATACTGCACCACGCAATTTCCTATCAACCCATAAACCCAGTCACGCTTGAAATGTTCTGAATATGACATTTGCATATAACGGTCCACTGGCACCATAAACTAACAGATCAAGTTTTCCCATAAGATTTGAGGTTTAATTACTTCTAGGCACATCATATTTAGTACCTGGATGACCGAGCTTTACTCGGTATAAAACACGGATAAAACGGCGTTTTCTAAAAGAGAAAACCTAGATCGAATTATAGCCACCGAAACCCCCTGCATACTAAATTTCATGCAAATCATTGGAACCGTTTCCGAGAATCAGATTATATATATGTATATACATATGACGTATATTATATATAATCATTTGACAACCTCGGTAGCGCAGTGAGCCGAGGACCGGCGAGACGCTAAAGGTTGCGGGTGCGATTCCCGCCGCGAGACATATGTTTGTATGATCTACAAGTAATTGTATCGGGTCTGGGTGTATGTATAATATGTATGTATTTGCAAAAAAAACATGTGTGCAATTCACACGTGGTAGAAGTGAAACCTTCAAAAATTTTAGAACCACGAATATAAGAAACACTGTATAATGCTTCCTATCTTATTTTCTCCCACGTTAAATCTTATGAATTTATGTGTCTGTCTATTTACTGTCGCTTTTTCGTTTCATCGATTTTCAAACCACAACGATGCTAAAGTAGTTTTCACATCAAAATATATAAGTAGTATGTCAGTCATGTGGGATACATAACACAAGCTCTGCTAACTTTGGAGCCAGATGATGCTGTGTGAAATGTCCGGAATTATCTATTTTATTTATTTATTATGACTGATATACTACTTATTTACTTTTTTTAAATACATATTATACATAAAAAGCCAAGGCTCGAGACAAATACTTGCAGATCATACAAACATTTGTCCCGCGACGGAAATGGAAACCTTTTGCGTCTCAGCCAGACTTTAGCCCATTGCGCCACATAGGCCGTCTGATTAAAAATTAGGTCTTTTGTTTTCTTTTAAATAATTTAGTTTATGCTCTTCCAAGTTTGTGCTCATCCCGTGGTCTACCGATTGCGGTAGATGTTATATACTATGAATCATCCGTTTAGGTATAAAATTGTAGTGCAAGTGGATGCTATAAACTATTTGAATCTGTACAATATTCGGCCTTCTATTTACTCCTCTCTAACCCTTGATAAATTAGTACCAACATTCTCGTTAGCATTACTAATTTAACATTGTGCGGTTCAGTAATTAATGACCGACGTAGGCTTAGAGGCCGGCAGTAGATAGCTGGTACAATCTGAATGAAAACCATGGTCTAAATACAGCAGCGATAGCCTTGTAACATCTAGCCCCAAACAAAGCATAGCTTGTATTATGGTGACCAGATGACTGATAGAATACTTAGATATTTTAGAATACATACCTAGCCACTTGAGCGTCCGGGTAGAAAAATCGACCGAAAACTTTGTTGCGTAGACAGTCCGGGTATTCTTTTCGACCCATCGGACCTCTATGACTTTTGTGTGAAGTTCTGTTGGCTGGCGTCTGATAGTTGCTGTATAACGTCACTAGATGACTCTTTTATAAAATTGGCGTATGTTAGAATCCAAGAAAACCTTACCTGGCAACAAAAATATTAAAAATAAAATTTAAAAACAAAAAAGTTTTGCGTGAGTTTGCGTTTTGTGAAGTGAGTGCGTGCGGGTGTTGTTTAGATTGTTTTATTAGTCTTATTTATATTAAAGTAATCCTCAAGATTATAGTTATTGAAATATTTACAAATATTCTAGGCCCATCTAGACTGACTGATGGTAAAAAAATCGACATTAAACAAAATGCCGAGTTTATTGAAATTTAACCAACATTGTCCAACACAACCAAGTACTTAGATTCATAGTTGAAATTATTTTTTCACGTAGTTTTAATTTGTATAGTTTTACCTATTCATATGTATGTTTTATTTAAATCTAGCTATAGTAGTTATCTAGTTATCACGCTCGAAGTTGAAAATGAACTAAGCGCTCGGCACCGCAGAATTACGATCGCGCGGGCGGACGTTCTAGAGGGAAACAGCTGCCGCGCTCGGACGTTCAAGTGGTTATGATACTTTAAATACCCTGACACAGAAGAAACACCTATGTTTATCACACAAATGTTTATTCTGGGAAGGAATCGAACCCTTATATTCAGAATCGGCTATCTTTACAAAATTACGAATTTCTAAACTACTCGCCATTTGACTGGCCTCTTCTCTCAGTTGGTATTAATTAGCTCTGGCTTCTGAGCTGTACGTTGAGGATTTGATTGCTCAGATGAAAATATACGTGACTAGCTGTACGCGCGCAGCCTTGCCCGCGTTGAATTTTTTTCCCGGGACAAACCAATTTTCCCGGGATAAAAAGTAGCCTATGTTACCCGGGGAATGTGTAAAATAACGGTAAAATAATTTTTCAAATCGGTCCAGTAGTTTTTGAGTTTATTCGTTACATACAAAAATACAAATCTTTCCTCTTTATAATATTTGTATAAATGAACATAGATGTTTATTTGATGTCTGGGTGTTATAAAAGTATGTATCATAAGTATGTATTTAAAAATATTTATGTATTCTATCAGTCATCTAGTCACCGTAATACAAGGTATACTTCGTTTGGGGCTAGATGGTGTTTTGCTGTGTGCATTGTCCACCAATAGCATTTTTTTCATATTTACTCACCTTTTAAACCTTCCCTGGACTAGGACAAACATTTCAACACTAACCAATCAATCAGCTAAAGCAGTCCAGCCGTTCTCGAGTTTTAGCCAGACTGACGAACAGCAATTGACTTTTATTATATAGAAGACTAGCTGACCCGGCAAAGTTCGTACCGCCTCAGAATCAATAAATAAAAAAGCAAACATTTTTTTCATATTTACTCACTTTTTAAACCTTCCCTGGACTTCCTCAAATAATTCAAGACCAAAATTAGCCAAATTAGACCAGCCGTTCTTGAGTTTTAGCCATACTAACGAACAGCAATTGATTTTAATTATATAGATTAATGACCCTGAGGTATAGTTATTCACTACACACAAATTCAGAAAGGTTCTATGTTGTAGTTAGTTTGTCCAACTAAGAACAGTTAATTAGAGAACCCTTGTGGTCTAGTGGCAGTGACCCTGCAGTTTTTTCTGGTCGTTAAATGAATGTGCGCTTTACAAGTACTCTCAAACGGTAAAGGAATACATCGCGAGAAAACAGGCATGTCGTTGAACCTAAAATGTTCGAAGACATGTGCCGAGTGCCTGAAAGCCTCTGCGGCGCACTTTAATCCTTTCACCACACTGGTTTTAAACAACTAGTGACACGATAAAAAGTAACCCAGCTTTTCTCTGTATTGGCTGTAACCCAGGTGTCCAATATAACGGAGCTACTATATCCAGTAGGACAATAATTGGAACGAATTGAGCTCATTAGTTTGTACCCCAGCTAAGCGATGCAGCCAATTGAGCGGCTAGGGAATCAACCCACGTCATTTCCTAAGCGCGTAAATATTTCCTGGAAATAGTTCATTATATTTTCATACATATCATTTAATTTTCGCAGCTCGCTGCATACTTTATGGCCTAGCACGCACTAGCAAATTAATCCGCGTTCTTCTAAGGTATCTTATTTTCAACGCGGTTTTTTCCCCCAGTGCGTGTACATCTGATTCAATGATCCACAATAGCACGAAATTATTCGCCGCGGATTTTTATTTTATTTATTAAACAAAATCCACAGACCTCAAAAAAGAACAGTGAATTTAAACTAAATAATGGATTTACATTTCAAAGATTAGTTGATCTATCTATAGATCGTTATAAACGGTCCTTAGATAGCTCAACTGTTACGTGTATTTTATATTATTGTATATTATTCTGTACATTTTTAAATTGTTTATAAACAGACAGTTAATTTAACCTTACGGACGGACATACCAAATAGAGTACGTAAGTAAGTAAGGATTAACCTGCAATAAGCTCAATGCCTTATGTGGTGATGTTTGGAAATCCCTAGAGCACCTTTATACCTACTAGAGAGCCTAAACACTGAAACGTCGTTACGTACGCTTATCAGATAGCTTAGACAAGATCCAGTTCTTCTTGGCGCCTGCGGAAGTATCAAATTGCGATATCTTAGTATCAGTGCGAATCAGTGACTCGAGCGGCAACTCACGGACCGCGAATCAAACTCACCCTGATGAAGATTCTCTAGATGAATCGAAACAGTGTCGGTGCCTCCATCGACAAATTAATACATGAGTAAAACCCGTGTTTATCAAAATGTTTGGTATTAAATTGTATGGATACGACACTAACATGTCATAAATCACGTGACTGGTTGCTGTCATTTCCATACATTTTGTTATTTCCGCAAACTCGTTAGCGTTAACGAAAACTAAGCGTAAGGTATTTGTCTAGACCCCAAATCGGTGCGTTAATAGTAAGTCAGTAAGTCAAACAGTCATTCACTTAAAACGATTGATCGGGATCAGTTGAGTTATCTTTAGATCGGTTTTAAACGATCCATAGATAGCTCAAATGTTTCACGTGTATTTTAATTTATTGTATATGATTCTGTACATTTATGTAAATGAATGTGTTAATGTTTGTATGATCTGCAAAACATAACTATACAAGTAGTATATCTGTCATGTGGTACTCATAACACAAGCTCTGTTTACTTTACTATTTGTTTTATTATTTAATATATTAAGAATTAATTGATAAAACAAATACATATGTATAAAACACGGATAAAACGACGTTTACTAAAAATGAAACCTAGCTAGATCGATTTATCGCCCCCGAAAACCCCTGCATACTAAATTTCATGAAACCGCTGAAAACCGCTGGAGCCGTTTCCGGGATTCAGATTATTTATTTAAATACATATATAATCTTTGACTGGCCTGTCAGCTCAAATGATAATAGCTCTGCCTTCTGCACTGTAGGTTGAGGGTTCGAATCTCTCCCAAGATAAACATTTGTGTGAAGAACATAGGTGTTTGTTCTGTATCTGGGTGTTATAAAGTATCATAAACATGTTTTTAAAGAAAAAGAAAGAAAGAAAGAAAAAATTATTTATACATACAAGAATTGCTCGTTTGGAAGTAGAATAGTCAGTCGGTTAGTTTAACAGCCAGTTATTTAAGACGTAGTATTTAGATAGATCTCGTGATTGTTATCTTAAGCGCCAATAATAAAAGGAATGGCGTAAAAGGAAAATGGTAATCTTTAAGTCAGAAAGGATCTCTTTACTTATTCTTTCTGTTTACGCATCGGTAATTCTTATAATTCCGATTAACCAAGAGCCAACATGGGTTAGATACCTACTGGATACCAGTTAAGACTAGAAAAATTGTTTCACTTAAGGGTTTCATTCTCCTAAAGTCCACAAGGAACTCTGATAGTTTCTTTATATCCGTCTGTCTCTTTGTCTCATTGTCTGCCCCTATCAGACTTTGGGTTTTAGGGAAAAAATCAATCCCATTTTACATGAAGGGAAGTTCGAGCGCCATTAGCGCTCGCCAAATTCCGTGTAACGCTGACGGGTTGTCAGACAACCTAATAGCATTAGTCCAGTCCGAAAAAATGTTATCTAACTCAATTAAGCGTTCCTAATTTAGTTTGATGGTACCAACCAAAGAGGTTTTACAAATGCTATGATTAACTAAATATATTTGAGACAATTCCTAATTTTAGAAATGAACCAACCGAATTGCCACCACTGACAATAGGTGGACCTTAAAAACCACCAGATGACCAAGCAGATGTTGGACTGATGACATTATCCAAGTCACAGGGAAGACCTGGATGATCCTGGAAGAGCAAGGGTGAATGGAAAAATTTGAAGGAGAAGTTGGCAATCAACCTAATAACTCAAACAATTGTAATATTTATGTTAGAAATAAGGATATATACGGCTTTATATTTTACTTATATATCACACATACTACAAAGGCAGTCATAGTAAGAGCAATATAGTAGTAAGTAGTAGTAGTAATAGAGTAGTAGTCATAGTAAATCGATCGGTTTATGATATGATAACCTCTGCGGCGCAGTGGGCGAAGGCCCGCCTGAGTCGCAGAAGCGAGTTTTATTCCTGCCGCGTGACAAGTGTTTGTATGATGTGCAATTATGTTCGGATCTGGGTGTTCTTATGGTTCTAGATATTTATTTCTCAAATAACAAGCTTCAATTTTAGAAAATATTAGATTACAATGTGTGTACATAAAGTACTGTTTTGGTTTTTCTATGTTCTTATAAGTAAAAAAGTATATTAGCCATGTGGTTCCCAGAACATAAACTAATATGGGGCTAGATGATGCTGTGTGAAATGTCTAGCATTATTTATTTATCGTTATAATCTCTTAATCAGGATATCATTCAGCTTTTCATAGAAATCGAACGAGGCAGCGGCGCACCGGACTCAAGAAAAGGCCAAGAATAATCTACACCCGGCCTTTGGGGAAAACAAAGATACCGGATAAATAATATCTATTTCTTGGAGAATTACACCGAATGGTTTCGATGTGATAAAGAAACAAAAGACCGGAGTTTTTACACAGCGACGGCCGCATACAGTACCATTGTTTTAGTTGCTATGCTATGACGTCACCGTCCTTGTTCGGTACAGTCTGAAAACCAGTGCTACTTTTCACGTGATGACGTTTCTTTTGCAAATGATAATAATAATAATAATACCGGACATTTCACACATCATCTGGCCTCAAAGTAAGCAGAGCTTGTGCTATGTCTACGACATGACAGTAAATACATACATATTATACATAGAAACACCTAGATCCGAGACAAATACTTGCAGATCATACAAGCATTTGTCTCGCGGCTGGAATTGAAACCCCAACCTTCTGCGACTCAGCCGAACCTTGGCCCACTGCGCCACAGAGGTCGTCAAATGATTCCAATCCATATCAACCCATACTTCCTAATCCATCCTCACTAATCCAAACATTTGCGTGCTGAATATAAGTGTTTGTTTTGTGTTTGGGTATTTTTAAATACCCAATGTGATGGGACACCCAGAACAGAACAAACACCTACGTTCATCACCCAAATGATTGTACTACATAAAACAGAAGGCAGAACTACTACCAAATGTGCTGACAGGCCAGTCAAATACTCTAACAGATGGTACCTGGATGACAGAGCTTTGTTCGGTATAAAACACAGATAAAACCACGTTTTCTAAAAATGAAACCTAGCTAGATCGATTTATCACTCCGAAACCCCCTGCATACTAAATATCATGAAAATCGTTGAAGCCGTTTCCGAGATTCAGATTATATACTCGTATATATACATACAAATATACAAGAATTGCTCGTTTAAAGGTATTAGATATTGCTGGCAATTCTGTTGTTTCGCCGAACTAGCTAAAATTTTATACCGTAGCGACCTTATATTGCTACAAATAAAATTCAAATTAGAGTATGTACACGTTTTAAATCACAGTTCTAAAATAAGTTAAAATTATATTTAGTTTTATTGCTATAATTTTTATTCCAATGAATTTAAAAATCATGTATTGAGGTGTTGATAAAAGCTGCGGAAAATAACCGCAGTTTATATCAACACTTTCTTACATGATGACTAAATTGAGCTAAAACACGTCAGTTATACGTTAATTTAGGAAGTGTCACTAAACAATGTTATTCTAATTGAGACTTTAATACAAATAAAATAAGATCGTTTTTGTTTTAGGAAATTTTAGTTACTCAAGCGAAACAACTGAATTGAGGTCATTAGTTAACAAAAATTACACTACATATGTAATTTTTGTAAGCAAATATATAATACCTTTACGCCTATTGCAGGTCTATAGCTAGATAGATCATATTACGCGTGTTGCGTAATATGGGGACCGCAACAGCGATTGTTTATATGAAACAAATACATAGAAATGACTAATTCATACCCTAATGTTAATGCCTGCAAAGATATAGCCCCAAAGATTGAATGTATAAAATTACAATTACTAAGTATCTTTACGGTTAGCAGCATCTACACTGTGCTACTTGGACAGGAAATTCCCCAATATCAAGCCAAGGGTACAATTTCCGATGGAAAACAATCAAAAGACGTTTTTAGCCGGCAATTGGGTCAAGAATGTCTTCAGGTACGCAATGGTTTCATTTGTACTGTATTTACGAGACGCGATAATGTTGTTTGTAGCCCGATTTCAACATGCTTGAGTAAAGATAAGGTACTTTCTTATCTGGTGGAAATAATTTCTGGTTTTATGGTGTGAAGACTTCATAAGTCCTGATTCGTTTGCGAAACAAACAGAACAACAAGCATTAAACATTCTGTGTACAAGCTGTACGAGCACATGTGAAACTAAGGACCGTTTAAAACTAGCTATAGAGAGCTAAACTGATCCAGATCATTGACGGCATTTTCACGTTGAATGGCCACGATAATACGCTGGCCCTTGCAAGAGCCAGCTCTTGGGTCACGCGAAAAACGCGATGAAAAACGCGATGGGCCTGTTCCCCACGGACCCAGGGCCTCAATTGGCTGGATTTAGTTAATAGATACTTTTATCCCTTAAAACGCTGCGGGAACTTTTATTGGAAATAATAGGATTGTCAAAGTTTGTACGCGAGCGAAGTTACAGGGTACTTGTAAGTAATATTAGTAGGATTGTTTAAGACTGTACCTGGGAGCTTACTGAAAGCCGAAGGAATTAGCCACTCAACGGCACTGATATCCTCAACAGCCACGGCTGAGCTTAAGCACACGCCGGTTTTAAGCGTGCTGGTGTGACCACAACTACTTATATTTTATGAGACTATTTTATGAGAATGACTTCACTGCCATTGACTGGTCATTGTAATATCAAAAATGCGTGGATCATAGCGTTTTGTATCTTAATATTAATGACATAAAGCACGAGTCTTTGTGAATTTGATCTTTCAGCAAGTGAAGTCGGAATCATAGACTTTCTGAAATGTTTAATAGACTAATGTTTATGAACACGTATACGAAAGAGGCGCTTTGTTCCACCATGTTTTTGCTATAGCCAAAACATTAATTGTACCACCGCACCATAAGGATGAATTTTGTGTGAATTGAAACACTAATTATATCTTAAAAGTCTAATTGATGATAATGATTCCAAGGTAAGGAATCTTTACGTTATGAAGGAAAATGTTGTGTTAAAATAGTTTCTGGTAAGTAGGTTCCTGCCAAATATAACTAATTATTTACTCAAAGGTTACTCCAAGATGCGATGTATCACAGAATCACAATAGAAAATCCTTCACAATGTGCCTACATACAGAAATATAGAAATATCGATGCCTCTCGAAATACAAAGGAGAGTGGGCTTTATGAGGAGACATAGCCACCCCACAGACGAGTTAAGGCGGAGCCGAGTGCACTCCGCGCGATTTAACGATCAGACTACGAGTATATCGCTCCAGCCTGAGACATATGTGTAGGTATTAAGTTCTGCTAAGTGGCCCATCGACTAATAATAAATCACTCGGTCAGCCTGAAAAGTCTGTTGGAAATTGGAATTCTATACAGCGCGCCTAGATTGGCGCTAAAATGGATATATTTTGAGTGTGCTTTTTCTCAGTACTATTTCCGGAATAGACCTTTAAAGGTCTTTTTCTTCTTCTTTTCGTGTCGATGCTTCAGTCGTTATATGGTTTTAGAGTAGTAGGTGGCGATCTCAATCGCACTTACTGTGGCAGCGATAAGGTCTACCCTTGTGCAAGTATTTGGACACAGAGGGCACACGAGTAGATGCGTCATAGATTGTGTTGGAGCACCACAGTCGCAATGCGCCAAGCTGGGGTCCCTAAATCCCCATTTGCAAATGTTAAATCTACAGCGGCCAACCTGAGTGCGAAGTCGATTAAGCGACTTCCATACAGGCCATGGCAGTTCGTGTCCTGGTGGTATTTTTTCCTGTGGGATGATAAAATCAGGAGGTAGTGGTTTTCTTTCCTTCTTCTTATATAAGAGCTATGCTCTTTCCATGGATCTCCTTATGCGATACCACAGCAACCATCTCCTCGTTGTCTCCATCTCGATTCGTGATGAAACTGTCGTGCCGTTTAAGGTGGCTAATCATTATCCCTCTTCTAAGTTCAATAAGACCTTTTTTTCTTTACCTCTTACAACATCCAAATTTGTTACTTTTTCTGTCCAGCAATTCTATTTCATCCATCTCTAGCATCACATCTCAAACGCTTCCAGCATCATTCTATCTCTCTGGATCATTCCACGTCTCACACCCTCACATCGCTATACTCGACTCATGTTTTGATAAATTTATTATTATCAGATTTTTATATTTGAGATGTCAATATATACTTGAATAACCTGTGTAGTAGGCACTTAAAAATATTTAAGTATTTTTTAATAATAACCATAAATACCTACCGGGGTTATTACCCTGAGTGATTCTAAATAGATGAATACTAAAAACTAATCACGTGGTATTTTCCTATTTAACTGTTAAATTTAAATGTTGAGAAAATACTTAGTAATTTAGTTAAAAACTCAAACAACTAGCTATACTTACTTAACTAAGTGTTAAACAAAGGTGCGAAGCGAGCTACACGAAATAGCACATTGAATAGACGCTAATTCAAGTTAACATGTTATTCACGGTATTACACGATATCTTATGTAGAGAGGTAGGTAGGTATATATATTAGCTTATTTGGATTTTACATGGAATCGTTAAATAATTTTGTATACATACTACTTAGTATGTAGAGTGCGCGAATCGGCTCACCTGACACTACTGTTGCTGACAAAGAGGTTTTAAAAAATACTAATTACGTTTTAAAAACAAGAAAGAAAACAGACTTCATTTAATATTAAAAAAATTGTGAAAAGTACTTTGTTTATATATAATATGGGTAGGCCATACGCACTGCTCCAATGAGACAGCGAGGTTTCAGAGTAAACGAAAATATCATCGATGTATACAATTTTAAGATTTTTGTAGATTTTTTTAAAACCGCTCTACCGATTTCGTTAAGACTACATGGGAAACTTAAATGGGACTACCCTTTTAAACAAAAAAATAATTATCCAAATCAGTTCACGCGTCTGAGTAATCGGTGAAAATACATTAAAAAAAATATCGACTAATTGAGAACATCCTCCTTTTTTGAAATCGGTTAAAAAGGGTCCACTTTTTATTGAATAGCGACGGAGCTCTAAATAGCCGATCGCAAGGTGCTTTAACTTTTCAAGGCCGCATCACACGGAACTATAAGTACCTACTTAACAAGTGACATTCAAGAGTAGAGTACCTTCACTTTGGATTCATTAAAAGTGGCGAGCGTCTCATGACGGTCGTAAGATATAATTTTAGTGCGCAAAACTATATTACTGATTATATTATTATTTGAAATAGGAAGCGCATTTAGGCTATGAACACTAACTAGTATCCAAAATTCAAAACTTATGTGAGTTTGACTATCCATTTTTCAAAAAACACGGGCTCACTCGAGTTTTATTGTGTTAATGGAGACACAAGCGCGAGCGTGAGCGTGCGCAAGCGAACTACGGATCAAACTCACCTTGATGAAGATTCTCTAGATGAATCGAAACAGTGACGTCTCTATCGACAAAAAAATATTGGTTGTCTGTAAAGTCGGTTTACGGACGATAGTTTAACGTGACAACGTCATAACAAAACATTCATGAAATGATTGCATACTTTTAAGAATAAAATTGAATCATTTTTAATGAATTATCACAATTTTTGAACGCTCAAGCCGATCGTGCTTTTCGCTCGCTCGTGCAGCGCTCTCGTTTCGATCGTAACGTTACAATGAGTCATCCTTTTTCGTGCGTTTTGTCACGTCAAAACGTGTGCGTCTCGGGACGACGAAGTGATAACTTAAACTAATCTAACTAGTGCTGTGGGTTAGAGTGAGAGAGGAGGAGCCTGCTTACTGCTGCCGTATGGGAAGCTAGATAGACTGGCGCCGTAACGCGTTACGTAACGAAGTTGTTTACCCTCCTTTCTTATGAGAGGGTAAACAGCTTCGTTATCACTTCAATAATACGTGAGTCAAAGGTGGGTCGTATCAGTATGCTCCTCACCTGTTCCACAAATGTATGTAATAATAAATATATATTGCACTCCGTTTGCTGATGGTGACATATTTTATTGAAACCTCGGGCTTACCTCGTTTAAGCTCACTTTATAAAAGAGCACTTACCCAACAGGCCTACATTGTCTGGATCAGGAAGGTGTAGTTTATGAGCCTTACCTGCAACAAACACAGAATGTAGTTAACATTGAAGCCTTTAAAACTATTGAAGTATTTTGACCTTTAAAACTATTGAAGATGTTGACGACTCTGGTGAGAGTAGATTATGTGTGTTTATGGTATTTCTTTCTTTTAATTACAGTTGTATTCTTACTCTCTGTTCGTGGAGCCACTGCTACACAAACCCAGTCTGAAAACCAGCGTTGCCCTACGCCTAATGGCGCAGAGTAACAATAAGCTGAGACTTGTCCTTTTTGGCATACCACACAGATCTCCTTGCACCTACCTTGTTTCTTAGCTACTTTGTGTGTTAGTCGTAACTCGTGTACCTATTTATTTTATCTTTTAGTGTTAGTAGTTAAGTTTAGTATTTAATTTTGTACCTTATTTTGTGTATGTGTAATGTTATGTCATATAAAGTTTTTATCTATCTATCTATCTATCTATCTATCTAGTGGGTATTTTCTGAGGAACAAAAACTGACCAATGATTTTCTACGTTGAGTTTATATTATTTGAATGTATTAGTGGCCACGGCGTGGTGGAATTTTTTTTTGTAGAGATCTTCGGAAGGAAGATAATATAAGGCTATTTAACTTTAGCCAAGCAAAACGACTAGTGCTAGCTAGACTTTCAGAGACTTGTGCTAAAGGAGACCCGTCTATGAAACGAATTGGTTTCGCTTTCTGCAAACTTTTCTAATAAAAGGCTGTCTTAACAATTTGCAAAGGTTGGGAAGGTAATACAATAAGACGTCTCGTTCCGACCTGATTCTTGACCTTCGAGAAGTTAATGAGAAAACTTTTTCTCAGTCTTTAGGGTTCAAAGTTCTTAAACACACTCGTACATACACAAAATAACTCGAGATTCGAATAATAACAAAAAAAATTTTTTTTATAAAATCTACGCTTTACCATAAATTCTAATGGGTCTGTTTGTTTGCTTGTTACCTTTACACGGATCTTGATGAAATTTTGGTTTATTTAGATTTAGCGATATATATTAGAGATTGTATCTACAGACATAGGTAAGCGTTTTTTTATGTAAAAATAATGCGGACATTTCAAACAGCATCAAACAGCCCCAAAGTAAGCAGAGCTTGTGTTATGGGTACAACATGACTGATACTTGATACTTTCCTAGGGTGGGAGCTATAGCACTTCAATATTGTTATGAAAAATAATTATACCTAATTATATAAGTTATGTTTATAATACCTACTTGTTTTGTATCTCATCTGTAAAAATTGTAACATACCCTCATTTGTACAAACAGAAATAAAAAAAATAAAAAATACTTCTTATAAACTATTTTTTTTAATTATTTATATTTTTGTATTTATTTAGGTTTAAGAAGACGCGGACAGCAGCAAGTTTTTCTATTAATAATTACGTTTTTAAAACTAAAAAGAAAACCTACTTAATTTCTATAAAAATACGAAATTTCGTTTACATTTTTCCAGCTATTTTGACTTAAAAACCATACTACTAAACCGATTTTTATGAAATTTCTATGAAACCAATCGGAAAGTTTATCCTTTCACATAAAAAAATATAAATGTATATATACCTAAATATATGTTGGTGTTGTAAATGTCGGTAACAAACATAAAAATAACAACCGAATTAAGAAACTTTTCCTTTTTTTAAAGTCGAGAGTACACAAGGGCACGGACGCTTAAACTTTGTTAAAGTTAATAGAGAGCTAAACTATAAAGGTTTATAAGTTGCTTCCATCAAACAAAACATGTCAAGTACAATTTAATCCTAAGTTAAACAACCAGACTCTGGTAAACTAGTTTAAATTCCTTAGCTTGACGACCGTTGTGGCGCAATAGGCTAAGGTTCAGCTGAAACGCAGAAGGTTGCGGGATCGATTCCCGCCGCGGGACTAATGTTTGTATGATCTGCAAGTATTTGTCTCGAGTCTGGGTGTTTCTATGTATAATAAGTATGTATTTACAAAAAAGAAGTATATCAGTCATGTGGTACCCATAATACAAGCTCTGCTTACGTTGGGGTTAGATGATGCTGTGTGAAATGTCCGGGATTATTTATTTATTTACAAACACTTAAATCAAAGCCTAGGTTTGGGAGCGTTTATTTCACGGCGTCTGCGTCTGGTAGAAACAACGCATGACCTAAGACCTGGCTCCTATCAGGCCCAGTGTATTAGCATTGCCATTCAACACAGTAATGTCGCTAGTGTCTTGGGGACGCTGCTCTCTGGCAGTGATCTCGATCAGTTGAGCTATCTATAAATCGTTTTGAGCGATCAAAAGATAGCTCAACCATTTCATTTTGCTCCAAAGTAAGTAGAGCTTGTGTTATGGGAACCAAATGACTAAATTACTACGTCTATATTATATATAAATACATACTTAATATACATAGAGGAACACCCAGGCCTAAGACAAACATTTGCAGATTATACAACATTTATCTCGCGGAAAATCGCACCCGCAACCCTCTGCGACTCGGACGGTGTCTGCGCCCACTGCACCACAGAGGTCGTCTTTTACATATCAGACTCATAATCTAGTAAACTTATACCTTACTAGGCATGATAATTTTCTTTGTAATATAAATTATAATTCATTAAAAGCATAAGATATAGTACAATAGCTGTTTAGCCGGGGGGTAGGACACATTGTCAAAAAATACGTTTTCAAAGCTTAATATTTATCAAACTAATATCTGTACCGAATAACTGCTTAAGAAACCTCGGCATATATTTATTTATTTACTTAAGTATCAATTAGAACGGCGAAAACACCAATTACACTAATTAATTATATATATACAACCAATGAAACTTATAAAACTACATTACGTTAAAATTATATAAATTAAATAAAAAATGTCACAGTAAAATTATGCATCATAAAATTGTCAATATTATAAAATAATAATAATAATAATCGGTCATCCATCCCTCTCACAAAAGAGCAGACAAACTGACATTAGCTCCTTCCATTCGTCCGCAAATATGTCAACGTCTGGGAAAGCTTTAATTAAACCATTGAGGGCGTCGAGAGCGCGAGGCAGCGGCGACTGATGGTGCCCTACAGTATGGCATGGTGGTAGAGCGAGGAGCCTGTGGCTTTTACCGCGAATATAATTGTCCGGCACATAAAGGCGAAGCAACTCGTTGTGTAGATCGGGTCCGTCAATAATATTCCTAAAGATTTTAATAGTGGTTGATAACTGATCATACGCGCGTCGCGTTTTAAGGGAGTTATAACCCAGGGAACCTTGCAGATATTTGGTGGGATACATAAATGGGTAATATCCTGCCACGCGCTTGTATAGGTATCTTAGAAATGCCTTGTGAACTTTTTCCAAAAGAAGATCATATTTCTTTTCATGCGGACACCATATACAGGAACTGGTCTCCAGCTTGCTACGGACCAAAGTGCTGAAAAGGAGCCTTAAGACGTAATCGTTTTTAAAATCACGTGCGTTCCTGAGTACAAAACCCAGCCTCCTGTACGACTCCTTAGCTACGATAGAGATGTGGTCGTTAAACGTAAGCTTCCGGTCGAATGTGACTCCCAAATCCTTGACCACAATTGTTCTAGTGATGGGGATACCATTGATATTGTAGTCATGTATCATAGTAGTCATATACATAAGGGTGCCACATGCGACCGAAAGTCATGACAGAGCATTTCGATGGATTAAACTAAATTTTGTTTTTGGCGCTCCATTGATAGACCGCTTCAATATCGCGTTGTAAAGCTAAGCAGTTGGAAAGAGTATTGATGGTCGCGTAGAGCTTTAGATCGTCCGCATATAAAAGAGATTTTGAGTGGCGCAGAACATCTGGTAAGTCATTGATCATTATCAAAAACAACAGTGGCCCTAAAACTGATCCCTGGTTTACACCAGATCGCGTTTGATAGGGTAGAGATTCATACATGCCTAGCCTGACATACTGCTGCCGGTTTCGTAAGTAGTCGGCAATAAGCTGTAAAAGATTGGGGGCGAAGCCTATGAAACTAAGCTTCGCCTTAACGTTGACCCTATCAAACGCTTTTCGGAAGTCAAAGTAGAGTACATCTACTTGACGCGCTCTGTCTAGTTGCGTAGAGATGTAGTCTACTATACATAACAAATTGGTATTAGCCGACCTCTTTGCCCTGAAGCCATGCTGTGCGTTACATAAATATTTTTCAACTTGTGCGTATATTAACTTATACAGCATGTTTTCAAATATTTTAGCTGGCGACGATAAGATGGCAATATGTCGATATTCTTCGACTGAGAGCTTGTTAGAAGTCTTAGGTATAGGGCTTACTTTAGAAACTTTCCATTGCGCAGGATAAACGCCAGTTCTCAGGGCCAAATTAAAAATATGGTTCAGAGGGCGTACAAAATGTCTTTTCGCGTGTTTAAAAATAACTGGCGAAATGTCGTCAGGTCCAATAGAGCTACTTGGCTTTAATTTTTGAATGCCTTGGATCACATCCTTAGGTGCAAAGTCAATAATATTTATGTGGTTACTATTGTACCCAGTGTCATGATTATTAATAGTTTTGAGATCTGGCGCATCTAGAAGATATACGCTCGCAAAGAAGTCTGCAAAAGCTTCTGCCGCTGCAACTCCCGAGCATGCATCACCTTTATACGTCACATCGGGTTCAAATCCGCCCTTGATTCGTAAGCTCGTTATGTGGCTCCAAAACAAACGCGGATTCATCGCGATGTTGTTTTCAATCTGCCTCATATGTGCGGCATAGGCAGACGCGACGCGAGACTTTAAAGAAGCCCTGAGTAGCGACAATATCCAATAGTCCTGCTCTGATTTGGTGCGCCTCCAGGTAGAATGCAGTTTAGTTTTTAATTTTGTATCACGGATTACTTATGTCAGGATTGAACCAGACAGGATATCTTGGAGTTAGAGATTTATTACGGCATTTTTAGGTATACAATCAAAACAATCAACAATCAATTTAAAATGTGTAGTACAATACAGTTCATTTGTTGCATTAGGAATATCATTACATTTTAATACATTATCCCACGAAACCTCAGCAAACAATGCAAATAACTTCTCAAAATCACATTTCCTAAAATTTCAATCTTTGTCCGGGTTAACGTTACTAGGTTCCAGCCGGTCTAAACAACGAGATGAATCAACCACAAATTCCCCGTCAAGGGCTGGATGGTGCAAGTCTATTGGCACAAGGCATTCCGTGCTGGTGACGGCTACCTCACGCACCCCATTGTCCTCTCGGATCAGAACTACGTCTAACATGCGCCCATACACATTGGGCACGATGTTTTTATCTACTAAGTTACAAAACGATAAAAAGTAATAATAGTAATTGGCAATATTTTGCGAAGCGCTATTCATATTAAGATCCCCCATAATGATCACATTTCCTTTTAACAACTCTAAAAAAACCTTCAATTTTACAAAATATACTCATATAGTCATCATCAGTGGCACTAGGTTTCATATAAAAGACACAAATGTAATAGGTGCGCCCGCTTAAATTAAAACTTGCCCAGAGGTCTTCTCCGCAGTCAGTCTCGAGGTCTTTACGCCGGCATAGTGCAATGGGTGCTCGAGCGACCAGCAGGACGCCTCCACAAGGAGTTTGCCGGTCTCGGCGGATGACACTCCAATCCGCACACGTGACTTCCGAGTCATGGACGAAGTTGTCAAGGAATGACTCCGTTATAGCAACGAGATCGTGGTCTAACAGGGCCAGGTTGTTGCGGAAGTGACAAAGCTTGGTTTTGAACCCTCGTACATTTTGGTAGTAGACACGGAGGCTCAAAGCTTTATTGTGAGCGATTTGTGCCACGAAAGGGCTGCGGGAGCGGCGTCGGTTGCGACTGCGATCTGCGATACGGTGATCTTTCACCGTAGCCATCGGCATCTTATAGTTTATCCACGGTTTTATCCTGGCATTGATAGGCCAGACATCTATGGAATAGCACATGTTGTAATAAACCTCTGGGACTCCGAGTTTGTATGACTTATATTGCCCTTTTGGTGTAAGCTCTTCGACGGTACAGTCTCCCGTGGGGCATAACTTTCTTATGTATTCAAGAACGTCAGCGCAGCTAGAAGCCATGTTCCAAAGGTATTTGATCGGCTCTACTGCCTTCAGCGATGTTATAGAGGGTCCAGCCGCTCCGCGTAAGGAAGTGGGTCCGCGGCTTTTTCGTTGTCTTACTTCAGTCCACTGCTGGTCATTTGGGGCTCTGCTCATATCCGGCAAGACCTCGCAGCTAGGGTGATTATCGTGTGTGGCCGCTATCACAGAGTTGGTGCGGGCGACTATGGCGACAAATAATAGATAATAGAAGATAATAGAATAATAAGTGTTACCATCTTGGGTGGTTGAGATTCTTGAGCTCTAGATGTTGTAGATTTAGACTCGAGTGGTGTGTATACCTCTTTATTCTCATAAAGTTCGAGTTATATGGAGAAATTGGCTACTTGGGAAGCATAGTTGTCAAGTTTATTCTCATACTTTACAATAAGCGTGACTGCATGGGTCAGCTGGTCTCTAAGAGTAGCCATTTCCGATCTCATACTTCTTATTTCGTCAAAGAAATCAATCTGCACATCACACACGCGCCCATCCGCGGGGCTGAGTGGCGGTGGCGGGATCTTTTTACGAAAGGTGACTTTCGGATCTCTCTGTTTCTTTGCTAGCCCTACGGGCGTCAAGCTGTTATCACCGCCTTTTTTCATATAGCAGCGACATTCAGGACAAACCCATTCTTCACTGGTCGAACATTTTCCACCAGTACAGAGCAGATGATACACCTTATTGCACTGCTCTATGACACAGCGCAAGATTTCCTCCTCGTCAACTATAACGCCACAGCAAGCAGAGCAGCTCATAGCGTTAACAAATTCACGCAGCGGCAGCAATTTAAAAAGCGCGCGCGCTTGAATATTTTGTTGCGCTGCGACGACAGTTAGAGGGTAGAGTGCACTGGTTACTTAGCGAACGCTTGCTGCGGCCGAGACGGCAGCGGTAGTGGCCAGTTGTGAAGATGACTCACCGCGCGCGAACACAGTGAGCGGCCAGCGGTCAGTTATAATTAATTTAAGCCATATTTAAACGACCTATCAAATGATACCACACAAAGGGGTAGTAAAAGGAAAAACTCGTTTAATACACCCTTTTACAAGTTTGACGACCCCAGGACAAATGTTTGTATGATCTGCAAGTATTTGTCACGAGTCTGGGTGTTTCTATGTATGTTTCTATATCAGTCATGTAGTACCCATAACACAAGCTCTGCTTACTTTGGGGTCAGATGATGATGTGTGAAATGTCCACCATTATTATTATTTACATGTACCTACCCTTAAATTATTTTTTTAAGTTATTATTTCATACTTTCGTATATAATTTTCATTAAGACGCTCTAGCTGGCAGACTACCTAATAGTCTGCCAGCTAGAGCTATGATTAAAGGCGGACAGACAGAACGATTGATATAACGAAACTATTAGGGTTCCTTGTTCGACATCAGAACCATAAAAAAATATTAACAACAATCAATCTACGATAGGTAGCTTTTTTTTTTATTCAATGCACTTAAACTATACAAATATTTCAATAGGTATTGTACCTTTAAGCCTGAGAAGGTTTGTCTAGGCACTCACATTCGTCGTAAATATTAAATAACAATAGTAATTATTGTAGCAGACCTACGAGTACACTATTATGTACGTTACGTATACAGTAATAAACGGCAGTCACAGGGACATACCATCTTCACAATATGAATCGATCATTTATTTTAACACACACAATGCAAATGTTAAAGTGCTATCAAACTATACAGTCAGTAGCAATCTTGTAAGCTCGTCGTTATATGAATGAGTGCGACAACAGCGCACAATCCTTGATCTTGATTTTTTAATCCTTGGGTTACACAAAAATTTAAACGAAACTAGTAAACAGCAAAAGCGGTAAGCGATTCTCAACTTGAACATCAAAGCAATTAGGGATGAAAAATCACGTTATCGTTTTACGAGAGAACCAAAGCTTCAAAGTTTATTTGGGAAACGGGTAGTACCTACATAAGTACACCAGACTAAAACGTGGGCGGAACGAATCTCTTAATATTGAAATAGTTTCAGTGAAAATTCTAAATACACAGCGTTCAATAAAACACCTAGGATTAAGGCTAAATCTCTGGGTGAAAGCGATTTATATTGAAACTACATATATGACGATGTAGAATTTGTAACTATTCATATTCATACTAATTGCCCGAGCGAGCGCAAAGCGCGAGCGAGTGTCTCCGGTTCAGCTTAGGTATATTTCTCAACCGATTCTCGTGAAATTTTGTTAGCAGGTTCTATAACTATATAGATTTTTTTTCGATTCAGTTTTTGGATTTTTTTTCAAAATGGCGGAGAAAACTTCAAAACTTTTTTGTTCGAACAACTACCTATTTAATCCAATAAACTTCAAGGAGCCGACCCCTTGGTGTAAACTAAAAACTATATTTTTCAGCTTTCGGAATATAACTATGATTTTTGGTTTTTAGTTACTCATAGTATATTATATACTCATCCAAACATAGTTTTTGTTTGGATTGAAGAAACTTTTGACATAAGGGCGATAGTGCCTATAATAACAAGCTATGCAAAGACAGACTCGCGAGGTCTACAGCTCACAGGGCGACTAGTTTTATAATTTTGAAAATGTCTGTCTATCTGTCTGTCTGAAGTATGTCCGTCTGTATGTTACCTTTTCACGGCTAAACGGCTGAACTTTGGTAAGGAGATACATTGTATCTATCAAAGCAAAGACAGCCATAAAGACAGGTTACGTTTTATATAGGTACCTATTGTGTGAAGCTGCAAGCAGAAGCTAGTCAAATATATCGTATGGATGAATTATATATTAGTTAGAGATATTTATTATAGAACCGTTTGAGAATTTGAACATCGGAACAGGATAATCTCCTTAGTAATAATTTGATGTAAGTAATTTCCATAATCCTTCCAGGCGTAAACAACTCATCGTGTACAAGATAAACTAATCAATTGCTTATATATAAAGCTTCGATTTGTAAACAGAGTGCTTCTCTCATCTTCTGTTTTCTTCTTCGTTGATGGCATGGGTCATAATGATGACAATTTTGCCAATGTCAAGTGATTGTTTGATAATAATGTTTTAGTCGAATAGACGATCGTCATTTGTCAATTCTAAACATCATCGCGGAATAGCCGTCTAGAACTTTCTCGCGGTTCCTCATCGTTCAAATCACATTGCACTATAGTACACTTATAATTTATAACTTAACTAGCTGACCCGACAAACTTCGTACCGCCTCAATAAATCAATAAAAAAAAATTTTTTTTCATATTTACTCACCTTTTAAACCTTCCCTGGACTTCCACAAATAATTCAAAACCAAAATCAGCCAAATCAGTCCAGCCGTTCTCGAGTTTTATCGAAACTAACGAACAGCAATTGATTTTTATTATATAGATAATTCAATTGTCCATAGGTACTTGAGCTATGAAGTCACCATTTATTCATTAAAATTCCGCTAAGATTACTGAATAAAACATGCAGTAGCACGAGAAATAAATAATTATTTTAGAAGAATATCTTCTTCTTCTTGGCAATTGTTATAATGATGACAATTTTGCCAAAGTCAAGTGTTTAGATTGTTTATAGTCAGATGTCACAAAGTCGTATGGTGAATTTCGTCATTTGTTAATTAATAAAAAATATTTTTTTATAAAATAATTATACGGATTATTTTTGCATTGAATCACAAAGAAACAAAAGCTTTTATTCTAATTATTTACACCCAAGTCAATTTTTTTTTAAAGTTTACACCAGTTAAGTACTTGTATTTTATAAAAATAGAAGTATCTGGATTCTGGATGACCGAGTTTTGCTCGGTATAAAACACGGATAAAACTATGTTTTCTAAGAATGAAGCCCCCTGTATACTAAATTTCATGAAAATCGTTGGAGCCGTTTCCGAAATTCAGATGATATATATACAGATATAGAAATAGAAAATACTTTATTGAACCACACCAAATATACATTGAACAAGTAGAAACAAAAACAACAATGTTTTGCTAGTCGGTAGTACAATATACTACATAATATACATACATATATACAAGAATTGCACTTTTAAAGGCATTAGATAACTTCGCCTTACGTCAAAATCAATTGAAATAAGTGTAATGACTCATAAGTCACCTTAACATTCGAGACAGTTAATCAAACTTCTGTATAATATTATTGTATCTTGAATGTTTTTAGCGTTTATAAATGAACACTAGTCACTAGTTATTTCGAACCAGTGTGGTGAAAGGATTAAAGTGCACCTCAGAGGCTCTTTTAGTGCACTTGGCCCATGCCTTCAAACTCGTTAGCCTCTTCGACATGCCGGTTTCCTCTCGATGATTTTCTTCATCTTTTGAGAGTACTGATAGAGTACACATACATTTTTCGAACAGAAAAATCCAATGATGCACGACTGGGTTAATCATTCTTCATCAATCATTCACGTCTTAGCCTTAGCCTCTTAATGTCGTATTAAGAGGCTAAGGCTAAGACGTGAACAGTGTCTGTTATTGGTTGTCATGTCATGTCAATTGTTTGCGCGCAAAGTCAGGCGTAATTTTTTGAGGAGAAGAAAAAGCAAGAAAAAGAAAATTAAGGATGTAAGAGAACGGTGGTGTAATTAATGTGCTAGATTATTTTCAGTGAGTATAGTTATCTGTTAGGGTTCATTTTGCGGCAACCGTTAATTATGTTAGTTGAGGTTTATTGTATTTTTGTCTATTCGTCTGTTGTAATGTGTTGTTGCAAATAAAATCTTTTTGTTCTTAAGATAGATCTTATGTCTTATGTCCCTCATTAGTCAGAAACACATATTAAAAAAGTTTTCATTTATTTTGTCGTCTGATAGAAACCTACTCATTACAGACGGTATATTACATCTGCGTTTCTATGTAAATGTTGGATTAAGCGAAAATTTAACAATTCAACGGTTCGTGAAAATTGAATTTTTCGATTAATATGCAAATGCGTTAATTATCCTGGCATAACAATAAATGCGATATCAATAGCGCTATTTAGGTGTTGGTCTGTGGGGCGTTGATTAAAATAAAGTAGAATTTCACAATAATCCGTATCTAGACAGGTGTTCAAATTGTTGGTGCTCAAACAAGAATTCTTACATATTAATTTCTTAATTCATGTACATTTTCTCAGGTGCGCAAAATATTGGTGCTCAAATGGGAATTGAAACCTCATAATAAGTACTTAATTCCTTTGATGCACATTTTGTCAAATGCGCAATGACAAATGCTCAAACGGGAATTCTAACCTTGTAAGACTTAACTTCTTTGATAATAATTTTGTCTGATGTGCATCTGTTGTTGCTATAAAACTTACAAAACAATTTTAATTATAGGTTATCCTTTTAATTACAGAGTAATAAATTGATATAAAAACATACTTACATAGATTGAAAACAGAGTTCAGTTCACTGACCGCAGGTAAAGTGCCCAAAAGGCAAGCAGCGTTACTTCGTTGAATAACCATACTAATCCTTTGTCCGAGGTAAGCACCAGCCCTTTGATCATTGGTCTAGTCCAGTCTCTTGGATAACCCTTAGAATAGTAGCCAGAGTAACTTAAATCCTTTGACACACATTTCAAGTGCGCATAATTAAGGGGCTCTAACGGGAATACTCATTTTGTAATAAGACTGCATTTATTTAACTCACTACAGAATATATTATTTTTCTTCTTTAATGGCTTCTGTCATAATGATGACAATTTTGCCAGTGTCAAGTGATTGTTTGATTATATAGTCTTAATCGAATGTCGACTGTCATTTGTCTATTCTAAACGTCATCGCGGTATGGCCTTCTAGAACTTTCCAGGGATTCCTCATCGTTTAAATCACATTGCACCATAATACACTTATAATTCAATTGTCCATACTTAAGCTATGAAGTCAAGTTTATTGATTAAAACTCCGCTAAGATTATTGAATAAAACATGCAATAGCACGAGAATAGTAGATTGTTGCACCGAGCGCAAAGAGAGTTATTAATGCACGAGTGTTATGTTAGTGCCCGAGCGCATGCGAGGGCACTGAATTAACACGAGTGAATTAATTACTCTCTTTAGCAAGGTGCGTAATTTTCTTGTTTATCAACTATCAATCTATCTACTGTGATAAAATATTCGTAATCAAACAAAAAATATGAAGAATCAAAGTTTTACACTGGTACAAAATGCGCGCCATTTTTTTTGCACCAAGTCGGTTTTATTCAGCAGATTTTTATTATCAGCCAGTATATTTTTGATCTAATGCAAACATTTTGTATTAAACTTAATGGGAGATATTAAACCTCTGTGGTAAATTTATATCTAAATAAAAAGTAAAAAACAGTGCAATAATGAGATTGCATATAACATAACTGCACTGTTTTGGTTCTAAGCAAAAAATACGTCCTTTGTGATCGGTTTTGTAGTTATTAATGATAACATTACTACGTAGTTGAAAGAAAAAATTATTCATTAAGAAGTGCACCATGAAATGACAAACGAAGAATCCAGAATATTCGATAAAACAATTCGATCGTCCGATGACATTTTATGTCAAGGCTATACGAGAGTACAGTCTTAGAGTGAATTAAATTAAACTAAGTAAATATCAAACGAGCGGATATCAGCTCGTTTGTAAAACGAATAGTAATTATAAAGAAAATATGGTATAAAATTTCTACATTTTTCCACCAACTTTCCTCGCTTCAAATTGTTTTTAAAGTTTTATTTAAGTCAAAAATATTCAATAAACAACATCTCTTAAGTTTTACGTCGTTCTAACTTGGAGATTACACGAATCCTTACTGATATTATAAACGCGAAAGTTTGTCTGTATGGATGTTAGTTACTATTTCATGCAAAAACTACTTAATGGATATTAAAGAAACTTAACAATAATACAGCTTATACATCAGAATAACACATAGGCATTTTGATATACACATTGAGATATTGTGTAAATTGTCCAAAAAATAACGATAAGTGTCAAGTAAGTAGGCAAAAATTCTGCCATCTGCGAGCTATTCTGGCGTGCGCTGCAAAAACCGTTAGAATTTCACGAAGTACTAATCCTGCGCTAACGAAGTCGCGGGTACCAGCTAGTATAACAATGGAATAGACCAGTTAAAACATTTTACATACAACATTTAAAAAAAATCCTAATAGAGCGCTGTAAATGAGTGCGTCATTGCTTTGAGTACCGCTCTGAGATAAGACACAAAACGCAATGATTCATGACTTTTTTTACAAATTCTATTGAATCAGTGTGTGTTCGCAAAGGTTAGTTTTATTAGAAAGGTCTGATCTTTACGACGTCAATAATAACGTTCACTATCTGTTATTGCTGGCCTCGCAAGCATACGGTGTAAAAGGGCAAATGCGGGTGAACGATAAATTCAGTTCGCTCCAGCGTTCAGCGAATTCAGGTCCCTCATCCGAATCAAACGATTCGGCTAATTTACAAAACCTGAACCCGTAGTAGCACAGCTACTAATGGACTTCCATGGTTTCCGCAGGTTGTGAAGCCCATCCAGGGGCTATGTAGGTAAGTATTTGGCTTATGAAGAGGTTTTCAAAACTGTTGTGAGTTGTACTATACATTTAGATAAACACGGGCTTTACTCACGTATTATTATGTCGATGGAGGCACCGACACTGTTTCGATTCATCTAGAGAATCTTTATCAGGGTAAGAAGGAGTGATTCATGGGTATGGTTTAGGAGTATAATTGAAGTAAAGCCGGGGCGGGTTGCTAGTAAATAATAAATTAAATTGATAGACAATCGCAACACCAGCAAGCCTTTGATGAAATACTTAAGGGTATACATTTTTAAACAAATACTATACATACACAATGCCCAGACAGAACAAACACCTATGTTCATCACATAAATGTTTGATCTGGAAAATAACCGAACCCTAAACCTATAGCGCAGAAGGTAGAGCTACTACCAACTGAGCTGACAGACCAGCTGATTTTTTTTGCCTCATATCAAAAGTCGCTATTTCTGTAAATGTTTTCGTAGAGTCCGCCTTATGTGCTTGTACTTATTCTGTGTCTAGGTGTAGATTTACTATCAGAAGCCTGATACATTTGTGTGAGACACGCCAACTCTACTGATGCTCCCCGGAAGAGACGGGCAACTGAAAGGAATCCTCATAATTTATAGCCCAACTTGGAATTTATCTCATTCTTTGCTAGCACGCTATCGGATGTTTTCAAAAATACATGATTCTAATAGGTAGGTAGTATTATAATAGGTAGGTATATATAAAGATATAAGTCTGTTTAAATTTAAAAAAACCTACGTTTCCGGTACGGTAAGCAATTAGGTATTTAAAATAAATTTTATTTTATAAACATTAATTTAATTTTATTTGTTTTTTACTTTTAACATCCGTTGTACTCGATAACGTTCAGCTAAGGATCATTAAATGGCTCAGCACCCGCATCCGACTGTAAAATCGGGTTGGTAATTTTTGTGAAATGTCCGGAATTTTTAATATTATTATATTATTAAAAGCATTTTAAGATTTAAAACCACCACATTTTCGTTTGGTAACTAGGGTAAGCCCTAGTTACTGAAATTCCTTCAATAAACATGTCATCAATACAGCACGTAAAATCCACATTGAGTTTCCTTTTAAACTATCCTACCTCAGTGGTCAGCGGGCCAGCAACCGTAACAATACTCATATGTAAATTTGCTGCTGCAGGTAAATAAATACGTAATTTGTAGATAAAAACGAAAGTGTACAATTCGTCTAAACATACAGCTGGGTTTTTGTCTGAATATTATTCTCAACTCAAAAACAAAGTTTCGTCGACAGCACCGAACACAAAGTTCATTAATTTCGTCGAAAATATCAGATGTCGTGAATAGGGTTGTCAGGTGAAAACCGAAAACCGGTCATTTAATTTCTTTTCTCAAAAAGCCGCTTTAGAATGAGTCTAAGTTTTTGAAAAACTACTAATTCGCCAGATGTGCCATTGTTTGAATCTTTAATATGCTAGATATTTTGAACAAAATATCAAGTTGTCATTTTATTCTCAAATGCATGCGATGTAAGTTAAGTATCTATAGAATTAAATAGACAGCACAAAATAAAATAACTAAGACGATAGAGAATGTGCCCAGGAATTGCATGATCTCATTCCACCATCTCCATATCACAACAGGACAAGCAGACGCACCGCTCAATACCATCCATACCTTGTCAGTCTACCACCCTTACGAACAAAGCGCTTTGCTTTAACATTTATAATGCGAACAGCCAAGGATTGGAATGCTTTCCGTCGTCTGTCTTTCCTGAAAACTACAATTTGGGTATCTTCAAGTTAAAAGTAAATAGGTATCTTTTAGACCTGTGTGCCCCGTCGTCGGCCACATTGTCGCTTAACATCAGGTGAGTTCGGGGTCCAACGATCGATCTATGATAATAAAAAAAAACATACTAGTTATCGGTACCCCAACCTTTCAAAAATCGTTGTTACCCAGAGACTTTGATCGTGCCATCTCCCATCGCGAATGATCATAGCTGTGCGAATTACAAAGATGATGGAATTTTTAATAACCGGACCCTCTTCTTGAGCAAGAATCAATTTGTTAAATTGTTTGGCGTAATCCGGATCCCGCCGAGTTTACCAATTACTCCTTTCTCCCCCAATAACTCTGTTTCGTTATTTTTGATCCGGGTATTCTGTTTCTCTTTTGTTAACGTCCATTGTTTTCGTTTTGAGTCTTTGAGAGAATTGGTTCCATGAATAAAAGCGACAATAAGTTGCTAAGTTCAAACTTGTTTTTGATTTAAGATTTGTTCAGAAACTTTGGTAAAAATATATTAGGTACTTACTAACATTGCGTCATTAGAAGCTTTAAGGTAAGTATTGTTAAGTGTCAACGTTGACATGCTCTTTGCCGAATTTCCATTTGACACTATACGAAGTATCATAGCTCTTATAAATTAATTAGTTTTTCTCTTGTTATTTTATATTATATTGGGTAATCAAAGCGGAATCTTAATCAATGAATTGTGACATCTTCGCACAAGTATAGGCAAATGAATTATAAGTGTATTAGATTTCATTATGATTTGTACAATAAGAAAGTTCTAGAACGTCATTCCGTCAAGACGTTTAGAATAGACAAATTACAATCGACTGCAACTTTGTGAGTTTATTATAACAAAACAATCACTTGGCATTGGCAAAATTGACATTATGACAGATGCCATTGTAGGTAGAAAAGAAGAAGATACTCTTTGACGGTCGCCGACCCAATTATGTTAAGTTACATAACAGCAATGACGTATTAAAGTATTATACCGGGTGTCCCGAAATTACTATTTTAAGCCTTCAGGCTTAATTCGGGGTGATTTAGAAAAATAAACAGATATAACATTCATAAGAACTCCTATTTTCAAATCTCCACACAATTTTATTTAATCTCATTTTATTTCATTGCAATAATTAAAATTGATAACCCTAGTTTGTCAAAAATGTTTTCAAGCATATCAAATATAGGTATGTGTATAAATACCTACTACCAATTTCAAAACTAACTTTGTTGCTCATTTCTTAAATAAAAATCATCGAATTCGTAAGACGTAGAACATTTGTTGTTCTCGTAAGTGTCGAGAATCGTCCCCGCTCGGGATAACATACTAGTTCCGGGACACCCTGTATAATAATGAGTACATGATGAGCTCAAAATCCTGTTAATGAATTTACATTTTAGATATGTACAAATATGTAAATGAGCCTTCATTTTGTTTCATAAGTACCTCAGTAGTACAAAAGCTCTTTAGCAACAATAAGTGAAAAACGGAGCGTGAATTTTATATATTAAACACATGAATCCTATCTTTTATACTAAGCCCTGTGACACTCTATATCGGCTTTAATGTAAAGTAAACTCTATAATGTAGGTTTAAGATTCAACTTCGTGCCATGCATTTTGTGTGATTGCTAAGAAGCAAATACATTTGTCGCTTGTCTATATCCATTGCTAGTTTTTATAGATCTCGTGAGATGTCGTTCCGCATTGATGCTATATACGGATTTGACTGACGATATTAAAATTTAAAAAATCTTTTAATTTTTTGTTGTTCCAATAATGTTCTTTTAATATTTCGTGCCTAGTGATAAACGCGTTCATTGTTAGTGTTAGTTTATTCATGAACGCCTGTCAACTTTGACAGAAGAGCTCTGGTTAGTGGCGGACAGACAGACAGACAGACTGATAGACAAACGGACATAGCGAAACTATAAGACTGGCCTGTCAGCTCAGTTGGTAGCTCTATCTTCTGCGCTGTAGGTTGAGGGTTCGATTTCCTCCCAGGATAAACATTTGTGTGAAGGACATAGCTGTTTGTTCTGTGTCTGGGTGTTATAAAGTATCATAAGTCTGTATTTAAAAATATATAAGTATTCTATCAGTCATCTAGTCACCATAATACAAGCTATACTTAGTTTGGGACTAGATGGTGTTGTGTGCATTGTGCAGTAATATTTATATTTATTTATTTATTAGGGTTTCTTATCGACTTCAACCAGAACCCTAAAAATGGTGTTCGATATGTTTTGTTAATACTATTTAATAAATATCCGTTAGTAGCAAGCATCACCCGTAGGTATAAAATACGATAAAAAGTACCATTAATTAGTAACCGTTGTTTGATACTAGTAATTAGTACAAACCGACATACCTACAAGTCAAGTAGTACAGAACAGTCAGAGAGAAAAGTCAACACAATTTAACTCGAGGTAATAACTTACAAAAATGTACAGATAAACGAAATGTTGGATGTAAAACGAGAAATTTTACTGCCCAAGTCAACGTTAAAGCGGGAATTCTACCTTTGAAAGATTTACAGAAGTGCGATGAATCTCAGTTGAATTTGGAGGCGGATCTACAAACATTTACACAATAAAATACATTTACATTATTATTTTTATTGCAATATTAAATAAATAAATAATCCCGGGTTTTTCACAGAGCATCAGCTGGCCCTAAAGTAAAAAGACATGACTGATATACCTACTTATATACTTTTTTTTATATACATATTTATTATACATAGAAACAACCAGACCTGAGACAAATACTTACAGATCATACAAACTTTTGTCCCTCAGCGGGAATCGAACCCGCAACCTTCTGCGTCTCAGCCGGCAACACTGCGCCACAGAGGTCGTCATTGTGTTTACTGTGTTTTTAATCAAGATAGATAATTCTTTTCCACAACATAAATACATTGGACTAGGACTAGTAGAAGGAACAATGTTTTTCTAGTCTGTAGTACAATGAGCGGTCATATCGCTATGTGGCGATTTCTGCCAGACAAGCTTAGGATGGATATAACTGAATGTAGCTAAGAAATGTTGATGATATAAGTGATTCATGATTAAATTTAAATGATAAGATAGAGATATATGTCGACACCAATACAAAGATATGTACAATACATATAACCCCACTAATATTATAAATACGACAGTAACTCAGTCTGTCTGTCTGTTTCTTACGTTTTCACGCGAAACCGCTGAACCGATTTTGATTAATTTTGGTATAGCGATAAATGGTACTTTGGAGAAGGACTTTTTATGTACGAAGCCGCGGGCAAAAGCTAGTTATAATAAAATAAACACATCTTATAAGATTAAGATTTAATTAAATTAAGCAATACATATATAACCATACCTAAATTTAAAAGTAAATAAAAATCAAGCAACAGTTACCGAGAAGACAAAAAGAGTTCCCCTACCATGGCTTTAAAAAAATCATATGCTTGGGGCGTCTAATAGCCTCCGACAGTGCATTTTATTGTTGGACAGTCAGTACTGTTAGGGAATCAATTAAGAATGAAGAACTGTGAAGGAATAAACCCATTGTTCAGAAAACATGTAAAGACTAAAACACAAAATAAACTCGCGCGAAATTCCGAACAAAAGAAACAGTTATATAAAGGCCAATTTGTGCGATCTCTCTTTGATACCCTACACGTTCAAATCACCCCATGGTTTTATCTACAGATCTACGTGTTCGTGAGCCCACACACTTGCTTTGCGACATCTAAGATCGATCCCCTCATTCACAAGCCTAAAAACGTAATTTTGCCAAAAACGAGGCAGGGGACTACGGGCCATCGTATATCGATAGACATCATTAATTTAATTGGAGGGTTGCGATAGGTTATCGAAAAACACCAATAGAAGCACGGTTTCGCCACATGGATGATTTGTAACGGCGACTCAATGTTTTAAAACAAACGCTTGATAAGATTGTGAGCCTAATTAGCTTGCCAATAGTTGATAATAAATTCTGTTTAAATATTTTGTTATTCACGATCATAAATAATGTAGTACTAAAGCATTGCTAGTGTACTAAGTGCAAGTAATTGCCTCTGGTATTTATTTATTCTGTGAAAACAAACAGAACAATGAAACTTGTTAACAAAATCAGCAAAGTATTATACAATTAAGTGGTTTTCACTGCCAATTAATACTTAAAACCTACAACGTGAAGGTAAGCTGTACCTTCTGAAGAACTCCTTATTCGGAATTAGTTATATATTCGCACTTTAAACACTAATATTGAATAGGGTAAAAAAATAAAAAAACTTAAGTTATTTAAACATTGTTCGCTGATGCCGTGTTTAAATTTGGAAAGGGAGAGGTCAAAAATATCAAACATAGAAAACAAACCAATAAAAGTTCATAGAACGGTTAATAAAATCTCGAGGCGAAGTTTGTACCAATTATATTTGGTTGGAGTGTGTGGCTCTTTCTAGACTTAAGTCTAGGACATCGCAAACTTTTATAGGTTGCAATAACCTCATATTAATAGGTGGGGACGTAAATTAAAAAAAAAGGATTATTTTTATAAATCAGACGTATATAAAATTATTTCTTACTGCCCCTACATCTACATTTAACTGCAAACAAGTATACTCCACATTTTTTGAGCAACACATTTTCTCGCGACTGTACCTCCAGTAAAGTATACGCGTGTACAATACAACACAAACAATATTGCTTATTGTTTTGCATTTGAAGTTTACAAACATTTGCTTAGTCGGTAATACACGCATAATGTACGTAATGCTGCTTATTTCATTTGTTATATGTATACTAACACCTGATGAGTACAACGTACTGTCTACCTACGTTATTTTATTCTAAGCGACTTAATTTCCATTTCTTTTAAAGTAGAAATAACTACTACTATAAGCTAATTGTGTCCCACTTTTAGACAACGGCGTCCTATTTATCTCTTCAGTCTACTTGGTTTTGAGCCAATTGGACCCAAGCTCTGTCAAAGGTGTCAATATCATCTCGCCATCATTTTTTTTGGCCTCGGCGCCGTCTCGCTGTCTTAGGTCTCAACTGAATGGAGATTATGGCCCACAGCTCATCCGGCATGCGACAGGCATGACCAGCCCAGCTCCATTTAAGGTTCTCAACGTTTGAGAACCTCCTCCTTTTTTTAAAGTCGGTTAAAAAACTAATAGCTTATGCAAAATGAATCAGCAGATAAAAATAAGTACCAAATTAAGTTTTCAATTGTAGTTTGTGGTAATACGAAAGTTAATAAACAGAAACATGCCAAATTGAATACCTAAGACAAGTTTCGGCTAAAGATACAGTTTCAGTTAGTTATAAAGTAAGATCTGCGAGAAGCTGATCAATCGGAAACTTTGTCTGTTTGTTAGTCAGGATTAATTAGTGTGGAGTGGGTCGTGGTAGCCCTGTAAAAGTTTTTTGATCGTCGTTAAATCATTTACGAGTACCTACTTACGAGTTACGACACTGACGGATCAAAGACACAGCTCAAGATTAAATATCTCAAACCGTTTGACCTTAATTATAAAGTACTTAGAATTAAGGACATATACCATTTAATTTAAAATAACTGAATAAAACACAAAAGCATCTACATCGCATTTTTGTAAATTTACTTCATAAATAATAAATATATAAATATTGGTGGACAATGCACACATCATACTTTTGATGCAAATATCTTATTTGAGAACCTAGTGTCTAGATTAGAAATCCTAACATAGGTTTTAAGACATTATTAATGAACCTATTTTGTATATTGGTAAATAATCCACACATCTATAATTAGCCTTAAACTACGCATGTACCTTCTATTATGATTTAAGATGACCGGATTACTGATCGCTACTAATCCCTACTAATATTATAAATGAGAATGTAACTCTGTCGGTCTGCTGTAACGTGTTCACGCCTTCACCGTTGAACCGATTTAGATGAATTTTGGTATAGAGATAGATGGGATCTTGGAAAAAGACATAGGCTACTTTTTATGTAGGTACCACGCGCGCGAAGCCGCGGGCAGCAACCAGTATTTATATAATTATTAGTGGACAATGCACACAACATCACACTATTTAGAGAACCTAGTGTCTAGATTAGAAATCCTAACATAGGTTTTAAGACATTACTAATCAACCTATTTTGTATATTGGTAAATAAGTTAGTTTAAGGCTAAAAATAGATAGATAGATGGTATCTATCAATCTATTTTTAGCCTTAAACTAAGCATAGTCGTAGCTTGTATTAAAATGACTGGATAATTGATAGAATATAAAAAATCGTGTGCGTCTCGGGACGCCCGACAGAAGTGTTGACTTAAACTAACTCTAACTAGCGCTGTGGGTTAGAGTGAGAGAGGAGGAGGCTGCCTACCGCTGCCGTATGCGTGAGAGAAAGGGAAGCCAGACAGACTAGCGCCGTAGCGCGTTACGTAACAAAGCGGTTTACCATCCCATAAGAAGTTATCACTTTAAAAATCACTTTTCCTTTTCTTCACGGCTTTCACGGCTAACCGGCTACTTTAAATACATACTTATGATAACAGACACAAAACAAACACCTTCATCATATATATATTTGTTTTGGGAAGGACATCGAACCCCTAACCTACACTACAGAAGGCAGTAATAATAAATAAATATTGGTGTCCACCAATAATGCACATAACACCATCCAACCCCGAACTATATGTGAGCAGATGACTGAAAAAATATATGTTTTTTTATTTAAATACTTATTAATTTTATAACTTTATAGCATTCAATGAATAGAAACAAGTCGAGGAAACAACGATAGCACCTCGTCAGGATCAGACTTAATTAGCGTCGAGTGGATCGTGGCATCCCTACAATGAAAATACACCAGGCATTGTTGGAGGGCGCGAGATTGGAGCGTGCGGTTAGCATCCGGACGCACACAATGGCCTTTTCGATAATCACGATGCGATCCGCACGCGCTTTCATTACACATCCTGGGTAACTATGTTGCCCTGGTACCTGTGATAATTCCGATCTGTTTGGCAGCATCCAATAACGTTTCAATTGGATTTCGCTGGTGCGATGCTGCTTCGCTGGTAGATTGGAAAATCTAATAACAATTATAAATGCGCTTGTGTGTATGTTTCGTTTATTATTTTCTCTTACAAAAAATATAATTACGTTCTTGAAGGTTTAGACACTAGCATTGTATTTCATATGTAATGTTGTTATGATTTACATGGCGTCTACCTTAAGTTTTCCGACACGCGGCCTCTATATCCAATACATACATATTATACATTACTAATTTAAAAACCAAAACCATGCTTAAAATAAAAGTATCTAGAGATCTCGCGTGTCTATCAAGGCAGGATATCACAGCAGTAAACTTGTTTTTGTGAAATGCATGATACATCTAACATATACACAGAAACCTTTTCTTAGCTGCTGGAAATTAGAGATGCGATATTTCAAACCAGCAGTATAATAAAACACCTGGGTTCGACGCGTGTGAGTAATACTCGAAGGTACCTGAGACGGAAACATTAAATTGTACCGAGACGATCGCGGCTATGATAGTTTTACAATGACTCCATTCCGCTTTATAAAACGAACTTTATCGCGATAGATTTAGATTTAATACGAACGAGATACCTTTTCCTTATCTTACCAACTATTTGGTTTATATTTTGCCGCATTTTCATTAATCATTCTCGTGAGTTTTAAAGGATATATGTAGTTGATTTGAACAGTTTCCGCTGATTTGATGCCGTGACTGACCTGACGCGTAACTACAGTGTATATCTCTATAGAAAACTTTACAATGAACTCCGAAATCTTTATTAAGAACTAGATAAAAAGTAGCAAGATAATAATTGAACGAATGAATGTTTCGGAAAAATTATAAGGCATAATCGCGGTGTTCGCGGTTTGACGATGATCCAGAGTGATTTTTTTTAAAACCTTTCTTAGCGAGCACCTACGGCCCTCGGTGGTTTCTGAGATTTAGTGATGAATGAGTGATATTTGACAAATATATCATTATTAATTTTTTACCACCTTTTTACAAATATTTATCAAGCCTTGTGGGTATATTCTGTGTATACAGTACTATTTAGATATTGAAATCTATCAAGTATACTTCCTATGTTTATTCATACATGAATTAAGCTAATATTGGAAACCGAAACAATTCGTAACCTCAACACAATTGGCAGAACAAGCCATTCCAATCAGTGAGTCAGCACTAATCCGTACTAATTGTCAAATAAGCGGGTTAAATGTACTCAGACAATGACACTAAAATAGATCGCATCGTGCAATATAATTCAAGAGCGAACCTACTTGGCAAGACATCAAAGCTGCATTGAATAGTTTGCACTCAGATAAAAAACAAAAGCTAAACAATATTCGGCTAAAACTAATGAACTAAGGACGTTCCCACAAATATCGATGTTTTTCATGTACTATTTAGTGAACTAGGAATAACAACTGTGAAGATATCATGGTATTAAATTGCAGATAATATATTATTCTTTAAAGATATATAATAAAAACTGGTCAGTTAAGTACAATATTTTCAAAAAAATACGTTTTTACCATCACAAGAATCGCTTAAAATGACGAAAAACCAATGTAGCTTAATCGGCTGCATGCCGGCTGCAAGCAAGTTTTTATCGATTTTTTGCAAGAAAATTGAAGTTTACCAATAGTTATTATTGGTTATGACTGATGATAAGGTATACCTATATCCATATCCACTCCTATCCATATCCATACTTCATACCAAAAAATCTAAAGGATCTATGTCCTTGTCTGTTTGTTTGATTGTATCTTGAGGGAGGAAATAAGATACTTTTGCGAAGCCGCGAACAGAAGCTAGTACTCTGTAGAAGCTTCTAGAAGCATCAACACAGGTGCGCATAATGGAATTAAACTTAATATTTATACATAAGGTTCCTTCTGCACAGAGAAGGTGGAGATCTTGAATATAGCTAACACTCAAATTGCATAGAGGTTATGACTACTTAAACTCTCAAAGAACAAAACACAAATAAAATGCCGGAAAATATGGACTTCTAAAATAGCAAGTTTTCCTAAAAAGTCGGAACTATAAACGGCCGAATAGCAAGGAACTCTAACATTCTGTAGCGCATCCCATATGTTTACATTATACAAACTGGATTTTGAGGTTTCGACGTCTGTGAACACTACTGTAATGCTGAAAGATGTGTTCGCTGAAAACGCATTTCTGAATGTCTAATGCACTTCACTTGTTATAATTTTAATATAATGTACAAAATGTGGGCAAAATATGTAAACTAACAATAACAACAGCGTGTGCAATGACTGTTTACTGAATTTAATACTAAGTTTTCTTCTTCGATTAAATCAATATTTGTGGACATTGCACACAACACCATGGAGCCGCAAACTAAGCATAGCTTGTATTATGGTGACCAGATGACTGATAGAATACTTATATATTTTACAATAAATTATTATTATTTATAACACCCAGACACAGAAGTACTTTGTTCATCGCACAAATGTTTTTTTTCGAAAGGAATCGAAACCCAACCTACAGCGCAGAAGGCAGAGCTACTACCTTTATTATTTTACACAACTGATTCAGCAATCAAGCATACAGCCCACCTGATGGTAAATGGTTTACGTAACCTCAGACGTTTGCAATTCCAGCACGTACATTGGAGACATGAGTATTTTTGTCTGTTGCCCTGAAATTTCACTTACTCCAATGCCTTTCAAATATAGTTTACACACTACTGCTTGGAGGCCGAATATCTGGCACTGTGGTGATATCAATTAAGCGTCCTAATAAATAAATAAAAAAGTCTTATATTTCCTTATCTAATAGGTTAGAAACCTATTAGATATTAGATACAATTGTTTGAGTTTTTAGGTTGGTTGGGAACTAAGGACCCCTCCTTGGGTGAAGGCCTCCTCCAGCTTTTCCATTCATCCCTGCTTTTCCCAGGTTCATCCAATCCCTCCCTGCTCGATGGATGATGTCATCAGCCCACCATCTGGCTGGCCGGCCAACATTTTTTTATCCTCGTGGACCCTTCCATCTTGTGGTGTTTAAGGTCCTAAGAGTCTTATAAAGGTTTATCAATAGCACCTAGCTATCTTTACCAAAAGAACGTAAAAAATATTTTGCTCGGCGTAATAAATTTCTTGCTAATTTCTCCGCGCCTTGAAAGCTAATCTCAGGGTAGTTTTGCAATAATTTATTTTAGCCATGCTCTCGCCTAGCACTTTTACCCTCAATTTGCCAAAATCCCGGTAAATCATAGTTGATAGGTAACCTATTCCGATTCAAATCACGAGCAGCACGCGTCACTGAATCCCAATTTATTTTTGCCTCTACAGGAGCTTATATGCTTCCAACTAAATTGTATCCCGTGCAACGGTGGGTCTTTCCTTTTTCCATTTGAAAACAGAACCAAAGTGTAATTTTCAAAGCATCGACGTGAGTGCTGACTGGGACTCTGGCTTTAACCATTATGAGGAACGTGAATGCACTTTGGGGATGTGTCCGTCAATCAATCGATTGCAACAAGTCCTTGTAAGTGGGTAGAGTAAGTAAGGTACCTATAAGACCTGACCTGTCAGCTCAGGTGGTAGTAATGCCTTCTGCAGATCAAACGTATTGATTAAATCAACGCAAAGCTTTATATCTACATTAAATGAGTTAAGAACATTTATTTATTTGTAGGTGTTGCCTCACACGCACTGCGATGCCACAGAACACCAACACTGCGGTAACTCATTATTTCCGGAGCACCAAGCTAAGTGGTGCCTGATTTTGTGTCAATGTTAATTTATATTCGTTTTAAAAAAATATTTTGTATATAAGTTTTCAGACCCAAAATATATATTTTTGAAGTGAAAACTTCTTTTAGCGTGGTACGCAAATTTTTAGATGAGGTAAAACCTCTGGATTCGCGACACCGTTACCGTTTGGGGCGAGACGCAGGGCTGCCGCGCTCGCCCCATTTGATTATAAACCTTAATTCACATGTTTACAGTCTACTTTTGTATGGAGAAGTTTACTGAGTTAGGTTCCTTGATATATTATCTACATTCTGAACAAAAAATATTGCATCATCTGCGTTCGTTCAGTATTTGATTGGCAGTCGCCATAATTACTGATTTTGAAATGATTTATTACTAAACTCTAACGCGCCAAAATATTTTTTTTCTTTTAACTAGCTTCTGTACGCGGCTTTGCCCGCGTTCTATGTACATATAAAGCAGCCTAGATTTTTATTCAGTTCAACACTCTCTATACCATGTTTAAGTATTCAAATAGTTAAGCTCTTATATTTGCGCACATTCCATATTTCTATATTTTTACAGTCAACAAAATCCTCCGCGGTAAAAAGACACTATAATACCTCAGTCCGAGGAAAATATATATAATATTTAATTATTTACAAATGTTATTCAAAATTTCAAAGTAATTTGAATCTTTTCTTTGCATTTTAGGGAAGGCCACATTAGATAGGCGAGCTTGGTGGTTAGATAGACGTTTAACCACCACAAGATTAGCGGCTTTAACCATCGTATAGTGATTTTAAAGTCCAATTTACAATATTTCGATCTATCCAAACAAGCTAATGTCAGTTTGGTATAAAATCAAAAATGAATATTTTCATACAATAAAACCACATGGACCATTTTGAATCGTCCTACATGCTAGGTGAAATCTTAACACCAGTTTAAGAAATATACAGCAAGAAACTCGTCCATCGTTTTTTTTATGATCCTTGCAAATTTTGTTACGGATGCCGAGTCGAGTTCATCTCAAGCTTTTTGTCAAATAACCTGATGCCTTAAAAATTCAACATTTCTAATCTGTTCTTTTCAAAGCGATTGCTGGACTACATCGAATCGTTCTTGTCGCAAAAACTTCAGCACTTGGGCGAAATGTTCCAAGTTTTATTTACGACGCAACTTGCCAGAGGAATGGCAATTGCCTACCTATTGTTTCGTTTCTTAACAAAAAATACAGTAAGTTACTTAGTAAGTTAAGTACTTACATAAATAGGTCCCAAAAGTCCCACTTACGAGCCTTCAGCCACTCTTATGCCTTTAACTTTCAAGAAAGAAGTTTTTTTTTTATTAATTAAAATCACATGGACTATTTTGAAAAGACTACGTGAATCTATAAAACTATGGATACTATGTTTTATTTACAAAAATAATTATAGAAATGTACAGAATAATATACCATAATATAAAATACATGTGAGATAGTTGAGGATCTTTCTAAGGACCGTTTCAAACGATCTATAGATAGATCAACTGATTCAGATTACTGCCAGCGTTCCCAAGACACAGCATTGCCACTTTGAATAATAAATAAATAAATAATAAATATTGATGGACAATGCACACAACACCATTTAGTCCCAAACTAAGCATAGCTTGTAAAATGGTGACTAGATGGCTGATAGACCACATATATATTTTCAAATACATAAATTAGATACTTTATAACACTCAGATACAGAACAAACATCTAATTCGTCCGTTCGGCAAACAAATGGCAGTGCTAATACTGATACTAGGTTGAAGTCTTCAGTTATATCTTACTAGCTGTTGCCCGCGATTTTGTTCGCATTTCTTTTAAAGAAATTGTAGCTTAAATCCTTTTAGCATCCTATCCTTGTAGCATAATCTCTTTGCCAAATTTAATTGATATCTGTTCAGTAGCTCCGACGTGAAAATATACCAGCAGACAGGTTACTTTACCATTTATAATAATAATAATAATAACAATAATAAGATATTGTATCTCGTACACTGGTACCCTGGCGCCTTGTATGTTTTACTTTGAATGCAAAGTAAAGTTCGTGTTTCAGGATTTTTTATCCAATTCAAGTTTCAAATCAATCACACCACCCGTTAAAAAGTTCCCATACAAACGTTGACACCACATTTTACCCTTTTGTAAGGGTTATTTTGAAAAATTCTAAAACATGTGTTCATTTATTTTGAATTTGAATTATTCATATCAAGTTTCTAGCAAATCGCACCACGCGTTAAAAAGTTTCATACATTAGTTTTCATCCTTTTTCACCTTCTTAGGGGTTGAATTTAAAAAAATCCCGCCTTAGTGGGTGGTTTTGCTATAAAAGGAAGCTACCTTCCAAATTTCGGCTTTCTAGGCTAGAAAGCCTAGAAGAAATTCTAGCTTCAGCGGTTTCGGCTCGGCGATGATGAATCAGTCAGGTTAAGCTCTTTTATAGGTATAGATAGATAGATAGATAAACACACAATAAATCTGTTGCCGTCTCTATGCTTTGACATTAGAATGACAAGGACAAAGCTAGCTAATTATGCGATTACAATGACAAAATAATACGTGAGTAAAACATGTGTTTATCAAAATGGAAAGCCTTTGTATAGTAGTAAGAGAAACAGAATTGTATAGTAAATATTATAATAATTAGAATTATAATAGTATACAAGAGAGTTATTTAGCTATATTTGCAGGCTTGCCCGCAGGGTATGAAATATAAATAGATGTCGAATGTTATATAATCTATCTAGATTATATAGCATACTTTAAACCTTTCACCACACTGACTGTTTGGAAAGAACTGTTAACACGTTAAGAATATATATCGCATTTTCTGATGTGACAAATTACACATCCCTAAATTTCGACTAGAAAAAGTAAATAAGTCCTTTATGGAGAAAACGGTGCGCTTCTATAATAAGCTTCCGAAAAATGCAACTAAACTATCATTTATAGTAGATTGTTGCACCGAGCGCAAAGTGAGTCGTTAATGCACGAGTGTTATGTTGGTTTAACACGAGTGCATTAATTACTCTCTCTAGCAAGGTGCGTAATTTACTTTTCTTTCAACTACCAATCTACCTACTGTGATAAAATATACCTACTCAAACTAAAAATATGAAGAATCCAAAATTTACAATGCTACCATTGTAGCATTGTTGTAGCATTGTTGAACAAAATGCGCGCCATTTGTTTTTTTACACCAAGTCGGTTTTATTCAGCCGATTTTTATTATCAGCCAGTATCTTTTTGATCTAATGAAATTATTTTATATTTAACTTATATTATTATTTTGTATTAAAATATTAAACCTCTGTGGGAAATTTATATATAAATAAAAAGTAAAAAACAGTGCAATAATGAGATTTCATACAACATTACTGCACTTTTTTGGTTTTAAGCAAAAAATACGTCCTTTGTGATCGGTTTTGTAATGATTAATGATAATATTACTACGTAGTTGAAAGAAAAGAAATTTAAATCTTACAAAACGGGTAGTCTTGTGAAGAAAGAGTATTATAATATAAAATACTATATTGTTGATAAGAGCCCATGACCTAATGTTGCTCTGCCCATAGACAGACAACTGACAGATTTGCAATGTATGAACTACTGTTATCTTGTATCTGTTTTTCGTTAGCTAGTTATAAGAAGGATCATACAAAAAAGTATAAGACGAGGACAAGTTTATCGTCAGTTCTTCCAGGAATTGGGTTTAGAGGAATTGGTACCTAAATTTACCTATATGTAAGACGATTTTAAGTGATCCTTGTGATTGTATTAAATAGAAACATATTTCTTTATTTTATCTCAAGAAATCGTATACCCATATACCATTCGTAGCTAAATAACCTTAATCCTACTAATATTATAAATGCGAAAGTTTGTATGTATGTTTGTTACTCTTTCACGCAAAAACTACTGAATGTATTTTAATGAAACTTTACAATAATATAGCTTATACATCAGAATAACACATAGGCTATAATTTATAAAGATATTGTGTGAATTGTCCAAAATATAACGATAAGTTTTAAGTAAGTAGGATAAAAATCTGCCATCTGCAAGCTATTCTGGCGTGCGCTGCAAAAACCGTGGTAAAACACGAAGTACTAATCCTGCGCAGATAAAGTTGCGGGCACCAGCTAGTAAAGAAATATATTGCTATTAATATTGTGCGAGTGAGAGGACAGTCCCAGAACAATAAAATGTCTTAAAAAGACAAACAATGGAAAATTAAATTAATTTGTGCCGACTCCGCTTTTTCTTATGATCGTTGAGTAATTATAAAGAACGGTTTCATTAACTTGAGACGGTGATGTTTGGGACTTAAATATTTGCTTGTCTTCGCTCACTTGCCTCTGGTTTATTTTGGAGTAGGTAGATATAATTACAATATCAGAGTTATTACTTTTCCTTTGTAAATACTTGTTGTAGGATTCCTTTTATTTCATTTACTCTTCGTTTTATACATTTGAGGCGAATTATTTTGATCATGCCGCTAGTTCTTGCGAACTAGTGTGGTACGGCGCCTCAGAGGCTCCATTCGTGCAACTTTTTAGCTTCTACGATTTACATCTCACGACGTTTTCGTTCAGAGTTTGAGAGTATTGGTGAAGCTCATAGAAAAATATTGGTATCTAACATAATTCATATATTTAAAGTTTAACCGCCTACATCATAATCACATATCACCTAAAGGGGTTAAAGTACAGACTTTGACATTGCCATAAGTTGCTAGTGACTTTTCCGTCTGCGCTGTAGTTTTCTCTTCCAGAACAAATGTTTGTATGATATTTAGATGGTTGTGACATAACTTTGATTAGTTTGTAAATTCAGACACAGGAGCCCACAAATCAGATCCAACGATTAACTTCTAGTCTAGTTTAGTTTTAGTCTGACAACCTCTGTGGCGAAGGCCCGCCTGAGATGCAGAAGGTTGCGGGTTCGATTCCCGGCGCGGGACAAATGTATTTTACAATTTTTATTTTTATTTTTTTTAGGGATTTAGAAACATCTAAAATTATCAGTGTTTCTCTACTATATTATGCATGTTTTATACATAAACCTTCCTCTTGAATTACTCTATCTATTAAAAAACCGCATAAAAATCCGTTGCAGTTTTAAAGATCTAAGCATACATCGGGACAGGCAGACAGCAGGAGGCGACTTTGTTTTATAATGATTTCGTTTTCAGTTATCTGAAAGCCACTGAAATCGAAAGTGATAAACGAAACGTAGGAATATATTAAAACGTAATACGCGATATATACCTTCCCGTTAACTAATACAACTATTATTATGAATTCTGATCACAAAAGTTATATAAATACTGTTTTCTGCAATCGCAATCAATAAAAGGTAGATGTGTACTTTGTAGTGAGGCGGCATCACGATAAAGAGTTAAAGGTACCGTCTTATGCGGGCATTTTGCCAGAATACGTATTTACATAAAAATACCTGCATGTTGCCTTCAGTTACCTTTCGTACTTGTTATACAAACAAGTGGTACATTCCGACTCCGGAATACATAATACGCAATAAACCCGGCTATTTGTGGTCGCAACAAATCGCCGTTTAACTCTTTCAAACTGTTTACTACACCCATAAAATAAAAACCAACCCCAATGAAAATCTATTCTTGACGTAACCCAGAAACGGTCTTTAAGGTTCATTATCGCGCTAAACGGCTACTTTTCCTGGAATTAAACCGAGGATATTTCTGGGGGAACTTCATTACTATAATGAATCAAGAAGTTATAAACAAACATTTGCATTAATTGGATTCAAACCCTCCTTCGAGCGCGGCTTTAATTGGATCCCTTTGATTGGTTACAAAGCAAGAAAATGTTACGTGAGCGGTGAAAGACAATGTATAAATTTTAAGATGCTTGAAACGTTTTTGTAGAATACTCGTTGGAGATGCTATAATTGAGATACCTACGTAAACGAAGCTGTGGGTTTTACTTCAACATTTATTTTGTACTGGCGACCTTTTATCATTATCAACGGTTTTTGTAGCGCACGCCAAATAATGACTTATAGACCATTATGATACCTTTGGTTTAAATATTGTATTTTTTGTAGATATATATATTTTTAAATAAAATAAATACCATGTTATTCGCTGATAATGTATAATAATAACAATAATGCCCGACATTTCACACAGCATAATCTGGCCCCAAAGTAAGCAGAGCTTGTGTTATGGGTACCACACGACTGATATACTACTTAAATACTTTTATATATAATGTGACCTTCCCTGTAATGTGTTTTTAAATCGGTTAAATCGTTTTTGATTATTATTACATTACAAACAAACAAACAAAAATCTGATCTTTTCTCTTCACAATATTTGTTTAGAAAAGAAACTTATATTGAGTTGTTTAATTTTAAGAATGATATACATTCTTAAAATTAAACAACGCAATTAATATTATTACCTAATATTAATAACTGATAATAATAATTACGGTGTTTAGTTTTAAGAACGCTTAAAAACGGTTAACTTAACTTGGATCGAATTGCAGATTCTATCCAAGTTAAGTTAACCGTCAGATAACAACAGTGTGCCAACTCCAAGGTTAAATTTCGTAAAGAAAATTTTCTGTCGAAATAATTATCTGCCGAACAAGTGCATGTCGCAGTAGTGTCTTTCGAAGTAGTGGTCTTTCGAAGGTGTGTGTTGACGAAGTATGTTCTGTCGAAATAAAGACTTGTTGAACTATGTTTTTTCGAAGTTAGCGACGTGTCGAAATAACGAACTGTCGAATTTCAGTAGGACATACATAACAAAAACTCAAAACTTAATACAAAACTTAATATAACTTAATTGGATAGTTGTATCAGGGACCTACTAAGCAACTCAACGACTTAAAAAAATACTTACCTTATTTACCTGCTACCAACAACTTAACCAACTACAAACCAAACATAAACAAAACACTCAAATTCTCTGTATTTCAACTCGAGACTTGCTACATTTAGTTTCCTGAAATAAATTGACACGACACTAAAACGTGTACGTATACGTACGTGTACGTACACGTGTCCTATAGAATGCAACGAAAACACTGACTTGCAGAACTCAATGCTTGGCTCGACAATGAACTCTCGAGGTGTTAGCATCGCTTAATATTGTAGAATCACGTGTCTTCTGACTTATGCATGGAAAAGTGAAATTATTAATGTAGAATAGTCACATCCGACTCTCCACGTTATTGTAACATTATATTATATTGATTTGACGCAGATTTGGCGATATATCCCGATGACATTTTCTCATGTTTTCCAAGCATTTGTTTAGATAGATAGATAGATAATACTTTATTGCACACCACAAAATACATTAGACTATTATAAGAAACAGTGTTTAGCTACACGGTAGTACAATGGGCGGTCTTATCGCTAGATAGCGATTTCTGCCAGACAACCTTAGGATGGATAGAAATCAATTTAGCTGAATATGGGGTGATGAAAAAAATAAAAGTGATTTATGATAAAAATAATATGTACATATGAAATAGAGTAAGCGTTTGATCAAAATGGTTGAATTGTCGAGCTGATCTGTTAGATGAGCTCGACAATTTAACAATTTTGACTTATACAATTGTTGTCGGCACCTTGCGTGTTTCCGGCGCTAGTGATTACTGATATGGTTAGATAATCCGTAGCAAGACGAGCCAAAAGTAAATTGAATAAAGCAATTTGAAAGCCGTCCAAATCTTTATTTGCATCTCTGTTATAGCAACAGCTAATGTTTGAATTATTATCTTAAACTCGTGTACATCGACTCCAAGCCAGAGTGGCTGCCAAGTAGGTGGCAGCTCCCGGTTCAAAGAACTAATTTAATTTTGCAAAGCACAAAGTGTAGGTCGAAGCTTAGGAAACTTCTGATCCTCAGGTCGTGGCTTCGAATCCTGCTGACCCTTCAGGTGGAGCTTTTACAAACAACCATTAAGTACCTTTGTACTTTATTTTTACTACGTTATTGAATTTGCATAATTTAAAAAAATATTAGCATTCTGCACTTCTTCTCTATATAAACTATAGGTGTGAGAAATTTCATACTCCTCTGTCCGCGCAATTTTCGTAAAAAGGGGTACAAAGTTTTTGTAAATATATACTTAGATATCATTATATTCAAATAGTTAATGCACGATGCCAAAAATATCTTCATCTAATCGTGTCATTGGTTACTTCGAACAAGTGTGATGAAAGGTTTAAAGTGCGCCTCATAGGTCTTTCATCCATTTGGCACATGTCTTCGAACTTAAAAATAACAATGACAGCCAATGTTATCACAAGAAAATATATGTGTACTAGCTGCTGCCCGCGGCTTCACACGCGTGGTACCTACATAAAAAGCATATGTCCTTCTCCAAGTTCCCATCTATCTCTATACCAAAATTCATCAAAATCGGTTCAGCGGTTTAGGCGTGAAAACGTAACAAACAGACAGATAGGCAGACAGACAGAATTACCCACATTCACATTTATAATATTAGTATAGATATGTGGGGTAGGGTATTAATATTCTAAAACTGATAAAATTAAAGAAAAAACAATATCCCATCAAAATCCGATTCAAAAGCATTTCAGAGATAAATCTATAAATTTTTTATCCGAGAAAAAAAAAACGTTTTCCCTTTGTAGTCCCAATACAAGACGCTGATACGCACGCAAAGACGCGGGGAAAACCAACAAAACAACCGAGTAATAAAAATGATCATAGCTATGGCCTCGAACTAAACGCATCACAAAAGGAGTAAGATGACGGGCAATCTCGTTGAGGACGTCATTCATCATAGCTTGCGAACGAACACGCTACGAATAAAGGTACCTCGTAACATGCGACATGAGTGAGTGAATTGATAGCGGGGGACAAGATGGGAGATACAACACCCGGGGCTATTGTGTGTGTCAGTAAATGTGCTGTTTGTGTATCTAGTACCTAGTACATGAGGATTCTTTAGTGCCTTATATGTTATATCATGCGAGTACATAGTTTGTATGGGATTGCCCGACACGTGACTTGATGATTTTTAGTATTGAAAAATGCGAATTGTAAATAATCTATATCTATAAAAAGCGATGTGTGTATGTATGTATGTTTCATATAGACTCCTAAACGGCTGGACCGATTTCGATAACATTTTTTGGAAATATTCAGATTGGCCTAGCGGGTGATCCTGTGAAGTTTGGTAGCGATCATATCAACAGAACTTTTTTTTTGTTTGCATCAATGAAGTTTTGTATGGATATAGATTGTATCTTAGGAACGGACATAGGCTACTTTTATGTACTATGCGTGCCGCGGGCAGAAGCTAGTAAATAATAAATATTGATAGATATCAATATAATCTAGCTCCAAGCATAGCTTGTATTATTGTGACCAGTAGGGCGATTATGGAACTCTAATTACAATCAATGTCTATCGTAATTTCAATCATTCCTTTGAAAACTGATAGACATTGATTGTCATTTTGAATACATACTTATGATACTTTGTAAAACCCAGACCCACCTATGTTTATCTCACAAATGTTTGTCATAATAGAAAATCTAGCCTCAAACCTACAGCGCAGAAAGCAGAGTTACTGAGCTGACAATCCAGTCGTGTCGCGGTAAGCACAGCCGTCCTCTTAAACCGTATTGCATGAATGAAAAGATCTTATGTTATTATTGTCCACAGCATCTGAATGAATACATTTAATAATCCGGGTTCGAAAATATAAATTACGTTACGTTAATTCAAACCCAAACAGAAACATCAAAGTTTTACACCATGCCACAACAATATTTACGTAGACGCTACGATCGATAGGCGCTTTTACGCATAAAGCCGGTTTGCATCGGCTGTCTCGACTTTTACCGGCATATTCAGTAAGTTCTCACATTCGTGTTATGTTCAAGTGTTGTGTCGATGGTCAAGACTTTCATTGCTAAGCATCCATGCTAATATTATGAATGCATAAAGTCTGTATATCGCTGTTATCTTTTCACTCCTAAATGGCTGATCGGATTTTTAATGAAATTTGGTAAGGAGATAGATTGAATCTTGGGGAACGACATAGGCGACAATTATGTGAGTACTAGGCGTGTAAATCCGCGGGAAGCAGCTAGTATCAAATACATGCAAGGACATTTATCTCAGCTGCTTACAATATGATTTCTGCGTGAATACGGCTGTCGGAATCACCCTCATTATGCGGGACAAGCTTCATTAATATGCAAATCAAAGAAAGAAAAGTACAACTGTAGCCGTGCTCGTAACCTACATCACATTTTGCTTGGTTTATTTCTAAGAACCAAAAAGAAAATTAGGTTTATTTTACGGTTCGTACTCGTTTAGCCTCAGACATGCAAGCTGAGGGTACAGCCTTTATTTTCCTTTGTTTTTTGTTATCGCAACGTCTCTACCACAGCATCGGGAATAGTAGTGTCTACCTAATACTTACACAACCTTGGAAATTAAGTACTTGCTATAAAGTATAACCAATGAGTCTGTGGAACCTGGCTAGTTCATCAATTGGCGATTATACTGATGCTTAAGGTCTACATAGTCATTTCCCAATTTCGCAATCATGAATTTCAACCCTCTCACGAATCGATTTTGGAATCTACAGCGTACAATCGTTTGAGAGATTACACGCACGCTGTCATCCATCCTCAAAGTCAAAAGATACTTTATTCAATACAATCACAAGGATTTGAAACGTCTAACATGCTAGGTGAATTTAGGTGCCAATTCGTCCTAACCCGAGCCCGAGAAGAACTGGCAAGAAGCCCGTCCTGGTCCTAGCAAATTCGAATATCAATATCTCTCTGTCCGTATGTTAACTTTTCAGGACTAAACGTCTGAACGAATCTTAGGAGACAGATATAGGCTACAATTTATGTTGATACTAGCGACCCGCCCCGTCTTCGCACGGGTGCAATGCTGATACTAAATATACTACAGAATGTCTTTATATACAACGTTATCTAAGAGAATAGCATAGCCTAAGAGATAGACATATACTTTTGTGTAGACCTTTTTAAGGTGTACAATACTGTAGAACATTATTTTGATCTTTCTCGTAGGGTTCAGCCAGCGTTTGCAATGTAAGCGCAAAAAGTGTTTATTTACGACATCACATTAGAAACCTTCAAAATGATCAGTGTTTCTACTCATAAACCTTCCTCTTGAATTACCGAAACCGCGGACGGCAGCTATTTTTATATATTACACTAAGATAAAAACAAAAGCAAGATGTTATTTGCTTTATAAAAACTAACCAGACGGTCACGACTCAATAAACCGAACTTCATCTTGAGATGGGTATAAAAACAAACGAAGTAACTAACTATTCTTGTTTGCTTTGAAAACTAAAAATAATATTTACCACATTCGGCGCGTGCTGACGCATCTACAGATGGCGGTGTTTCTTGGAAGGGTGAACAATAAAAATGGCAAATACGAGCCATGTCTATTGTCTGCCACCTCCCCCCGTCATCGCAAAAGTGGTGTAAACCTTCAATAACCGATATTGCCGTGTCAAGACATTATTATGGAGCCAGAGATGAGTTTCTTATGTCATTGTTGAAGCAATGTTGTACGGGTTTTCAGGCTGGATTTCATAACATTGATAACATTTCGTGAGTAAACATGTGCAGTATTCATAATTGAGACTAAAGGTCGTATTGTAACACCATACCCTTTGCATGAATAGTATCTACAAGAAAGCAAATTAAAAATCCTCTGAAAATATTTATAAGCATTTTATGATCAATAACATGTCAGACTAGAGGGCTAAAAATGTGATCTATCAACAATAGAAAGTATGATGAAAAATTACGAACTTATATTTATTTTATGGGTTTTCATGCAGGATTCCAATATCGAATGGAGTACAAATATGTAAAAATATTTTAACATTTATTAAAATTCTTCAAGCCTACTCTAACATAAAAAATCCATTACGAGCTCCCCGGCTACATGAAAAATGTCATATCACAGACATCGAATTTTGCGTTTGCCCTAAATATTTCCCACCTGTGCGACTTGCCAATGTGTTCGGGGATTATCATATTCATGTGTCAAAATGGAACGGGGACTTTGGTAAATCTTTGTTATTGGGGAGACGTGGGCTAGAATCACTTCGAACTAGGATAGTGGTGTCTAAATGTACACACGTTTATGTAAGAAAATTCTGGTACTCCAACTATACCTACGAGGGTTCTGAGCGATGCTTACATTGCTACAGCTAGGTACAGGCATGAGAATATTTTCTCTTTTATCTGCTATTTGCTCTTTTGATGCCGCGGCGGTATTGTACGCGGACGCTAAAGATAAATGAAACACAGACAGATACTATATTAGTTACTATTTTCCTTTATACTAATATACTATTTCTTTTCTAGTAACCTTTTGAGGTGCTGTTGAGCTGGATTAATTGTACGTACAGTGTACCTACGCGCAGATTATGGAAGTTTCATGGTGACGAGCTGATTTACTCAACCGTTCTCAATTTCGGTAGTGTTATAATATACCAATTTATGACGTCCTCTGTGACCCAAGGCAAGGTCCGGCTGAGACGCAGAAGGTTGCGGGTTCGATTCCCGAAGCAGGACAAATGTTTGTATGATCTGCAAGTATTTTTCTCGGGTCTCGGGTGTTTCTTTGTATGTATTTACAAAAAAATATAATAAGTAGTATATCAGTCATGTGGTACCCATAACACAAGCTCTGCTTACTTTGGGACCAGATGATGCTGTTTGAAATGTCCGGCATTATTATTATTATTATTATTATTATTATATACACACCTAAATGCCTATAAGTATTAGGCACGAAATAGAACAAAGTTTACCTACGTGTAATTAGCGTTGCCAGCTAATTTACAAATACGGAAGTATATACCATAACGAAGTTATGTCAAATTATCAATTTATCTTCCGTTGACTCAACTTATATAGTCAAATTATATGATAGATTAGTATCATTACATTAACTTTGCAAGCGATGATCAGCATAATAATGTATAGCACAGAATATATAGAATGTATCTATAATGTATGTATAGAAGAGTTACAAAATTTGTTGTCAAGACTTCCTAGGTTCAAAATGTGTTTTTCACAGTTTCAATATTCATTTGTAAATATTTCTTTTTTGTGTGTAATTTTAGTTTAGATTACTTGCGTGTTAACTGTTTTCAGAAAAGACACAATGTAACATACATTGAAAAGTGCCATTTAGAAATGTTCGTAATATACGAAATCTGCTTATTCTCGATCTGAGTTTAAATTAAGCTTCATAATAAGGCTTAAGTACTTATGAGAAAAAAAAACAAAAATATAAGATGCTACCGTCAAAACTCAAAAACTGAAATGGGATGGATGGGTCATATGTTTAGAGATAAATAGACGAATACAGTAACTGAATTGACACCAATTCAAGACAAAAAAATAAAAAAGGAAGACCAATCAAGAAATGGATCGACGAAGTTGAAAAAGCTGCAGGTCCACTTTGGACAAGGCTCGCACAAAATACACACGTCTGGAAAAAGTTGAAAGAGGTCTTTGCGTCGCTAGTACATAGGACAGGTTGATGTGCAAGCTAATTGTAACCTTAATACTAAGACATAAGTGAAAAATGAAATAAGTTTAGACAGATAAAAATAACATAAAACAGCAGGTACACAATGAAAAAGACAATAACATGAATATTATGTGTACCCTGCACCAACCTAATCTGTGTTTGCCAAAAAGCCAGTCTCAGCTCTATGCTATTTGACATATTGCAAAATAGCGCTGGTTTTCAGACTGCGCCGAAAAAGGAGGTCATCCTCTCATACCGTAACAAGACACAAAACACAAAATATATAATAGTATAATGATTACAAAATGACACAACTACAATAGCTCTTAAACGGCCCAAAAAATCTACAAGTGCTATATCTTTTCAGTTAATAAAGGCTTAATACAAATTAGAAGAGAATGCCCAAGCAAGAATTATCATCATCTGCCCGTGTAAGTCCACTGACGGACATAGGTCTCTTCCAAGGCACGCCACTGAGCTTAATCCTGTGCAGCTGCCCTCTTCCAATCTCTGCCCGCTGCCTTACGAATATATTCGCCCCACCTGGCTACAAGTTGCCCTACACTACGTTTTTCGACATAAACGAGAGTAAATAAACTAAAGTTGAATTTGAAAGCTAAACAATATAATGCTATTTTTGATTTTGATATATTTGTTTGATAAATAAATCAATAAATAATCCCGGACATCACACAACATCATATGGCCCCAAAGTAAGCAGAGCTTGTGTTATGGGTACCACATGACTGATATACTACTTATATACTTTTTTTGTAAAAACATACATATTATACATAGAAACACCCAGACTCGAGACAAATACTTGCAGATCATACAAACATTTGTTCCGCGGCGAGAATCGAACCCGCAACCTTCTGTGTCTAAGCCCACTGCGCTACAGAGGTCGTCAATAAACGCTAATGTAAGATTGCCTGGGTGGAAATTATAAAGGCTTGGTCAAAAAAAGAGCATGGCATTTTTTACTTCCCAACTTTTTTAGACCCCGGGGGAGTCGCGATAGGATTACATGAATTACTCGTCTCGTCTTATGCGAGGGTTTTATTAATAACTTTGAAACAGGAAGCGATTGAAATCGATAGATCAAATATTATCAACGACTCTATAATATTCAATCTAACGTTTTCAATCGTTCTGAATCAGTTGCGTCAAATTACTGCGGATTATCTTTCGTGGTGCTGCCGTTTATTATTTCAGTAACCACACCTTTCATTATATTTAATACAAGCTTCTGTCTGCAGCTTCACACATGCGGTATCAACATTAAAATTAGCCTATATACTATTCATATTTGTAGGGTGGAAAACGTAAAATGGACAAAAAAAGGTTACGAAATGGATACCATAGATAGGAAAAGAAATAGAGGACGTCCTAAAAAACAATAGGAGGATATATTTAGGGAAAAAGTGGACAAGACTGGATGAGACAAGCGAGAGATAGAGGTCTATGGAAAGCTATGGGGAAGGCCTACGCTGGAGAGGCCACTACTGCACTATAAACCAATTTATACCTGGGTTAGATATTTATTATTAGCATGAAATTGCTTAATTGGGAGTAAATTATTATTGTAAGACATGTTATTGAACTGTAATCTAATGTAGTAGAATAAATGGCTTTATTATTTTATTATATACTATTCCAGGTCACTGCCTATATTTATACCAAATTTCATCTAAATGTGTTCCGCCGTAGCGACGTGATTGAGTCACAAAAAAAATTTCGCATATATACTTACTTAGTATTAAGTTAGGTGAAATACACTTTTACGAGTGAGCTTACAACTTAATAACAGTGTATAAAATAATTGTAAATCTACCCACAAGTTTAAATTTTTTACGCTGTCTAAGGGCTTGTAGATATCTGTTATACAATCTACATCCGAGCCGACTGCGCCAAATAATTTTGTCTTTCAAATAAGTGTTGCCAGAATTAGGCAAATTATATATTCTACGAAATTCTTTCGTTGCAGTCGACTCAGCTATAATACGTTTACATAAAGTGGGTATCCATGGCACTTCATCATGGTCACCTCAAGATATTATTGTTGTTTAGTCGCATTAGCAGAGGGTCACTTAATCTCAATTCCATCAAACATCGTGAACAAAACATCTGGAGAAAAATAGGTGCCGATTCCTCCTAACCCAAGTCCGAGAAGAATGGATAAGAAACTGGTAGTCAAAAAAGCGCAAGGCTTTTTTGTATGATCCTTCTTATATCTAGCTCATTAATCAACAAAAACAAAAGAAAAATGCGCACGTCTTTTATCCCCAGGCTCGGCAGACACGTCAGATCTAAGAAACTAACATTGAATCTTTGAGGATATGTAAAGGGATTCCGTGACAGATTGCCAACCCATCACCGTTATAGGAAAACAAATCAACGATACAATTAGTTTTTTTTATGTTTTAGGATGGCCGGTTACCTCATTGTTCTCTAACCGACTTCAAAAAAGGAGGAGGTTCTCAATTCGACTGTATTTTTTTGTTACCTCATAACTTTGTCATTTGTGACCGATTTCAAAAATCTATGTGAAATATATTTTATGTGAATGGATGATACTTACTTTCCGATTGGTCCCATATATATTTAATAAAAACTGGTTCAGTATTTGGGTTTTTAAATAAAAAAAAACGACAAAATAGGTCATCCACTTGCATGAAACGAAATTTTGATATTCTGCTTTCCTGTGACTTTCCAGTGGTGTTTAAGAATTTCGAAAAAATGTTTTTATTTACAATAAACACTAATAAAACGTAGGAGGTTCACAATTCGGTTGTAATTTCAGTGGCTTAAATTTTATTCAATGTAGTCGGTTTTCTTTTTAGTTTTTAAAACGTATTTATCTTATTTTATAGATAACGTTGTTTATCGTAGATGAGGCTTAGTATTTCTTTGCTCTTAGGGCCTTCTACCCCTTAGAAGCGGTTGGAAAGAGCCACGTTACAGGCTTGTCCTTTGACATAAGAGCACTTCGTTAGCTCACCGCGGTACGTAACTGTGTTATGATCCTGCACGTCTCAGGTTGGCTATGCAGCCAAGCGTGGGCTTGGATTTGTTTTGAGTGTCCCGTATCGCCTTAGAGCTTTGAGATGAATACGAGATGAGAAAGTCTTTGAGTTTGCGGCAGCGTTGACGAAGGATAGTCGTGTTTATTTGGGTTTAGTAAAACCGTAGCTTTTGAATTATATCGTACCGACTTTTATAAATAAAATAAATAAATAATCCCGGACATTTTACACAGCATCATCTGGCCCCAATGTAAGCAGAGCTTGTGTTATGTGTACCATATGACTAATATACTACTTAAATACTTTTTTTTTAAATACATACATATTATACATAGAAACACCCAGACCCGAGACAAATACTTGCAGATCATACAAACATTTGTCCCGTGGCAGGAATCGAACCCGCAACCTTCAGCGTCTCAGCCGGACCTCAGCCAACTGCGCCACAGAGGTCGTCTTTATGATTACAAAGTACGATTTTTGTAATCTTCTTATCATGTCACTAGTTATTTCGAACAAGTGTGGTGAAAGGATTGTGCACTTGGCACATATCTTCGATCTTTATAGATTCTACGACATGCCGGTTTCCTAACAATATTTTTCCTTCGCCGTTTGAGAGAAGTATATACATTTTTCAAATAGAAGAATCAATTTCTACACGAGCCTTACTTGTAATTAATGTACTTGCCAGTTCTTCTCGGGCTTGGGTTAGGACGAATTGGCACCCAAATTCACCTAGTATATAAGACGTTTCAAAGTGATCCTTGTGATTGTATTAATTAAAGTTTATTTTGACTTGACTTTGACTTGACCTGTGCAAAACGCGGGCAGCACCTATTCCTAAAAAAAAAATGGTTTCTAACACTTTTGAAATGCTCTCTAAAAATATTATACTTGATTTCGGAGTTTAAGTTGTGTTCTGGAATTTCTAGCCTAATGCGTTTTTACTAACACTAAGCGACACCAAAATCAAATTCCCGAGAAATAAGAAGTAGTCCAAAGCATAACGTTTCACTAACCGATACGCGTGATCTAAATTTCCGGCTCTGATTGTGACTAACATGACGGTTGGTAAATAAGCCTCAGCTACATTACACATCACGTTAGTGATTACAGACATCAGATAGATAAATAACTAATTTTGACTACAACACAACAATTAAAGGGAATATAGGCGGCCTTATCGCTAACAGCAATCTCTGCCAGACAACATATGCATGTATATAAATAGTAGCTATGCAATATGTGGGAAAGTATATAATTCCATACCTGACTATATAAAAAAATTACCATTAAATAAATTTATTAATGAACTCAAGACCTGGTTACAATCTAAATGTTTTTATAACGTATCTGAATTAATAAAATGACATACATTTAATTAAGTAATATTCCTAAGTGACGTTTATATTGAATTATTATTATGTTACCTAGTTTTTTTTTTGTATAAATGTCTCACATTGTTAGAAAATATTGTACACCATTTACCAAATGGTAGCATAGCGAACTTAGCAATAAATAAAATCTGTAATATACCTATGTTCCACAATAAATGAATTATGAACATTTAGATGATAGATTAGATAAATAAACAGAGAAGGGACATGTTGGTGTGGTGTTTATATATAATTATAAACCTACATATAATTTACGTAAACTAAATGAAAAACGGATATAAATATATAAAATATCAACAATACAGATACTTATACGTCGTTCTGTTTTTGTTTATCCTGTCCATCTAATAGTTGCCTGGAAGAGATCGCTTTTAGCGATAAATCCGCGCATTGTACAATTTTAATACAATTATTTCTTCTGTTTGCTCTTTGTGTACAACAAAGTGTTAAACTATCGATCTAATAATTAGGTACGATAATTAATGGTGTACAATTAATTTGAATTTGAAAGTTCTTGCAGAACCCTAAACGTCTAAGAATAAGGATGCATATCGTTTGGAGCACCCTTCAGCGTGCGTTACCGACTTGGACCGACTCTTGGGCGTAACAAGCGTACGTAACATTGTGGACAAGTTTTCTCGAATTCTAACCAACATATTTTTACAGCGGAAATTCAACATTAAAATTCTGAAAGTAATTATGTATGCTATCAATATCAGGGTCCTATTCTGACGTTATAATCGCGTCTTCGCAAATTAGTTGGTGCCATAAACATAGGTTTGGTATATATGTATATATTACTATTGTTGCAGTTAAAATAGTAATATATATATGCGAAAGTGTCTCTGTCTGTTTGTTACGTTTTCACGGCTATACGGCTGAACGGATTTTAATGAAATTTGGTAAGAAGGTGTATTGCGTTCGGGGGAAGAAAATAGGCTACTTTTTATGTAGGTACCACGCGTGCTAAGCCGCGGGCAGCAGCTGGTAAACAATAAGTGTGTGAAATTGCATACTCCTCCGTCCGTGTAATTTTCGTAAAAAGGGGTACAAAGTTTTTGCTTCACGTATTAATATAAAGATGAATTGAAACCGTGTTGGTGCCTTCATCAACGATGTAATACATGTATAATGACGTTTTAAAAACTAAAAAAAAACCAACTTCATTGGATACAATTTGAGACCATAAAATTATTTTATATTGAAATTTTTAGTGGAAAGTACATGTATTTTGTATATGTATTATAATATGGGTAGACCAACTAAACGCACTGCTCTGCACTGCACGCAACGAAAATATCATCGATGTATACAATTTTTAAATTTTTGTTGACATTTTAAAAACCGCTCGACCGATTTCGATAAAATTTAAATGGGACCACCTGGGAAGTTTGAACCAAAAAATAATACAAAAAAAATACAGATTTCGAGGATTTGAGAACCTCCTCTTTTTGTGAAGTCGGTTTAACAACCAGTGTTTATCAAAATATTAAGTCTATATTAGGTTCAGTTTGCTTGTATACAATACGAGTACTATACCACGTCTCACTACGTTACTCAGACCCGTAAGCATACACGCCAAGTCATAAACTATCTTTGATTAATAGCTGTCGTATCGTTATACGATCTAATCTGAATAATAGCCATCTTGTCCGTTTAATAACCCATCCCTTGTATGATAGACGCCCTTTTGTTCTGACAGCTTTTGTTCAGGTACTTAGGTATAAATAACCTGAATTTGAGGGCTAGAACCAGTAGGCATGTATAACTGGCGAGTACGCCGCCAATGTCAAATATTGTTTACGAATGTGAAAAGAAATTGCGGCTTGGTTATCTCTCTACATAGTATAAAACAAAGCCGCTTCCCGCTGCATGTCTGTCCCTATGTATGCTTAGATCTTTAAAACTACGCAACGGATTTTGATGCGAAAGGTTTATATATATAATACATGCATAATATAGAAACACTGATAATTTTAGAGGTTTCTAATGTGATGTCGTAAATAAAGACATTTACAAAGACATTTACACACACAGACATATTTAGTATCAGCATTGCACCCGTGCGAAGCCGGGGCGGGTCGCTAGTTATTTATATATAAACTAGCTGACCCGACAGACGTCCTGTCTAAACTATGAATATTGAATTCGAATAGGTATAATCTATAACTGTCAAACGCCATAAGGTTACATTAAAAAACTTTATATTGTCAAAATCGCTAAGGTTGCATTAGAAAAGTTAGTATCGTCGTTAAGTTTTCTTAAATTTTATAACTATCCACGCAACTTTTTTATTTTTTCTTTTATAAAAACCTTCTTCTGAGAATAACAAACACAATAATTAGCGAAATCGGTCTAGCCGTTCACGCATGATATCGTGACCAGTAAAAAATAATAAGAAATAGGGATTCATTTTTATATGCAAAGATTTTTCGACATCACCTTGTTTTTGAGAACACTGAATCTTAGTCGGTGAATAATATTTTCTAAAAGAACTGAGGGATTTGCCTTTTATGTACGCTTACTCCAATTCACAAAAAGCACCTGAATGCAGATGCTGTGCGGGAAGGGATAAATACTTAAGTAGGTTAGGTAGGTAGGTACCTACCTATATTGTAGTTTTTTTTTTTAATTAAAGAATGCCGGAAATTTTACACAGCATCATCATCAATTAAGTATGAATGATGATGGAATCCAATCTTATCCTACTTTCCACTATCATAACAAATTACATACTAATGTTTTTGTGGAACCTTGGATGTTTGTATTTTTGTTAGTGGCGAAATCACGCCTGAACGGCTGAATGGATTTAAGTAAAACATAAAATGTAGTCTGTAATTTGGAGTCGCATATAGGCTACATTTTATGTAGGTACCACACGTGCGAAGCCGCGGGCCGAAGCTTGTACAAATGCGAATATTTACCGAATGTTTGAAAGCTTTAAGGTCAAATTGTTTGAGGCTCAATAAAGAAGCATTTGGATGGCACTTGGTACAAATGAGAATAGTCTAAGGTATCTAGAATAACATAGACTACTTTTAATGTAGATAGGTATGAGTACGAAGTCACGAGCAGAAGCAAGTTATACATAGATTTGACCCCGAAAACAAACTCGGATAGTACAAATTTAACTCAAAACTGCAGATTCATTAGCTTACCAACGACAGATGAACAAACGGATCTGTAACCACGACTCTATGGTTACACTGGTTAATGTGGTACAGTTGAAGGTCTTACAAAAAGTAAAAAAATAAATATAAAATAAAAAATCCCGGACATTTCACACAACATCATTTTGGCCCCAAAGTAAACAGAGCTTGTGTTATGGGTACCACGTGACTCATATACTACTTATATACTTTTTTTTTGTAAATACATACATATTATACATAGAAACACCCAGACCCGAGACAAATACTTGCAGATCATACTAACATTTGTCCCGCGGCGGGGATCGAACCCGCAACCTTCTGCATCTCAGCCAAACCTTAGCCCACTGCACCACAGAGGTTGTCAAAAGAAAGCCAAAGAACCACTAAATACACGAATAACTTCAATTGTGTCAAATACATAAATAACAGTACAGTAGTTTTTGAAACATAATTGTATATTTGTTGTCCGAATAAAATACTTTCTTGTATTATTATTATTATTATTATTATAAATAAGAACACTTTCAAGTACATTGTGGTACAAGGAAGAATTAAAACCGATTTGTGAGTTGCTTGGATTTTCGAATACAGACTGAAAGACGGTTGGTATTTTCACGTAATTCTCAGTCTTGGTGGGACATACGAAATGCTTTTACCTAGCTTTTGTAAAAGAAAATGAAAATTCTTGCGTCTCGATATCTATTGCTCTACTTATATCTCCCTACTAGCTGTTGTCTGCGAGTTTGTCCGCGTGAATATCAGTTATCGCGGTTGGATAAATAATATTACTGTCCTTGAGGTTTTAGCTTACTCTATACTAAATTTCGTCAAAATAGATTCAGTAGTTTAGCTGTGAAAGCGTTACAGATAGACAGGCCCGAACCCGAACATACTTATTTTGTTGCGGAGTTATTTTAAAATTATGATATCACCTAAGATGTTGATTGAAATCAAGTGATGTCAAGGACAATTTTGTTCACAATGAAATACTTGTGATTAATATCATATTTATTTGGATAAGTATTAATATTATGTTGATAAAACTCCTTCGCAAATAATTCATTAATTTCGAACAAATTTGATTACCCTAAAACTGGTTATGGTGAGTAAATCTTAAAAAGAGGAACTATTCCATCATACATAATTTTTGCGTAACTTAAACCGTTTACGCAGCGCACGCAACGGAAGCTCTCAAAAAGGAATATTTTTTCCCGTTTTTGCAACATTTTCCATTGATGCTTCGCTCCTATTGGTCGCAGCGTGATGTTATAAAGCCTTAAAGCCTACCTCGATAAATGAACTATCCAACACGAAAATAATTTTTCAAATTCAAACCAGTACTTTCTGAGATTAGCGCGTTCAACCAAACAAACAAACTTTTCAGCTTTATAATAATAGTATCTAGACGTAAGCAAATTGTAGAAATATGTACCTATGTATTCCTAGAGAAGAAACCACAAAAAATCGAAGAATCTGATAAATCTAAAAGAAATGATAACCTCTCTGGCGTAGTGGCGAAATTCCGCCTGAGATGCAGAAGGTTGCGGGTTCGATTCCCGCCGCGAGTCAAATGTTTGTACGGTATTGATATTTATCTCGGTTTTGGGTGTTTTCTGTTTATAATATGTATATGTATCTACTTATTTGCAAAAAAAAATAATAAGTTGAATATTCATATAAGTATATCAGTCATGTGGTTTCCATAACACAAGCTCTGCTTACCTTAGGGCTAGATGATGTGAAATGATATCGCAATATAGTGCGAGGGCAAGAACATCGGCCATATAAGATTCGTTTCAATATTGAACTTAATCTATAATATAAAAATGAATAGCTGAATGTGTTGCTAAGCGCAAAGCTCGAGAGCAGCTGAACCGATTTCGCTAATTCTTTTTTTAGAATTATCCTTGAAGTACGAGGATGGTTCTTACGGAGAGAAAAATTTAAAAAATTGCCTGTAAAAGTCTAAAAACAACACTTTTCTATACTCCCATACAATCGATTCGTAATAATACTTAAAAGTCAATTTGAACTTTAATACCATACCATAAAGTTTAAGTGTTAGTGGAGAGAAGGCAAAACAATTGAGTGTCGTTAGTATCGTATAAATATTAATGTCAATATTTGTCAATATTTATACGACGGTAAATATAAATCTTCTGTGAGTGTGTTTGAAATTAAACTCCTCCTCCAGATGGTTTCGAGAATGGTTAAGATTTACAATTAGTTTTTTTTATTTGTATTTATTTTTAAAACGAACGGACGAAGTCGTGAACGGGACAGCTAGTTCTATAATACAACTGATACCGACTGTTTATCAAAAGAAACACAATTTCATTTTAATGGCTGTCAAAAGGATCTTGAATTTGTTATGATTACAAATATTAATTAATTCAACCTTTATTCTTACAATAACAAAGTCCTTGACTCTTCTAGGGTTTGATAGAGTGGGCGTAAAGGTAATCTCACTTTCTATCAATTCAATTTGAATGTAAAATCAATTCAATAAAAGAACAAAAAGTTAACTTTAACATATTTTTAAAATGTTACTTTAATTTGGACTTTGTTTTAAGCAAAATAGGATCGTTCGTATTTTACGAAATTTTTGCTAGTCCAACGAAGTGGTGATTGTCACTATCATATTTCACTAAATAATAGCCGTAGAAGTATTTGCACATCACGACAGCGGCCGAGAAACACCCAGCTTAAGATCATGATCTGGAAGAAGACCCATCAAGTCTTTACATGGCTGGAACACATGTCCTCGGGCCGCGATCTTTCATAGTTAGTTTGGAAGTCTATCAATCGACCGGACCTAAGTCAGCCGCTGTAGAGAGAGCATGTGCAAATGGGACTATCGCGACTCCACTTGTGCCCAATGCGCCCAATGTGCCCAATGCGATGTCACATCTACTCGTCTGCCTGCACAAGGGATGACCTAATCGACGACACGGGAGATGGAGTGAGGGTGGCATCATTTTATTCAAAATTAGTTTAACTGTATACTGATGTTATAAAACTAAAAAGAAAACCGAATTAATTGAATATAATTTTAGCCCCTAAATATATGCAACTCGTGTTTCACCACCCTTTATATCTATAGTTCTTCATAAATACATTACTCAATTAATTACAAATACAAAACGTCTTCCCCTATTTAACCCTATTTAAAGGGTGGTATTTTTTTATTCAAATTTTAATGGGACCAAACGAAAACCCTATACCCAAACAAAAAAGTAATTGTACTAATCGGTTCATAAATTACATTCTGAGGTAAGAAAAATTTAAAAAAAGACAGCCAAATTGAGAACCTGGTTTTGAAGTCGCTTAAAATGAATAACTTTTTCGTGATATTTAGGGTATTTCACTAGTTCTTTGAGGATTCACTTTCAAAACATTTATGAGTTGTCCATTTTAAGAAACACAGGTTTTTACTCGCGTATTATTTTGTTGATGAAGGTACCGACACTGCTTCGATTTATCTAGATGTTTCGATCTTCATCAGGGTGAGTTTGATCCGCGGGTTGCTTGCTACAACATTATACAATATTTCTAGGCTCAAGATGAATCGAAACAGTGTCGGTGCCTTCATCGATAATATTTTATCACGAGTAAAACTTGTGTTTATCAAAACGTACGTAGTCGTGAGAAGACATAGAACTGTCACTTCCGTTTCAGTAAATCAACTTTGAACTGTTCTTGCCCAATTATTGCCCAATTTGAATTTAATTTAGCATAAAAAAGTTCAACTTAAACAAACAAGAAGAATCCGTCTAAACAAAAAACAGCCTTAATTTGCAAATAAGATCCTGAGTAAAGCGGAACTTTTTAATGCGCAGTTCCCGACGATTTGAGAAATCCACATTTTACAGTTCGTAGTCCGCATCTCGTGAATAATTCCGGCTCTTTCAGGATTTAGAGTTGATCTAAGGATTAAGAAAATATTACTTTGTTGCTAAAGTCTGAAAAGCCGGATTGTTCTTAAACTCAGACAAAACAATAATAAAAACACACTGCCTAAACTTTATTAAAGGTTAAAGGTATTTATTTAACATTTCGATTTCCAACTATTATTTTCTTTGTAGGAATGGACATCAACTGATGGCCCTTCTAGGAATGTATTTGTACCTGCGTGTAGGGAAGGGTGATCAGATGATAAGGTATGTACATGACAAGCTCACTTAAGTTGTTGACTCTAAGTACCTATATTATTGGTTGCCTCGAAGAGATCGCTTTTAGTGATAAGGCCCATTGTAACTTTATGGCTAATAATAATAACTATGTGTTCTCTTTGTGTGCAATAAAGCATTTATTTTTCTATCTAATATACATAATTACCATTGGAAAAAGCAGTTTCAATTATAAGTAAGATTAACCCTATAAAAATTACCGGACATCTACATATTTGACCGGACAATAAGCTTTCGGTACAACTCCATTTACAGGCTACTCGGCTGAGCTAAATGCATTCATATCTGGCGCCAACACTCCTTGTTACATCTCTTTGTCCAACGGATTGCCTGCACGATCTACAGAGACGGCTTCGTGATCCAATTTCGCTTCTGTGCCTATGTAATTATTCGGAGCCCTTTGCACCAATTCTGTCGTTTTGCTAATGTAAAAATCTCTAGAGAGCTTTGCACAATGAACCATACCTATCTAGACTACGAGGCGATTGACTGTGTAGGCCTCAATCTAAATCGCTGCTGAGAAAAAAAACTTTGATTAATTTATCCTTACAATTTGGCGAATATACTAGAATTTAGATACACGCCTTCAGTGTATCTGAATTCTGCGGCGTATGTTATATTCCCTCCCAGGGCAAACATGTAACAACTGTGGCGCAGTGGGCGAAATCCCGCCTGAGACGCAGTGGGAGAAGTCTCGCCTGAGACGCAGTGGGCGAAGTCTCGCCTGAGAAACAGTGGGCGAAATCCCGCCTCAGACGCAGAAGGTTGCGGGTGTGCCGCAAAACACACGTTTGTATGATATGCAAACACTTGGCTCGTGTCTGGATGTTTTTCTATATACCTATAATATGTTTCTATTTACAAAAATGATTATAATGTAGTAATCAGTCATGCATAACACAAGCTCTGCTTACTTTGGGGCTAGATGATGCCGTGTGAAATGTCTAGTATAATTTATTATTGTTTATTATTATTTGTGTGATGCGTAGGTGTTTGTTCAAATCGATTAAATTACTAAGAAAAAACACATTAGAAAAAAAAAACGATCAGGCGCGATAGTCACGCCTGAGACCTAGGTTTCTACTTATTTAGATCAGCATCGTTGTTTTCTTACAATCACTTACTATAATATAACATAAAAGTGTAGGACGATCTCCGGCAAGGTGGAGTGACGATCTGCGAAAGGCTGCCGGCAGAAGCTAGATGCGTCGAACTGAAGACAGGGCGCAATGGCGCTCATTAGGGGAGGCCTATGTCCAGCAGTGGACTACTATGGGCTCATGATGATGATGATGATGATTATATATCATAGTATACTAATATACTATGAAAATACTGAACATATTTCTTAAGTTTGTTATCTCAAAAAATATATGTTTAAGTACCAACTTACCTATATGATAAATATGTATAAATTCAAAGTCATATATCAAACCAAGTGCACGAAATGCGCCTCTAAGGCCCACTTTAATCCTTTCACCACACTGATTCGAAAAAACTAATGATAAGAAGACGAAGTACAAATTTACAGTATTCGGATTTTTTATACTGCGAGACCTTCCTCTAAGTCTAAGTCAACGAGAAGAGCCTCATCGGTTTTGAATTACGGGCGAGTTATAAATAGCGTCCTAAATCACCGTATTTTTTTATTGCGTTGACTTAGAAACTTGATTTTATTACAGCTTCGAGGGACCGTGAAAAAAGGGTCATACAGACAGACAGACAGACAGACAGACAGACAGACAGACAGACAGACAGACAGACAGACAGACAGACAGACAGACAGACAGACAGACAGACAGACTGACGGTAACGAACTCCCGCCGCGAGACAAATTTTGTATGATGTTGTTGATCTGTTTGTATGTTTGTATGATCTGTAAGTATTTGTCTCGGGTTTGGGTGCTTCCTTCCATGTATATGTATGTATTTACAAAAAAAAGTACTTAAGTAGTATATCACTGATTGTGGTACCCATAACACAAGCTCTGCTTACTTTGAGGCCAGATGATGCTGTGTGAAATATCCGGCATTATTATTTTTCAGGTACGGAACTCTAAAAATTGGTAAGGTTAGAGGTTTGCACAATTAACACTACTTCTATGACCAGTGTGGCGTATAAACACCAGTGTAAAACCAGTGTCTTTTTACCTAAATCATCTTACTAAATCGATGGCTCATGAGACAAAAATTAATTGTACGATTCTCGCGAGGAATTATCTTATCAAGGATTCCCAAACGTTGGAGCTGGGTTAGTAGCTCTAGAATAGTTGCAGTGGTAGCATTTGCCAAATTTACTGATGTAAAAACCTGTATTTGTAATGAAAATGGCTAATAGTGACGCATTGTTATAAAAAGCCCATATTAATAACCCCAATAGGCAACCATTAAGTTGATGAATAGGCATATCGCGTTTCGACAATGTGTTATATTGAGTCGTAAATTTAGCTTTTGACCTAAATATTAACCTTATACTGATTCCAATGGTAATAGGCTTTATAGTGCATGATATATATTTTTCAAAACACAATACATTTAAATAAGTATATATATAAATAATGCTAAACATTTCACACAGCAAGATCTAGCCCGAAAGTAAGAAGAACTTGTGTTATGATTTGCAGATCTTACAAACACTTGTCCCGAATCGAACCCGTAATCTTCACAGACGGTACTTTGGCCACTGCGCCATAGAGGTCGTTTTGGTTTTAGAACCCCAGCAACAACTTGCAGAATGCTGCTAGATTATAAAAAAATTAATTAGTTGCATAGGTACTTTTAGAAAGCTTAAAAAAGAACTCGCTTCCTCATTTCCATACTCGGAATGGGATCAGTCAGCGACGGTAAAAATGAAAAGTAAAAAGAAAAGCAGCATTTTACACGGCTCATGGACAACGCTGTTGAGATTGTAAGCCTCTTTAGATTTGCAATCTTTTGAGATAAAACTTTTTAGAGAAAAGCTGGACTTATTTTACTACAGATTAGTTTAAGTGGAAACATTAGACCGATCACTCAAAGTAATCTACGGCTTTGAAGTTACTGTAGTCTCTTTGTCTGAGATGATTATCTAGGATAGTAATTAGTTCCATAATGTTCTTCTGCCTCTTCTTCTAATAATGGCATCTGTTTAGATGATTTGCTAATGTCAAATGGTTTTGTTTGTTATAATATCGTCACAAAATCGCAGTCGATCGTCATTTGTCTGTCCTAAACGTCATCACGGTATGGCTGTTCAGAGTTTTGTTGGATTCCTTATCATACAAATCACAAAAAAACATGTGTGCAATTCACACGTGATAGAAGTGAAACTTTCAAAAATTTTGGCTTCAAGATAATGAGACGAATAAGAATATAAGAAACATAGTATAATGCTTCCTATCTCATTTTCTCCCACGTTAAATCTTATGAGTTTATGTGTCTGTCTCTTTACTGTCGCTTTTTCGTTTCATCGACTTTCAAATCACAACGATGCTAAAGAAGTTTTCATTGAGAAGTCACAATTTATTGATTAAAATTCCGTTAAGATAACCCGATAAAACATGAAATAACATAAGAAAAACTAATAAATTTAGAAGAGCTATTTTACTATGCGTAACAAAGTATATTAGTTCCATTATGATTATACACAATCATCTAAGTCAAGGTGCGATTGTAACGTTACACTAAATTAATGACGAAATAAATTTATATAAATACAAAATAGGTAATCTTAAAAATATTAAATAATATACAAATAGAAGAAAATATAACATAAAACAAGATAAAACTCTTTGATCCAAATGTGGATATCAGATACAGTTGAAAATACTGTACTTACAGTCCAATCAAAGAAAAGAGACTCAAAAATAAAACTGTTCGGATGAACTAAAGAAACATAAAAGAAAAGCAAATAAAACCAAGCAGATTGTTTCAAATGGACTTATTAAAGGCGGAGACCGACCTACCGCTGACTGCGGCCTTGAACACAGGTAACTTGTATCTACAGGTAACCAAACCAGATGGACAAACAAAAGATACGCGTCGGTAAAACAGCAGCATGCATTTTATGAGACACGTAATTTATAACAAAACTCCTCAGATCGAAAACAGAGTATTTATGTCTATAGTTCTTTTCAGAACTGTCAAAAAATCTTGGAGTTGGATTACTCTTGGCTGTTCTTTGAAGCAAACATTACGCTTTTTTTTTTTTTTCTAGAGTTATTTCGGCTTTTATTAGTAATTTTGGTGGTTTTATTCATTTCAAGCTAGAGTTGTTGACTCGTTGTGAATAATTGGAATAAAAGTTTTGTTTCTTTTGTGATTCGAGCAAAAATAATCCGTAACCTATTTTATATATAAAAGCCATCATTTCAAGCCTATAAAATTTAGTCACTTGATTTTGGCAAAATTGTCATCACACTAATGAAGAGGAATAATAGATCAGACTTTGAGTTTTGTTGTAAAAACGGCCAAAGTAATTTGATCGAGCAATGGTGCTCGCTCACGTTGAATTTTAGGTTTCAAACTTGGTATGCAAAGAGAGCTGTGTTGGCATCGTACCCTGGGGAATACTAGAAATCTATATTATTTTCATTTTCTTCGGACGCTTTTAAAATTAAAACATGCATCTCGAGAAAATAAAACGACGACGGTATTATCCTCTTTGCAAAGAGATTATGAAAAGGAATGCAGAGGATCACGTAAAATTGCTTAATCCTCGCTTTTTGTTGAAGCTTGTTACTGCAGTTGGGTGGAATTTTAATTAGAAATAATATGGACGTGCTTACCTAATTTGAGTTCTATGTCTTAGCTACCTACTTTTATTATAGCTATACTTTTATAAAGATAAACAGACGTAATTGTCGACCAAATTTTCAAGGGTCCATGTGTAGCTAACCACAACAGTCCTTTAAAATAACATTGTACAACTGGACTACCTTTTTCAGTAAACCCCATATTATAGTGATGATAGAACTAGGGTTGCCAAAATGATACCAAACATTATTAGGATTATCTTACAATTTAGAAATTTCGTACATTTATATAAACTAGTGGTCGCCCACTGGTCGAAATTCGACCATAATGATTTTAAGTAAATTTAAAAAAATCTTTAAAAAAAAAAGAATCTGCACTCCTCTATATAAACTATAAGTGAGCGAAATTTCATACTCCTCCGTCCACGCAATTTTCGTAAAAAGGGGTACAAAGTTTTTGCTTCACGTATAAATATATAGATGAAGTCAGTTTTCTTTTTTGTTTTTAAAATTATATTTACAGTGGAAGTTAGAACACCACTAATCCACAGCGCTTAACTGACAAAGTAAAATGTGTCCGTCAAAACTGGTAATCTATGGTTTGTTAATTAATTATTTGTGTGTTCAATTACAAAAATGTGACATGAAATTATGCGCACACAAAGATATTGTTTAACATAATTACAATACCTGGATGACAGAACTTTGCTCGGTATAAAACACGGATAAAAGTCGTTTTCTAAAAATGAAACCTAGCTAGATCGATTTATCGCCCCCGAAATACTAAATTACTAAATTACATGAAAATCGATGGAGTCGTTTCCGAGATTCAGATTATATAAGAGAATTGATAATTTAAAAGTATCATGACATTACATGACAGTGCAATTTTTTTTTTTACTTGTAGGAAATTAAGTTATTAAGAATTTAGGTAGGGAAATTAAAATTGTATGACGTTGACATTTTATTATAAATTGACATATCTAGTATGTACATAAAACAATCTATGATTATTGACATTTAAACAGATATACACTTATTTTATGTATTATTGACTTGTTTGTAAATGATTGAGTTTTGACGTATTTCGTAACTTTGTCTAATTAGGAATTTATCTCGATGTACCATATTAATTAAACTTATTTTGCAACGCCCTCACAGGGTACAATGTTACTATACTCATAGCATTGTTTGTTACACCTAAGCTGAATGTACATTGAAGCAAATAAATGAAATAAATGAAATGAAATCATATTAATAGAACATTTACCACACAGATATCTCATTATTCAACAACTCTTCTCGCTCAAAGTGAATCATTCGCCCTTCAGCTCCGGCCAGCCCTACCCGTAGGTAATAATTTGCTCCACTGCGACCTTCATTAGCTACGTCAGGTACAAGTTTTTTCAACTTGGTCCAACGTCCGACTGCCTTATTATCGTCTTGTAATCGCTCCCTTACATCCTCACAACACGACTAGCTTTTATTACCCACCTTATACAGGATCACTCGGCATTATCCCGTGATAATAAATAATGAATGACCGAACATTAGCCGCATGCCCGGGAGTTTATTTCTCAGGATAATTAGTTACTTAGGTAAAATCGATACATTTTTTGTGACCTTATTTATAACTCACTAGTTTGCCCGCGGCTTCGCACGCACAGTACTCGTACATACTTACTTAAAAAGTAGCCTATGTCCGTTCCTAAGTTCTGTTGATCAAGCGAGCAAGCGAGAACGCGGAACAAGCTATAGAGGCACGATCGGCCTAAGCGTTCGGCTTGTGACGCATCTTAGTAGGTTAAAAGTATGCAATTTTTCATCAATGTTTTCTTATAACGTTATCACGTATAATTATTGTCCGTAAACCGACTTTACAGACAACCATTTTTTTATTATTATTTAGACCTTCAGAACTGACTAAAATACTTTAGTCAATGTTAAAAGAATGTTTTTGTACGAAGTTCAAACAAGCTAGATGTAAAGAGAAATTAAGTTAGGCGTTTTTTTATAAAGTCCTTTAGATCCGAAAGGGCGAGCTGAAAAAAGATGAAAAAAATACATTCCAGTTTGAACCGTTTCAATAGCCTGCAGATATAAATACGAGGTAAGTTTCTACCTGTTAAGATAGTTATATATTATATTAAGACCTAAAACTAAATAATAGTAGGATAGAAAACATTTAAAAGTTTAATTATAAGCAACAAGATGTTGCTCGCGGCTTCGCACGCGTGATACCTAAATAAATAAATAATAGTTTAAAAAAACTAAAAAACACGCTTTATAGAGAAAACCAAATTTTGTTCTTACTTACAATTATTTAAATTTATTTTCTATTTTTAGTTTGGTTTACTATATAAAGCGTGTTTTTTAGTTTTTTTTAAACTGTTATTTATTTTCTACTTTTTAGTTTTAGGTTAACCGGATATTTAATTTTTTTTTTTTCATGTTTTTTTTTTATTTATTTTTTCGAATTATTGCATTGTCATCGGTCTTTGGCAGGTGTGCAAAATTTGAATGAAATCTGGCCGTTTAAAATGCGTCAAAATCGCGTCCTAAGGAGTCGGTTACATACAAACATACAAACATACATACAAGTGAAGCTAATATAAAGCGTATAAAAATAGCATATGTTCTTAATGAAAATTAAATAAATATTAAATATTGGTGGACAATGCACACAACAGCATCTAGCCCTAAACTAAGCATAGCTTGTATTATGGTGATTAAATGACTGATAGAATATATATTTTTAAATATTTCACTTTCAAAACTTTCGTGAGTTGTACTATACATTTAGATAAACACGGGCTTTACTCACGTATTAATTTGTCGATGGAGGCACCGACATTGTTTCGATTCATCTAGAGAATCTTCATCAGGGTGAGTTTGATCCGCGGTCCGCTCGTTGCCGCTCGAGTTCACGGTTCGCACTCAATGTCGGTCCATCGACAAATTAATACGTGAGTAAAGCCCGTGTTTATCAAAATGTATTTTTAAATTCTTTATTAAACTCAGATACAGTAAAAACACCTATTTTTATCACTCAAATGGTTGTCCTGGGAGCGAATCGCAACCCCAACCTACAGCGCAGAATGCAGAGCTACTACTAAATGAGCTGACAGGCAAGGTATCTATTTTTACAAAATTTAATCAAGATCCAATCAACATCTGCTCAGCCGTGATAATATCACAATCATAATTCTGTAACACTGTGAACTAACATAGAAACCAATGCATCAATATGTTACAAAATTGTGAAATAAAACATTTTGTATTTTTATTTGTATATACAGACAAAGACACTTTTGAATTTATTAGTATGGATATGGATAATCAGTGTAGACAGTATAGACGACGTAAAAAAACAATAATTTTAAAGTCATACGGAGCAAATTTTAAATACGCTCGTAGATTAAGGCAAACTCCGAACCAAACTTTTTACTTATCTTTTAGTAACCAAATAAAAAATTCGAATAAAATCATTTCTAATAGTGTTCTAAAGATTTATGATTGCGTTATCCACGAATTTGAAATTGAAAATTTCCATCCCAACGCTCTCGGGATTCCCGTTATTGAAATTACTGTATTTATTGTGTGTTATGAATTCGCATTTGAAAACACTAATATTTCATTTATATTTCAATACTGCCTCTATACTTTCAAACCAAGTGCAGTAGAGCCTGCATATAAAAGCGCGGCCATTCAAGCCTGAACGACTATAGTGAAATCTATTCAATAACATCGCTAACTACATACTTAGCTCACGTTGCTGCATTACATTGCTCAACTTCTAAAACTACCATGGTTAAATTAAATTACATTGTTTTTGTCTTCTATTTTTAACTGACTTCAAATAAAAGGGAGGATCTCAACTCAGATGGTACCAACCCATTTTCCGAGAGGTTGGTACTGTCAGCCAACAGTGTGTGCGTGTGTGTGACGAGATAGAAAAAGGGAAATGCATCCGCTGAACAGATTGTGTATAAAGTGTTCTGTTATGTAAACGAATTCAGGATATAATGTTAATATTGCTTATTACCAAGGTGAGACGTCAGATGTTACACATCATATGCGACTACAGTAAGGTACGCTCGTTTTTTTGTTTGGGTATAATTGCTTTTTGGTCCCATTAAAATTTGAAGAAATAATACCAACCCTAAGGATGAAAAAATAGGGTAAAAAAGTATATATTTGACGTATAATTAAATAAAGTATTTATAAGGAATTGAGGGTTCAAATTTTATTCACTAAAGTCGTTTTCTTTTTAGTTTATAGTTAACTAGCGACCCGCCCCGGCTTCGCACGGGTGCAATGCTGATACTAAATATACTGCAGAATGTCTTTATATACAACGTTATCTAAGAGAATAACATAGCGAGATAGACATATACATATTTGTGTAGACCTTTTTAAATTTTATAATACTGTAGTACATTCTTTTGATCTATCTCGTAGGGTTCAGCCAGCGTTTGCAATGTAATGGCAAAAACATTTTTTTATTTACGACATCACATTAGAAACCTCTAAAATTAACAGTGTTTCTCTACTATATTATGCATGTATTATACATAAACCTTCCTCTTGAATTACTCTATCTATTAAAAAAACCGCATCAAAATCCGTTGCTTAGTTTTAAAGATCTAAGCATACATAGGGACAGACAGACAGCGGGAGGCGACTTTGTTTTATACTATGTAGTGATAGTACTGTTTGTTTTTATACTCTTAAAATATCCTTTTAAGTAGGGTTTGAAGCTATCCTCTATGTAATAACATAACACCGAAAAGAACCGAACGACATGGTAAATTTATGCTACACATCCTGCCATTTGATTTAAGCATACGAATACTGCCGAAACAAACATGAAAAAGCCATACCGGACTCCATTGATTCGTATTTTCGGCAGTAAGATGGGAAATTTCCCATTTTCGTCCAGAATCTTGATTCCCGAGCCGAATGAAAACTCGTTTGCATAATATAAAGACAAGCCCAGTATCGAGGCTAAACGCAAATAAATGGTTCCCTCAAGTTAAGACGACAATTTATCGGGTCAACGGAGCCGAGATAAATTTGAGACTGAACCTTTAGGAATACAAAATCTGTCGTTCACTCTATTGATGTATGATCCTCTTGTAATTTGAGAAATTATGTTCATTGATGTTTAATAATTTTCCAATAGAAGTCGGAAATAAATTCCGCTAAACGAATCTAAATTTTTTCCTGATACACAAAATAATATATTCAGTTTGAAATAAATTCAATATAAAAAGTTTTAAGGGCAAATGCAAGTTCAAATAGATTACAAATAAAACAAAATACGCAATAATAAAAGTAAGCAGAGCTTGTGTAATGGGTACCACATGACTGATATACTTACTATCTACTAATTAACTTTGTTTTTTTTAAATACATAATTTTAATACAATGTATCGATCCTAAAGAAACTTCACATCAAAGAGAGTTTATTGTCGACTGTTCAAATACGAATACTGAAGTTCTTTGGGCACATAAACCGAAATGAAGATTCAATGGAGCGTGTTGTAGTCCAAGGCAGAATGGAGGGCAAGAGATGCCGTGGCCGCTCTCCGACCAGATGGGGAGATCTGATAAAATCTCTCACCAAATCCACGATGACCGAGTGCTATCACAATGCCTCCAATAGAGCCGAATGGCGACGCATAGCAAGAACCGCCATTCATCAGACCACTCATGACCACGACCACTCTGCTAAGAGTACCCAACTGAAAAGAGAGATTTTTCATAGAAAACGAAACGACCCATACCCTAGACCAATACATGCAGATTATACAAACATTTATCCCGCGGCGGGAATCTAGCCCGCAACCTTCTGCGTCCCAAGCGGGCCTCGGTGCCGCTACGCCACAGAGGTCGTCACAAATTTACATCATTTAAATATTTATTTAAGTACCTAAAACTATTGTGGGTTTTATTCCAAAATAGTTTCATGTTGCAGACAGGTTGTTTGTAGTCTAGACAAAGTTAGGATTCAAAATAAGGTCATAAAACTATACAATAAACTGTATGTACATCCAAAGTATACTAAAAGATAATATAGTACGAGAAGTTAGAGTAAGTAAGTACTTTGTTCAGTCTCGTAAAAGTTGTTTTTCTTATTCAAATGGCTGGATTACCTTAAAAAACGATACTTAGGACTTATTAAGGTAGGTACGTATGTACTTGCTAAATTATAGGCACTTCAATATAACTAACAAATATAAAGCAAAAAATTTAAAAACCGCGACACAATAAAAATACATATCTTTTTTTTTAACAAAGCACACAACACCACCTAACCCCAAACTAAGCATAGCATTATGATGACCAGATGACTGATAGAATACTGATATTTTTTAACACATACTTATGATACTTTATAACACCCAGACACAAAACAACCACTATGTTCACCACACAAATGATTATCCTGAGAGGAAATCAAACACTCAACCTACATCGCAGAAGGCAGAGCTACTACCAACTAAGCTGACAGGCCAGTCAATATCTATTGCATTCAGACGATTCCAAAGACCGTCTGTAATAAATCAGCTGTAAGTTGCTAAGTTGGGTATCCTGCAGATTCGAGATGCTACTGCAGCATCAGGTCAAGTTTACCATGTTCTTGCATTATCAATGAAGTAAAAATGCCAATCGATTAAAACTGTGGAAGTTGCTCACACCCCTACAGCAACTGGCAAAGAGCTGGTCATCTTTTAATGGCTGAACTGATTTTCTTGAATCACAGCTAAGAACACGCTCAATCAAGTCACCTTTTAAATACACAAAAGAAAATATAAATTGGTTCAACCTTTTGGGAGCTACGATGCCACAGAACGAAGACCTCTCTGTTTGCTTCGGAGGTTGAAAATAATCCATTCATTATGAGTAGGTGACTATGCCAATGACATATGATACAAAATGCAAGGATTCACGGTTTTAATTATAGTATGTACAATCTTGAACTTCTTGGAGACACCAGACAGGAGTTCAATATTGCAAAACTTGAACTAATTGATTCACGCACAGCCTGAACCATAGGTCGTAGATGTCCTTTTAGGGTCAGGTGCTTAGAGGCGTACTAATTAAGGAATTCTTAATGCAACTTTCAATGAGTGAAAGGGTTGTAGTTTGAAAATAACACGCAAGCCAAGCCACGGCAAATCAAATAATAGATAATGGTGGGCATTTCACACAGCATCATCTAGCCCTAAAGTAAGCAGAGCTTGTGTTTTGATGAGTAGTACATGGCTGATATACTACTTATACGCTTTTCTTTTATTTAAAACTAGCGACCCGCCCCGGCTTCGCACGGGTGCAATGCTGATACTAAATATACTACAGAATGTCTTTATATACAACGTTATCTAAGAGGATAACATAGACTAAGAGATAGACATATACCATTGCGGACTTTTGTGTAGACCTTTTTAAGGTGTACAATACTGTAGTACATTATTTTGATCTATCTCGTAGGGTTCAGCCAGCGTTTGCAATGTAAGTGCAAAAAAAAATGTATTATTTACGAAACGACATTACAAACTTATCTACTATATTATGCATGTTTTATACATATAAACCTTCCTCTTGAATTACTCTATCTATTAAAAAAAACCGCAGCAAAATCCGTTGCATAGTTTTAAAGATCTAAGCATACATCGGGACAGACAGACAGCGGGAGGCTTTGGAGGGACTTTGTTTTATACTATGTAATGATTATTATACATAGAAACACCCAGACCCGAGAAAATATCTGTAGATCATACAACCATTTGTGAATATATATATATTATTGCGGGTTCGATTCCCGCCGCGAGATCTGTAAAATATAATCTGCAAGTATTTTTCTCGGGTCTGGCTGGGTGTTTCTATGTACAATAATTATATTTTATTTACAAAAAAATTATAAGTAAGTAGTATATCAGTCATGTAGTACCCATAACACAAGCTCTGCTTACTTTGGAGCGAGATGATGCTGTGTGAAATGTCCAGCATTATTATTGTTATTATAATACATATTATGCATAGAAAAACACTAGTTATACATAAGAAAGTACTACCTGTCTATTGAATGCCATTGCTAGACAAAAAGTAAAATAAAAGCAAGCAGAGAAGTCACGACACGAGACATTGACAATGGACTCAATGCAAATAGCCCAGAGAGATACGATGCATGATAACTTTCAAGCTTTCACGAAGGCAGGAACCTTTATGTACATGAATCTATTTATTCTAGAATCTATTTACTTAATATGTACCTGCATTATACATATTATAAGTTGAGTTTATGTGAGCGTGATGTATGATTGCGTACTTCATACTATTTTTATTTTTTATTTGTGTTTTGGCTCGACATTGATTGCTAGGTATATTGACTATTTCTTTGACATTGTGAATAATTATTTATAATCTATTTACATTTCAAATAATTGTTTAGATTGACTTTAAATAATGTGATTGGGTTATCCGTGTAAATTAAGGTATGATAAATAAATATGTACAGGATGAGCACCTAGACATTGGGTACTGAGAACAGTAACAAAACAACAAAATGTTTTGAATCTAATCTTATCTGTAATGTAATTAATAATAAATAAATAAATAATGTCGGACATTTCACACAGCATCATCTGGCGTCAAATTAAGCAGAGTTTGTCTTATGGGTACCACATAACTGATATACTACTTATATACCTTTTTTATGTAATTACATACATATTAAAGATAGAAACACCCAGACCAGACAAATACTTGCAGATCATACAAATATTTGTCCCACGGCATGAATCGAACCCGCAACCTTCTGCGACCTTAGCCCACTGCGCCGTCGTCAATGGTAAGTAAGTACATTATCTTGTTTAGGCATCTATTTTTCTTTTATACTTACCTTGGAAATGTACTGATAATTTGTAAAATTACACATAAACCTAAAAGAGGTCCAAAATTTCATATAGAAGATATATTAGATGGGGAAGGTAAGTCAATTAGTGAAGAATTTATAATTTTTAGAATTGGTTGGTTTTTACGAATTAAATAAAAAATATTTTTCATAATTCAGTATCTACCCAGTTCTTGTTAACAGCACATCTACCAGCTACTCTTTTTGTGCCACAGAGGTCGTCAATAAACTAAAATAAGTGTAATTATAGCCACATAATATAAAACGCGGTGGTTTTCCTTGGCGTCATCATCACAGTGTATAATTCATCAGTACTTATAACAAGTTTTCTGGTTCAAGTACCGTTCATTTAAGGATAATTACTAAGAAAAAGGTTGCCTTTATATGTGTGTGGTCTGGGTGCATGTATAAGATGTAAGTATTAAAAAAATATATATATGAGTAATATATCAGTCATACTCGTATACAAGATCTGCTTACTTTGGGGCCAGATAATGCTGTGCGAATTTTCCGGCGATATTCATATTTAAATTTATTTATATATATAAACAACAATTTGTTATTATAGAGCCCACCGCGTTTTCAAAATGATTTCACGGCGTCTGGTAGATACACTGCGTGACCCAAGAGCTGGCTCCTATCTGGCCCAGAGTATTAGCATTGCCATTCAACGTGGTAATGCCGCCAGTATCATAGGAACGCTGCCCTCTGGCAGTGAACTGGATCAGTTGAGCTACCTATAGATCGTTTTAAACGGTCTTTAGATAGCTCAACTGTTTCACTTGTATTTTATATTATTGTATATTTATTATTCTGTACATTTCTGTAATTATTTCTGTAAATAAATATATTTGTTATTATTGTAACATGCTATATAATTTGTCTGCTTCTGATACCTTAAATACAAGGCAATAATCAGTCCGTTTTACTCATTTATAACCAAAACAAATTCAATTCTACATTCCCATCAAAAACTCATTAGACAAGCGGTTCTCGATAGAATAGCGCAGCTGATGACACATCGCCAATAACGCCGACCGTAGATGAGGATTGTCGAATCGAAAAAGCAATTGTGAAGGATTCTCAAACAATGAGCGCCGGTTCGGAATGAGATTTCGTTTTCTTACGAATCCATTCTGCAGCCGAAAGGGAGGGGGTCTGACTGAGCCTTTGTGAGGGGCAATCGTCGTTGGCTTAAACGCCCTCCGGTAGGGCTGCGTCGTGGATTTGCCCCAGTTTTTGTGTCATTACCAGACGGTTTTTGTATCCTAGGGTTTTGCGATGATCTAAATTAAATCCTTCTTTGAAACTTTTCATCTGATATTACCCAAGCTTTCATAAAGTCGACGATGTATCAATCAATCTTCTTATAAGTAGATAATAGTTCTTGTTCTATTCTTACACACAAGTTGTATGATGGGCGATATAAAATTATCTTACTAATACAATAAATACGAAAGTAACTCTGTCTGTATGTTTGTTATGTTTTCACGCCTAACCCGCTGAACCGATTTTGTTGAATTTAGGTATAGTGATAAATGGGACTTTGGAGAAGGACATTGGCTACTTTTTATCTAGGTACCACGCGTGCGAAGCCGCAGACAGCAGCTAGTATTATATAAACTTGCGCTGTTCAAACAAATAAACAACAATGATTTATTACTATCGTAACGCTTCCAAGTTCTATAGATACGCTATATAATTTGTCTGCTTCTGATATTGGATATTTATATACAATATAAATATGGATTCAGTCTATGTTTGTCATTTAAAACCAAAACAAATCATTTATACGTATATATATATTTGCGCTCTAACTTCGGACATTATTCGTCTCAGTCTGACGTTGGTCGAAGCAATAAGTCTGCAGAGAGTGTTTTTTCGTCGGGGTGCGGAGTGAGTCAAGTGTTCCTGAGGATGCCTCGTGGAGGGGCGAAACACATGTCGAATTTCCTTTGGAGGTAACTCTTTAGGAATAGATTGGCGGAATTGTACTAAATATTTGTCCATCTGTTTAATGTTTTGTAATGGATTTCCGCAAGGTCACGCCTGAATCAATCTAATCTAATTATCTATTATTAATATCTCTTCAACTGGGAACGACTCTTCTAGGGTTTAAAAATTCTGAAATAAACAAGTATATATTACTGCGATAGCAGCTCTGTTCATTAATCCATGTAGATATCTAAGTAAAACTGTGTTTATGACATTTTGTAAAACAAGAATCTTATTATTAACTGGCCTTTAAAGTAATACTAACCCATTCACAAATAATGAACTAGGCCAAGGCCCTTCTGCGACGCGATGTTGATAAATAGCTTGAAAAGTGAAAACCCTCGATTTATCTCGTCTAAGATTTCACTAATGAGTTCTGTCACCATCAGGCTCAGCTAGCAACCCTACAAGAACCCTCCTAGAGAAGGCATCTTTGTGTCCGCTTTATTTCCAGCTGCAAACATTCTCCGGCCTCTAGTAAACCGATTGCATTAACTCTACTAAGAAATGACTTTTCCATACAAAGGAAAAAATCCCATTTGTTACGGCTACAAAGCTATGGGCTGTTCTAGTTTTCACTGTAGTTTTAGAATTAACTTTTATCATTCAGACCTTTAACAAACATATTAGATAATAATGTGTGTATTAATATAATGTATTTATTCTTATTTATTTAGGTTGAGGATTCGATTCCCTCCTAGGAAAACATTTGTGTGAAGAACAAATTTTGTGTGTGAAACATTTGTGTGTTATTTGTGTGTTTGTTCTGTGTCTGGGTGTTATAAAGTATCATAAGTATGTATTTAAAAATATATAAGTATTCTATCAGTCATCTAGTCACCATAATACAAGCTATGCTTAGTTTGGGACTAGATGGTGTTGTGTGCATTGTCCTTTAATATTTATTATTTATTATATTTATTCTTAAAACTAGTGGTCGTCCACTGGTCGAAATTCCATAATTATATAATTGGCCAGACCATAATTCATGTGTTTTTTATGCATAATTTAAAAAAATACTCGTCGCATTCTGCACTTCTTCTCTATATATACTACAAGCGACCCGCTCCGGCTTCGCACGGGTGGAATGCTGATACTAAATATATTACAGAATGTCTTACCTTACTACCTAAGAAATAGACATATACCATCGCGGACTTTTTGTAGACCTTTTTAAGGTGTACAATACTGTAGTATATTATTTTGATCTATTTCGTAGGGTTCAGCCAGTGTTTGCAATGTAAGCGCAAAAAAATGTGTTTATTTACGACATCACATAAGAAACCTCTAAAATTATCAGTGTTTCTCTTCTATATTATGTATGTATTATACATATAAACCTTCCTCTTGAATCACTCTATAATTAAAAAACCGCATCAAAATCCGTTGCGTAGTTTTAAAGATCTAAGCATACATAGGGATAGACAGACAGCGGGAAGCGACATTGTTTTATGCTATGTAGTGATGATAAGTGTGCGACATTTCATACTCCGCCGCCCGCGCAATTTTCGTAGAAAGGGGTAAAGTTGTCAATATATTTTATAAATTAGCGAGAGTTCTGCTAAAATTACATTGAAAACTTTCACAACAACTAAAACTTTGAATTTGAAATCCTAGAACATGGTTTGGAAATGCGCAGAATGCGAACAAAGTTGACTTTAATGGAAAACCGCTGGACTTTTACAACTTGACTTGGACTTTTTTTTTTTCTTTTTTTTATTTTTTTTAGACTTTTAAATATATTTAATAAATGTATTATCTATATATTAATACGTGAAGCGAAAACTTTGTTCCCCTTTTTACGAAAATTGCGCAGACGGAGGATTATGAAATTTCGCAAATTTATGTAGAGGAGTGCAGTATGCTAATTTTTTTTTTAATTATGGATAAAAATACAATAATTATTAATTAATTATGGTCGAATTTCGACCACTAGTTTTTTTAATTTCCTATTTTTTTTTTGCTTATATATAATACTATAATTTTTTTTTCATTTCTAAAACAAATAGATAGCTTCCCTAAGTAGGTAGTTCAACTAAATTCATAAACGTAAATTTAATTGCAGCTTATAATCCCTTTTTTCCATAAAAAGAGGATTGTACCGCTACACAATGTGGAATTATATTGGAACATTTTTATCCGTCCGCACTACACCATTTTCCTGCTACTGTTTGAATAGAATATACAGACGAACAGAGAAACGAACCGAGTACAGTTTGTGCAAAGAGTGCACTATGAGTATTGGTCAAATCACGACAAAAATATCCATGAAACAGCGTTGACTGTGCTAGAGTACTTACCTCATGATTTGAGGACGACGGATGCTACGTCAGGTTTTAGGTATGCGTATCGGTTAGACTGTCTACTGTAAACAACATTGACACGGGTGGAAAACAGATAAACAAAGAGACCATCCGATAGTTCGGTTCTTCAATTTAGATTAATAACGTTAAAATCTAATGCCCAGAGGAAGGGTCACTGAATTGGGTCCTTTCCTTTTGGAAATTGAATTGATATTTATTGCTGGTTGGGTCATCGGTAAATCTTTTATACCTACAGCAGGTACGTTCTACAGAATACCCCAGAAGACTCCAGAAATAAATAAATAATGTTGGACAAAATGTAAATGCACAAAACACCACCTAGCAAGCACCTCTAAGCATAGCTTGTAGTGACGGGGTGACACATTGAATACAATGGCCTCAATTCTGTTGGCACCAACCTAACTAATTTTAGCTAAAATTAGGTTTAGAAGTGTCAAATTAAACTTGGTATTCTGCTGTTACCAACTTATTCTAATTTAATTAAGCGTTCCTAATTTAGTTAGATGGTACCAACCGAATAGGTTTTACAAATGCTATGACTAACTAAAATATATTTTAGACAATTCCTAATTTTAGAAATGAACCAACCGAATTGCCACCAATATAAACTTACTTGTTTTTAAATAGGTAAGTACATACTTATGTTATGATACTTTATAACACCCAGACACGGAGCAAACATCTATATTCATCACACAATTGCTTATCCTGGGAAGGAATCGAACCCTCAACCTACAGCGCTGAAGGCAGATTTACCAACTGAGCGAAGAGGCTAGTCAGTAGTATTCATTTAGATTAGGGTAAATCATAGTCTAAAATCCTTCTACCATGTATTACTTTGTACATTCCTTTTCAATAGTAAGAACCTTTGATGACTCTTATCACTGATAAAATTCAATATCACTAAGGCAAGGCCGATAAGAAGATTCGTCATCATGAAGCATTTAGATATTCTTTAGATATTAACCAATCGCAAAATAAGATATACTTAGATCTTATAAATCATTAAACAGAAGGACAAATATTTAGTACTATTCCGCCAATCTATTCCTAATGAAGTTAGATACTATGCAAACAAATGCACCTCCCTCCCGCAATTGAAAAGCCATACCAAGCGTTAGTAAAAAATTAGCGCACACACTTTGTATGGCTTTTCAATTGCGGGCGGGAATAGATTGGCGGAACTCATTAGGAATAGATTAGCGGAATAGTACTAAATATTTGTCCATCTGTTTAATATGTTGTAATAATGGATTTCCGCAAAATCACGCCTGAATCAATTATCAATATAGATCTTATTAACGTAGTAAAGCACAAGAATACACATATTTTCTCTATTACCATGATGAACTGTTTCTTACGAAACGCCGTAGTAGGTTCAAAGGCTCGACAGCTTCTTCTAACATGTTACACACGATATTTAAAGATCTCCGCATGATCGCTCAAGCAGGACAGGCAACAAAGAAGACCGTACACAATAGTGTTTGCTTTTTACAAATTTTGACACCGAAATTATGCAGCCGCCAGACAAAAGATATTATCGCAGGGAGTTTAATATCGCGTAGGGTTTAAATAAAACTCGGTAAGCATGATACACAGACAATGTGGTAGGTTAATTCGTTTACTCCTTAATGAAATGCTCGGTAATGAAAGCAGAAGCTTGCATCACACTTAGAGTTGGGCGACTACACGACTGTCAATCTGGATCAGCAAAATAGATGATGGGATTCAGCAAAATAGTGACCTTCATAGAATCAACACTAGGAATAGACATAAATTATACATCCCTAGGTTTCGACTAGAAAAAGTAAATAAGTCCTTTATGGGGAACATGGTGCGCTTCTATAATAAGCTTCCTGAAAATGCAACTAAACTACCTATTAAGAAATGTAAAACATACATAAAAGGTAGTCTTTTGAAGAAAGCTTATTATAATATAAATGACTATATTATTGACAAGAATGCATGGCCTCATGTCGCTCTGCCATCAGACAGTTAACCGACACACTTGAAATGTATAAACTCTCTTGTATTAGTATTTCGTAGTTAAGGTACCTAGTTATAAGATGGATCATATAAAAAAGCGCTAGGACCAAGACGAGTTTCTTGTCAATTCTTCTCGGGCTTGGGTTAGGATGAATTGGCACTTAAATTCACCTAGTATGTAAGACGTTTTAAAGTGATCCTTGTGATTGTATTGAATAAAGTATCTTTTGACTTTGACTTTGATCATGAGCTAATGATCCAGATTGATTCTTTGGGTCATTATTAGGAACTAGGTATCTAAACTGCAAGAACTAATCTAATCTGAGCACTTCGAAGCGCGTAACGGAGTGACGTATGGTGTTTCGCGCTGCAATCAAAACTATTAGTCCATTAAAATGTTACATTTTTTAGGCCTTAGTGTGCATTTGTCAGAGGACGCAATTTTATTTTTTTAATGTGTAGGGGGGGTCAGTAGAAGCTTAAGTTCAAGTTTGTGGGGTCGGCACCCTTGTCCCCCGGCCGCCATCTTGGAAAAGGGGGTGCAAAGGGTTTTCGCGCTGTATCTCGTAAACTAGTTACCTTACAGAAAATTTAATCAAACATAAAATGTAGCAAATTAAATTTCCTACAATTTTATTTCTATTACTTTTTATCGTCAAGTGACCAACAAAAAAGTTATAAACAAAAATAAATGAAAATTTTGTTTGTTTGTTCTAGGTTTTACAGCGCTCCAAACTTAAACGGATTCTCGAATGCTCATAGGGATGCAATAAAAACTAAAAATTAGGCTTACTTTTCTATCTATATTTTTTTTATTCATACAATTTATTATGATCTTAACATTCCTATGCTATTATTGAACTATGTTTGACCCTTTTACCCACCACCTATGAGGTATAACATGGGCAAAGTCAAATTTATAAAAATTTTGCAGAAGCATCCAGAGTTAGCAAGTGGAACTAAATTATTTATGAGTGAGAAAGTCGAGTCATCGTTACTCAGTGTTGTTGGCGAACGTTTTTTCGTCTTTTTATATGGCGGAAATAAAGACGATACTCTAGACACTCTGCGATACAAACGATTTGCTAAGACAGTGACAAAAAATGCATTAAAAAATGCATTAAATTTTTATAAATTTGACTTTGCCCATGTTATACCTCATAGGTGGTGGGTAAAAGGGTCAAACATAGTTCAATAATAGCATAGGAATGTTAAGATCATAATAAATTGTATGAATAAAAAAAATATAGATAGAAAAGTAAGCCTAATTTTTAGTTTTTATTGCATCCCTATGAGCATTCGAGAATCCGTTTAAGTTTGGAGCGCTGTAAAACCTAGAACAAACAAACAAAATTTTCATTTATTTTTGTTTATAACTTTTTTGTTGGTCACTTGACGATAAAAAGTAATAGAAATAAAATTGTAGGAAATTTAATTTGCTACATTTTATGTTTGATTAAATTTTCTGTAAGGTAACTAGTTTACGAGATACAGCGCGAAAACCCTTTGCACCCCCTTTTCCAAGATGGCGGCCGGGGGACAAGGGTGCCGACCCCACAAACTTGAACTTAAGCTTCTACTGACCCCCCCTACACATTAAAAAAATAAAATTGCGTCCTCTGACAAATGCATACCCAAATGTAACTTTTCAATGGACTATATATGTTTTCTGGATTTCTGACATTGACGAAACTGTTGTCCCTTCCACAAAAGGCAGATTTATACCAAAAATTTAATTGATTCTTCGTTTGTTATTTCATGAAGTAACATATTTTACTTGTTTTATTGCATGTCTTATTCAGTAACCTTAGCGGAATTTTAATGAATAAATTGTGACTACATAGGGCGAATATGAAGAATTGAATTATATGTGTATTATGGTGTGTGTATGTATGTGTATGTGTGTGTGTGTATTATGTGATTTGAACGACGAGGAATCCCAAGAAAATTCTAGACGGCGATCACGTTTAGAATTACCAATTGACCATCGACTAAGACTTTATTAACAAACAAATATAAACACTTGACACTGGCAAAATTTACATTATTATGTCACATGCCATTAACAAAAAAAAGAAGAAGAAATATATAAATTATTTTCTTCATGTGACATTTCACGCAGTAACATATTCTCTTCTAAAATAGCTCTTTTAAATTGGGTAATCTTATTTGAATCAATTTTTTTTAACACAACTGAAGACAATTGAATTATAGTGTATTATGTTGAATCATTATGGACCATCATATACCGATGGACTGACGACATTGTTAAAAACGCAGGAAGTCGGTGGATGGAGAGGCCTCAAAATAGTTCTTCCTGGAAATCTATTGGGGAGGCCTATGTCCAGCAGTGGACTTCATAAAGGCTGATTATGATATATGATGATGTTGAATCATGATTTGCACGACGAGAAATCGACGAAAATTCGAAACATTCTGCGATGACGTTTAGAATACACATATATGTCGATAAACTGCAACTTTTTGACGATATTATAACAAAACAATTTGGCAAATTATAAGAAAAACTAAATATTTTTTCTTGATACAATCAATTACTTTATATGCAACAGGAGATTTCGAATGTTCCTATTACGACTTTGTTTCAATTAGTTTGATTGCAACTGGTACCAGTTTTAACAAGATGTGATTCCATTTCCATACAAACATTGATTGTTTGAATTTTTTACCATGTACCTACTAATAAGTATTCTGTGTCATTATGTAGGTACGGTTTCAAAAGGCAACAGTGTCTTATAAAATAACATCAATCTTCCGTCATAACAATTTATTGATAAAACAAATGAAAGGTGTTAGTACTAGACCAATTAAATATATTTAATATATTAATTCGATCCTAGTATTAGTACCTATACATGTTTTGTTGGTATCAGTTTTCCAAAGATACAGGCCAGAGCTTAAGTTTCGTTCTGGAATACAGCACTCATCATAAGTACTTAGATACCTGAGTTTATGCTACTCATTGTGATGGGCTATGAAAAATACCCAGTTTGATATACGCCTAAACTTCGTGCAATTGACATGCAATCATGGTGACGCCAGTATCTTGGAACCATTCATTTTTAGTGACGTCACTGACGTCGTCACCAGTATTAAACAAATATATATTATATATGTAACTTTAGCATTCATGTACAAATACCTAATGAGTAATCTTAGATAGGTACCTGTATAAACATTAACAAAGTTGAATGACACATTACACTGAGGATACATTCTTGTGCCTAGGTGCTTGCTTACATCCCGGAAACATCTTTCTGACGTCACTCAACATTTTATCGAACAAACTGTGACAAACCTACCTAAGGTATACCTGCAGGGTGAAGTCAAAAGAGCATTCTTCTCGACCTCGCCTTCGATCTAGATTTCGCCTGTAGCGCGTGAAGAATGTGGTGACATTTTCTGTGTGGCGATTATGGACCTCATTATACAATCATTGTCCATCAGCTTCAATTAGCAACAGGCATTATTTAATGGTTTGGTGTTAGGAATGTTTATTTCTAACTCAGTTTCTATTCATATGAGCATGTTTTACAATCAACATAATACCAATTCATCGGGGGTAATTGAAAGTAGTTAGTATCAATTTTTTTATATTATCAAAGTTCCATAATCGCCCGATTGATGCTAGGAGCGATAGTTATCAGCAAACCGATGTCGATATATCGAAACGAAAAAGCAGTTGAAATTTACGACGAATTCGAATTCAGACAGTTGTTTTGTTGTCAATTCAAATTATCATATCGTCTGTTGTGTTGGAGGATTACGACATGGAGTGTCAAAAGTAATATCGATCGTTACATTGCTCAAAACGAGGTGAAACTATGTAAGTATGTTTCCCATGATTATTAATCCGATAAGCATGTCGTTTATCGATTTCAAGAGTAGGCACCAAGCCTTTTTATTTGACGTGATTGGCATCGTTCCTTCAGGGGCTACCCTTGCATGTCTGATGCAGGAAAATATAAAAAGCTATTTGTTTTTTTGTTAGTTGGTAACCCTCACTAGTTAGTATTAGTAGTAGGTTAGATAGGTACTAGTATAATTTTTATAATATCGTGTAAGTTTATTGCGTTTATTTAATACATAAATATTTATGTCAAAGATCATAATTTTACTCTCCATCCAAAGGTTATGTGTAAGAAATCGCTCCCTTATTAATAATACCGTCAATTGGTCATAATTGTCCTAGGTAAGTATACTTATTTGTCAAATTGTTTATTATCTAGTTTTAAAGTGTAGAACAAAGAATTTTCAATCGTACGTGAATTTTATTCGCTGGTTTTAGTTTAGTTTTACATATGAAGAAATACCTCTATATATAGTAGGTAGAATAATCTATCAAAATAATATAAACAGAATTTCACAACAGGTAATGACAGTACTACTAAAGTAAACTAAAAATATGATATATATAATATAGTATAAATTTAGGTAACACTAAAAGCGAATGAAATCCCTGTGTCACGTTGACTAAATAAATATGTCTGCTCATTTAAATTTCCGGTTTATTTTTGTCCCCCTAAGCCGCGAGTGTTTTCTAAATTTGGAGTTGTGGGCTTCGTTCAAGAATCAATTAACTACCTACATAGGTAGGGGTACCTACGTTATTTTACGAATATATAAAAACGCGCATATTCAATGTTCATACAAAAACCCCAAGAACAAGCAATTATGACATGACTTCAATCGAGACCTCGCTCGATCGTAGTGTCTCACCTCGATTATGAAACTGTCAAAAACTCATTATCAGTTTTCAGTAAGTGATTTACAAATTTTTGATAGTTTCTGAATCACACCCGTATCGACAAGCGCCCCTAGCATTTAGCCGAGTAAATTTAAATTTCATGTTATTGATTGAGATGCTCGCTCAAAACCAGCAGATTTTAAGCGAGCAGCTCGATCGATCGTAGTGTTCACCTCGGAAACTGTAAAAAAACTCGTAATTAGCTTTTAGTCGTGCAGTCCACCTACCTAGCAGTCATGCTTCTAGGTGTAGAGTACTTACCTAGGTATCTTCGTCGTAAAACATTACGAATTTAGACGCAAACGAGCATGGAAAATTATTTCTCCTCACGCACGTAAAGAAGCCATTTACGAAAGTTATTTTACCCTCTGTCAGATAATGACACGAAATGGTAATGGTAGTTTCGGTACGTGGAATATTCAAATTTTGCCGGACGTTAGACTGGGTTTTCTATGAAACAACTATCTTAATCTGGCAACTCCCAACTCTCGCAAATTGTGGAAATGGAAAATATTGACGGCGGTCTTCGATGCTGCACCGATACTTTCAAAATTATTGCCTGTAATGGATGGAGTACTCGATTGATTTTGCATAATTCTAAGTAGGAAACATCAACAAAGCAAAGATATTATTTCAGTTGTGTTGCCAACATTTGGTTTAATTACCCCTGGAGTTCCGTAAAAAAATGTAGGTACTTACCTTATAAATGTATAGGTACTTATAAATATAGGTAGATATAGGTATTTAGCGTTTCGATGTCCACACGAAACTTTTATAGTTTCAACATGCCTGCCTGTCTGTCCGTCTAAGAAAAAACAAGAATAAAAAAAATTGCGCGTCTCGGGACGACTGACAGAAGTGATAACATAAACTAATCTAACTAGCGCTGTGGGTTAGAATGAGAGAGGAGCCTGCTTACCGCTGCGTATGCGTAAGAGAAAGGAAAGCCAAACAGACTGGCGCCGTAACGCGTTACGTAACGAAGCGCTTTGCCCTCCCATAAGAAGTTATCACTTCAATAATTACGAATGCTCCAATTTTAAGTATTTTATTTTGCTAACAAGATGGTGTTGAAAGGGTTTGAGATCTGACCACCAGCTATTCTTTAATGACTTCGGAAGTCTAAGTATGGTCACACAAACTTGGCCTATTTATTTATACAGAAAAGGTATCAAATGGGTTATTTAATATTTAATGAGCTACATGCAGGCAAACAAGCGGTTTTATCATAACTGAAGTGGTCGGTACCGCTAAATAGAACATTTCCTGAAATCTGTTGTTACCAACACGAGTTTGCAACGTCTTGAAATAAACACCAAACTAATTTTATCTTAGTGCAGTAAACGATGCTCTCGGTTGCGTGATATTCGATTTGTTTGTTTTACCTGAGTATAACTAACTAAAGCACGGTTTAATTTTAAAACTAAGTGAGCTGGTATGCATTAGATTGTTATACTTACTAGTGGTCGTACACTGGTCGAAATTGGACCATAATTAATTAATAATTAATGTATTTTTTCTGCATAATTTTAAATATATTCATTTTGCACTCCTTCTCTATGTAAACTACTAGCGACCTGCCCCGGCTTCCCACGGGTGCAATGCTAAATATACTACAGAATGTCTTGAGGTCAGTAAAATTATCAGTGTTTCTCTTTTATATTATGCATGTATTATACACATATATACCTTCCTCTTGAATCGCTCTATCTATTAAAAAAACCGCATCAAAATCCGGTGCGTAGTTTTAAGGTTCTAAGCATACACAGGGACAGACAGACACCGGGAAGCGACTTTGTTTTATACTATGTAGTGATAAAAGTGTGCGAAATTTCATACTCCTCCGACCGCGCAATATTCGTAAAAAGGGGTACAAAGTTTTTGCTTCACGTATTAATATACTTATAGATAAGTATGTGTTTTTTCGTCGTCAGACTGATCCCTGTTTATTGATTTGATATGCCCATTTTACTGGAATCGTTAAAACATATTAGTTTATTCATAGAGTAGATGAATAAATACATGCGGTTTAGATGTTGAAACATACTGATAAAAACGATTATCATCCAATATTACATCTATAACATCATTAATACCTTTATAACGACCTTGTTACATTGGGGACCTCGAATGGTGACCCTTCTTATTACCCTTTTTGAAGACTTTAATGCGGGGTTTATGTGCTTAAAAAGAGAAGGTATTTTCTTTTTAAGAAGATTTGTTTACAACTAGTTCTAACGAAAATATTTTGAGGTGTTTGTAGAAGATATAACGTGGGATCAGAGGGTCGAAATCACGTTAACAACCGAAATGAATGGCGGCTAATGACCAATTAATACTAATTAATAGCTCTCTGGGGAACATTTTGATTTATTTTACCCATTACAGAGTAGTGGCATACTTTTGTCGTAAAGTTGTGCCCATTGGCCCATACCAATAACTACGTTTTAACGGCAATCGTTATTGCTTTTCCTAAAATGCTTAAAGAGACTTATTACTTCTTCTTTGTCGGGTCACTGGTTATTGTTGGATTCGATAAGGTGTTTTTGACTTAGAATTCGCATTGGTTTGAAGGTTAATTGCAATGGCAATGACCGTTTTGACTATCCGCCGTCCTACACCGCAACTGCCTATCCGGTTTAGTTTAATTGACATTCAAAGCTACATCCAGACTTGCGTTTGCACAATCATTATTCAACTTCCTAAGGTAACAAAGGTTGACAATCGCTACGTGTTTAGAACGTCCATGAAGAATAAACCTTTCTTTACGAAATTTGGCCAGAATCAAGCTATCTATGAACCGTATTCCAGATCAAAACTCAGGTACTGAGTGTAGATTTTGAAGTGAAAACTTCTTTAGCATCGTTGTGATTTGAAAGTCGATGAAACGAAAAAGCGACAGTAAAAAGAGACAAACACATAAATTCATAAAATTTAACGTGGGAGAAAATGAGATAGGAAGTATTATACAGTATTTTTTATATTCGTGGTTCTAAAATTTTTGAAGGTTTCCTTTCTACCACGTGTGAATTGCACACACGTTTTTTTTTTTAATTTTTGTCAGTACACTGTCAGTAAATCTATGCCTAATTCTCGATCTGAGTTTGAGTTTTGTTCTGAATCTGAAACACAAGCCCAAATCTCAGAAGAGTGAAAATAAAATACACCTATGTACAAACTCTCGCAAAATTTCTAAGCCTGGTTGGGCGTGCATAAATCCACTGACTCTATTCATTTATCACTAGCTACGGGAAAGAAGGAAAATCGAATGTTTTAGAACATTCGAAGAAGGACGCTTCCTATGTCAACATTGTCTATGAAGTGATAAAGTACCGGCTGCTAGCTAAACTTTATTAAAGACGTTTCAATAGTAGTTTCTTGTTCTTGGTACATAGAGTCCTTTGAACGTGGAGATAACCTAGATTTTACCAAAGACATACGCTGTTCGTGGTTTCGCAAGATTGACGAGTGACAAACAAAGAAAGACCATAAGCCTTGCCTTGCAAATTGAGATAACGTCAGATTTATCGTTAAATTTGAATGTGACATCTAGTAACGATATAGCATCAACCTGCTAAGTAAATACATGGTTGATAGTCAAAGAAACACTTACCTCTCCAAGATTGATGAACCCATGATCCCAGGCCACAGCGTCTGCTGCTTCCTTTCCTCCAGGCACGTGTACTGCCCATGTAGGAGTATAATGTGCACAAACAGTCTCCAACAATGAAAGACACACCACCGCCGCCGTCAACGCGAGAACACCTCGCGCCATCGCACACATACACTCACCGACAAGTACTCGTCAGCATTGCACATACACAAACCTGTTTAACTGAATTGAATAGACAAGTTTCAGAGGATATAATCTACGGTCTTTGATCATGGATTGTAAAACTGAAAAAAAACAGTAGATTTAGAATCAACTTGCACGGAATCTCGGATTGAAGGATCTACTTTAGCGAGGGCTACGATAAGTTTAATTTACTTATTCATCTAATTTATCAGAATAATCAATAGTCTAGCAAAGCGACTGATGGGCAGATTAGAGTGGGATGATTATAAATCGATCCTGAGTCCAGGTTGCAAATTGGCTTGGTTTAAAAATGTTTTTTATTCTTTATCCTTCAAATCATCTTTCTAATCTCATTTTGATGATTCATTTACTTTAATGTCTAATGCACTGGAGATAAGGTGTCTCAGGGTTATCTTTTATCTTTTGAAACACATTTTGCAGTCCCTTTTTTCGTGGAAGATTATTCTCCATTGTTCTTGGTTATCATCTTTCTTTGGTATGTAAGTACTCAGGTAAATGTAGTTCCATTATAATTTACTTGTCATTACGTAGGTACCTTCACCTTCATAAATTATTACTAACATTGAATTAATTCTAAGTAATCAACGCTCTATCGTTCAGCGGGTCGCATAATCTCCGCATATTCAACTGAGCTATCTATTATAACTACCTAGCCTTTAATAACTACGCGTTACCTAGCACAGTCTTCTATTACATATTTATGTATTTAATAAGATGCTTACAAACCTAACAACTTAGGCTCTTTGATTGTTTGAAAGTAAATAAAAGTAAAGCACTATAATTATGTTTTTTCCTAGTACTTTCCCTGCACAAAACATATTATAATTTTGGAATATGCGCATTTAAGAATCATCTAGATTTGGATGCATTTGAACTGGTTATCCTGCAAGATCAACATTTAAGTCATTTCTTTATTTGCCGTAGGTTTGTATTCTGGATAATTACCAATCAATCGGAAATCAGTTTCCTGCAAATTAAAACTTCGACGAACGCATGCCAGTGTTGCCAACACTTCCACAATTATCTGGGTCAAGTATACAATGAAGGACAAAGTCGGAAGAACTTGAGAGGTCGCCAGAGGGTCTGTTAGACAGTTCTTTATCGTCGTATCACTGAACGATCATTAATCATAATGCCTTTCATCGATACTTATACAACCTTCTTTGAGTATTGTTATGACTGACGCCTGTTCTACTTTTAGGATAAACAAAACATACATCATTTTCTTTACTCGAAACGGCTTTGCTTTTTTTATGCAGGGTTGAATTTTGTAAGTTCTATCATATTTTCAGTCATTGTCACTAGAATAGGACTCTGCGGTTTCGGCGTGTCCTTTTGTGTTTTGTGCTCATAATAGATACAGAAGGCGTTGGACCCTTCTTCGCTACCCACTGGACATTTTTGTACCTAGAAATGCTGAAATAATATGAAACTAACCAAGTGTCTATCTATTAAGTTCGTAATAACGTATACACATGCAGATTAAATTTATATGCTGTAGATGCTTTGAGCTTTAGTTAGGTAGGTATACTCTTTTCTCATACAATATACCTATTTTGATTAGGTAAGTACTTACCTATAATTAGCTAAGTAGGTAGTATACTTAGGTACTAGGTAGGTATGTTACTTAGTAGGTACCTTTTTAACCTATTAACGGAAAATGTCGATAAATTTCGACAGAATCAGAAATTTATCGACATTTTCCGTTAATAGGTTAAAAAGGTACCTATTAAGTAACATACCTACCTAGTACCTAAGTATACTTACTTGTTATTTGTTCGTAATTTATTTTTAAACATTATGTGGAGCATTTGAGGCGTTCGTACTGGTACTTAATAGGTAGGTAGGATATTTGTGTTGTGTAGCCAATTGATTTTCCTGTACGTGGGTGCCAATAATTGACTTTCTTTACCATACAAATTAATGAACTAACACCGATCAATTATTTAGTCAAGTGGGTATGTATAAGAGTATTTTCTCGTCATAACACTAAGATAACCTCATTGTCAGCACTGTAGATAATATTGTTGTCTTCTACACACTGTTGAGAGATATAATATCACGATGTATGTTTACAGATGCCTATGTAGGAACGATTGTGTGTAATCCACAGCAAGTTGATTATTTGTTTTAATAACTATAAGCATTATTGACAAATACGTATAGCACGTGATTAAACGTAGACTATGTCCGTTCACCGGTTGTGTTGATTTGGATAAAATGCTGTACATATGTACGTAAACAAATTTCTCAAGTTTGGATTTTATACTCTAAATTAATGTTCGTTGTAGTGAAGCGAGCGTCAACACTAATGTCTTGTCTGTAAACTAACTTGCGCTATTACCTATTTAGATACAAACATAACAATGACAGATCCGTTTAGCTCTATTCTAGTTGCTTAGGTCTCATTTTAATTTTAGTTTTAAAATAAAAGTAGGCCAGTCGCAATCACGCGCTCACCTAGCTCCGTGAGTCTGTTATTTACAGTTAGCGTCGACAATTATTTATCAAGCAACCGCATACCATACCCGCTCGTAATTTGCATAAGTATTCATTTAAAAACATTAATCTTCAACTTATAATGAGTTTTTTAACTGAAAACATTGTTTATTTTATCTGCGTCCATCAGTCGGCAAAGTAAACATTCATATTTGTGAGTATTGTGAGTAATCAGGCGAGCAATTCGCGTGCAGCCCACGTCAAAAAGCGGATGCTTCATCGATGGAATCCGATGGGAAGGACCAAGATTCCGTGGCACTTAGACAATAGTGGCCGGTGAGAGTCGGCGCCGCTGCGACGAGCGTTCACCTCTCGCATCCCGCCTCCTGTTATCACTTTTATTTAAATGCTATTTTCTGAGAGAAATTCCTCACTTGATCAGGGCTATTGGCACTGCGTTTCACTGTGATGCACTACAGTCATAATAGGGCACGGCGGAACTGTCAAATGACGCGTGAATAATCGTGCCGCGAGGAGCGAAACACGAGCGTACACCCTCGCACGTGATGCTGACTGACTCGCTCTCCGCTCGCTCGGCGCTCGCTCTCCGGCCGTTGCGATTGGAGCTTGACTCGAAACTGTGTCGGCCTTGCTAACTTCGGAGAGATTACCCGAAAATGGGGACTTTTTGTAAAATGGCTACACCTGTGTATTGTATATTTGGTTTTTACTTTTTACAGAGTAGGTAGGTATTTGGAAAAATACTTAGGCACCTACTAAAAATAATTTTGCAGGTATTGTATTATGTAATAAGTTTTATAATTTATTAAATCTCCTACCTATTTATTACTTGGAAATAAAATAAATAAATAATCCCGGACACTTCACACGCCATCATCTGGTCCCAAAGTAAGCAGAGCTTGTGTTATGGGTACCACATGACTGATTATACTACTTATATACTTTTTTTTGTAAATACACAAGTACATACCTATTAATCATAGAAACACCCAGACCCGAGACAAATATTTGCAGATCATTTAAATATCTGTCACGCGGCGGGAATCGAACCGGCAACCTTCTGCGTCTCAGACGGACCTTACCCCATTGCGCCACAGAGGTCGTGAAAGGAAAGGCTTTAGATTACACTATTCAGATACAAAAACTTTGCTAACTTTAGGGTCCGAAGTTTAAAAGGAACCCTTAAAAAGTTACGCTATGTCGTCCGTCTGTCCGTCTGTGTCTTCGCCCCTAATCAAAACTCTAGCTCAGAGACTAATAGTTTTATCGTGAAGAAATTTTGCAATACGTATTAGTGGCTCCTACAAGGCTATGAAGAAAAAACATTAAATAAAATGATTTTTAGAGGTGATTTTTAAGCTTCCCATGTAAAGTGTGGTTTACCTTTTATTCTATTTACTATCCCTACGTATGTCATTATCGTGGGATAGATATTTCAAAGAGAGGGAGATTTCTTAAACAGCTTTCCGATGCAGATATTCGTTTGATAAATTTAAGCTTTGATGTAGACATTTTCGAATAAGGTACTTCCTAACTAAACTGCTATTTGGAGGTACCTGAATATTTTTCATAATTGTATCATATATTTTAGTTGAATTTATTGCATGAGAGGAGCCTCAGTGGCGCACTTCAAACCATGCATCACAGTGGTTTGAAATAACGAATGACATGATAAAAATAAAAACTAAAGAAGGCTTTCTGTGGCGCACTTCAAACCTTTCATCACACTGGTTCGAAATAACTTATGACACGATAAAAGAAGAATAAATAAAAAAAGAACTAACGAAGGCTTTACCAGATTATGAGCAACATCCTCATTTGTAAACCTTTAAATAATTCATGAGAGCTCTTTCCTAAATTATTTTATTTTGCTAGGTGACTAGATGGTGTTGAATTCTAGTATTGAATATGTTTGGGACCTGACCACTAGTCATCCTTTCCCTTACCTAGTATTATGTTATCTGTGTCCTTATTAACTACGGAATCCTTCACTGTGCGTGTTCATATAGGTAAGTACTTTGTACTTTGTATTTTTTTTTATTATTTTATCGGGGCACCTGGAATATGGTAAAATCAATAGAATTTAGTTGTAAGAAAATTAAATGCATAAAAAGAAATAAACCAACACTTTCGAATGAAACTAAAAAAATTACATCAGATAGGGAAAATATTTCAATTTGCTTACCAGACTACACAATATTATACAAAAAAGTAAAGCGCAGTATTAGGAAAGATATTAGGACATTCAACTCACATTTAATTGAAATAGCTATAGAAAAAAAACACATCCTTGAGGTCGGTAAGGTAAAACAGGGATTTACTAAAGGAAAATTCTGGGTTTATCCAGAATTTTCTTTTAGTAAATCCCTTTAGTAAGTCTTCAAGACGAAATGGGTATTAAGCAAAATAGTCGTGATAAGATGATAAACATCTGCAGATCCATCCAAAATTCACGAAACAGTAGAATACAGTCGTTCGGTTTCCGTGCCATTTTCACTGGAAAAGAGGTTCATGATGCTCTCAAAACCATAAAGTACGACAGAAGCCCAGGTGAAGATGGTGCATCAACTGAAGCTCTAAAAATCGGTTCACATACCCTACTTCCCCACCTCACAAACTTGTTCAATTCCATTTTAGATTCAGACAAGATCCCAAAACAGATGTGTCACTCTGACAACCTCTGTGGTGCAGTGGGCTAAGGTCTGGCTGAGACGCAGAAGGTTGCGGATTCGATTCCCGCCGCGTGACAAATGTGTGTATGATCTGCAAGTGTTTGTATCGGGTCTGGGTGTTTCTATGTATAATATGTATGTATTTACAAAAAAAAAGTAAGTAGTATATCAGTCACATGTGGTACCCATAACACAAGCTCTGCTTACTTTGGGTCCAAATGATGTTGTATGAAATGTTCGGGATTATTTATTTATTTATATTATCCTCCTTCACAAGAAAAGAGAGAAAACCAACATTGGCAACTATATACCTATTAGCCTAGTTTCATATATGTATAAAGCGCTCATTAAAACCATCCAAAACCGTATTGCTCATACATAAGTTAATATACAACAATAGCACAGCAGATATCAAACTTAACATTACAGGTTCAACATTCGCCATTAATAAAGGAGTCAAGCAGGCTGATCCCTTGTCACCCATATTGTTCACAGCAACTCTAAAGAGGTTTTTAAAACGATGGCTGCAACGTGGGCACTAAAGGGCATCGACGTCGGTGGCAAACGCCAAACTTGCGCTTTGCTGATGATATTGTCCTTTTTGCACCAACAGAACATGCTCCAAGAATTGAGCACGGCAAGTCTTGAGGTTAGACTGCAAATGAACCGGTCCAAAACAAAACGAGTGACCAATAGCACGAAATGTAGGGTCGTGGTAGATGGGCAAGAGATACATTACGTTGATGAGTACATCTACTTAGGACAGTTAGCAAGCTTCGAAAACAGGCAGGACAAGGAAATCGGTCGCCGAATCGATAATGCCTGGAAGAGCTACTGGTCCATGCAAGCGTACATGAGGGGAGACCTTTCTCTGACACTTAAGCGCAAACTCATTGACATGTGTATCTTGTCCGTCCTAACCTCAGGTTCAGGTGCTCAGGTGCTCAGACTTGGTCGCTGACCGAGCTGCAGAAATCCAAACTCAAGATTTGCCAGAGAGCAATAGAGCGCAGCATTCTCGGATTCAAACACACCGACCTAGCTCGAAACAGTATCATGCGCTCTATTACTGGAATTGCTGATGCGGGTAACGGCAGGTCACGTGAGTCGCATGCATTCAGAAAGATAAAATGTTAACTCCCTGGCAGCCTGACGGACAGCGGCTTCGCGGTCGGCCAAAAAAGCGTTGGAGGGACGATCTTGACAACTTTGAGAGAGGGTGGTGGGCGATCTCGAAAGATAGAGCTAGTTGGAAGGATTTGGGGCAGACCTTTGCCCAGCAGTGGGACGATATAGGTTAATAAAAAATAAATTAGTACCTAACTATAATGTGATTAGGGCTTGCATTATCCGTCACATTTTGGTATTCGGATAATATGGATAATAGTGAACTCTACTATTCGGATATACGGATTTTCCGGATTATTCGGATAATTATTAAAATAAAGGACGAAAAATAATTATAAATGTGCCTACCTACTTTTTATTAAAGTATACGTTTACGAGATCACAAAAAATGACAATCTTCTGTCTTAAAATTATCTTATCTTATAAAAAAACATTCGCAAGGAACTGAAAAAATAAAACAAGCGTTTTTTTAAACTTTTTATACATTTAAATACCGGGTGCTTTCTCCTCTAGCTCTAATGCATGCCTGCATCCGGTCAGGCATGCTCTGGATCATGTTTTTGCCGTGCACTTGCGGTATGGCTTCCCAAGCGGCTTGCGCTGAAGCGCGGACTTGGTTGAGAGTTTGTGGCGGATTGTAACCGGACTTAATCTTTCTTTCGAGCATGTCCCAAATGTGTTCTATTGGGTGTACCTAGAAATTTCAACTACTTGAAAGTACTCCTCCACGATCACCAACTCCGTACGAGCACCCGAACTTATTCCTCCTAATACCATTGTAGAGCCGCCATAACGCCAAAACTCACTGTTTGTGTAGTGGTAATGAGTAGATATCGGGGTCTCTTCTTCTCCATGATATATATCCATTTTTTATGGTGTGTGGCGACTGTGGCAGTGGTTTTTCATTTTCTGACGTTCTGAGTTTCTGACGTCCTAAATACACTAAATGAAAATCCATCTAGAGCTGCTAGTTTTGAAACCTTAACTTCCATGTAATCTTCGGATTGTAAATTATTTGTCACCTTGAGATTCCTTTTTCCAAGATGTGTGTACGTGGTGCTTGCGGGGCAGGGGGGCTCAGTGTGTTCACGTAGGCTGAGTGATTCCAATGTTAGTGATGCGCTTTTTGCTAGTTTATTTTAATCTGCACTACTGATATTACATTTACATATAATATAAAGAGGTAAAATTTGTTTTTTTGTTTTGATGCAGTCATTCCGTCTTTAGATTGTAATTTTTGATTACTTTTAACTATCATCTGTATTATCCGGATATTTTATTTGTCACTATCCGGATTTGAAAATCGGCAGATATCCGGATAATTCGGATATCCGGATAGCAAGCCCTAAATGTGATACATCTTCCTTGATTAAATCCCATTTATTTACAAATGAAAGCCTCAAACGTTTCGTATCTTTTAAGACCTAAGTAGGCGCGGATGAAAGCTCAATTGTTCTATTACTTACCTCCTTTTGCAAAAACAAAAGATCGCTTTATCTGAGTTATTGTCAGTTTCTAAACCGAGGCGAGACACTACGATCGATCGAGACGTCTTGTTCTTCAAAATCACTGTGCATTGCTGTGCATTAATCTTTCGTATGATAATGAATTAAGCCGACTCCCTGATTAAATGATTTTCACGTGTATTTACGGCGCTCAAATCGCGATTTTTTTAAAAGTTTAACGGGCAATGTTTTAAACAGCTTGCTTTCCTTTCCAGCGATTAGTGTAAGCTGGAAGTTAATACGACGTCAACTTTAAAAGAAGAGAATTATTATTGAATATAATAATCTTATATATAAAAATCAATTGCTGTTAGTTTGTCTCGCTAAAACTCGAGAACGGCTGGGCCGATTTAGCTAATTTTGGTGTTGAAATTTTGTCCAGGGAAGGTTTAAACGGTGAGAAAATTTGGGGCATTGCAACGCATGCCGGGTAGGTACAGCTAGTTAAATTATAAAACTAACAGTTCTTTTAAAAACAATTTGAAAGGACGAAGCAGGAGGCAAAATATTGAAAATACTTACTATAACTACTATATACTATACTATGCTATATTTCTTTTATAATTATTATTTCTTCAATTAACGAACAGATAGCCACTCAATAGCGGTAAAAAAAGCCATTTTTTCCGTACCAAAGTTAATTTGCAGCTTAATTAAGAGACCACAAAAAACTAAAGCGAAACTAATTGTGAGCGAGTAATTTCGATTGATCAAAGAGATTCGCCTATATTCGGAAATAGAATAAACTTTCTGCTAAATTTAAGATGGTACGTCCCACCCTAGGTACTTACTTATATAACAGAAAAAAATGCGAGGCCATGCAAACCAGTTTATTCCCGCGGCTAAGAACCTAAACTACCTACTTATTAGTCCGGTTTTTGGCTGCTACCCTTATAGGATCACTTTGTTATCCGTCCGTCCGTCCCGTCTGTCCGTACGTCTGTCTGTCTGTCAAGACCCTTTTTCTCATGAACGCGTGGAGGTATCAAACTGAAATTTATATCAAATACTCAGGTCTAATGTCCCTTAAAGCTGTGAAAAAATCAAACTTCTAAGCCAACGCAATCAAAAGATACAGCCGTTTATGCCGCAAACTTCCGCAAATTTTCGACACTCGCAAGGGAATCAAAAACCTACAGGGTACTTCCCGTGAATCTTGAAATTTGGTACAAAGCAACGTCTTATGGCACAGATAAAGGAAAAATTGCGAAAACCGTACATTTTTAGATGGATTCCATTTTGCAATAGGAATACCATATCAATGACTCGATTGTCTTGATGGGTGGACTTTTACTGGTTAAACTTTAGTTTCTGGATACACGAAAATGAAGGGAAAAAAAGGGGGGGGGACTCCCATCCCCCACCCCCCTGGTACCACTCCCAATAAGAGGAATTGCCCCGTTCACGAGATATTTGAATAAATTAAACTTATGATATGCCAAAGTCGTCGAAAGAAGCCATAATCAAAATCACTGACACATGACAGGTTTTTACGTTTCGTTCGCATCAATTTTGCACAACATGTTAAACCAGACAACAAATACGACAAATTTGGTTATTATCTGTCAATTTTTACGTTTTGTTTCACATTTTATTTTCAGATTTGAGGTTAGAATTGTTTTTATTATTTTCTCGAAAACTAAGGATTTCCTGTTAAAAGTGATAAATATGTAACCAGAAAGCAAAACCCTACCAGATTTTAGCCTTTTCACCCTCCAATTCGTGTATCCAGAAATTAAAGTAAAGCCCTTTTACTTATATACCTACAGGTTTGTACGGAACCCTCGGTGTGCGAGTCCGACTCGCACTTGGCCGGTTTTTTTACCTACCTAAATGTTCAGATAAAAAAACAAAAGTAGAGTGGATTTTGCATTCCGTGGCTTAAAGTGACGCACCTCGATTGAGAAATTAACAAAAGCTCATAATCAGCCTTCAAAACCTTCATTAAAATTCCATGCTCAGCCCACTTTAGGTAGGTAATTAGATATATATATGTAGGGAATACCTATTTTTTGTTATCAAGAACCCTGAACAAGTGCCTACATACTTACCTACTATGTTAAGTACCATAACAGTATTGCAGTAACAGTACCTACAGATAAGTATTACAAATAAGGGCGCCACCAGCCATGTACCAGTTGGCGTCCAGAGTTGACCTGGTCCTTGAGGTTTAGTGCCAAGACAAGAACCGATATCAACCGATTAAAGTGTCTCACCTCGATTAAAAATGACAAACTCACATAATTTTCCCCGGGTAATTTTCACCTACTAACTATTGAATTATTAATATTCCATCCATACTCCCATAATACCTAATTTATGAATTCCGTCTGTTTGTTTATTACCTTTTCATGACTAATTGTGTGAATAGTTTTTGATAAAATTTGGTACTACGTAGATATATCGCACCTTGGTGACGGACATTGGCTATTTTATTTTATTTAAGAAGGTAGCGCCGTGGGTAGCAGCTCGCTATTTGAGATAACTCTTGAATAGCTATTTATTGCTAATAGCTAATATCCAATTGTTTTTGGCATTATGTAGAATCTAAGTACGTAAAACGTAAAACGGAACGTTTTATACAATTAGTCTTATTATAATGTTAATAGATGGCGCTAGTAGTAATAGTTTAGCTACTGCTCTGTTTTATCGACATTTTCATTTTACACCAATCAGCTGCTGAAAAGTGTCCCTAAAATATGACGTCATATTTCATTCCACACGTTGGATGGAAGTTCTTCCGAAATGTCATGTTTCCGCTGATTGTTAATGTTTTTTAGATGAAATAACTAAACCAAATCGTTCGTAAATAACAAATGCAACATCATAAAGTGAGCCGGTAATTATAGTGCGTCGAATCTGTGTTGTTACGTAATATGACCTCTGTTGGGATCACCATCACTTGAAATGACGAATCTTGCTTGATGGAACAGGAACAGGATCTTGGATTGCTAAAATAATGACCAGGAAAACGATTTAAGCCAGAAGACTTTCGAAATGGAAAGCTTCCAGCAGGATGAGCTAATGGTGAGTAATACATTTTATCACAATGAGCGAGCGTTATTGAAATGATGATAGATAATCGCGAGCGGTGCTAGAAGAGCGGTGGTGAAGTAATGAATGATCGTGATCGGCGTTCGGCATTATCGCCGCGTACCTACCTCGTTGAACAGCTTTCGTGAACTCGCTCCCACCTTTACCGTTACCTACTACACGGTCATTTCGTTTCGTGAACGGCTGTAGCTCGCTCGCCGATACTGCTATTTGCATATTTTACGTCGACCTCTCCCGTGTCGTCACTAATTAGTCTGCGATTGACATAATTAGGCCGAGGGTCTTCCCGTGCGGAGGTGTTATTGTGAAATAGTTCAGTGCGTCATTGGTACGACAGTCGCGCGCCGGGTCGTGCCGCGTAAACAACTGTTTTGCCAACAAGGCACCATGCGGTCTCTGCCTTTGCCATATGCCTTGTAAATTATTTTAAAACATCATCGATATTTATCAATGATAAGCTGTACGGACATTGCAGTGTAATTTTGTAGTGACTAACAAACTTTAATATTGTGATAGTGACATTCTCCAATTGGAAGTGATGGGACTGAGCTGATTATCGTACTGAAATAATCAAGATGGATAAAAAACTAGATCTCTTATCTCTGTTTGAGGTAACCACATAATATTGTTACATGTATTTTTATTTTTTATGAAGCCTCTGATACATTCAAACTTTATACCATAGGTATTCTGTTCTGTTTTATCAGCGACTATTCTGTTAGAACTGTTGAAGACAATGTTTAGGATCAGTCATTAATCAAATAATTACAGGTAGGAATAATATAACAGAATAATCATTTATTGAACCAACTTAAAAAGACATGTTACAAAGATGTTGTACTAAATAGGTACACAAAACTAAAAATAATATCACATGAGATAAACTCAAGTACTTACAACAAGTTGGTACCCCAGAAGCTTACTTATAAAATAAGGTTGAGCTATTGCGAAAACTTTAAGTCAAAACTAGTATTGAGACAACACTAATTGCCTGTAAAAATACTTTCAAATTATGTACCTTTCTATTTGGCTGCTACCTTTTAAGCTTTTAGGAAGTAGGTTTACTTATTAGCTACTGCCAGCCATACCTAGATACAATGTGTCTATGTTTGTCCCCAAGATATATCTATTTCCATAACTCATTTTATCAATATCCATTCAGCTGTTTAACACTGCAAAGGTAACAATGAAACAGGCACACACATATTTTATAGTATTGTAGGCAAGCATGTAGCCAGTTTTTTCAATTTGATCATAATAATACAATAAATAAATTAATATAATGTACTAATACACTTGCTTGTTCTTTTCATTTGGTTGTTATCAAATCTTATCAATTACTGTTTATCTAAATATTTACAAAGACAATTTTGAACAAAAAATATCATGTACTTTATTTAACCTCGCTGATTGAGATTGTAGACATTTTTACTCTAGAAAGTAGCTGCATAATACTTTAAATATAAACTGAAATGACTTTCACTTATCTGTGCATGAAAGGCTTTAAATCCTTTCACTGCACTGTAGAATAACCATCGGCCATCATACTATACCTCAATCTGTCTCATTCTATATTTGAATACTTGTTGGAAAAGTTGAAGAGTAATAAATAAATAAATAATTATATACAAATAATGGTATACAATTAGGTTATCATGATATTGGCATGTCATGTGGTGGTAAGAAAGTCATAATATAAAAAGTGTAAAGGGTTTAAATGAGAGAGTAGGTCTAAGAAAAGATTATTGAGAGATGATGAATTGAGTGATTATTGAGAGATGATGGATGATAGAGAGGAGTGTTAAAGAAGAACCTGTTGTGTTGACCCCACTTGGTGAGATAGGAGCAGGAATATGATGGAGCTTCTTAAGTAAGATCTTGAAATACATACGTCTTAGTAACTAGTGTACAATGCTGGTGTATGTACATACTTTCAGCAGAGCATCTAGAATTGGTACAAATCCTTCAACTTGCTTTTGTTCGAGTGTCCCAAAGTGTACCAGAGACCCAACAAAGTTAAACTTTCACTCCATAATGAAAGTACTTACTCAATTTGATTTAACTGGGTTGATGCAAGATACAGACACATTGAATCATAGATAGATTTACACAACACAATTGATACACTGCTTCTGTTATTAGCATTAACCTTCTTGGATGTTAAATTATTTGCACAGGCTTTATTTATGCATACATCACATTTATGGAACTCTGAGAAAATATTTTGAAATTAATGTAGGTAATCTATACATATAGGTATTATACTATCTAACTAATTTTATAAATGCAAAAGTAACTGGCTGTCTGTTTGTTACGTTTTCACTCCTAAACCGCTAAACCGTTTTTGATGAATTTTGGTATAGAGATAAATAGACATAGACATTTGTTTATTTACTGAATAAGCACACATACACATCAATAATAACAAAGAGTACTAAACAGAATTAGGTAAAAAGGAAGTGACACATATCTAAAAGTAAAAGGAGTAAATACATTTAAAAAGCTTAAAATTATTCTGCGTACTTACCTACCTAACAGTGCTGTGTGCTACAGCAGCAAAAAGATCTCGACTCAGCGTTATGCTTCCCTGTCAGATGACAGGTCAGCGCTGTTATTCTGCCGAGACCTTCGATCCAGTCACTCAACCTTACGAAACGCCATAAATAAACAAATAGGTATGTACATAAACGATGAACATAGATGGGATCTTGGAGAAGGACATAGGCTACTTTTTATGTATTTAGGTACCACGCGTGCGAAGCCGCGGGCAATAGCTAGTTTGTTATATTTTATAGTCCTAGCTAGCTCTTGCCAATACCAAGCGTGGTAGCTAGTACCTTTATAAGTGTTCTATATGATAGGTATTTCAAGTCACAGACTAGATCGACTACTAAGTTTAATATATATCGGTTTAGCTGTTGCAACGTGAGTGAGCCACATATAAACATACAAATATATAAACATTCACACACGCTGATTGTGAGAAGAGTCATACTTAAATATCTGGTGCCAATGGATAAAAATGGCTACGCTTAATCCTATTTGGAACTGCCCTTGGCCTCATTTTGAAAAGCCTCTTAACTGTAATCTGCTAGTAGTATTTGAAAACTAAAGCCGTCAAAAACTAAAGTCGCTCTTGAAAGGGTACCTAGCTAGGGTACCTACCTACTATTGTCAGCACCATGGTTCTTTTATAATCGGTTACTGTTACTAGTCCAATTATACCGCCATAAATTATGAAGCACAAAATATTGTTTATTGATTTTTTATATGATATAGACTATGTACAAATTTACGGGTTACGGATTTTTTCCTTTACTTGTGCTGTGAGGCTTTCTTCTATCTTCTTGCCAAAATTCTTGATTCTAGATCAACGTTAAGTACTTACCCTAAGATTAGATATATTATGGCGAGTTCGAAATATAATAATACTAGCTGCTGCCCGCGACTTCGCACGCGTGGTACCTACAAAAAAAGTAGCCTATGTCCTTCTCCAAGGTCCCATCTATCTCTATACCAAAATTCATCAAAATCGGTTCAGCGGTTTTGGAGTGAAAACGTGACAGACAGACAGACAGAGTTACTTTCGCATTTATAATATTAGTAGGGATTAATAATAAATGAACTTTATTGAGAACATAACATTTTAGGTACGTACAAACAAAATTAAATGACTACAATGTAATATGTCCTGCAAACGGCGGTCTTATCGCATATGACGATATCTTCCAGACAACCTTTAGCTATACAAATATTCATCTAGAAGGATGTTAAGATGTCGATAAACCAAAAGATTCAGCGTGTTGGGTATTCGCCAGCCCCCGAACTAGTTGGAAACTGTATCTCGGGTCTCGGGGGTACGGTTGTACCCTCAAATATACTGTCCCTGCGTCTTGTTTAATATGCGGCATAACTGACCGTATTTCGGCCTAATTCTTTTATTGCGTTGACATAGAATCTTAATTTTTCTACAGCTTCAAGACACCTCTGACATTAGATATTAATTTCAGCTTGATACCACCTTTGTTGTTGTTCTTGAGAAAAACAGTCACAGACAGACAGACGGACAGACATGCGTAAGGACTACGATGCAATCCTATAATTGTTCCTTTTTACCTAAACAGCTGTGAAACTGGCATAAACAATTAATAATACAATACATACTTGCCTTTATACTAATAATTAATTTTCTAGGTACTAATTAAGTATCAGTACTTACTTAATAATTACCCATTAGTGTAGTGAGTTAAATAATTAGTAACAATTTAGGCTTGTATTGTAACTGGATCTACCTACTAATGAGATGGTTCATAATGTCTTACTTAATTGTGGTGTACTACACTCTGATGGAAGGAAACATAATATAAGCTAATTAAAATTTTGTTGTTCAGCTCTTTGAAATAATAAGATAGATCTACTGTCTCACGTGTATTTATATCTGTACCATTTTACGTATAAACGGCTCTAAGAATATTTTTAATGAGATTGTATCTTAGGAAAAGACAGGCTGATGTAACATTGATCATATATCTACGTATACTAGTGGTTGCCCATTGGTCGAAATTCGACCATTATTAAATTAAATTTAATGTATTTTTTATGCATAATTAAAAAAAAATACTAACATTCTGCACTCCTTCTCTATATACTTAAACTATAAGTGTGCGAAATTTCACACTCCTCCGTCCGCGCAATCTTCGTAAAAAGGGGTAGAAAGTTTTTGCTTTACGTATTAATATAAAGATAAATACACAAGTAAATCAAAATCAATATTACAAAAATATTTGTATTATAATGTTTTTATTCAATACAATCACAAGGATCACTTTGAAATGTCTCACCATACGAGTAAGTAGGTGAATTTAGGTGCCAATTCCTTTTAACCCAAATTCGAGAAGAAACTCGTCCTCGTACTAGCGCTTTTTTGTATGAACCTTAGAATAAATAAAGGCTGACATTACACATCGTCTAGTCTCAAACTAAACAAAGCATAAACTTTCGTTTTACGCAGTACTGCTTAAAAGCAGATCATTGAGCTACCGTTCATGTGTATTATCTCTTCCAGTCGGACCCATGGCCGGCGCCAGACGATCTCCTCGAGAACATATTCTCGCTGGAGCAAGGATCCTTGGACTTCCTGGGAGAGTCCATGCCTGACTTCAACTTGTGCCAGGACCAGGAACTATCTCCTCCGAGTGAAACTCTCAGCAGCTCGAGCTCTGACAGCGGGGTTTTTACCGACCAGGCTGAATTGTAAGTTGTTACCCTAAACCTTACCCATGTCAATATGTCAGCTATGAAAGAGGATATTATGGACTACTAGCTTCCGCCTATGGCTTTGCACGCGTGGTATCTACATAAAAAGTTCCCTATATCCGCTAAGATCTATCTCAGTATCAAAGTTCATCAATATCCGTTCTGCCGTTTAACTGTGAAACGGTAACAAGCAAAAAACAAATAGACACACGGGTACTTGCGAATTTAAATTATTAGCATGCATTTGATTTTCTTAATGCATTTTCTTTCAAGTCCAATAGTTAAAAGACTCATCATTACTTAGATTGGAAAATCATAAAGGCTGATGTCAATTTTATCGTTAAATTGGTATACTTAGTCCAATGTACCTACCCTCTATTTTATATCCTCATTAATATTATCTCGTAAAAAAAACTAAAAACTATGTACGCATTTACTGGTTCGTAATATTGATAATCTTCAGTGGGAGAATCCTTTAACGAAAATATTTTGTTCAGATGTATCAAAAACAGCGTCTTGCCGACTAGGTGTTATTTGTAGAGCTCTGTTTATTAAATATTCAGTGTTTTCTACCACGACACTTAACTTATTCAACACTTTACCTACTGACTCACGTCGTGTTTATCAATTTCCAGGCCACAGCAATGAAAAGTGATTACCGTTTCAACTTTGTTGATACAAAGTTCAAAAATCTAAAAGGGTCACCACTTTTGTTACTGTGTAAATACTGCTTAGGTTGAATAATTACAGTTTTATCTTTTGCTATATTATCGCAAGCATATGTAGGTATTCTTCCTCGTTAATGGCGTGTGTCATAACGATGTCAATGTTGCCAGTGTCAAGTAATTATTTGGTTAAATCCCTACTAATATTATAAATGCGAAAGTAACTCTGTCTGTCTGTCACGTCTTCACGCCTAAACCGCTGAGCCGATTTTGATGAATTTTGGTATAGAGATACATGGGACCTTGGAGAAGGACATAGTCTACTTTTTAGGTAAGTACCACGCGTGCGAAGCCGCGGGCAGCAGCTAGTTGGTTTATACAGTCTTAGTCGAATGTCGATCGTCATTTGTCATTCTAAACGTCATTGCGGAATAGGCGTCTAGAACCTTCACGGGATTCCTCGTCGTTCAAATCACATTGCACCATAATTACATAATTACACACTTATAATTCAATTGTCCATAATTGTAATATGAAGTCACAATTTATTGATAAAAAATCCGCTAATAACTAAATAAAACATGCAATAGCACAAGAAAAAAATATTAATTCAGAAGTGCTATGTTACTTACTTCATGAAATGACAAACGAATAAGTATTTTGCTGATGATCAAAAAGTGCTTTATGTCAAAGTTAAACCTGTCAAATTGGCCGCAAACGCCTAAAAAACGTGTATCGTAAAATTTTTCTAAAATGGTCTAACTATAAGAAAAATCTCGTATTTATGCGTCCATGCGTTCATCTTTTCACTGTCAAGGAACTGGATACTTTGAATACGAAATAGTTATTAGGTAAATTAGCGTCATAAATTTGAATAATCTAACTTGCTAGACGGGTTTTATTCGAAAATAACTTTAGATAGTAGACTCAAGGTTTTGTAATATCGATGTTTTTGTACGTAAGATTATTCAATCTAATCATTTCGTCTGTAATATCAGAAAAAAATAATAAGGTATCTACGCAAAATAATTGATCGTAATTTAAAAGTACTTACGTTTTTTTTTCAATGGCCTAAATTTGAATCGTTCTGTAAATCCATCGATAACGAACTAGCTTCCGAGTTCATAATCGATTAAATTGCATTGAAACAATGGTGTTAATGGTAGTGGTAGAGATTAGGTAGCATTACCTTATTAAAATGTTTTGAGTAGCATTAAAAGCCAAGACTAATTTTACTCTAGGGAAAATATTTGCTGTTCGTATTTTTTTTTATAGGATTTGTTCCTATATAAATAACTAGCTGTCCGGGCGTTGAAGATTTTTCCCGGGATAAAAAGTAGCCTTTGTCAGCCGGGGATAGTGTAGCTTTCCAACGTAAAAGATTTTTTCAAATCGGTCCAGTAGTTATTAAGTTTATTCGTTACATACAAAAATACAAATCTTTCCTTTTTATTATATTAGTGTAGATTATATTTTAAGAATATTCTGATTGGATTCTATCCGGATTTGAAAATTGGTTCAGATGGGGATCGGTATCTTCATTGTAATTTGTGGAGAAAACTAGTAGAATCGTCAGGAAAATGTTGATCTTACTTGAGACTATTGCATCAGCATAACTGTTCCATTACAAGGACATTGAGTCAGACGACCTTAATGGCTGACTGCGTCAAGTGTGCTTCACCACGTGGCATTTGTGGACGTGGAACTTTGCAGAAATCCCTGTGCAATAGTTTCGTATTACTCAACGGCTCTTGGTATATAAATAAATAAATAATGCCGGATATTTCACACATTATCATCTGGCTCCAAAGTAAGCAGAACTTGTGGTATGGGATACCACATGACTGATATACTTTTTTTGTAAATAAATACATATTATACATAGAAATACCCAGACCCAAGACAGATCATACAAACATTTGTCCCGCGGCGGGAATCGGACCCGCAACCTTCTGCGTCTCAGCCGGGCCTTGGGCCACTGCGTCACAGAGGTATAATCATGAATTTAAACTCTGGTAGTCTAGTGGTAGTGGCTTCATCTTCCGATTCTAAGGTCGTGGGTGGGTTTGGGTTTAAATTCATGCACCAATGGTATTTCTTATTGTGAAATGTATATGTGCTATAAGGAATATATCGTGAGGAGGAAATCGGCATGTCGTAGAATCTAAGAAGACATGTACTAAGTGCACAAAGGAGATTCTGAGGCGCACTACTCTCAACACTCCGGTTCGAAATAATTAGTGATAAGATAAGAAAAAGCAAATATAAGAAAATCAATTTAAGAGTAGGTATTCTTGCAGAGAAAAATTACATTTGCAGAGACCATTTTGATTTTAAAAATATTTAACAGCGCGTCATTTTGAATCGATTGGTGTATGTGGATTGTTGAGCGGAGAAATTGCGCAAGGTAATCGAGTTTCGAACTATACAGACAGACGGATACTGTTGCGTGCCTTTCTATTCCTTTACAACCGAAAACTAGCTTGCCGCTTCGAACAATGAGTCACGAAGATTGAGCGAAGTTAGCAATTTTGCGTGTTGGTCTTTGACCGATTCATTTATTTGTGTTATTCACATTCGCGTATTAGTATTCGTTGTGAAAACCCGTGACACGATAAGAATCTGTAAACAATGTTATGTATCATTAGGTATTACCGCACTACCACCAACCAGCGGGTCAAAGTCAAAACAAAATCACGAGGACCTTCTTGCATGATAAGAATTTAGACGATAATGAGACGAAATAAATACTAGTTAAGCTACATAATAGAGTTAGATGATTGCGCAGTAATTTCTGCAAAGGTCCACGTTGGCAAAGGCCACGTGGAACATTACGAGTTTGCATATCAATCTGATGTAATCTGACATCTGAGTCAGACTGTAGCAGAGGCAATGGCAAATCATTTATTTTTGTGTTTCTATGTATAATATGTATGTATTTACAAAAAAAATAAGTGTGTAAGTATACCAGTCATGTGTTATCCATAACACAAGCTCTGCTTACTTTGGGGCCAGGTGATGCTGTGTGAAATGTCCGGCATTATTACTCCGTTTCAGCTTAGGCAATAATGCTTTCGTATGACTGCCGACCGGCGCGGCGTCTGTCCGGATGTTCTCCTCTAAAGGTCGCATTTCTGAACCGATTCTCGTGAAATGTTGTGAGCAGGTTCTATACTTTATAATTATTATTGCGAGGTCTACAGCTCACAAAGCCATTAGTATATTTTTTATAACTCCCACAGACTGTTTGAATTGTACCTACTGTTATAATTTCCATCAAACCGTTGACTACTTACGAAGTCAAGGGCACACCGTGCAGGCATGTTTTTATAATCGTTTATGCATTGAACAGGCGTGAAGTATTTTAATAGCATAACCGTACTGTGGCTTTGGAAAACAAGTTTTCCGCGCACTGTTGTCACGGTATGCATACATTTATCAGTACAGTGAGTTTGTAACTAATGGCTTACTCGAGTCAATAGGTCGCCCTTAGATTGATAATATAGCCACCCAGGGCACACATCTTATGTGAGCAACATATTAAGCTCATTTTCCTTTAATTCTTAATTAGTATAGAGTAGTATAAAGAACAGTTTACTTAACAGTATGAAAATGCTCAGTCCGTACACTTGCCCTTTCCGTAACCTTTCTCTGTTACGGAAAGGGCAAAGGACACCTCGTTTAAGTATATGATTACTTGTATCGGACTCTCAGGGTTGAGGAAGAAATTACTAAGATGCTTATATGGAAACAGTGGGTTTTTACCTTGGTAAAGACAAGTTCAGATAAATGTTAACCTTATTTTCCCTGATATTGATGAAATGTAACACGTACTAGATCTGTATATTAATATATGAAGCAAAAACTATGTACCCCTTTTTACGAAAATGCGCGGACGGAGGAGTTTGAAATTTCGCACACCTATAGTTTCTATAAAGGAGTGCAGATTGATATTTTTTTTTTAATTATGCCCTAAAATACATGAATTATTAATTAAATTATGGTCGAATTTCGACCAGTGGGCGACCACTAGTATTAGAAAATAGACAAGCTTAAACTTCCTTACCTACAAATTAACTCATTTAATACTTACTAAGATATTTGAAAAGGAGAAAGCGTAGAAAATGTATTTTCTGGTAAAATTGTTACATACAAGTAACAATTTGAAATAATTCTTCAGCAACTATTTAAAGAGACGTTTCAGAGAAACTACACTATACATTGTAAAGAGATGTTTATCTTAACCATAACGCATACGCAATACGCTATCACTGTGTTGTAAACAAGTTATGTTTAAGTTTTATTATCTTTCTCATTATTTACCTAGCAACTAGATAAAAATTACAAAACACGGTACAAAAATTACCACTATAAGTACTTTTATAGATTTGTTTTAGATATAAAATATATACTTCGAGAATACGGTGGTTGCACAATAGCTTAACAGTAAAAATAGAGAGTAAAGTCGATCAGAGAGACTGGACAAATAAGAAAGGTGTTTTTGACATGTTAGGTAAGTATACTATCATCGACATACTGTGTAATGCATATAGCAACTTCATAAAGATAGGTGCTTACTGCTTACGACAGCGCACGAGTTCAGGCTATGAAAATATCCGACGTGTACATTACATACCAACTTTATTGATTTTTTATCACAAATGTACTTTAACGATATGGTAACTCAAATCACCAAGTCTATAAAGATAACTGACGATAAAAGTAAATATTAAGGTCGCGTATTTTCTTACCAAAATTCAACGAATGTTTAGCTTGTAGTTTTGTGTTTATATTATCATCACAGCACAAAAGGGCTTCCTGTTTTGCTAAAAAAAAACCTAATCTTAATAGGTTTTACCAACTTTTGTTGAAGTCAAAATTCCCAGTCAAATAGTCGTTTCTCGATTACGTAGTGTGTCCAGAGATATTTGTATGCGCTTGCGCTGTCCGACGGATGTCACGTGTGCAGTTTCTAACGGTGCTTGAGGCGAACCCAATCAACCTAAATTCTCTCATAGTGTACATATTTGAAATCGCTAGTTGCCATAAAATTCGGAAAGATGCACGAGCTCTGACTATATCTATGTGTTGCTATCGCATAATATACTATCTCAAAGTCCATAATATCCATACTTCCATTGATATTAGAAATTCGAAAGTGCCTCGTTGTTTGTTTGTTACATTTTCACGGCTAAACAGCTGAACGGATCTTGATAAAATTTGCTGAGGAGATAAATTTTATCCTGGGAAAAGTCATGTTGTTGTTATTTAAGCCTGTACTGTCCCACTGCTAGGCAAAAAAGGCTCCCCTCGATTTATCCATTTATTTCTGTCCAACGCCATTGCCATCGACAATCGCTGAAGGTGTCTAGCTTGTCGCGCCATCGCTTCCGTGGTCTATCGCGCCGTCTTACTGTCTCAGGACTCCACTCAGTGGTAGATTTGGTCCTCAATTCTTCGATGCGGCAGCCGTGCTCTGCATAGTACCACTTCAGTTTGTGGAGTAAAGAATATCATTTTTAATTCGGTCGGTGAGCTTTACACCAAGAATGCTTCACTCCTTACCCTTTGATAAGAGAAAGGTCATAGACTACTTATACTACGCGTGGAAAGTCCTGGACATCATTTAGTTGACAATATATGTTTCTACCCGCTTTGTCATCACAACAGTCATTTGATATAACGAATTGAACAATACATATTAAGTGGATATATACGACACTTATTACTTCTCCAGACATAGTAAATTGTCTAAATTATTGATGACTCGAAGCACTAATGCGACGAGTGCTGAACGTTCTTTAAATATTCGTTTACCGTTTGATTAAACTAGCGATGAACGCAAGTCAACGTACTCGGTGTAAGCATTGACATCACACATGAAGTCAGCTACAAAAGTCATCCAACAATATTTAAAGCATGAATCACCTGTAGTCGCAACACGAATCACCTGCTCGAACCACACTAAGCAAGCAAAAAATTCCGTTAGACTGCTATACTATTTATTTACAACTTTTTGTAATGGTTTTCTACTACGTCTAGGGATTATTATCGTGGGGCTTTTGTGTCTATGTCGTAGTCACATATTGGTGGCAATTCAGTTGGTTCATATCTAAAATTAGGAATTGTCTAAAATATAATTGGTTAGTCATAGCATTTGTAAAACCTATTCGGTTGGTACCATCTAACTAAATTAGGAACGCTTAATTAAGTTAGATAAAATTAAATTAGGATAAGTTGGTAGCCGCAGAAAACCAAAGGTTAATTTGACAGTTCAAAACCTAATTTTAGCTAAAATTAGTTAAGTTGGTGCCAACAGAATTGAGGCCATTGGCTGTGTTGTCTGGACCAGCTAAAATTTCGTAAATATGAACGATCTTATTTTGCTAACGCTAATGTTCAAAATAGAGTAACAGTAACATTTTAAAATAGTTACATTCAATACACGTTCAACTGTTTTATTGAATCGATTATCCTATGTTCAACCGAATAGGTTTTACAAATGCTATGTAAAATATACTAATTAAAATATATTTTAGACATTTCCTAATTTTAGAAATGAATCAACCGAATTGCCACCAATAGCTAATGTGTTTTTAAAATCTGTTGCCATCGCTATTCATAAGAATAAAAGACAGACCATACTTTAACGCCACTTTTTATACTTAATACGAAAATCCATTATCAATTTTTCTTTTCCAGTGACTTCGAACAGCAGCTATCCCCTTTCCTCATCCAGAATACTTGCGATGATGATGCAAACACGTCGGGCGTGGAATCCAGCCCTGTACACGTACAGTCTAGCCCCGTACACGTACAGTCTAGCCCCGTACACGTACAGTCTAGCCCCGTACACGTCCAATCAAGTCCCGTACACGTCCAAAGCAGCCCCAAACACATCCAAACACAAGAGAACGACGGGTCTAGCAGTTCCAATGACGTCATTGAAGAGGCCTTTGATATGCTCGACTTTGAGCAGAACGTGGTCCCCGGATTCATCAATACGAATACATTCCAAAGTCCTGGTGAGTTTTTATTTATGAACCCTTCTGAGATATTGGGGATACTTCCTCTACCCACTGTCTAAAGTTAACATTGCTTAAACAAAGTCTAAAAATAGCCACATGTATGTATTATCTTATAGAGACAGGGATAATTTTAGACAGATATAAACTTAAATTCTATTTCAATTTTGTCTGGTTCGAGGGTGTTGTGTATGCTGAATGTTTGTAACTTGATGTAGATTTTTATTTTTAAAGTTGCGCTCGACTCACTATTAGTACAGTCAAAATAGACGTATTTTTGGTCACCTTTGCACTAAATTTCCGATCCTAATTTTTTTTATCAGATTTAGGATCACTTACTGAGCATATCAGATCTTTGACATCACGGTCATACAGTAAACATTGTGCAAGTGTAGCTCCTCATATTTTATTCGTACAATACCTATAAATTCGAGTTAATTTCACTGGTTCTTACATTTTCATCACCGATGATAGTTCGGAAATAAAGGGATATAAAGAGTTTCTAGAAATAAGTGCAGATTAGTGAATAAAAACAGAATTACTATCAATCGTAACTTCTCAAATTAACAAGTGCGGGTATCGCGTTTTTGTTGTGAGCGTGCTTAGCGAAAGGAATTTCGAGCCTTAAGTGCACCACGCAAGGCTTACTACCGCCTGCGCATCGAGTGGAGTTCCATTACCGGTTAACTTGACGTCGCCGCACATAGATCACCGATACAGACTGGACGAAAAGCGTAGCAGTGTTACGACTGCCTCAGAGAGGATCTTGCGAGTTTCATAAGATAAAAAAAAAAGTTTTTTTTTTTTTTTGGTCTTTTAATTTTCTACTTACTATGAAGTGTGCTGGTTGTCTTAAGGCTACCAAGGAGGTAAACGCTCTTCAATGTACTGGTTCTTGTAAAAAAAGTTTCTGCTCAATATGCATAAACATAAACATATTGACGATTTCTGCTGAACGCAAAAATCGACCTGGAGGTGTCCTGAGTGTTCAGCATCTCAGAAAAAAGGAGATAATTCTCTCACTCCTGTGAGATCAGGCTCTGAAACCCAGAATGTGACTATGCGTAAAAAGTCTGAAACGGTCTCGGAACAAACAGGACTTGAACTCTACGATTTAACATTGGAGTTACGTCAACTCACTAAGCAGTTTGCTTCACTGAGCACTAAGCTAGAAGAAGTCACAGAATCACTCACTCATTGTCACGGACGCATGGATGACCTTGTGGGAACACTGAGAGCAACTGATGCACGTCTAAAGCGCCTGGAGCAGAAAGACCAAGAAGTTGTTATTCTTAAGGAAACCATATCTGGGCTCCAAAATGAACTGAATCAGCAGGCTCAGATCATGCTGAAAAATGAAATTGAGATAGCCGGCATCCCGGAGATTGCAAGCGAGAATTTACAGCACACGGTTATCATTGCAGCCAAAAAGCTAGGTGTGGACCTGGGAGACGGAGATTTGGACTTTGTTTCACGTGTCGGCATCCGTCCCTCGCAACCTAACTCTGCCACTCTGCCTTTTAAAATGCCGCGGCCTGTTGTCGTGCGTCTACTGCGCCGCTCTAAGCGAGAACAGATCCTGAGAGCTTCCAAGTCACGCATTAACATCCTAAGCACTGATTTGGAATTGGCTGGATCACCCACTAAAATCTTCTTCAATGAGCGGCTTACAAAGCAAAACCGGCTTTTGTTTCGTGAAGCAAGAACTCGTGCGAAGAATCAAGGCTTTCAGTTTTGCTGGTGCAGTCAGGGTTCAATCTACGTCAGGCAGAGGGAAGGCAGGCCGTCACAGGCCATACGATCGTCCGGTGACCTTGATCTTGTATTGCCTATTGGTGCGGGGTCGGTGGCATCCACCGCTGTTAAAGAGTAGCTGGTTTTTGTACTCGCTCTATTGTTCTCTAATTAGTTTGTATATTTTTTCATTGACAATTCTTAGTATGGTAGTATATTGTTGTAAAATTTTATGCATAACTCCCACATATATATTTATACACATAGAGTTTATTATCTATTTTATAATTAATACAAATAGTATATCTTATATATATTATTATATCCACTATTACTTCATCTCAAGTCGAAATATTATCATAAGTGTATCTCAGTATCGATCAGTAAATTCTGAAACCGTGGCTCACCTAATACCAAAATTAAATGTCGTAAGTATGAAAGTTAGCTTAAAACATAACATACGCCTCCGTGAACGGTTAGCTTTGGTTAGGATAATAGTTATTAAAAATGTTGTTTCCCAATGACATCAGTAATGACCTAGAGTCTTTAAAAATTCATTGTCAAACGTTGAGTGAGATCGAGATGTGTAGAACATTCTTAACACCAGAACATAATTTTAGGATCCTTGCCCTTAACATTAGAAGCATATCCAAAAACTTTAATACCTTCCTTGTATCTTTTGCACGTCTTAATCTACCGATTGACGTAATTATTCTATCCGAATGTTGGTTACACAGTGGTTCCACCATTCCGTCCATCTCAGGCTATAGTCATTACCATTCAACTCAACATAAAAACCAAAACAGCGGTGTTGTGGTCTTTGTAAGGAATATATGGAGCGCTTTGGTGTCCGAACCAAGCATAGCTGATGTTGATTGCCTATTTGTGCACATCCCTGGCATGATCTCTGTCCTTGCGATCTATCGTTCGCCGTCAGTTAGAAGTACTGATGTATTTTTGTCATCATTGGAATCTTTTTATTCTTACTATGCTCCACGTAGTCTACCCTTTGTAATTGCAGGAGACATTAATGTTAACATTATGGATAACTCGTCCAGCATGGAATATCAATGTTTCATGGCAGAGAATGGACTAATGCCTGCTATTACCCAACCAACCAGGGCATCAGCATGTCTTGATCACATTTACGTAGGTAATGTAAATATTAGCTCAACTTTAGGTATGTCAATCAGATATAACTGACCACTATCTGGTATTGTCAGGAATTAATGTGGAGAAGCCTAAGTGTAAACGTTCTAGTCGAGTAAAACTACTCAGAAACTATGAGGCTATTATGAGTGATCTCCTTCTTATAAACTGGAACACTGTTTACGCCTGTAGCGATGTTGACACTGCCACGGAAGAATTTACCAAACAACTGACAAATATTATCAATAAGCATACGACCAAAGTGAGGGTAAGCCGATCTAAGCACACCCTGAAGCCCTGGATAACTCCAGGGCTTATGCGCTGCATGCGCCATCGTGATCGACTTCATCTACAGGCAAGAAGACACCCGCAAAATGAAGTTCTAAGAATAACATACTGTCGTTATCAAAATTTTTTTGTCACTTTACTGCGTAGGCTAAAATCAGATTATGAAGCAAATGACTTGAAAATTAACTTAAATAACCCTAAAAACTTATGGCAATCAGTTAAAAACATTTGCAATCTCACAAAAGAAAAAAAAGAGCCAATTGAACTTCTTTCACTCCCAGGATCTCTTGACGCGCTTCACTCCGTTAATGCATGCAATAGCCACTTTACTACAGTTGGGCAGAAGTTGGCTGGTACAATTTTGTCGAGCATTGACATGAACGAGAGCGACCTCGCGAAGACCGTCAGACTTGGGCATTCTTCAACCAATTCTTTCTTTCTACACCCCACCGATACTTCGGAGGTGAAGAAACTAATTGAAGGTTTAAATAACGCCAAGTCTCCAGGTGCTGACGGTCTAGGTAACTGTCTGTTAAAACACATTATGGACGCCATTGCTGAGCCATTGGCATTCATATTTAATCTGAGTTTGGCTAGTGGATGCTTCCCTCATCAATGGAAAATTGCCTCAGTTTGTCCAGTTCATAAGGGTGGTCCTAAGGACTCTATAGACAACTATAGGCCAATCTCTCTTCTTGGAGCTTTCTCTAAGTTATTAGAAAAGACGGTCAATCAGCGTCTTACTGTGTTTCTCGAGTCCTACAATCTCATCTCAAATAGACAGTACGGGTTTCGAAAGGGTAGGTGCACGGAAGATGCAGTGTCTCTGTTAACAACGGCAGTATCAGCTCGTTTAGATGTGGGTCATTTTTCCTTGGGCGTTTTCTTAGATTTGGCAAAAGCCTTTGACACTGTCTCCGTTTCCATACTGTTGAAAAAGCTAGACAGTCTAGGTATTAGAGGTATTGCCTTAGCCTGGTTTGAAAGTTATCTAACGGAACGGAGACAGTGTGTAAAGATTGCCGATACCATCAGTGAGCCTAAAACAATCCATTACGGGGTACCACAAGGGAGTATTCTAGGCCCTACTCTCTTCAATATGTACTTAAACGACATTCATGAGCTCCCAATAGCTAATGCCGAAATCGTTTGTTACGCAGATGACACTGCAGTAGTCTTTCATGAATCTTCTTGGCAAAAAGTTTCATATGCGGCAGAAGTAGGTATGGCGAAAATTAATAAATGGCTTCAACAAAACCTTCTCACTCTAAATACAAAAAAAACAGTTTATGTATGTTTTCATAAGACATCAGCTTCTGCACCTCCAATGACAACAGAAATTAAAATTCACGGTGTAACCTGCTCCGGTCTCACTTCATACTGTGGCTGTAGCACTCTGCCTAGAACCAAAGTTGTGAAATACTTGGGAGTACTAATTGACGAAAATCTAACGTTCAAGCCTCATTTGGAAGCTCTTGCGTCAAGGGTACGAAAAATTACTCATATTATGCGAAATCTGAGAGATGTTGCATGTGGGCAATTAATTAAATCTATATATTTTGCCCTGTGCCAATCACTTCTACTTTACTGTGTCACTTGCTGGGGTAGTGCCGCTAAAACGCATTTGCTTCAATTAGAAAGAGCTCAACGTGCCGTTTTGAAAGTGATGTACAAAAAGCCATACAGATACCCCACAATCGAATTATATAAGGACAGTAACGTTCTAAATGTACGACAGCTTTTTATCTCCAAAATCTCAATTTCTGTCCACAAATCCTTATTGACATCTGCAGATTACGAAGCACTAATTAAAAAAAGAAACTATAAAATAACTACTCCTCTCTGCAAAACTTCCTTTGCACAGCGTTTTGGCCAATATATACGAGCGCATGTGTATAACATTGTTTTAAAACATTGCGACATAAAAAATAAACGTGTCTATGATTGCAAACGTGTAATAAATAAGTGGTTATCATCTCTTTCTTATGATACTACTGAAGATATGTTAAAAACAATAATTTGAGCCAATTATAATACCTATACCCTACCAACAAACATGTACCCTTATGTGTTTCCTACACTATTATTTATTATATCTATGAAATCTTAGAAATGATTGTATATATTAATTTTATTATTAAATATATATTATATTTAAACAATTTTGTTTATACATCATCACATTTTTGATATTTAATTTATGTAACAATGTTTTTACTTTCTTATATTCTTTTTGGCGCACCTTTTCTAAAATAAAATATAGCTTTGTATAACATATGTATGTACATCGCATGACCGTGATCTCTATATTGATATAGTTTAACCTGCTGCTTACAGGTCTTCACGATACAGGCTTGCCTAGTGTGAAGACCACTGGATAGTTTATAAGCATCTACCTTAGCATTAAGCAAATATTATTTATCGTCAAAGCTAAACCTGTAAATTTTAAATTTGTTATTATGCTATTAATATTTTCATTTTCATTTTCATTTCATTTCATTTTCATAAAATCACAAAATGCTGACAGATCCAGGTGACGCTTCAAGCGCCATCTTGAAAAAACGTTTTTGGTCGATATCTCGGAAACTAACGGTAAGTTTTACAAAAAAGTTTACTAGAAACAAAAGATGCGAAATTTTAGTCTCTACAATAATGGTCTCTGTAACTTTTGCCCTAAAGTGCATAGTTTCCGAGATATCGGCCAAAAACGTTTTTTCAAGATGGCGCTTGAAGCGTCATCTGGATCTGTCAGTATTTTGTGATTTTATGCTCAGTAAGTGATCCTAAACCTTAGAAAAAAAAAATTTGGATCGGAAATTTAGTGCAAAGTTAAATGCTATTTTGACTGGCCTATATCATCTAATCTTAGATTGCTTATCATTGTTATCGTCAATGTTTTTAATTTGTATGTGAGTTTATCAATGTTTCCATGTTAGCTCGTCTTCTACCTTGAATAATGAGTTTAAAATTACGATACCCAAATACTTTAGATTATTCGTTATAACTACGAGTATATTACGTAACATGTAGGCATATGGCACAGATGATGTTGGACGCTTCTGTGACTAACCCCATTAGACATCCACAAAGAACTAATATATTAATATGTACCTTCAACTGCAGTTCTGATTTATTCCAAGGAGACATCTTATCGAAGTCAGGCTACGTCTTGAAACGCAATTATATTTTTGTAGTTCAGATAAAAGTAAGACCCGACTTCTCAAATATACAGTTAGATGCACCGAAGCCAAAATAGCTTTTATCTTGGGTATATCTAAATTAGTAGTTTCGGAATAAAGATAAAATGTCGGCGCTTCGGCCTTTGTTCGTGTTAATTACAAGAGTATTTAGTTTTATTGATTTATCCATAATGGGTTTGCCTAACCTAATCGGAACAAATTAATAAATACGTTTAATTTGTTCCGAGTCCTAAAGGTAAGCACACACGGGCAATTTTATGAGCAACAATTATGCGGCAATTAAAAAATCAATCCGTTTGGAGTAACTAGTTTTCCTAAACTAGTCATTGCAGTAAATTGCTTGATGTTGCCGTGACGTCATAATTGGCAAGTGTTGCCCAGTATAGCTATTATATTATGTATTTCTTTATACAATCAATGTCGCGATTAGCAGTAGGCATTATTTCAATCATTATTTTGATTGCTACTGAATCCAGTTTTTTCAAGATGAATTGGTATTGCGTACGTTCGGTTCCTATTCAATTAACATTAACCTTCCGTAATATCAATACATCAACCGTAACTGAATGTCGTTAGTATCTGAATTATATGAGCGTAATTCAGCTTTGACAAGACAGATCTTACATTGGTTAGATTTATAATGTTATTCATATGACTGCATGTGTTACAATCAAAATCATCCTTCATCAATAGTAACTGAAAGCTGTTAGAATCAAAAGCCATTAATTTGTATATAATAAAATCGCAAGGACCACTTTGAATCGTCTTCTTACATATTAGTGAATCTAGGTGTCAGTTCCTCCTAACCCCAGTTCAAGAAGAATACGGCAAAAAACTCGTCTGGTGTTAAACATGTTTTTGTTAATCCTTGCTAATTTAGTTACGGATGCCGAGTCGAGTTGAAGCAGAGTCATCCCAAGCTTTGTCATTTAAATAATCTGTTATTTTGTAATAAGCTTTATACTACAATTTCTGTTTTTAAATTTGAGACAAATCTTGCACTGAAACACTTAAAATTCCATAAATCTCCAGGATTTAATCGTTCTAATTGTCCGTGTAAGTGAACCTTTAAGAGCTGCGTGGCTTAACATTAAATCCCGTGGCTTTGTGCTCGGTATTAACACAGTAAGAAAAATCGCTACAACTTTGAAGTAGAGTTCCTACATTAGCACTTACACCCTTATTTTATTGCACTGCTTTTTGGTCGTAACTTTCTTGGCGTCTTGCCAAACCTTTCTCCTTTCGAATTGGTTTTTAAGTTCAACAACTCTTTACTTTTACAATTTCAACACTAACTTGCAAAGTGTTACTGATTGAACCGTGCTTTTAACTTTGTCTGCGTTGACTTAATGTTTCAGTACATACATCAAATCACGTCCGTTTCTCGACGGATTAGGCAGATACTAGAGTTCCACTTGGTACTATCTTGATATACTCTTTTATTTCATTCACTCTCATTATATTCCCCTTAATCAAATTGAAGATGTGTTAGAGAAAGGTCTCTCTAACACATTTTCAATTTGGTCGAGTCTAAGTCTTTGGTCTAAGTGAGTACGAGTTAGTCGACTTCAAGCTTCCTCATTCACACTCTTATTTCGTCAAATTTCATTGACATGTCTCTAATTTTATCTTGAATTCAAACCCTACAAGTTATTAAATCAGTTTGAGTTGTCCCGTTATGAGTGAATGAATATAAATTGCTACCAACTTATTCATCATTATAAGCAAATCGTTGATCCAAGCAGTTACCGCACATTCTCGATACTTTGCAATAAAACCAGTGTATAGTTTTTAACTGTCGAAACAGACGAAATATTGAAATATTTCAAGTTATTCTGTTAGACATCCATTTTTTGTGTTTCCTTCCTACAAACATTGTTCTATCTGTATTTATTTGGTCGAGCTCCGAAAAATACAATATTATTGTACCTACTTCTATTCTTACTCATTATTATAAGATATACTCAACACTCCACAAAAATACCTCACAGGGTCTCACAGGCTGAAGGTTTCTACAGAATACCAGCGCCTAGTTACCTCAAAGTGGCGAAGCATATTGTGCTGACTCGAGACCTTTTGTTACTGTTGCACACAGATGTATGACATACTCTCTGTATTCTCCACTTTAATTTATTCTACAATATATTTTTCTGTTTCTACTGTGTGTGCTTGAGTAACAGATAAATGAGTGTCTATGTATATGTCTAAACACAAATATATACCATAAAGACACAACCTACAGAGTAGAAGGACTATTTACTACCAACTGAACTACGAGTTTTGTCTTAGTTTTTGTCACTAAGGTACCCACCTATTTGCTTAACTTAAAATGATAATCGCGAAATGGGATAACCTTATTCTCTATCGCGTTTTATTCGTTATTTCAATAACTATTTCGTGTAATATTGAGCTTAAATTGTCAATGTTGTAATTATTATCAGGCACTATGACCTTCGTATAATTATCGAACATACTCAGCACTTGATTAAATATTCGCTCTCGCATACCTATCGTTAACAATTCTATAGAATTTTCGATTATTGAGGTTATCAGACTAATTTAATTCTTGGTAGTTTTATAATTTCTTTCCTCTACGACTGATTTGCTTATACACGCAGTTTCTAAATGACTCAATGCTCACTCTTTCTGCTTACAGTGCATGACTTGTTTTTGTTTGCTTGTGGTTATTTTTCTATGCCTAAGCATCTATACATCTTCCCCTAGCATGCTTCTACTAAGCTCATCGCATGGGTTGAATCCCAGTTAGTTGGTTTCGACAGATATGATGGTTTTTAGAACCACCTACACATCTTGAAACTTTACCACATTTTTTGACAAAACAGTACTTAAGCAAATGCATATACTACATCCATAAAATCATGCCTGTATCCTGACAGGGTAGGCAGAGAGACTACGGATTTTCTCTTCCTTCGATCCAGACATATTTCTTATGCTTCATTCATTCTCATCAGATGCCTCATACATGTACTTCGGTTTAGGGTACTCTAGACCCTAGCATTTCTATCATATCACCAATTTGACTGGTCAGTTCAGTTGGTAGTACTGAGTACTCTGTATTCTGCGCTGTAGATTGGAGATATGATTCCATCCCAGGCCAAACTTGAACACAGGTGTTTGTTCTGTGTCTGGGTGTTATAAAGTATCATAAGTATGTATTTAAAAATATGAGTATTCTATCAGTCATCTGGTCATCATAATACAAGCTATGCTTAGTGTGGGACTAGATCGTGTTGTGTGCATTGAAACATTGAAACAACAATGAAAATCAATAATATATAACGTAATCCAGTAAAGTTTCCATTAATACTTAAAGCTTACAAAATGAGAAGATGGTATATATCTTTTGGTCTAAAGTTGCACTTCAGTCTGTCTATATGATTATTGTCACCATCCGAGCAACCATCCCTTAGCTATCGACTTCCTATCACTGGTGCACTGACAGTCGCATTTCCCCCAGGTAAAGGCGGCAGAAAACGTCGCCTCTCCCAGACACCACATGTCGTCGTCCACCCCAAAGTCCAGAAAGCCGCAGTCAAACCAAGCGCGTCACCAAAACCGCAACTCATCGTCAAAGCACAACCGCAACGACCTGTCAAAGTTTCCAGCATCCAAGTTATGAATCCACAGACTAAAGTGTACTCGAAACCTGTGGAATCCGTCGCTCCTCAACGCAGGGTCATCCGCGTATCACCCATGGCTGGAAACCCTCGGTCTATCCTCCTGCCGGTCACGATTAAGGATATGAAGGACTTGAAATCTATTAAGATTATAAATGCTGCGGATCTGAAGCATGCGTCTAATATCAAGTTGGCTGCGGCGAATCTGTTGTCGCAAAGCAAGGCACAGAGTTACAGGGATGAGAGGAACGATTACGATTACGATCATGGTGGAACTAATTGTGGTAAGTTTATTTTTAATTTATTACTACTGCGGTTTGGATATGTGTCATTAGAGATTTTACATCGATAGGCATAGACAACAAAAGAGCACACAAAAGAGTGTGCTGGTAAAAAGAACTTGGTAGGTACAATTCCAAGGTAACTGGTAAGTAAGAAAAGAAAAGATTGGTGCCTAAACAAGGTAATGTACCTTCCATTGACGACGGCGCAGTTCGATTCCCGCCGCGGGACAAATGTTTGTATAATATACAAGTATTTTTCTCGGGTCTGTGTTGCTTTGTAATAATATGTACAAAAAAAACTACTTTGAGATGAGAGTATGAGAAATGTCTAGGATTATTTATTTAGTAATAATTTAATACTATTTATGAAAAATGATTTTAATTTTGGCTTAACGATCTACCCTCGGATATTGTTGAGTCTATCACATGGATTCAACAAAATCGAAGGGTAGATCATTCATTATCCGAGGCACAAGATACGTAAAGTCCTCTCTCCGTAAGAAGTATCCTAATCCATATTATCTAATGTAACCTTAGCTCGTTTGACAATATAAACTTTTGTAATGTAACCTTATGGCGTTTGACATAACTGTCAGTCGTTTGACAGGACGTCTGTTGGGTCAACTAGTATTAAATACAACCTTATTAGAAAGACTAAATAAACCTATACAATAAACTCACCCAAATCTATTACATAAAGAATCAAGCCATTTATATACTGAACTAGCGTGTTGTTTAGGTATACTCTGTCCTTGTCATTCTTATGTTTATGAAAAAAGACAGCAACATATTTGAACTGGGAAATTTGAATTAGTTATTTAACATATTGGAATGATTGGAGGCAATTGGCCGAACTGTGTGTAACTGGTTTCGGCTATTGATAAAATATGCGGGCATTGCCCCTGCTCACAAATTGAAGTAGTCAAGACAAATGTGTTGGCTATAGTTAGGATTATGAGTTAAATAAGTCTAAATTCTTAGAATAATAATAAATAATGCTGGACATTTCACAAAGCATCATCCAACCCCAAAGTAAGCAGAGCTTGGGTTAGCCACATCAGTCTTATTTTTTTTTCTATTTTGTATTTACTAAATATATATATATTACATATAATACATTTACATATATATTACACATAGATAATTACGTTTTAAAAACTAAAAAGAAAACCGTCTTCATTGAATATACCATTTTTTTGTGAAAAGTAGATGTATTTTGTTTATTTATAACTAGCGATCCACCCTGGCTTCGCACGGCACATTACTGATACATCAGTCAGCGTTTGCAATGTAAGCGCAAAAAAATATGTTTATTTACGACACCACATTAGAAACCTCTAAAATTATCAGTGTTTCTTTACTATTTTATGCATGTTTCATACATATAAACCTTCTTCTTGAATTACTCTATCTATTAATAAAAACCGCATCAAAATCCGTTGCATAGTTTTAAAGATCTAAGCATACAACGGACAGACAGACAGCGGGAGGCGACTTTGTTTTATACTATGTAATGATATGGGTAGGTCAACTAAACCCACTGCTCCAATGAAACAGCGAGGTCTCGGAGCAAACGAAAATTCCATCGGATATTCGTTGATTCTTTAAAAACCGCCGAAGTATACCTTTTGAAATAAAAAAATAATCTTAATCGGTTCAGGCGTCTGAGTAATCGGTGAACATACAATAAAAAAAAGAGTCCGACGAACCTCCTTGAAGTCGGGCAAAATAGTCCCAGACCCCTCAACATATGTCTCATATTACCCAGAAACATCACTGCAGTTAATATAACGTTGTTTCGTAATATGTTTATTTATGTTACTTGACAATATAACTAAAAGCAAAGACATTTCCTTAAAAAGGTCAACGAGCAGGAAAATGAGAGTTTACTCATTGCAGATTACTCACAATATTGTTTGTTTATTCCAATTACATAGCAGCCTCTGACGCGCACATTAATCCTTCCACCTCACTGGTTTTAAATAACTAGTGACGTTTCAAAGTGATCCTTGTGATTGTATTGAATAAAGTATCTTTTGACTTTGACTTGAGTGACACTATTAGAAAAATATTCTAATAGTGTATATTGTAAGTACCCCTTTTTACGAAAATTTGCTCTCGGAGTATGAATTCGCACACTTATAGTTTATATAGAGGAGTGCAGAATGTTTATATTTTTTAAATTAAGTATGCATAAAAAATACAGGAATTATTAATTAATTAATTATGGTCGAATTTCGACCAGTGGGCGACCTCTAGTAATAGTAAACGAGTCAGTAATAGTTATGTATGTGAAAGCGTGCGGTAAAATGTGATAACTCAATTGATATGAGCAACTAGTGTTAATTGCTCATATAATCTTATTATGATACTGAAAATCTTCTTTATATCTCGGATAGGGACATAAGCCACTGAAGACATTTTGGAATAAAGATGGCTACAGATTTAAACAACTCATTAGCAGATTATAAGACCTTAAGTAAGAATTAAGTAAGTAAGAATGAACTAAAGCCTCGAGTGTTTAAATTAAAACGAAATTTTCCTCTATAGATGACTCTGGAAGCGGCAGTGACGATGATGATGACAAAGAAGTCCACGACGGTCGTAACGGATATCCCCGTCTCGTTCTAACAGCTGAAGAACGCCGCCTGCTAGCAAAAGAAGGCATCACGTTACCCTCTTCCTACCCTCTAACGAAGCACGAGGAGAGAGAACTGAAGAGAATCAGGCGCAAGATTAGGAATAAGATCTCCGCTCAGGACTCTAGGAAGCGTAAGAAGGAATATGTGGACGGGCTTGAGGATAGGTGAGGTTACTTATATATTGTAAAACTTTTTAGTGCAAAAAAACGATTCAGAATTCCCGTTTTCAAACATGGAACACGCATAAAAATTGAGTAAAAACTTTTTTTCATAAAACATGCAGGGATTTCAAAATTGGAACATGAACACTTTTTGTACCTACATACAAATGCATCGAAGAGGTTGCAATTTATCCCCGGAACTTTTTGAAAGTTGTATTTAGTAAACAGAGACACTCGTTATATAAAGTATTGTACAAAATCTAAATAGCTACTCAGAAAAGAAAGTGCCTTGACTGCGCTTGACAAGGCAACTAGGCTATCATACATACCTACTCCGTTGTATAACTGATACAATCGTCATATCTAGGTGCCATTGAGCGGACGCACGCGACGCCATATCTAATTAAGAGTACTTACAGATAGAACTATTGAAAGTCACTGCGGTCACTGCGTTTAAGAAAGTACCTACTACCAGCTATCTTTGTTAACCTATTTTCTTTATATTTGATAATAGCTGCTGATAAGATATATTTTTGTCTGTCTTGTTTTACTGAAGTTTTTATAAGTACGTTTTAAAAACTAAAAAGAAAACCGACTAATTTATATAATTTTTTTAGTAGAAAGTTGTTGATATAATTTTGTTTATACTTATATAATATAGGCCAACTAAACGCACTGCTCCAATGAGACAGCGAGGTTTCGGAGTTAACGAAAATATATATCGATCATCGATGTAAACAATTTTTGGATTTTTGTTTATTTTTTAAAATCAGTTTGACTGATTTCGATAAAATTTAAATGGGAAGTAAAAAAATAATCATTTGTATCAAAAAAAGTTTTTTCCAAATCGGCTCAGGTAAAAATACATAAAAAAACAAGATTCGGTGAAGTCGGTTAATAAAGATAGCAGAGACAAACACATACGGTCTATCTTATAAAAAAACACTAGCTAATTCGTTGTGTAAATTTATTGCTATCTCTTTTCTTTGAAATTAGAATGACAAGGACAGAATATACTTAAGCACCATGTTATCATTACATAGTAAAACAAAGTCGCTTCCCGCTGTCTGTCTGTCGCGTTGTATGCTTAGATCTTTAAATCTACGCAACGGATTTTGATGTTTTTTTAATAGATAGAGTGATTCAAGAGGAAGGTTTATATGTATAATACATGCATAATATAGTAGAGAAACACTGATCATTTTAGAGGTTTCCAATGTGATGTCGTAAATAAACACATTTTTTTGCGCTACATTGCTTATGTTGGTTGAATCCTACGAGATAGATCAAATTAATGTACTACAGTATTGTACACCTTAAACAGGTCTACAAAAAAGTCCGCGATGGTATATGTCTATCTCTTTGATAACTTTGTATATAAAGACATTCTGTAGTATATTTAGCATTGGCATGCACCCGTGCAAAGCTGGGGCGGGTCGCTGGTTTGATTATATCTAGGATTATATTAAATAAAGGACTTTTTTAAATAGCACAATTTTTACGTTCTTCTTTTTCGTCAATTTTCTCTCACAAAAAATCAATATTGCCTCGACCAAAATGTTGCTGCCGTCAACAGCTATTGTTACGTTAATAGTTATCTAATGAAATGCTTTTAATTTCAGAGTTAAAAAATGTTCAGTCGAAAACCAGACTTTAATCAGAAGAATAAAAATGTTGCAGTCACAGAACCAAACGTTAACTGCGCAGTTGAGGAGATTACAGGTAAACTAAACCCAATAAAATTAAGAACATGAATTTCAATAAATATAAATAATTCAATAAATATAAGTAGACATATCTTGTTTTGCCTAGACCGCAGACAAACTATGGAAACAATTTTTTACCTTCGAAGGCGCAAAGCCTTACAATAATGTACCGTCGTAAATAAAAAATGTACACCTATTTAACGCATTCAAATATAAACTCACTAAACACGTAATGCAAGACCACTCTTTACTTGAGAAATGATTGCGTTAATTAGCTACATATTTATAAGTTAAGTCGCCGACATCTACCTAATGGCCTCAATTCTGTTGGCACCAACCTAACTAAATTTAGCTAAAATTAGGTTTTGAACTGTCAAATTAACCTTTGGTATTCTGCTGCTACCAACTTATCCTAATTTAATTTTATCTAACTTAATTAAGCGTTCCTAATTTAGTTAGATGGTACCATCCGAATAGGTTTTACAAATGCTGTGACTAACTAAATATATTTTAGACAATTCCTAATTTTAGCAATGAACCAACCGAATTGCCACCATTGTCTATTTTAATCTTAAGATCACGCTGTTCATAAGTAAGTGACATGTAATTGTCTTTTTATGAATAAATGTATTAAACCTAAACCTAGACAATTACATATCACAAACTAGCACCAAAGTTTGCATAGCATTGAAACCACATAACTAATAGAATACCTACTCGTTGTACATACATGTAAATAAAAATTAATAATAATCCAGGACATTTCACGCAGCATCATCTGGCCCCAAAGTAAGCAGAGCTTGTGTTATAGGTACCACATGACTGATATAATTTTTTTGTATATACATACAAATTATACACAGAAACACCCAGACCCGAGACAAACACTTGCAGATCACACAAACATTTGTCCCGCGGCGGGAATCGAACCCGCAACCTTCTGCGTCTCAGTCGGACCATAGCACATTACGCAACAGAGGTCGTCATAAGACAAAGTCATTCGTCTGATCGATAGTTACTCCTTTCTTATCCATATAATATTTTACACAGTGCATCTTTTCTTAGGCCTACCTCTACCGAATAGGTACTTATTAATACAAGTGCAGAAGCGGGCTCTGCGAAAACATTTATTTTAATAACAACTCTTGCTGCGTCGCAACAGAGTGCTATTTAGTTCGCACAAGCGCTTAGTGGCCTAGCATTATATACATAGTGCTTCTCTGAATCAATACTAGGAACAGAAACAAATTATACATCCCTAGGTTTCGACTAGAAAAAGTACCGTACATCGGTGTTATTTGGGACAAATTTTACAAACAAAGTTTATTTTACGCGCACTCATGATATTTATCGCATGCCAGTATTTTTTTTCATGCTGGCAGCACTCTTTAGCTATTGACATTGGGTGAACCTTTATTCTAAGTGTTGCCATTTCCTATAAAAAATAAGAGATAACGAGTGTCCCAAATAATCCGGCAAGTTGTGTTATTTGGGACATGCAAATTATTTCTTGATTACTGACTCCTTAATACAAGAAAACTGAATAAAACTAAGTGAAATTAATGGAGACACTACTAGGTACGTGCAAAACAAAGATAAAAAATGTTATAATGAGATTTAAATAAAACAACATAATTACGACATGGTAGATTGCAGGCACACGTTTGATACAATAATTTTTTTTCTAAAACTATACACCTAACAAAACCCGTTTATTCTGCGGCGCGTGAATCAACATAACCTCAAACGTTAATTTTTAGGGTTCCGTAGCCAAATGGCAAAAAACGGAACCCTTATAGATTCGTCATGTCTGTCTGTCTGTCCGTCCGTCCGTCTGTCACAGCCACTTTTTTCCGAAACTATACTGTTGAAACTTGGTAAGTAGATGTATTCTGTGAACCGCATTAAGATTTTCACACAAAAATAGAAAATAAAACAATAAATTTTGGGGGTTTTAGAACTGAAACTTAATTTTTTTTTACATCAAACCCATACGTGTTGGGTATCTATGGATAGGTCTTCAAAAATGATATGTCCCCCCCCCCCCCCCCCCCCCCCCCCTAACTTCTAAAATAAGAGATATGATAAAACTAAAAAAATATATGATGTACATGCAAACTTCCACCGAAAATTGGTTTGAACGAGATCTCGTAAGTAGTTTTTTTTAATACGTCATAAATCGTAAATACCAATAACTTAATTTAAAAAAATACACTATCGATCAAAGTAACAACGAACTACAAGAACTTTTATATTATGTTACTTGCTGCTACGGAACCCTTCATGGGCGAATCCGACTCGTACTTGGCCGCTTTTTCAAAACCATAAGCAAGTATAGTATTGGCAGGCTCCATTATTACATTCCCACCACTAGTAGAAAAAAAATATTATGTGAAAAAAAAACCTATGTCCCGAATAACCCCCTGAGTCCTAAATAGCATTGATGTACGGTAAATAATCCTTTATGGGGTACACGGTGCGCTTCTATAATAAGCTTCCTGAAAATGCAACTAAACTACCTATTAAGAAATTTACAGCATACATAAAGGGTAGTCTTTTGAAGAAAGCGTATTATAATATAAATGACTATTACTGATAACAATGCATGTCCTCATGTTGCTCTGCCTTCAGACAGTTAACTGACAGATTTTAAATGTATAAACTGCTGTAATGTTATTCGTTTTTCGTAGTTAATCTAGTTATAAGATGGGTCATACAAAAAAGCGCTAGGACCAGGACGAGTTTCTTGCCAGTTCTTCTCGGACTTGGGATAGAACGAATTTGCACCTAAATTCACCTAGTATGTAAGACGTTTCGTATGTGATCCTTGTGATTGTATTGAATAAAAATATTTGAGTTTGAATCTCGTCTGGCACGGCACTTCTCTACGAATTTGCTCACAAGGGCCGTTCTTGTAGCTCCGTATCTAAAGCGTGCCTATACTCCTACATCCCATGTACTAACGTATTTTGTTTTTAACTAATTCTGTATATTCCAGAACGTTCTAACTGGCGTCACAAGCGGGAGCAGCAGTAAAACAACTCAGCCAGCGACATGTCTGCTAGTACTGATGCTATCTGTAGCTTTAGTCGCGTTACCCTCGATGCAAAGAGAGGAAATGATTGCGCCGAGAAATGAACAACGAGCAGCCGCCGCCTCACCCAGTGCAAGGGCTCTTCTCTCCACCACAAGTGAGTACTGAATACTGTGACATGTCACACAGCATTATTCAGCCCCAGATTGAGCAGAGCTTGTGTTATGGGTCTCTCCACCACAAGTGAGTACTGAATACTGTGACATGTCACACAGCATCATTCAGCCCCAGATTGAGCAGAGCTTGTGTTATGGGTCTCTCCACCACAAGTGAGTACTGAATACTGTGACATGTCACACAGCATCATTCAGCCCCAGATTGAGCAGAGCTTGTGTTATGGGTACCACATGACTTATACTAGTTATATAAATACATATTAAACATAGAAAACCTGAAGCGAGACAAATACTTAAATACAGATTATACAAACATTTGCCCTCGGCGGGAGTCGAACCCTTCTGCGTCTCAGGCCTAGGCCCACTGCGCCACAGATTCTGTGTCTTTAAAAACAGTGTTACATGTTGTTTCAGTCAGTCCATGGTTATTGCAACGTAACAAAAACGTCGGGAATCAATTAAATGGCGATACATACTCGTTAACTGTTAACTCGACTGGCCTATCAGCTCTGTTGGGAGTAGTTCTGCCTTCTGCGCTGTTGGTTGAGGGTTCAATTCCCTCCCAGAATAAGCATTTGTGTGATGAACTTAAGTGTTTATTCTTTGTCTGGGTGTTATAAAGTATCATAAGTATGTATTTAAAAATATCTAAGTATTCTATCAGTCATCTTGTCACCTTAATACAAGCTATGCTTAGTTTGGGGCTAGATGGTGTTGTGTGCATTGTCCACCAATATTTATTATTTATTTATTTATACTAGTGGTCGCCAACTGGTCGAAATTCGACCATAATTAATTAATAACTAATGTATTTTTATGCATAATTAAAATAAAATATTAGCATTCTGCACTCCTCTAAATAAACTATGAGTGTGCGAAATTTCATACTACGCCGTCCGCGCAATTATCGTAAAAAGGGGTACAAAGTTTTTGTTTCACATATTAATATATAGATATTTAAACTAGCTGCTTAGCCTATGTCAAAACCCAAGATACAATTATAAATATATTGTACCAAATTGTAAGCTCCGTTTTTAAGATCAATAAAATTAAGCTATTTAGTCTTGAAAATGTAACGATCTGACAAAGACGCTCAGACATTATCTCAATGTTATAATATGTTATAATATATGTCTAGTTATAAATGTTAATATTGCCCAATATAACAGCATTCTAACATATCATGAAGGTGAAAGTTTGTGTGGGTGTTTGTTACTCTATAACGGACCTGGAATGTCATAGTTTACTTTGTATCTACGTATCATGTAGGCAAAGCCGCGGGCATCAGCTAGTTGTCAATAAATTCACATTGTTTTTATGACTTGCGTAATTCTAAACTCCTAGTAAGATGTCAGAGAAAACCAAGCTTCTATAGGCCAACTTATCTTTAACAGGCAGTTAGCATAAACGTGTTCCAAAGTGCAAAAAAGAGAATGGCGGTACCTTATCCAAAACACATACTGAAGCCCAGTTGAGATTAAATGAATTACAGCAACCTTTATGTAATTGCGCTTGCTCTAGTTTTTAATCTCTTTTCAACAATTACGCAACATAAACGAGTTATCAGTAACGGACTTCGGGACGCTTGCCTTTTAGGCACATTACGCAATGCTCCAACAACAATTTTCGACCTCTGTGGCAAAGTGGGCCATATTCCGACTGAGACGCAAAAGGTTGCGAGTTCGATTCCCGGGACAACTGTTTGTATGATCTGCAAGTATTTGTCTCGGGTCTGGGTGTTTTTATGTGTATTATGTATGTATTTACAAAAATAAGTATATAAGTAGTATATCAGTCATTTGGTACCCATAACACAAGCTCTGCTTACTTTGAAACCAGATGATGTGTAAAATGTCCGGCATTATTAATATAATAATATTATAATTAATATAATAGATTATTTGATTGATTATATTATAATTTATATAATAAAAATAATAATTTAAAATATTTTCTTCCACAGAAATGGTATTGGACGAAACTGTAATCGATGACGGCGAATTCAATATGGAAGAATTGATCACATTCAACCGGCCGCACTCGGACCACGACTACCAAGTCGTGAAGAACGTGGACGTAAAAGCACTACCCAGTGGCTACGTCGACCTACCCATAGACGAAGACTGGCCCCCGAATTTGAAAAAACGTATGAAAAAACTGGAATTTGACTATGGGGACGGTAGAGACTACATCGCCCCTATAGTCAAAGACGAAAGCTACGAAAACTTCAACAAACTACACTCGAAATTCAAAATGGACACCGATAACGCATTTGACGAAAAAGGATTCTTTACCAACACGCTGATTTCGACCAGCAGAAAGCTCGGAGAGCTGCTCGATATATTTCCTCCGGTACCCGTCAACAGCGAAGATTTAGTTATAGAAGAGATCTCAGATTACGATACCAGAAACTCTACGGAAATCAAAAGCTTCGTCGTCAATAATGTTGAATGAGTTCGTTTTAGTTTTTCTCAGTTACGCCTTTTTTTTAAACAGCTAGGTGACTATTTTATTGTGTTTAGTGTCTTTCTTACAGTCAACCTGGCAACTTCAGCTTTTGTTCTTGTAAAGATTTTTTTAAATATAACACTGAGAAAGGCACTTGAAATGATTCCTTGTGTTAGTTTTAAGAAAACGGTCATATTATTCCGAAAGTTGTTAGTCTTAGTTATTTGAGTCCCTGTGTGGGCTGTAGTTTATTTGACTTTACATTCGTTTTATATTTATCGTAATTACGCTAGTGAAATACATTGATGATTTTATTTAGATTAGGTAAGTATTATTTAGATGTATCAGATTAGACCCACGGAGAGATGTTACATGGGAAATGTTATATGTTATTGTATTTAAGAAATTCATAATATATTTAATTCGAGAGATAAAAATATTTAATTATATTTTATTATTTATGTGCGCGATTGTTTTTAGGCATTTTATATAATATTGTGGTGCAATTATAATGCAAGTTTTTACTGTTTTCAGTGTTAGTTGTATTAATTATTTTTATTTACTACTTATTTTGAAGATTGCACTATGTGAAACTAGAATCAAGATGGTTACATGTATGAATAAAGTTATTACGTAAGTATTAATGGTTTTTATTTGAAGTAGCAGATGGTTTTAGTCATTTTCAATACAGTAGGACTGGAGTTTGTTTCCTATTCCAGTGTTTCCTATATGGAAATCGCCTGAATCGGCTTCGTAGCATAGACGAACTTATACAACAACAGGAACACTTAGGGCGGCCGTACACGGACTGCTTCAAGCAGTTGAGACCGACTGCTTAAAGCCGCGACCGCGCGGTGAACTATAGTCATTCATTCGCTGGCGTACACAAGACTGCTCGAGTTGAGCAGTCCCGACCGCTTCAAGCCGTCAACTGCATGACGAAATTCCATCGTGCAGTCGACCGCTCGCGAGCGGTCGCGAGGCATACACCGCTCGAGCTGACTGACCGACTGCTCGAGCCGTTGACTGCGCTAGAGCAGTCGACAGCTCTCCGACCTCCCTCCCCGTCCCTTGTGGCCTCGCGGCGCGGCGTCTGTCTGTCTCATCTCATTTGTCGACTGATCTTTGAACATGGAGGGCGTGTGCGATAGTGATGCGCTTATTAGTGCAATTAAAACGCAAGAACTTATTTGAACTAAACTTAAGGAACACAGCGACAAAATAAAGAAGAACAATGCATGGGCAATTATTTGCGCCCAAGTAATTGAGAACTTTGATGAAAAACCAGTTCGAAAAAAAAACAAATCGGTAAGTAAAAAAGTCTGTCATTTTACACACACATTTATTAAGTTTATGTCATATTATAAAGTCACACACATATTTATTGATTTATATCATATTCCATTGGCAATCTAGTTTGCCTTCTTCGCTCACAAAGTAATTAGCAAATTCTTCACGGATTGTTGTTAACATAGGTCCACCTGGACGAACTTGCTGGGTTGAATGTATTATAGAATGAGGAAGACCCTCAAACCTCTAATTTATTGTATCCTCTAATTTATTTCAAAAATTTTATCTAATCTAATTTTACAACTCTCTTCGAAAATAGTTGAGTCAGCGTGCCTTCCATATGAGCCTATATCCACGAAAGTGAACATATCATTACTATCACATACTGCTAGAAGTATTATCGAAAAATATTTTTTATTGTTATAATTATGACGATCCACTTTGCGCGGGTTGTATTATTCTAATATGTTTGCCATCAACGGCACCGAGGCAGTTCGGAAACTTAGCAGTTTTTTTGAAACGATTTATGATGTCTTTTCATTTATCTTCAGTTAGTTGTTCCATACACATATCCTTCATATGTATCCATATATTTCTGCAAACATCCCTCACTATCTTACCTATTGTTGTTGATGCTATTCTAAAACTATATTGCAAATCCATAAATGTACATCCAGTTGCCAAATACCTGTAAAAAAATATTTTAAAATCAATCAATTATACTAATAAACATGTTTTTGTTGATACAGCCATGTTAATACAGAAAAAATGGAAAATATTAAGAGGTGGGTACACCAGATATGCTAAAAAAATAAATCAAAGAGTGGTTCAGCAGCCCTCAACATTCGGCCATATGCATATTATCAGCAGATGGCTTTTTTAAAGGCAATAATAGAAGATAGACCCGACAAAACAAACAGTTTATAAGAAAGTGAGCACGCTGAAATTACGTCCGAAGAAAGCGAAAATCGTCAAAATAAAATAAACAAAGAAAGAAACAAAAGAAAATTAACTACTATAATCAATCATAGATGAGAACGTCTTAATTGAAAAATTATCCAAACGCTTCGATGAAAAATCGCAGAATTCGCGCATTGATAATGAAGATGAAGATACATTGTTTTTATTATCATTATTTGGCGAATTCAAAAAAAATAATGAGCAGTATAAATTAGATGCTAAGACAGAAATACTTAACGTAATGAAATACTTTAAAGGGATGACAAATCACACATATCCTTCGAGTTATGGTGATATTCATCACAATATTCATCGTTTAATGATTACCTTTCATCATCTTCAGTAATGTCCGATGATGTAATTTCCAATATTTTTAATATCGTCAGAATCCATGACTCGACTGTGGTAGAAAATCAACTGCTCGAGCGGTTGGTAGCGTAGCTCGAGCAGTCAACAACCGACCGCTCGAGCAGTCGACGCCGACCGCTCGAGCGGTCCGTGTACGTCGCTCAGCCGCTAACTGCTCGAGCAGTCCGTGTACGGCCGCCCTTAGCGACAACTGCCGGGCGATTATGGCACTCTTGATGCAATTAATGTCTAACAGTTTCGATAAGCAATCGGCATCAATGTCTATCGATTTCGATTAGCAATAGGCATTATTTCAATCAATCATAAACGGTGTATTTAAATGCTTAGTACGCTAAACACTGTTCCCACCACAATCGTACCTACTTTGTGAATTGGTCAAGTTATAGTTTGACACGAACACATTGTAACTAGCGATAGAAGCCGATAGAAAACGCAGCGATCCGTAATACCAATTCATGAATACCTAGTAACTGAAAGCTATTAGTATCAATATTTTGATAGTATCAAAATTCCATAATCGATCCACTGGACGTAGTTTAGCAGAATAAACGAAAAAACAATTAAATTGACAAATATTCGTTAGTAATGTAAATTTTAGTAGGGTCTATACAGCAAAACAGACCCAAGATTATACAACGGAAACGTATATTTGAGAGTACAGGGAACAAAACCACACATGGGACCACAGATGGGTGCTTTGTTTGCTTTGCTCGAAGGAGTCAAACTGCTTGGATCGTTTTCAATAAATTCGATATCAAAGAAACTAGTCTACATTTAATAAAGCTAAATAGACTCAAAACACCCGAATCGTTTCAATCGAGTCAATAACTCTTGCTCTTTTTTTATTAAATAAAAAGACCAAAATTACAAATAAAAACGGAAATAACTCGCGAAAAATAAATAATATAAAAGCGCAATGTTTGTTTCGAAAGACGACCAAAAATAATCCGAATATGTAGGTAGGTACAGTTTCGATGCTGACACCATGACATTCAATATTTTGAAAGTTGGCATACCTACCTACATTTCTGCCGAACGACATTGACTATTCCAAAATTACGAATCAACTAGGTATTTACAATGAAGGAATTTACACTGCAGAAGAATATATAAATATAATGAAATGTATGAAGTAGAAAGTCAAAACATTTTTTATTCAATAAAAATAACAAGGACCACTTTAAATCGTCTTCTTACATGCTAGTGAATCTAGGTGCTGGTTCCTCCTATCCTAACCCCAGTTTAAGCAGAATCCGACAAGAAACGCATCTTGGTCTTAACACTTTTTTGTATGATCCTTTCCAATTTTGTTACGGATGACGAGATAAGTTCCATTCCAACTCGACTCGTCATCCGTGACAGATTCATCCTAAGCTTTTTTGTCATTTAAATAGTCTGTTATTTTATAATATGCCATGAGGGACAGTTTTTGTTTTATTACTTAAGTACCTACATTATTAAATTTTCCAACCGACAAATGGATGGCTTAGATCAGAAGTCAGTAAGTCCACTTTTTGCTGTTTTCATGTTACCAGTTCTAAATAATCTTTATTTTTTTCTCCATCGAGTGGTCTAATCGATGTTTCTCTAAGATGTATCTAATTTGGGTTTTCTCAATGCCTAAAATCGATTCAGTTCAGCTGAACTGAAAAAATCTCTAATTCATAGGTAGTTCATCTAAATCAATCCTAACTAACTCCTTTTTGTTTTCATCGAAAAGAGGAAGGAAGGAATGAAGCAGTACAGAATAGGTGTCTTCGCACTTTGACAGTAGATATTCACATTTGTCCAGCCAGAGCCCCCAGAGTTCTACCTACTGTAAAAGTTTAACTATTTTCCTATGAGATGGCAGAAGATGAGGGCAAATACTTTCTAATACTGGTACCTAAGTATATTTATGCCACTTATATCTTAGAAAATATATATTGATATAAAAAAAACAAATGTTTAAATTGTTCCGAACAAAACGACAATTTCATATTTTAACCCTTAATATATTTTGCAGATGAGTGCTGCTTGGAGATTGATGATGGAGACAACTAAGATAGTCTTCAAATTATTAGGGTTAGTCCCCCTGCTAACTAACAGAAGAGCTAGCAATAGAGAAGGAAAACTTAAAACAAGCCCGGCTCGGTGCCAGCCGTTATGCACCTGCAACCGAACCGACACCGCATGTACTGAATTGTCTTTCCTGCGGGTCCTGTCGGCAAGGTTGAGAGGCTAGTGTGGGTTGGAAAGGCCTGCGCTATCAAACAGAATCCCAGAGTGACGTCAATGGAGAGGTAACTTCACCCACCTCAGCTTGCTGGAGTGGATCCATGAACTAATGTTTTCAATTAAGTACTGCTCTGTAACTTTACTGACGCCACCTAAATCATCTTTAACAGATAAACAAATTCCAATGATGATGATGATGATAATATTTTGCTACAAACAAAACGTTTATTTTTATTTAAAAACTAAACGATTCTCGATTCTCGACGATTAGTTGGTACTTACCTTAATCGTTATTGAGAAATTATAACAATGACTACCTACTCTAAGAAAATATTAATTTAGCATAGGTAAAGGCATAGAACCTATATTTTCTTTAATAAGACAAAAAATACGCAAATTGTAGGTACAATTACCTACCTACCAAATTTATGGATATATTTTTTTTGAACTTTCCTATCAATATTGATAAGAAATCAAGAATTCATTATTATAAATATTAACGGGTATTTATCGCGTTTATTTACCTATTTTTCCCGACGTTTCGACAGGTTTACACTCTGTCGTGGTCACGGGATGACTGGAGTACCTACTGGAGCTACCGCCTCTATTTATAATAATATATTTATAATAATGTGTTCTGATCGCGTAAGTTTAAAAAACTTTATATCAAGAATTCTTCAAGAATGCAAGTGAAACATCAGTCATGAAAATTAACCAGTTGTTAAAACGTCAATATCTCAAAGTGCTGTCTGTGGTTTGATTTGAGTCTCTTCTGCTAAACTACGTCCAACTCACATCCTTACAAGTGATCAGATTTCGAAGCACGAAATTTTACAAAGGGTTTTCGGTATATTGTATTAGTTGGTCTGATGATAGTGGCACGTAGTGGTAGGAAACTACAAGTTATTGAGTGCATACTTACCTACTGACTTATCAATAATTGCTTGATACTTATGCATGTGATTGTATGTAACAGGAATATAAAGCCACATTAGTGCGTTTGCAAAATAGTACAATAGCGTATTATGTAATGCAGGTCTTTATGCAAGCCTTTCTTTCTGGCTTACAATAGCGCGTTACGTCATCGTGTCCACTGCGAAAGTACGACTTCCTAAACATTTTACCACTCCTCAATTTCTTTGATTGATTCCTTTTTCTTGTTGCTTTTATGTATGTAGATAAATAAATAAATAATCCCGGTCATTTCACACAGCATCATCTGGCTCCAAAATAAGCAGAGCTTGTGTTATGGGTACCAAATGACTGATATACCTTTACTTTTTTCCTTTTTTGTAAGTAGGTAGGTACCTAAATAGAAACTTTGTGTGATTATTCCTACAAATAAATGCCTTTATCTATCTATCATTAACAAAAGAATAAAACGAATGTCTTATAATAAGCTTTATTTAATTACGAGTTAACAAATTTTGAATAGGGTTGTGACCATAACTGAATACATGTCAATTGCGTACGCAAAGTTTACCATACATCTTACTGAAAAAAATAAACACTGAGAACTGTTCTATGAATATTAATATTTATTTATACTTACAATAAGAATTCATTTTCAAAGCATCATCATGTATTATACATAAAAGTTAATTATACTCTCGCTCAAAACTTCCCCGTGCGTCCTCAAGCCGGCCGACTGAACATGACTTACTTAGTAAGCGAAGATTTAAAATTAAATTTAACTACAATTACACTCACTAGAGCTCATACAGACGTCTCTCCTTACTTGTTCGACAGTCTAGGCCCCTTACCCACCCTTCTGTTTCTGGAGTGTTCATAATAAATAAGGTTATGATAGATTTAAAAGTCACAAAAGAAACGCAATTTTACATAAACTGTGTCACAATTGACAACGTACGAGTTCGAGAGACTTTGCACTAACAATCCGTGATCACTCTCCTGCGATGATAAATTTGTAAATAGGTTTTATTTTACTAAAATAACGCACATTTTCAAACTATTTAACACGCTAGCGTTATTTTTACACAATAATTTAGGTACATTATTACTTCAATAAACACACGCAGAATGCGAACCTTGTAACAGATCACACAACTTGACTTCGATTTACAATATCAAATCCCAATCTAATTCAATTATTCTATCTAGCAAATAGAAAGTAACAATTAGGTACACTATGGTATTAAATTGTATGTTTAAAGAATTATTTTATACATTCGAATAAACTGCAATGATTGTACATTAGTTAACGATCCATTTAACGAGAAGAATACTTCAATTTCTCACAATAATAATTTATCAAAAACCATTATCAATGACTGGATTTAATAAAATCCACATTCACATTATGATTTATCGACAATATTTGCATTAACTATACCTTTTCTAAAAATATGAGAACGACACAACAAGATGTTTTGTGTTATTACACATTTTAAAAGTTACCTAGTCGAAATGAATAACTCCTAATGCCGGAATACAAGTTTGTGATGACTACATAACCGTGCCTAATCCAAAATACCTTACAAAAATGTTATTACCATCGGCAGAATGATATGACCACGCATCTACTCGCGCATTTGAACTTACTGATCAAATATCCAGTTCTTTGTATTCCAACAGAACATGTTAGACGAAAACGTTCAAGTTTCCTGATCAAACACATGTGCCAAATATCTTCATAGTCATTCTGCTCATGAGAACAACATACAGCCTACACATACACAAATCACGCTTTCTGAATCTTTGCCGCTTCCAATCCAAGCGAAAATATACAAGTTTTTTTAAGCTGTACAATTTATACACCATCAACTTAGCGACCGCTCGGATGGCCACGACAGTATCTTTTTACTATTAAGGGTTTTCATGGCCACACTTGTGCAGTAGATTGGGACGCACGCTCACCGATGACATCTTACTCAGTCTATTTGCAATGCAACTCTGTCTCATCTCTTTGAACCCGATAACCATCCCGGCGGGTATTTGCAGCTTAAGTGACTGTCAAAATTGTTTAATCTGTCCGACAGTTAGGATCATACGACGACCACAGCTACAAACTACCGACCTCTGACTACAGTATACTCAAATTGATACAAATCGATTTAAGACTAACAAAACGCGAATTGTAATATACAAATTGACATGAGTCCGGAACCACGTGTTTGTACACAATGTGAAATGTTTCATTCAGTCTTGTAGAAATTGTAGAAGCCTCGGGACTCGATAGGATACGGCGATTGAAACAAATTACATTCAAATATACTATTGTAATGAAATGAATTTTAAACATAATATTATTGCACTTTTAAATTTATAACAATCATCATTCCATCCACTTGAAGACCAACAATTTCAATTGTCACAAAGAGTAAAATTATATGATTTAGAAACAGGTTCACGCATGAAATCGCTATTATCTCGTTCATTATAACTAAACTACGGGCATAAATAAAAATAACGCGGCGTTACTATAGGAACGGAGCCAATTAAATAGTTATCATACTTCGCACAAACTGAACTTAGGTTTAGAAATGACTAAATAAAGTTAAACCTTAGAAATACACATTCGCGAGGCGCGTCGAACCATGCGGGGTTCTAATAAAACGTCCCTTTTCATTAAAAACAACATTGATCCGTTGAATGATCTTATAAAGTTTTGCGAACCACACTCTACTATTAAGTGTTCAATAATATGATTCGCTATAAGAAAACTTCTCAAATGTACATTCATATTAATAATCCAGTCAATTATCACAACCTGCTTTAGATATAAATACAATGGAATCCCCGCAGCGTCCGGCGTGCCTACGCATCGACCACACAACTTATTATAAAGTCACGGTATTTTCCTATTTTATGGTAATTCATTACTTATGTAACAAAATCAAATTACATTCACTGAAATTACTCCTGAGAAGACGTACAAAAATATTAAATAGCTTTGTTTATATGAAAGCTTTACATAACTACTTGATAAGTATCTTTATAAACGACATCTGTTTCATAAATGTTTTACAAACCAAAGATTTGTTCAAAATATGCCTTGGAATGGACACCATTTATGTGGTTAGATAAGGATGAACTAAACCAAATCTCCGTTCTATAAAAAAAATATAGAATTTACGAATTTATAGGATGAGAAATGATAAATAATTTACTACGGACGGGAACACAAAATGAAAAGGTACGTCACCGCGCACGGTCTGAGTTAGTGACAATAACCCTGATTCTACTGCTTCATCGAACTAAATTAAATTTCATCAAATACAAACGATCTTATTTTGCAACAAAGTCCTAATTGAACGAACGGTTTAAAAATAAGTTCAAATTGCTATTTTATTCCATTATTGAATTAATTTTCCTAGGATTTTCCGCAGTTATATCTATGTATTAATATATAAGTATGATATCAGTAATCCCATAGCATATGCTATGCTTAGAGATTGAGGGTAGATAATAAAAATAATAATACCGACATTTCATACAGCATCATCTGGCCCCAAAGTAAGCAGAGCTTGTGTTATGGGTACCAAATGTAATTTTTGTAAATACATACATATTATACATAGAAACACCCAGACCCGAGACAAATACTTACAGATCATACAAACATTTGTCCCGCGGCGGGAATCGAACCCGCAACCTTTTGCGTCTCAGCCGGACCTAAGCTCACTGCGCTAAAGAGGTCGTCATATGTGATAGATATGTGGATTGTTCACCAATGTGTTATTTAAATATGTTACTTTTATTCAGACTTTGGTGGAAACACAATAAGATTGTTAGAAATTTAAGATATTGTATTTAGTCCGGTAAAACAATAATCTCAAGGCTACTGTCTAACGGCCGCGTCTCACGAAATCAATGATAGATATAATTTAAAATTTCTACTCTAGTAGACACAATAGATTAATCAGTGCATCAAATACGACATTTTTAACTTATTAACAACGTCATAGAGGCGCATCGTCGCTTCGTATTCGCATCGTTTTTAATAAAATTTCCGACCAAAACCCCCCAAAACAGATGAACATTCAACGAACTCTATAAATACACAACCGAAAGCCAGATATTGCTTTCTGTTGACGAATACTATAATTCTTTTTAAACACCAAAAGTAATCACAACAGGAGTTAGAATCGTGCGTGAACAATAATAAATGACTATAATGTATACAATTAACAGGTCATAACATAACGAGTTTCACACAAAAAGCTTTCGATTTCAGACCTTATTCAAATCATGTTAGAGTCGAAAGCATCACGGTGAAGTAGATATTAATCTGGCAGTACTTTAACGTGACTGCTAATGGTATAGGCATAAGGTCGAAAATAGGTTGAACCTTTAACTAGTCGTGACTACGGACAGAGCATCAGCGATCAAGTTTACGTATAATTTTATTAAACCCAGTTGCTATTGATACCTGTAGGATATTTAAAATTAAGAGAGCCCTTTCCTTAATAAACCCTGTCATTGAAAAAACACTGTCATGGCAAATTAACCACAATATTTTACATTGCACACGAAAAATATCTACAATACTTTTTTTGGCTCTTGGTTTTCACTTGAGAGTTAAAATGCAATATTTATATTATTTATACAATCAAAAATAAAAATAAACTAGCTCTCTTTTATAGTATTTAGATACCATTATTGCTCGTAGACATTCACAGTCGAGTTATATGTTTCATTATATTACCTAGACTAATGGCGGCCGATAAAAATCTTTCAATTTAAGCAACTGGGTATGCAGAATGGAAGACACAGCTCCCGAAAACCTCATAAAAGCGAAACTGGCTCAATGCAATACATCTAGAACGTCCAATAAAAACTTTGCCGATGAAAACTACAACTGTCTTGAAGTTAGCCGCTCGAATGCGCAAATAAATCTTACACCTATTTCGCAATAAACGGCTAACTTCACCATAAGCGTTTATTTTGAAATGATGAATGATGATGAGATCCGTATGTAAATAAATTAATATAAGTTGTAATATTAAGGCATTTGTAGAAGTTAAACCCCGGTTTTTCTAACTAACATTGTCTTACATTACACAGGTTAAAGATGTGTTCAGAGATTTCAATATTTATCTCCCAATGAGCAATGTACTAAATTGTGCTATCTAATACAAAACGCGTGCCCATATTAATAAAAACAGGTTTGTTTTCAATTCATTTTACAATACAATTTTACTTCCTTATTCGGGACTTTTCAGTCTCTCTTAAAGTTATCACTGATCATTTAGTTTTGGGAGTATTATTAATAAGTTTCATAATGAAAATCTTGTAAAGGGGAAATTACCTATCTCAAAATAGCTACCACATTTCATACAAGTTTTCGGGGTAAATCCTGGCAATTTTCGGGGTAAATCCTGGCAATTCTCGGGGTGAATCCTGGCAATTCTCGGGTGAATTATTATAGCCATCGGTTTTCGGGAGCCGTCTCTATCCATGTGTTGTTAGCGGGAGATGCGTGCGATGAATGCGCGGTGCGGTATCCCGCGTCACTTGCCCGCTCGAGCAGCACACTTCTTCTTTTTGCGCTTGAAGAAACAACAGCACCTGGAATACACGGATTGCCTGTATGAAGATTTGATGGGTCTGCTTGGGGTTTCAATGTACGGAGAAAGAGAAGAAGTAGGAAAGATTTTTGGTACAAATAAATATTGGAGGGCATTGCACACAATACCATCTAGCCCCAAACTACGCATAAAAATAATAAATAATCCCGGACATTTCACAAATCACCATCTGGCCTCAAAGTAAGCAGAGCTTGTGTTATGGGTACCATAAGACTGATATACTACATATACTTTTTTTTGTAAATCCATACAATTTATACATAGAAACTCCCAGACCTGAAACAAATACTTGCAGATCATACATACATTTGTCCCGTGGCGGGATCGAACCTGCAACCTTCTGCGTCTCAGCCAGACCTTGGCCCACTGCGCCATAACATAGACTGATAGAATACTTATATATTTTTAAATATATACTTATGATATTTTATAACACCCAGACACAGAACAAACACCTATGTTGATCACACAAATGTTTATCCTGGGAGGGAATCGAACCCTTAACCTATAGCGCAGAAGGCAGAGCTACTACCAATTGAGCTGACAGGCCAGACAATGATAAATAAATGTCGCTGGATAATTGACAAAGGACCATCTAGCCCCAAATTCAGCGCAACTTGATCTATAGAAACCAGATGATAAAATACTGAAATAGTTGTCAATAAATAAATAATGCTGGACAATTCACACAGCATCATCTGCCCCAAAAAGTAAGCAGAGCTTGTGTGACTGATATGCTACTTATATTTTTTTTTGTAAATATATATTATAAATAGAACAACACCCAGACTCGAGACAAATACTTGCAGATCATACAAATATTAATGTTCACCATGGAGATGGATTCATTGGATCAGTTGCAGAAAACACTTATGATCACTCATTCTAGATTAAACTGAAGGTTGACTTATGCACAAATATTGAATCGCCACTTAAGCATTTGGGATCATCTCAAACGTTTGACACCCAGTTATCCTTTAAAATTGCACTATGTTTGTGATGACGTCATTTCAGCAGCCTTCAAATTTAAGTCGCGTTTCAGTATTCAGGCATAAAATGTACTTTATAATTCATTAAATGCTGTAGAAAAATTCAGCCATCCTCCAAACTAGAGCCATTAATTAGCTGCATATCTATAAGCAGTTTAAAAAAGTTACCGAGTATATAATACTCTATGAAATTGCCGTTATATAGTACTGATTATATATTAATAACGGAAACATCATAGGTATACTATTATTTAGTTAAAATATTGTTAGGTTACACGCCACAGCCACAAAACTCAAACATAAATCAATAAGAAAAAAATAAAACAAAAATCAGATATTGCGATTGCCTAAATCATATGCCTCTAAGAATTATTTACTGCATTATATATTTCCTTGTATTTTTCACGGTTAGGTAACTGGTCTTGCAGTTATAAGCACTACATACTGTTAATGTAAGCAAGTTCTCTCTCTGAACTTTCGAAAACAAAAATTATAGAGGGCTATTAGTCAGCTACTTCTACCCGACTAAGAGGACTTGTGATGTCTACCCACATTTTGATCACATTTGTAAATGTTTCCAAAAAACGCCCACAATTTCACAACACGTTTTAATAATATCAAGAATTGTTACTGAAACACATTTCTGTGTTCTAGCAAAATTGCGAAACGTGACTACAAATAAAAGCTACAAAAGCCAAGGCACTTGTTAGTAGAAGCTAGCCCGCACTCTGAACTCGCAAAAATAAAATAAAATAAAGGAGCCATACAGTTGAAACACTGACTTGGTGTCGTCCACCACGTCGACTTCGTGGTGCGGTGCTGTTATCGGAGTATTGCTGTGACCAGCTGTAGGATCATCTGCACCTAGTTCACCGTTCGTAGAACTAACCACCTGCAAATGTAATACATAAATCTCAATAACATGACTGATTGATAAAAGTACTTACTGGCTAAGTTCTTGAACCGTAACTTCTAGAAAACTGACCATTAAGCGTCTGTTTTTTTTGGGGCTCAGAGACACTCGGAACGGAAAACCCAAAATAGTTTTAAAGTTAACGAGTATTTAATTTATTCTCGACGTTTCGATTGCGTTGCAATAACAGAGGTCGCGAACTGATTGGAAGCATAGAGAGTTACAGCAGGGTAACTAGAGTAGTTTGTCAAAACTACTCTCACTTGGTCTTCAGATTACGAAATGTCCGCGATCACAAGACTGTTTTAAGCTCTATTCGAAGAATTCCATTTTTAGTAGTTGTGCGCGTCGCGTTACAGCACATAAGCGTGTGGATACCGCTAGTGTCGTAAAGTGAATGCAGATATTTCGGATATGTCCGTATAGTCAGTACAACAACGGGCACAACCGAACCATTACCATCGGGAATAAATTACGAAAACTAAATTAAATTACTTTTACGGACGCGAAAGTTTAAATAAAACTAATGATGATAATGGCGAGAGGTTAAAATGTGCAAGAAAAAAGAGGGTTACACTAGTTTATTCATAAAGCAAAGACCGATGGCGTTTAGTGTCGGAAACCAAGATTCACATCGTTTCATTTGACAAACTTTTGAATGTGTTCTTGCCTTTTAGGTCAATATTCTTTGCCCAAGACTTTTCTTTCGAGATTCTTTAATAATCCTAAAGTAAATTTTTAACAGCTTAACATAGAACATTCAGTATAAAATCAATTCGCTTCTAACACAGATTTTTATTTAACAAATAGGTTCGTCAATTTGTTATAATAAGCATTTAAGTTTTCTCCAATTTCACAAACTTCACATCTCATAATCTACCATGGCATTAAAACGCTTAGTAATCTGGCAATGACTATGTACACATGAATGAGGCTTAAAAAACAGCCTAGTTACTAACTCCAAATGAAAGGTAAGACATGAAAGTAGTAAGTAAGTTATAAAATAAATGAATATTGGCAGTGTTTATTTAAAGCTTGTACAGAAATAAAGCTGTGTCAAAGGAGCACATCAAAAGGGCCACTGTCTACTGAAGCTTCACCTGAAGCACGTATCACAGACTTTATCTACGTTGACTTTTAGTACGAGCGGCAACTTAAGCTCTGGTGGACAGTAGGCTTAAAGCGTCATGCAAACGACCACACATTGCCACATAACCATCGAAACTGACCGTGGAACTAGATCCGGGAAATTTCACATACCGAAAATGCTTATTCTTCAATAGCTAAAAAATAAATACACCAATATACATTCTCAATCACATACTGATATAGAACTGAAGATAAAATAAATAAAAATATCGTACATATATTTAAAAGACATGCAGATTGCAACAGAGCAGATAGAAACGGTGTCAAGTAAAGATACATTGTGTTTTTAAACCTTTGCTGTTTTATTTTACAAATCGTATAAATCGGGTAAGTTTTAGAAAATTTCTTTATACCAGCACCTGTTATACTAGAATTGGATTTATCACCTGCAGTTGCGTTGTAACTCCATGGAGATTGTTTCATATCTTATAGCTGAAGATATTCGGAAACACGCCCGTCTATTAACTTACAGCATACTTGCTAGACTTATTTACTTACGTTGGGGTTCTGTGGAGAGCAACCAGTCTATTTAACTATCTTTTTTGTTGGCAGAGTCGAATGACCCAGTGGACTTAGACCTGTGTTTTAGAAGTCATTACCTGCACAGAACCTTGTAAATCAGCCGGCGTGAGATGTCTTGCGGTAATAGTCTTAGGCTTTCTGTGGCGGCCAGTTGCATTGAAACTTTATGGAGAATGATCTGCTTATTAGATTCTTCTAGAAGACGCTATTGCCTGAACAGAGCCATGTCTATCAGCCGGCGTGAGATGTTCTATGATACAAGGCGTGGCCTTGCCGATAAGAGGCCAATTGCATTGAGTTGCATCTCCATGGCGAATACCTGATTTTTAATGCTATGCTTCCAGATGTTATTACCTGCACAGAGCTGTGTCTATCAGTGGGGTCCTGTGGTGCGAGGCGTGGCCCTTTTCTGAGGGCAGTTTCATAAATACTCCAGGACCAATGACTGCTATTTGTTGTCACTCTTCATGAAGAAGATTCCATTACCTGCACAGAGCCATGTCTATCAGGCGGCGTGAGGTTCCTGTGGCGATAGGCGTTGCCTTGCCGCTGTGAGACCGAGACCGGACCGAGATAAAATCTCTATGGCAAACGACATGCTTTATATTTGAATTTCTTCTAGAAGAAGATACCATTACCTACACCACAACCTGAAGTGTGCTGTGGTGATAGACGTGGCCTTGCCGCTGTGTAGCCAGTTGCATTGAATCTCTATGGCGAGTGACCTTCTTTTTGATGGCATTCTTTTAGTAGATGCTATTACCTGCACAGAGCCATGTCTATCAGCCGGAGTCAGGTGTCCTGTGGTGATAGGCGTGGCTTTGCCGCTGTGAGGCCAGTTACTCGCATTAGTGGCGCCCCCTCCGCCAAACTCCTTGGCAGCAAGAGCCGCCATCTGGAAGGACAGGCGCTAAACATGCGGAAGTTTTGTCATGTCGGTACTTTGAATAGACAAATCTATAATAAGATTATTGTAATTTTAAGAGACTAAACTGATAACACTTTACTCATTTGATAAACACGGGTTTTACTCACGTAATATTTTGTCGATGGAGGCACCGACACTGTTTCGTTTAACTAGAGAATCTTTACCAGGGTGAGTTGGATCCGCCGTCCGCTCGTTGCCCCTCCGTCCGTTGTCGCAGGGTGATGAAAATTCTCTAGATGAATCAAAACAGTGTCGGTGCCTTCATCGACAAAATAATACGTGAGTAAAACCCGTGTTTATTAAAATGTATAATAAAACTCACGAAAGTTTAGAAAAAACTTTATCCCTTCATAAAACAGGTCATAGTTTTATGAACCTTATTTATAAATTCTCGTACAATTACTCAAACAGAGGTATATTTAAAGGGTTTCAACATTTGTTTGGCTTCAAAGTTGGCAGTTTTGATCGTTATGTGGCTTTTGTTCATTTTTAGTATTAGCGCTATGGGAACACAATCAAACGAGTTAGCACTATATGGATCAGAAAAAAGTGCAGATCTAGTCATAGGCATTAGACGCGACTATAAATGTTTACCAGGAATTTTCACACAAAAACATGTTAAGGACGGGAAAATCGAAAAGCAGTCTTTTGATGAGCGAGGTAGGTACTTTTTAACCCCCGAAGCAAACAGAAAAGGTGTTTTAAGTTAACGTGCAGGCATCGTAGCTCCCACGAATGAAACATTTTTGATTTCGTTTTTATGTTTGAAAGGTTACTTAAAGGGTTACTTCTCGAAGGTGTTCTTAGGGATTATTAAAGAAAATCTGTTCAGTCTTTCACAGGTTTGATCGATTCTAAATTTGGTATCCTGTTACTTTAATGATATTGCAAGAACATGGTAATCTTGACCTGATGCTGCAACATCACATGGAATCTACATGATACCCAACTTCTCACTAACTTACAGCCAAGGTATCGTGTTTAGGCTCATTGGAATGATGTTAATGAATAGGTTAAAAATAGTCGTTTTGGTTGAATCGGGGGTTATTTCTAATTTACACTTGTTATAATCAGTTTTTATGCTAGCTTTGAGGAAGGATATTCAGAGCACACTATGGAGAGATTGGAGGCGATTGGCATAGGGTCAGCGATTATGAAAACTATAAATAAATACTTAACAAAAGCGAGCAAACCTCTTCGGAAATAAGCGCTGCCTCATCGTCCTCAACCAAACCAATCATATAATCACACAAATCATCCTGTGGCGACAAAAAAGCAGTGTAAGTTGCCTGTCAGTCTTTGACTGGGAAGACACGTTGGAACATAATGACTAAAGACCTCTAGTACCAGATTCTAAAACGCTTAGCCATGGAAGTAATATAAGTAACAGGAATGCGCATTCTGTAGAATAAAAGAGCCGACTGAAATCACGAGAGAGTTACATAGGAGTAATTTTGTCTTGCAGTTTGAACTTGATTGCCGCGACGCCCAAAAAGAGTAAGAATGTCAAATCAAAAACCTTTTATTAATTAAATGATCTCTTCTGTTAGGTTAAAAATAACCTGTGTTAGAAGAGTCCTCTCTTTTCCGTGGTTTGAAGGAGCACTTGAATTTAACAAAACAAAATTCACAATTACAATAAACTTAAACTGTAAACAATAAACGTAAATGTATATGTTTGGGACAAATATTTGTATGATCTGCAAGTATTTGTCTAGTGTCTGGGTGTTTCTATGTATAATATGTATGTATTTACAAAAAAACGTATATAAGTAGTATATCAGTCATGTGGTACATATAACACAAGCTCTGCTTACTTTGGGGCCAGATGATGTTGTGTGATATGTCCGGCATTATTATTATTATATGTATTTCTGTGTAAACGAGCGAAAGGATTTTAACAAATGAGATATTGTACAAGTTACGTACAATATGTGCGTGACGCTGCTGATGTACGTATTGTCTAAAAACTGAAAAGAGTCTCAGCCATATAGCAGATATTTTTTCAGCATTTACGAGCGGTCAATAAGGAATCTTGACATGTATAAATCAAAGGATACCTCAAATATTAAAGGATACCTCCATGTGTATGAGTGCAGTCGAAACTAGTGCCCAAGGCCTACATACTTCGTAAACATTATCATCATAACATCAACGTAAATAAGTTTGTAAGCAAATCTGAAGTTGCTTAACCTATTCAGTTTTATAATTGATGTATTTGCCTAATAATTATAATATTTAATTTTGTTTATTTAATGAAAAAGTATTTGATACAATAGAATTTTACTAGCAGGAAAGTAAATTAATTCCTTTACACGAAATCCCAATCAATGGAATCAAATCTACTAAAATGTTCCAACCCTGGCAATTATTAAAAAGGGATTGACCACTCGCCTCGTGATCCCATTTATTTCAAATATATTAACTTACTACAATGCTGTCAGTAATAGTTTTATTTGTTTTGCTGAGTGCACATTTCTGTTGTACTTATTACCTCCATGCACCAACTCGTGACATTTTTGAAATATACTATCTAAAAAACTCTTTTATTTACTCTGCTGTCACATACTACGGGCTTTGACGAGCTTATCGCGTGAAACGTGTAGCTATATGATTCACTACACGTTAGACAGAGACAGCACGAAGCCCGCAGTTTAGATTGTTATAATGACAACAATATCAGTTTTAGAAACAGACTCTGGTCCCGTAACTGCGTGCAGAAATTAATTCTTTGCAGGCACCCCCGTCTCAGTTCTAGGACATGACATAGTTATCTATCAGAATGGTTTTAGGCCCGATTGATTTAGACGCAAACCATTAACAGACTAGGCTTAAAAATTATTATACTTAGCTTATAAATAACTCCCGAGCCGTACTATCGCGATGAAGCGAATGATTTGCGTTGCAATACTAATGAGTACTAAATTATTTTATAAAACACACAAAAACACTTCGCGTTATCGCTATAGTGCGGTGTGATGCAGTTTACGTACCAAACCCGCCAAAAAATCAGCGGCATTATTTTAGAGTATTTTAATAAGAGCACAAGGGCACATAACCTTGTACCTTGTTTAGTATTATTTAAGAACTATTTAAAATAAAATGTTAAATTGACATGTTTGACCACACTATTGTATTAGGTTAATCCTGTAAAATTAGGTAAAAAAGTGGTGAATTAATAATTAAACATTATTTTAAATAAAATTGTAACTGAAAGCATGTAGTGTTTACCTATAAGTGATTATACAATTCGCGTTAGACTGTTCATTCTGTACACTTACAAGTATATTAGTTAAGGTATTATTGTAATAATCGTTGATAGAAACCAATAAATAAATAAATAAAGCAGTTAGTATCAATAGGATGGTATCAGAATTCCATAATCGCCCGGCTAGTTGTGAACCAATGGATATTTCCATTGCTATAGGTTGAGGGTTAAATTCCCTCCCAGTTCAAACATTTGAAGAACATAGGTGTTTGTTCTGTGTCTAGGTATTATAAAATATCATAAGTATGTGTTGAAAATATATAAGTATTTTAACAGTTATCTGGTTACCTTAATACAAGCATTTGGGGCTAGATAGTGTTAAAAGTAAAAATTTATTTATTTGCATCTAGATAGGGATAGGTAAAGTATAACTTATATAGATGGAGCAATAAACAATAGTAGCTATTTATTACATAGGTACGAGTAGTAAGTAACAAGGTTTACTAGCCCCCACACTAGGATTCCCTGTGTTGTGGGTGGCTAGTCTAATGGCTAATTTAAAATAGTTTGGTGAGGGTAGGACGGACCCACGCTTCTTGAAAGCTAGGTAAGGTTGTTGCATGTGTGAGTGTGTCTGTGTGGCTGAGCAGTTACGTAGTGTATGGGTGAGTAATACGCAATGTGTGTGCATGATTTTAGTAAGGATGGGGACACAGTTAGAACTTTGATTTGTTTGTATTTTGTTTAAAGGATTATTTACTCATTCCCGCATGAGCTTACGCGCACAACATGAGGGAATGAATGCTTATATTTATTTTGAAAAATGTATGAGCGCTATGTCAGTGTTCTTAAACGGAAGGAATACTTTGTCAGAAAACCGGCACATATTAGAACCTAATAAGTTTGAAGGTGGGCTTGTAAATTATCAACGGTATAATAAAGACTGCAAAGCGTGGGTATGTGCAAATATACTGTTTGAACATGCCTTTAACTTAAACATTGTCAAAGAACTAAGACACTGGAGGTGTCTACCGAACCCGGGGATTACGTGAGCTTATTTATATGTTCGTTTATTTCTTTATAATGCCGCAGATATGCCGATACAAACAGCCGGGCTGTGTTGGGTTGGCGACTTTGGTGTGTAAGCTGCTTAAGAATAGAGTCGAATTTTGATAAATTGTGATTGTTACCTTGTGGAAGGGTTGGTGAAGATCGCGGTTTGGTGATACGACGACTTCGTGTCCGGTCTGAATTGATCCCACGGGTGTTGACTGAAATATACAATTTTAATTAAAAATAGGTTTAAAATATCGCTGGATCTGTAGCGATCTTTACAAGGAAAAAACTCCGATGTAATTACATGTGTAGTGAATCAACATTTTAGCGAAAATACATGGTACCAATTGCTGATGATGTTGTTTTAAATTACGGAAAATACGAACGCAAAATAAATATTATTTTGCCTACATTAAAATCTATATTAGAGTATTTTTTTTTAAATAAGTTAAAATGATCATTATCCGCATTGTATTGTGTTTATATGATCACAATATCTGTCTGTTTGTCTCGGGTCTGGGTGTTTCTATGTATAATATGCATGTATTTCCATATAAGTATAGTAGTACATCAGTCATGTGGTACTCATAACACAAACTCTGCTGACTTTGGGCCTTGGGGCTAAATGATGTAGTGTGAAATGTCCGGCATTATTGTTATTATTATTGTTTTTTAATAATCCCGGACATTTCACACATCATCTGGCCCCAAGTAATTTTGTTTACAGTTTATTAAAACTGTAAACAAAATTACTTTGGTGCAAAATTACTAGTTCTAATTAACGCCTCTTTACATGATGACTATGAGCTAACACGTGTAAATCACTGTCAATTATGTAAATTTAAATTCAAGCGTATTCAATCAAAATGTTACTTTAATTTAGACTTAAACGCAAACAAAATAAGATCGTTTGTGTTTTACGAAATTGAGGGTAGTCCGATGAAACTACAGAATCAAAACCACGTCTATATTATGAGGAAGTTGTACATGACAACATGACCTTAGCGACTGAACGTCGTCGAAGAGTTTTTCGGATTTTTATATAAATGAAGTCGGTTTTCTTTTTAGTTTTCAAAACGTAATTATTTTAATTCAATTGAAATATTGAAACAAAGTCATAGATATAACTTTTCTATCATGGTTTTGAACATAATTTTCACTCAAATATTTACCGTGAATGTGAGTTTTAGATTATCACGTGATCACCGCATGCAACTGTGTGTTGTGAATCCGAAACATCGGGAACCAGAAAAACTTACATAATATCATGGTAAATATCCCGTTTTAAGTGAAAATAATGCCATATATTTTATTTTTGAATATATAGATCAATTGAGCAATCTATAGATCATTTTAAACGGTCCTTAGATAGCTCAACTGTTTCACATGTATTTTATATAATTGTATATTATTCTGTACAATTCTGAAATAAATATATATAGAATAACCGTTAAAATTTAATGAACTAGAATGATAATAAAAAGTTATACTTACATGAAAAGCTAGATCAAATTAACTACAAAATGCAAGCTTACCACAACGGTTTGATAGGTTACCATCTGCACTGACCTTATCAGACTTAGTTCTAACCACATTCGATGGGGGAGCATTCCGGAGTATTCTCATCACATGTATGTTCTTAGGCTGACAGGATAAGCGTTAGTATGCGGCATGCAACATTAAGCGAACTTTACGAACAGATAAAACATAGAACCTACAGAAGTAAGCTGCCTCAGTCGAAACATTGAAACTTTTTAAACTATCATGGTTTCAGTCGAAACATTGAAACTATCATGGTTTTAAAGATAATTTTCACTCAAAAGGTGATAATAACATGATATGCGAGTTTTTTTTGAACGTTTTGAGTGAATTTTTTTTTGTGATTGAAAAATTACATATTTGCACACTTAGCTCCAAATAGGATGTAATATTAAATGACTGTGTTTTTGGATTGAGATAGCAGGCAGATAATGAAACAGAAAATGTTTCTGTGGAATTAAAATTAATTTAAATCCTGTATGTTTTTTGTCCACTGCTTAAAATAGGAGCCTTTTTTAAAAAGCTAAACAAAAACACACACGTAAGTAAACTTGTTTTATTTACCAAACTCAATAAATATTACTATTAGCATATTCTAAAAGTAAGATTTAATTTAATTGTTCTATAGAATTTCAAATCTTCACTTGAAAAAAAAAATGGAAATAAAAATAGTAATTATGTCAAAAAGTAAAGGAATTATAAACATAGCTAAATAAAGAGGTATTTTATACAATTTTTGTTAGTAATATACAAACAGTGCATTGTGCAGTCTACAAAGTTAGAAATTAAATTCCATATCAAAAGACTCATTCACAAGTTATCCACCATGAGAAAAGCCATTTGATAGGGATATGAACAATACATAGCTGCTGTATAAACTATGAAAGCGAAAAAACATGTATGTAGAAATAAACAAAAAAAAACCTTTTTTATCTGTGGGTTAAAGTTCCAAGGAAAAAATCTTTATGATAAATACATACAGAAAGAAAAATCCATGCATGTGTTTGGTATATGACATGGTTTTCAATCAAAGCTTAGGGACAAGTTGGGTCCTACATCTTTCTAATTACTGTCGCTCGAAATGCACAAATTATCTGTATATAAATCATAAAAGAAAAAAGTAAATAGCACGATTCAAGTTCAGAAGTTTAACTTTATCTGTCTCTCTTTATCTTTTAAGACAAAACGGGAGAAACCATGAACCGAAACAATACATTTTTAGTTAAGATTATATTTACTTAATTTTCTTCGTTTTTAATCAATATTTTCATGTAAAATCGTCCTATTTACCTTAAATTAGCATTAGACAAAACATAGGGTTTAAAAGTTCTAGACAAATTTTAGTAAATCAACAGCCAAATATACAGATTAACTATTAGCGAGTAAAGCTATTAATTTCGTCCACCAAAAATGTACCCAAGTGATCGAAAAGCACGATTACGACGTCAAATGGATAATCTTTAAAGTATTTTTCATCGAGTTACAACAAAAAAGTATGCGATAAAGTATGCCTTGACGGTAGATGTCTCTATTGAGGACACAGTCGTGCTGATCGAAAAGGTCTTAAAAAATACGCGGTAGCATTTTTATGCAATTTTCTTTTGTCGGCATCGTATGCAGCTGTGGCTTCGGTCAACAATACAACAATGTCGGGACTGTGTAATAGAGGACCCAGAATAATACCTGAAGCTATTCCGCATCAGTTTTTAATTTTAATCCCTCATTTAGTAGTATTGTTAATCAAAAAGTAATGGCGTCAGGAACATAGTTCAAAAGATACTTAGGACTGTATTTCGGTACAAAACTCTCAGATTGAGATATATTTAAATTTCGATCGCATTTCATTGAAAATTACTGTCAGAAAAGCTATGCTCAGTTTTCGATCTGAGTTTTGTTCAAAAATACGAGCCTAAATTAGTATCTTTTATTTTAAATCTAAATCCCCCGCGATAAGGCACACAACCAAGCGACAGATTTATTATGCTACAAGTTCGAGTCCTGTCCAATCGTACTCTTTCACCATCGTCGACAGAGTCTGGCCGGTTGCATATTTCTAATAAAAATGTACGATAACATTTTAATGCTATTTGTCGACACTTCTAGCACCGAGCGGTTACGTCGTTTAAGGAAGACTCTAAACTAGCTACCAACGATTTTAAATCTAAATCCTCCGCGACAAGGCACACAATCAAGCGACAGAATAATTCAAGTACCATACTTTTCCCCTTGAAGTAGTCGTGCAGTTAAAACAAGGTTTTACAGTAAGTGCGATTAAGTTGTGCGGTAATTTAAAAGCGGTTTTAACAAGACACAAAGCATCCCTAATAATTATCAATCTAAATCCCCCGCGACAAGGCACACAATCAAGCGACAGAGTTATTTACCATGGTTTTGCCGGTCCAGTCGAACTCTCCGTCGTCGACGTAACCGCGCCGGTCAAACAGATCGCGGAACATTCGACGCAGCTGGTCGTAATCTGGCGTCTCGAAGAAATCCAGCCGACGAACGTAACGGAGGTACGTCGCTAACTCTTCGGGGTGACCTTCGCATAGCACCTGGGGAGACCAAATACCAAGAATTATTTTTCATTCCTTATATTATGTTGGACTACGGTTATGCGTGGTTCGTAGACAAAAACCAGAGGTTTTACCTCATCTAAAAATATGCGTACCGCGCTTAAAGAAGTTTTCACTTCAATAATAGAATAGACAATTATATGGTACACACACAAAGAAAATAATAAATACACAAATATTGGTGGACAATAAACAAAACCATCTAGCCCCAAACTAAGCATAGCTTTTATCATATTGACCAGATGACTGATAGAATACTTATTAGTTTTAAATACATACATATGATACTTTATAATACCCAGACACAGAACAAACATCTATGTTCGTCACACAAATGTGTGTCCTGGGAGGGAATCGAACCCTCAACCTACAGCGAAGAAGGCTGACCAACTAAGCTGACAAGCCAATAAAGACATACAAGAAAGAAAGTAAAAAATAAAATAAAACAAAGATTTAAGGGATAAATAAAGTTATTAAATAAAAAAAAAGACACCAACCTAGGCAGATGGTTACCCAAACACTTTACCTACCTACTAACACACAGATACATTCAACAGTTCTTCTCTGTGTACCCAAATAGGTTCAGTCTCAGCTTTTTGCCACTCCCATACAAAGTATGAAGGCAGCGCTGGTTTTCAGACTGAACCTCGGTAGCATCACAAACTAAAAGGCCAATTGTATCTACATACCATGATGTAATAGGCCATAAATAACAAGTTAAGACCTATAACATCTATATGAAGATGATTTAAAAAGTCTAAGGTCAATAGTTACCTGTATGATATCCCAGAACTAAATCTGTAATTATCTATTCCAAGTTTCAACCTAATCGGTCGGCTATTATTAGGTGATTGTGTAAACATACACATAAACTTTCACACCCACTAATATTATCAATAAAATAAATAATGCCGGACATTTCACACAACATAATCTGGCCCCAATGTAAGCAGAGCTTGTGTTATGGGTACCATGACTGATATACTAGTTATTTTTTTGTAAATACATACATTATAAATACATAGAATCAACAACCGGAAACAACCGGATTTGGATAAAACTTGGTATAAACTTACTGCCTTACTTATAAACGCCACTTAACTAGAACACTGCTTAAGATTCGCCCTGTCACTATTTGTCACTATCTTACAAAAAGAAATGGCACTATTTTAAACAATTATTAACTTTGACTGAATTTGAGAGACGTTTTCAAGTAGAGGGGATAGTCTGTTGTGACTTTATATAGAATAGAATAAGTTTATATGCAACAGTACATTATAATAGATGAATAGATATATACAATAAATCTATACATACTAACATAACATGGTTGCCGCAAAATGGACCCTAACTCAGCATATTATGCGGATGCAGTATCAAAAATCAGCGCTGGTCTTTGACCGATATATCTACATTATAAGATATAAACAAAACAAAAAATAAAATAAACACAAAAAGAAATACAAGAATAATGAACTATGCCATATAGCCCCAAGCTGAGCAAAGCTTTTATAGAAATTGTACCTACTATGGGAACCAGAAGGCTGACAAAGTTACTCCGAATTTATACTTTAAAGCACTTGTATCCAACAGAAGGCTTTCCATAATGGCACATTGGATTAGCATATGGGCTACTTTCTATGTACTAGTTTATGATAACCATACTAAAGTGGGATTAGACAGATTCCATTCTGAAGTGGCCCTAAATCACCATTAAATGGATTCCTGGATATGGAAAGAGGGGAGGCCTATGCCCAGCTTTGACAATATAGTATAGTAACAACTGAGTCGGTATACAAGCTTATTGCCCACCTGATCCACGGCAATACTATCTATCTACATCCACATTCGTAGTTGTACGTTGGTTAGTGATACGTACCTCTATTGGTGTCGCTCGTTTAGTGTCGCCAATTTTTTGGTATCTCTCTTTCAATGTGTCAGCTTTTAAACCCTGCCAGGGTAAGGAACCGCGTAAAAAATACATAAACATGTGACCGAGAGCCTCTAGGTCGTCGCGTCTCGATTGTTCTGAAACACAAAATAGATTTTTTTAATAATGTTTCGTTCACACGAAATAACTTTCGAAAAATCAGAAGAAAGTATTCGTATGAAACTTATTTAAGAAAGGTATGAATAGTTTCATTAAAAATATAGCAATAAATATAGTCTAGCGACATTCAGCGGTTTTCATTTAATGGCCTTACTTATAAGTCTCTCAACTCAAAATTAATCACAATTATATAAAATAGTGCCATCCCTTTTTGTAAGATAGTGAGAAATAGTGACAGGGCGAATCTAATACAGTGTTTAGAAAGTATTCAAGTTGAGAGGCGTTTGCAAGTAAGGACGTAAATGGTTGAACGCTAGTGGCATTCTTTCGAGCTTCAAAATAATGCTATTTAAGCGGATTATGATTATGACTATAACAATTAATGCTACTTCTTTTTATTCTTATAGTGACACTAGTTTTTTTCGAACCGGTCGGTGTGTCGTGAAAGGATTAAAGTGCGCCTCAGATGCTTCGTGCACTAGAACACTGTCTTTAATGGCAATGCTTCTAGCAAGTTTTGATCATGATGATTATTACTAGTATTTTGATCTGCTAGGAGTAACCAAGCTATGTTATAAGCCTCATCTCTGCTTTCTATCAGGTAGTGTATTTTTTTTCTATGTACGTTTTGTATTATTATAATGTTCAACCCAGCTATTTTATAATCATATAATTAGCTGAGTACAGTACTACGATTGAATGTTGCACCTCAGCAAATTTTCGTCTGTCATTGGAAAAACAAGTGATATTTAGAGCTGTTACAACTTATTTATATTTTTTTAGCGTGCTTATGAAATTATTACGTTTTAGAAAATAAAATAAAACCGGAACATTCTTGAAATCCATTCGTGTCAACTAGTATTTTTTTAATAACTTTCTTTCATTTCATTTCTCAAATATTTACCATGTTCCTAATCACGCTGTAATCAAAACTGCCAAGTGTCAGTCATCTGTTTAGGCCTCTCGTTCTTTAGAGACTTAAACGCTGATCTACTAATTTGATATTTATTAATTTGGAATCCCTATTGAAAAAAAGATCGATAATTGCAAAAAAACTTTAAAAAATGTGATGACGTCAAAAAAATACCTAATGCTATGAAATGTAACTGGGGGTATTAATGACTCTATATACATCCAAATTCTGGAACTGCTCGTGACTTTAAAACTGGTGACTACCGAGCCCTCATGAGCCGTGAGACAGCTGGACATTGGTTGCATAGTCGTACTAATTCGGAAACACGAACGACACTATATATATATATATATATAGTCTGCTCTCGTCATTCTTATGTCAATACATTAAAGAGATAGTCTTCAAAAAGATTGCAGTCAATAAACATGAAAATGATTTCATCAACTTAATTAAACTATACATAGCTGTGTTTATACAGACAGTCTGAAACATTGGCTTGGGTAATCAATTAAAGGCCAGACAGTTTGGCTCCATAAACTAGCTGCCGGCCGTTGTTCCTAATTGACCTAACCTAGTAATATCATCATCTTTAATAGAACCCCAGGAAGCATATTGGCATTGATTTTTTTATACTATCAATTTTACTTAGAACATCTGCAATGATCTTATACTACTTCAAAGGTTTAAATAATTAGAGAACTACCAAGATGAGATAGATAATTGATTTCGGTTTGAATTTGCGGTAATTAATTCCAAAACATTAAACTAATGGTAAATATTTAGAACTATTCTGCCAATCTATTTCTTCTTCACACTCCACAAGGCATCACAGGAACACCAGTTCAGCCTAAGTCCAATGATCGGCGTAGTCAGATGTTCCTGAGGATGCCTCGTGGAATTTATTTTTGGGGACGGAATAGTACTAAATATTTATATGTTTAATGATTTTTACCAAGGTGAGGGTGAATCGCGAACGTGAGGGGAAGCAAATCAAACTGACCCTAAAGATTCTTAAAATAAACAAATAAATATTGCTGGACAATAGACACAATGGCCATCAGGGCCATTATGTCTGTAATTTTCCAAGACTAGCTTATATTTCCTAAAATACGAACGACCATTTATTTTATTTGCGCCATGTCCAAATTGAAATAACATTTTTAAATAACTTTTGAATAAGTTACAATGTCATTTTGTTTCTTTATTTCATAGATTTTCCTTTTCCCCAGTTTGAACCACATGTTCAATCACATTTAAATTTAGTAAATTTAAGAAGACTCATTTACAAATGTTACTCTTATTTTGATTTAGATGCAAACAGACTAAGAACGTTCGTATTTTACGAAATTTCAGTTAATACAGTGAAGCTAGAGAATCAGAGTCAATGGTGGCAATTCGGTTGGTTGATTTCTAAAATTAGGAATTATCTAAAATATATTTAGTTAGTCATAGCATTTGTAAAACCTATTCGGTTGGTACCATCTAACTAAATTAAAAACGCTTAATTAGGTTAGATAAAATTAAATTAGGATAAGTTGGTAGCAGCGGAATACCAAAGGTTAATTTGACAGTTCAAAACCTAATTTTAACTAAAATTAGTTAGGTTGGTGCCAACTGAATTGAGGCCAATACCATTTGTTCCCAATACAAAGCAAACTTGTACTATGGTGGTGTTATTTGATAGACTTACCTTTTCCTAAATGTGTATTTATTGACATGTATCGCGCAGTCCCAGTGAGCGACTTATGCTCCCGGTATGGGATATGTTTGTTTGTCTCTAAGTCTATATATTCTTTGGCCAAACCAAAATCTGAAACAAGCAAAATACACTAATATTAAAAAATATAAAAGTTTTTATACAAGTTTGTTATAATAGTGATGCAACTGAACGAACTTGGAATTAAGCACGTAGTAATGCCGCCAGTGTCTTAAAGACAGTGATCTGGATCAGTTGAGCTATCTATAGATCGTATTTTATATTATCATATATTCTGTACACCTTTGTAAATAAAACAAACAGTATACAATCTCTCATTATAATCACTGAATTAACTAACGTGATGATAAAGTATGATTAGTCCTTGTCATTTTAATATCAATGAATAAAGAGACAAGGATATTAGACTGACTGACTGACTGTCAGACTGACAAACTGACAGACAGACAGACAGACAGACAGACAAAACAAGACAAGGCTGTCTATCTATTTGTTCGTTAATATGTTACCTTCTCACGGCTAAACGTTTAAACGGATATCGATGAAATTTGGTTTTAGTTTTTATGTACTAGGCGTGCCAAGCTGCGTGCAGCATCTATTCTGATTATAAAATAGACCTGTAGTTTGTAAGATAGTTTGTAGATCTGGAATAGTGCATCTACTTTGTAGGTAGATATAGTTTTCAAAACATCAGATAAGATAATATTTAATCATGGATGACTATGGACTTGATGTAGTCATATGTAATGTCAAGTTGTTTGTGCATCAAAACCGGACGCAACCTTGACTCTCTATAATTACTTATAGAATTAATTTTAATAATAGAATACTGATTTGATTGGATAACTTATAATACTATTCGAATTCCAATGCTGATTCTAGATGATAGCAAGCGAATACATGTTAATAGCATGTTGTTCGTTGATACTAAAAATCTAAAAATTACATAACGAAAAAAGGCTAGAGTTGTCGTGGGACAACTATTGTTAATAAAATGTGTAACTAGTGGCTCTGTGAGCTGTAGACTTCGCGAACATTTTTCGAAATGACTGAAATATAACTTTTTTACGTTTACAACCCCCATATCTCCATATTTTGAAAAATTTCTGAAAACTAAATCGACAACGAAATCTATATAGTTATAGAACCTGCTCACAAAATTTCACGAGAATCGGTTGAGAAATGCGACCTGTAGAGGAGAACATCCGGACAGACGCCGGCGCCGCCGCCGGCCGGATAGACAGACATACGAAAGCATTTTTGCCTAAGCTGAAACGGAGACACTCGTTCGTGCTTCGCGCTCGCTCGTTCAATTAAAGTAATTATTTACACAAAAATATGTAGAACGTAAGGTTTGATCTCAGGGCTCGATATTGACAATCGGCGTTGCCAACCGCACAGCTAGCGTGATCAATAGCACTTGTGCGAAATTAGTAACAAAAAAGTTTCGTTTCTAAATTTGGAATTTAGTAGCCTCAGCATAAAATATCTTTTTATGACGTTATTTACGTTATTTATCTGCTAGATACTTGAAGGAATAATATTAAGAAACATATTTTGCTCTTCTCGTTTCAAATTGTTTTTTAAATTTATTGTTTATTATGTAATTTTACCATGCAGGGTACACGAATAATTAGAGAGTAAACTAATTATAACAGTCCTTTAATTTTTTTATTTCTTATCTAATCACGAAAAATCACGATTTAAGCACAGTCAAAACTCGCCAAGATCATTTGCTCAAGGCGGTACGCCTTACGTTATTTGAGTGCTACGAGTATAACACTGGACGTCTCAAACGAGTGATTGGGTCTACAACGCAGACTCAAAGCATGTCCAAAACACTGTCTTTCAAAATTCTTAGGCATTCCGATTTCATAACAATGTTTTCCTTAAGTTTTGAACTCGCTGTAAACACGTGTGTGTGATTTATTGAGACCGTTACGGGAATTTGTAACTTATTTGCCCCACGGTCACCAAAGCTCGACGATTGATAAAATTAAAATGATTCCATGTAATAGCATAGTTTGTAATATATTTCAACCACAGACCTCGTTCGATGTGTATTGTATTACTACTTATATCTTATTACCTAGTCGTTACTAGTCCTACGCGCAAAGGAGCATTATTATGAAGTACGTAAGGGGCAATAAAATAGCCGCAGAACAAACAAACCATAAATAAATGTCCATGTCCATCTTAATTTTATTATCTGTTTATTAATGTTACATTAGCTGTTGCCCGCGGCTTTGCATTGCGTGGTACATAAAATTAGCCTATTACTACATAGTATAAAACAAAGTCGGCTCCCGCTGTCTGTCTGTCCCGTTGTATGCTTAGATCTTTAAAACTACGCAACGGATTTTGGTGCGGTTTTTTTTGATAGATAGGGTGATTCAAGAGGAAGGTTTATATGTATAAACCTGCATAAAATAGTAAAGAAACACTGATAATTTCTAATGTCTGCGGTTTCTAACGTGGTGTCGTAAATAAACACATTTTTTTGCGCTTACATTGCAAATGCTGGCTGAACCCTACGAGATAAATCAAAATAATGTACTGCAGTATTATACACCTTTAAAAGGTCTACAAAAAATTCCGCGATGGTATCTCTCTATCTCTTAGGGATAACCATTCTGTAGTATAATTAGTACAAGCATTGTACCCGTGCGAAGCCGGGGCGGGTCGCTAGTGCATAATATAGTAGAGAAACACTGATAATTTTAGAGGTTTCTAATCACATTAGACATTCTGTAGTATATTTGGTTTAAACATTGCACACGTGCGAAGCCGCTAGTCGGGTAGCTGTTTCTAATAATCAAATCTTTTCTCCAAGATACAATCCCCTAACTTAATTTAATTAAGATTAATTAAGTTGTGATACTTTATCAAACAAACTAACAGACGAAGACATTTTTTAATTTATAATGTTAAATATGGATTTGTATTTTTTTTAATGATTATTCGTGAGTAAATTGCTACATTTAAAATTTGACGGTCTGATATTCGGAAGATTACAAACTACCAAATACAAATTACTAAATTAATAATGCGAATAGAAAATTCTATCGTGAATTCCACGATATCTTTCAGCCGTTTACAATTTTCCTGGTTTTACAATAGTAAATAAATAATCCCGGACATGTCACACAGCATCATCTGGCCCCAAAGTAAACAGAGCTTGTGTTATGGGTACCACATGACTGATATACTACTTATACATATTGTTTTTTTTTATGTAAATACATACATATTAATACACTGTACACATAGAAATAACCAGACCCGAGCGAATACTTGCAGATGCAAACATTTGTCCCGCGGCGGGAATCGAACTCGCAACCTTCTGCGTCTCAGCTGAACCTTAGCCCACTGCGCTACAGAGGTCGTCGTTTATGTTATGAAGAGATAGTAACAGTTCGCACTGTTTTCAGGTGTCTAAAACATTGTAAATTCGTAAAGAGATAATCAGTTTTTTAATAAATTTATAAAGAAATCCGCGTTGATTGTCGATTTAAAAACATTAACTGTTCGTATGATAATTAGCGACCCGCTCCGGCTTCGCACGGGTACAATGCTGATAGGTACTAAATAAGAATGTCTAACGTGATTAGAAACCTCTAAAATTATCAGTGTTTCTCTACTATATTATGCATGTTTTATACATATAAACCTTCCTCTTGAATCACTCTTTCTATTAAAAAAATCCGCATCAAAAACTGTTGCGTAGTTTGAAATATCTAAGCATACATAGGAACAGTAGGGCGATTATGGAACTCTAATTACAATCAATGTCTATCAGAAATCTACGAAAACTGATAGAAATTGATTGTAATTAGAGTTCCATAATCGCCCTACTGACACACAGCGAGAAGCGACTTTGTTTAATACTATGTAGTGATTTTGTACTTTCTTTTTCGTACTGGAATGACGCTGCACAAAATCATATAGACATCGTTTTGTAATACGTATCTGCTTTGGTTAAACACCATAATAAATGTGTACTTTTGAGTATCTATATATTAATACGTGAAGCAAAAACTTTGTACCCCTTTTTACGAAACATGCGCGCACGGTATGAAATTTCGCACACTTATAATTTACATAGAAAAGGGGTGCAGAACGATATATTTTTATTTTTTTTAATTAATTACGGTCGAATTTCGACCAGTGGGCGACCACTAGTATTTTTAAATAAAAGAGAATAAGAATTCAACTTACCAATGATGTGAATGATTTTTTCCCTTTTAGTTGCAGTTCTACCTATTAAAAAATTCTCTGGTTTAACATCACGGTATATTAGATGTCTCGTATGCACGTACTCGATGCGGTGTAACTGAAATTAGAGAAGATATACATTAGCTACAACACGAAAAGGAATCATTTATCTGATCATCTATCTGCGGTCAGTTTAAATCTATCTATAGATAGCTCAGCTGATTCATACCCAGATCACAGTCAACGTTCCCAAGACACTGGTGGCATTGTCAATGTGTATCTATACATATAAATTGCTTAACCTGACTGACTGATTTATCATCGCCGAGCCGAAACAGCTGAAGCTAGAAAGCTGAAACTTAGAAGGTAGCTTCCTTTTATAGCATAACCACCCACTAAGGCGGGATTTTTTAAATTCAACCCCTAAGAGGGTGAAAACTAATGTATGAAACTTTTTAACGCGTGGTGCGATTTACTTGAAAGTTGATTTGAATAATTAAAATGCAAAATAAATGAGTGTTTCAGGATTTTTCAAAACACTCTTACAAAGGGGTAAAATGGGGTGTCAAAGTTTGTATAGGAACTTTTTAACGGGTGGTGTAATATCTTAGAAACTTGGTTTGGATACTTAAAATTCAAATTAAATGGACACCTGTTTCAGGATTTTTCAAAGAAACCCTCATAAAGGAGTAAAATGCGGACAAGTCGTGGGCAACAGCTAGTTATGTATAAAAGTCAAAGTCACAATTTTTTTTTTAGTAACGTTTACTTCCATACTATGTGAATTTAGGTGCCTAATGGTTTGCTTGATAGCTTCGAAGGGGAGCGAATGCCCGTTTAAAACGCGGGTTTAAATCCTGCTGAGGGAGAGTACTAAAGGTAGTTTCTGATAGGGAATATTGTGGGATTATCAAAAATACGTGACTGTGACTTAGTGTGACTTATTTTATGCTATGAAGAGATATTACAGATATTGCAGACTTCATAGCGTTTGAGTTTGACTGACAGGCCGGTATATTGGTTTAAATTAATATACTAGGTCCTTGTGCTAAATACACATTTGTAAGCTAATCAATTGTAAAATAACTCGGACATCGTTATGAATAACTACGGGTTTCGCATTCAAATGGCACAATAAGCTTTCGGTCCCTGTTACAACAATCGGGAAGCCATAGTGGAGGTCTTTGGACAGCCTTATACCCTCTGACGAGTGCTTCGTTCATACTTAATGGAATGATCTAGATTCCGCTAAAACCTTCACCTACATTTCGTAATCAATACCAGACATTATTTGCTGCATAGTTTCTGGCGACCCAGATTATAAAGTTGACAACATAAAAGGTGTTATAATTTCTTTATTTTCTCGCTACACTTTAGGTAAACCCATTATCTTAGTAGATCAACGTGCCAATAGTAATGTTTTATATTGTCACACTGGACAATATCATACAGCATCTCCAATTTTATAAACCGTTGATGTATCTCAATCTCGTGATAAGATTTTGCGATACAACTAAATATGACCCTGAAGACTTATACACATTCATGTCAAACCTAAACATATTTTCGAATGTTGGTTTTTTTTTATTATTTACTAGCTGTCTTGTTCGAGAGTTCGCCCTAACGTTTTAATTTTTTTTTATTGTAATTCACTTGAACACGCACAAAAAAATCAAGGTCCAGCCGTGGGAGGAGGAGTTTAATTACAAACGCACAAAAGATTTATATGTATATAAAGATTTTGTTTCCAGTGTCTTGTCACACTCTCGACAGTGATCTAGATCAGTTAAGCCACCTATAGATCGTTTTAAACGGTCCTTATATAGCTCCACTGTTTTTTTATATTATTCTGTATATTTCTGTAATTCATTTCTTATCTTAGAGTCTTTTTATCAACGTATAACTGACTAGCTACTGTCCGCGGTTTTGTCTGCGTGTTACGTGGGTCAAAACTAGCCTTTGTGTTAATTCGAGTTTAAGTTTTAACCAAATCATTTCTGCCATTATTGCGTGATTGATTAACAACATACACGAGGCTTTAACGTAGGATTGTATATATATATATATACATAAATAAATATTGGTAGGCAATTTGACAACCTCTGTGACGCAGTGGGCCAAGGCCTGGCTGAGACGCAAAAGGTTGCGGGTTCAATTCCCGCCGCGGGACAAATGTTTGTATGATCTGCGGGTCGGGTCTGGGTGTTTCTATGTATAGAATGTATGTATTTACGAAAAAAAACCAGATGACTGATAGAATACTTATATTTCAAGCTGTATTTGCGCTACTCAATTCGGTTGTACAATGCTTGATAGCGTCGATTCGTTGCATTAATGACGTCACAGCAGCCGAGAACTCTTTGCGGTGTAAACTGGAGTTTGTTAGACCTATTAAGCTGACGTTTATTATTTACCGAGAGTTGAGTAGGTTATAAACAAGTGGTGTACCACGTCACAATAGTGAAAACTTGTTTTTTAACTTGGTTTCAAGGAAAAAATCTGAGCTTAACTATTATTCTGCAGCTAATTGCCAACTTAAGCGATATAACGTTGATTAGTTTTATAAACACGAGATAGCAATAATAAATTGGAGTAACAATTGCCTGATCAATGTTGCTGTCTGATGTGAATTGTAACTCGTATTCTACAGCTAGTGGCCAGCATTGGTGATAGTTAACCGCACTACCAATTGCTTAGTTGTATAAGCATGAGTGAGCAATAATAAATTGAAGTAACAATTGCCTGATCAATGTTGCTGTCAGATGCGAGTTGTAACACGGGTTCTACAGCTAGTGACCAATATTGGTGATAGTTAACTGCACTATAAGTTGCTTAGTTGTATAAGCATGAGTTAGCAATAATGAATTGAAGTAACAATTGGCTGATCAATGTTGCTGTCAGATATGAATTGTAACTCGTATTCTATAGCTAGTGGCCAACATTGGGGAAAGTTAACCGCACTGTAAGTTGCGTAGCTGAATAAGCATAAGTTAGCAAAAAAAAATTATGAAACAATTGCTTAATCAATGCGGCTCTGTCAGTAGTGAACAGTACTTTATGATGATCTCGTATAATTACATTTAGGTAGTGTAGTTGAATCCTCTTATCGCGGCTTTAAAACCGCATTACTACTGCACGCTAACCACATTACTCATATGATAAGTAATATGGTGCGATTTAGTAGTCGATGCATACGTAAGTGAAAAGATAATTTTACTGACGGTTTTAAAAGCATCGTCGGGGATTAAGACTTGGATTTCCGGGGATTTTATTCCCGATCTGAATAAAGAACTAAGCAAACATCAGACAGTTTTAAATGATGTCAATATTATATGCTTTGGCTCTCGATATAAATAATAAATAAATAAATAATGCAGGTAATTTCACACAGCATCATCTAGTCCCAAAGTAACCAGAGCTTGTGTTATGGGTACCAAATGACTGATTACTTATATACTTTTTTTTGTTGTTATACATACAGACCCAAGACAAATACTTGCGGATCATACAAATACTTGTCCCATGACAGGAATTTAACCTTCTACGTCTTAGGCGGGCCTTTCCCCATTGTGCTACAAAAATCGTCAATATGAGTTTAAATTTTGTATGGAAAACGGCCCTTAGACTCTACTGTAAAGATGTTTAACATAACATTAGATTTAGTAGTATCCTATTAATAGTACAAATTTTACAGATGATAAAGTTTTTGTTGAGACGTTTGTAACTCAATCACGTAATATTGGCTAAACCGATTTGGTTAGGTTAGGTCGGAACTTGGTATAGACATAGATGTGAACCTAGGTTAACACAATAGCCTACTTTTTATCTACGTACCGCGCGGGCAAAGCCGCGGGCAGTTATAGATAACTGGATAGAGACCTACTCAATAAAATGCCAGGACGAAAGTTCGTTAGTCACCTCAGCATGATCTACCAATTGCTACTAAACCTGCTTATTTATAGCAATGCCGGTGTCCTTGGTTGTACAAGAATTTCCTCGTTTCGGATTATTCACGTTTGGTTAGTATTCCCAGTAAAGTATACTTATAATATTTCGTAATTGAATAAAAAAAAATGAATCGAAACGTAAATTACTAACCACTTTCTGTAGTCGACCAATAGCAATAGGGTGATTCATCCCGTCATCCGGTTCCCGATGCTGTGACTCACTCATCCCAAAGCGTGTTTACATCAAAAATCACAACAAGCTATAACTATAAGCAAGATATACGGCGCGTATGTATGAACAAGAAATGGGTATGAACATTAAACGGCTACTGAGTTTTAAATAAAATCCGTTATAGAGACATCGTCGTCAGAAAATAAGAACAAAGGCATGAAATGAGAAGTGTTGCGCGTAAACCTTGCTCGATTTTTTGCTACCTAGACTAGGTAACTTAAACTTAAACTCACCAACTGCATAGCGATCATTAACACAGTCTTTAGAGAGAAGCGCCGGCCGCAGAGGTCAAAAAGATCTTCTAGCGACGGGCCAAGGAGTTCCATTACCAGCGCATTGTATTTACCGCACGGGCCGAAGTAATACACTTCGGGGATGCCCTCCGCTGTCGACGGCGCTGCAGAAGTCAGGAGAAAGGGTACGAGGAAGGGGGCAGGGAGAGAATAACAATCATTAGTACTTACAATAAACACGGACATTGCTCTCGCTCGCACCTGTAATACGCAACGCCGTAGCCGATATTGTCGGTGCACGCGAGAGCATTGCTGTATTCAATTTCAGATTGGCAGACCTCGGTCGCGGTCAGACGGTGTTTTCCTCGTTTATTAATTCGATCAAGGTGCCACATTTAGGACGATGATATAAGCCGCGGCACTGTCTGACCTCGACCTAACAACGACCATGACCACGGTGTGAGAACCCTCGAGAAGTAAAATTTTTCGAATATCGGATACGGTGTTGCAGAGGCAAACTACACAAGTATTGTGATGTCTTACTAGCTGCATAGCGATCATAAGGACCGTCTTGAGTCTGAATCTCCGGCCGCAATGCACGAAGAGATCTTCGAGAGAAGGCCCTAGCAACTCCATGACCATGGCGTTGTAGCGGCCGCCACACGTACCCAAGTAGTAAACTTTCGGTACGCCTTCTGAGTAAACTCAAATCTTATTGTAAATACAATCATCTAAGTCTTTGAGTTTGTACGGGTACGAATTGAATCTATAGGTCCACACAAAGTCGGTCACCAGTCCTTGTGTTAAAATGAGTGAACAATGTAGGAATGTTATTATTTGATAACGAAAGGAGCCAGTCGACTGGTGTCAGCTTTGTACGCACCCTAAGTAAAAGCCTGCATGTTACTTCCCGTTAATTGTATAGGTTTCTCGAACTCCTGAATAGAATGCGACCGTCACACACATGTTAACTTGAGAACATTGTAAGCGGGAGCTTTTACACGACACATTTCATGGTTCAATGAAACTATTCGAAACGTTATTGACATATAAAAATAAACCATGATTGCATGAGACAATCTGAACTCATTACTGCCATATGCTCGTGAGCTCTTATTAATAAACTCGACACTCAGGAGTTATGAAGTCAGTACAATTACGGATCATAAAACTAAGACTACCGACGAAACGGTACTTATATCCGTAACATCGCCGCATTCGCCACGTTTTGACAATCATCAGTGTCGTGGTTTTAAGCGAATTTGAGTCTTACTGTACGTAGTCATACGGCGAGGTTATGGGAAAAGGTAACTACATGGCGACAAAAACTACAATTATGTTGTATCATTCAATACGCAGTATCATAAACTAATGTATGTAATAGGGTTGACTTACCGTGCGTTCCTAGTAACTTGTAAAATCTGTACTCTAGGTGCAATTGTGGAGCCTTGGACTTCATAGGCTCCATCTTTATTGCTACATGTTCATTGTTGTATAAATTTTTGCCTGTAAAAGAAAAATTACATTAATCAAAACTTAATTTGTCGAACTTAATGGAGTTAAAGACAAGTTTAAAGGTATGCATGTGTGTTGCTTGGTTTTTACACAGGAAACCACAAATTATAGTTGTTAATCATTTTAGTAGTTCCCCGAATGACTATAACATTATCTTAACAAAAGATTCTACCATGATCAAAAATCGACCAATTTATATCATTAATCAAATTGTAGCCTAACATGCTAATATGCTTTATAAAAAATAATTCCTAGGATCTGGAGGACAGTTTGCATTCGTTGATATTTTTATAAGAGGTTAAAAGACATTATTTGCAACCTCTTTGGATGTTTCGTCATCTGTATAGACGTCACTTGGTTTAATCGTCGATATAGGTTTTTATTATCTTATCAATGATCAATACACTTGGGTACGCAAACAATGGCTGGGATATAATATCTGCGCATCATATACCTAATAATAAATAAATAATGCCGGATATTTCACAAAGCATCATCTGGCCCCAAAGTAGAGCTTGTACTATGGGTAGTATATGACTGATATCATGCATAAATATTATTTTTTTACCTTCACGAAATGTTGAGTTGATCCTAGACTAGATATTTAAGCGTCTCTCTTGTAATGTCAAATGTCGAAAAAACCGTCATATTGGACCATAACTTAGGTCGGTTAAAACACCTTCCGAAGATATTTTATGGCTTATCATGAATGGCACACTGAATATAAACATGAGTAGATACCTAATTGATATGCTGCTCAAGTTGGTTTATAATATTACTGAACATTGCATGTCAGTTGGGTGTTTATTCCGAGTCCAGGGAGATACAGCCGTCCAACCTATTCTACCGACGATAGTGGTCGTCGTTTTTTTGGAACAGACAGAGTAAATTGGTACCTATAACTACGACTGAGTCTCTAAATAGTTTAGCGATAGCTTAAGGACTGTATGCTACGCATGCTTTAAATATCTACTAAATAGAACTTGAAGATCTGATCTGCACACAGGTAGCCAGCTGGATGATTAAAAAATCATCATGCTTTCAAAAAAACGGAGAAGCTTTATATGAGACAAAATAACTACCGCATGGCATTTCAAACAGAACTCGACTCGGAACAGAACAAAAAAAATACCAATAACTCATTTGAATGTCGTTCAAAGGGCGATGGTCTTGAATACTAATCGACTTTTAAAGTGCGAAAATCAGCAAGGTGTAGGTATTTTATCAATGTAGCCCGATCAACACAAACATCACAGCTACTTGAAGGTTCTTAGATTTTGTTTTATCTTATCTCGTTGACGGCACAATAATTATAATCTAAAATAAAAGTATAAATGTGACACACTGATGGTAAATGAAGTAAGTAATTCGTAATCTAAACATTAAGCTTGATAAAAAAGCGGTAGCAGAGTATTTCCATTAAAATCAGAATATCCAACGGCCTTCAAAAAATATTTACAAACAAAAAGTAATAAAGTATCCTATGGAACACCCTTTCACTAGCAAAACAGTCCTTATTGAGAACAAAGGTTCAAGTTTTTGCGTCGATTATTTATATGAATACTAGCTGTCCCATTCGCGACTTCGTCCGTGTGTTTTAAAAAGCAAAATATATCATATGAAAACACTTTGCTTGACTTTGCTTCTATATGATAAATCTAGCTGGTGCCCGCGACTTCGTTTGCGCAGGGTTAGATCTTCGTGTAAATCTAACGGTTTTTGCAGCGCAGGCCAGAAGGCAGATTTTTTTCCTACTTACTTGACACTTATCGTTGTATTTTGGACAAATCACACAATATATTTATATAATTTATAGTGCCTATATGTTATTCTGATGTATAAGCTATATTATGGTAAAGTTTCATTAAAATCCATTCAGTAGTTTTTGCGTGAAAGGGTAACAAACATACATACAAACTTTCGCGTTTAAAATATTAGTAAGGATTATTAATAATGACAACTGTCATAACATAGCAAACCAAGCGACGTCAAAGGTTATGTCAAACTGAGCTCACCATTTTAAATTTTTAATTAAGATTATATTTGGCCGTTTTGCTGAGTAATCATTGTGCTCTTATATTAAGTACTAGCTGACCGGCAAACGTTGTTTTGCCATATAAATATCTTTAGAATTTTTTTTTATTCATAAAAAGTATCCTATGTTACTTCTAATACCTCCAAGAATATGTGTACAAAGTTTCATGATGATAGGTTTAGTAGTTTTCGCGTGAAAGCGTAACAAACAAACTTACATTCACATTTATAATACTAGTTGGTTTTATTTTTCTGGATATATTTCGGGTTTTATTTGTAATGTTGGTGATTTATTCAAATAGAGCTATTGACTCGGGTATAATTGGAATGAAAGTTTTGTGTTTCTTTGTGATTCGAGCAAAAATAATCCGTATTTTTTTATAAAGAGACACCAATTTTTTATATATTGTTTTTCTTAATTTTGTAATGTATGTAAGTTATGTGTATGTAAAGTTATTCTGCTATTCTGTGCGGAGACAAAGCTAACAATCATGCAAATCGGTCCAGCCGTTCTCGAGTTATAACTAACACGACTTTGTTTTATAAATGTAGGTATATAGATTGACAGGTTTGATATAACCAAACATCAGTTAACATCGGTTTCTTTTATCAGACATATATTCGATTGGGTGAGCTATTAGCCGATCGAAAGCAGAATTAGGCTAAACTGTGACTGTCTGTCAGCTGGAGCCATCAGATATACTCGTAATATCAAACAATCGTTTAAAAAACCATCAGTTCATTTAGCTGAACCCAATTTGTTCTTTGTATTGTAAACTTTGAAAAAGACCCTTTATATAAATTGAACGCTGTAGCCTAAATACTACTCTTATATATATATTATGAACTAGCTTCTGTCCGCGGCTTTGCACACGTGGTACCTACATAAAAAGTAGCCTATGCCCGTTCCCTTTATCAAAATCCTTTCAGCCGTAAAGCCGTAAAAAGGCAAGAACTGAATTTTAAATTTTTCTATGGATGTATGGATATGGATAATGGCCTCAATTCTGTTGGCACCAACCTAACTAGTTTTAGCTAAAATTTGGTTTTGAACTATCAAATTAACCTTTGGTATTCTGCTGCTACCAACTTATCCTAATTTAATTTTATCTAACTTAATTAAGTGTTCCTAATTTAGTTAGATGGTAACAGCCGAATAGGTTTTACAAATGATATGACTAACTAAATATATTTTAGACAATTCCTAATTTTAGAAATGAACCAACCAATAATTGCCACCATTATATTCAATCGACTAGTCTTCTGTTGCACCGGACGGCAGAATCTATAGTTTATTTGTATATAAAGTATATAAATAAATAAATATTAGTAGACAATCCACAAAACGCCTTAAATCTGGCCAACGCACCAGATGACTTATAGCATACTTATATAAGTAGGATTCATTCACAATAGTAAATAAACAAATACTTACTGTAAACGAGTACTCAGAAGTTGTTAGTCCTAATTGCGGGTTACTATTATGATCACAATACATGAGATCTCGGTAAAAAGTAAATGAGGAGGAAGCAATTAAAAAACCCACGCACAGGTAATTCTTTGGTCAGATTGGACGCGGAGGGAATTTTTGATATTCCATCGCTCGCTATGTACTCGTAAGAATCTTCACATTAATCATTACATACCTAAAATTGTTGAAGAACTCGATTCGTTTAGGTATGTCGGGGCGTTGGGCTCCCTGTCAGTTACTGTCTTTATATATCAACTATTCAGAGGATTTCGGAACTATCCACCTACCCCACTACTGCTGAACTACGTCTATATATGTAAGTTTCGGCACTGTTTTCATTCTATTGAAGTAGTAAATGTAGACGCGTGTATACCATGACCTACATTACTACGTATGTGCATAATAAATAGACACAGAAAGCAAAGTTTTGTCCCGAAATCAAAATACGCCGTCAAACGCGTTGAAGAAATGTCTAGACTTTCAACTGCCAGACGAATGGTAGTAAAACTATTGATGTTTAAATGGGAGGTGTAAATATTAAGCTTACAAATGGGTTCTGCCATGGTACCGTCGACTCTAGACTACTAATTCTACCAGCAATGACGACACACAAGGTTAGGACATATCGATCAGGCGAATACACGGCTGGCTCCCCTCAACTGGAAAGTAGGTAATGTATTAATCACTACACGCACGTGCCCGTAACGTTCTTTCAGTGACATGAGGTTGAATCCAATTCCGATCCGCAGCCATATAATCTCCAGGGTTTATTAGAAACCTTATCGCTCAAACAATAAAGCACAATCGCACTTTAAAAAAGCAACGTGCATGTACACCACAATTGTAATTGCAATGATACGATTATTGTGTCTGAGATGGTTGCATAAGCTCTTTGAAAACGTTACCGAATACTGTGGTATAAATGAGTCATGTGCTCAATTTATGAGAAGCCTTTTGTTGTGCGTCAACTTTTACCTGTCGACTGGCTCTTGAAGATTTTACACTTTTAAATTGAGCTACGAATCCGGAAGTACTCAAGACCTGCCTGGTGTGCATCCCCTCGACACACGATTCGGCTGAGTTACCGATAATACTATTGGGGTTTGGGTGACAAAAGAAACACGTAATTAACGATTTGATATAACTGAATTTAATTAATCGTTATTATTTGTAGGAGAGGTGTGTGTGCTCTATGCCAGAGCTTTAACCGGACTACTCAAAAGAAATAGGAACTATGCCTATCAAACCAGATCCTCTTGAGAACAATAAAGTACTGTTTCAGTAAATACTTATACGTATAAAAGAGCAAGACACGCTAACTATATGTTAGAGTGAGATAGATTTATTTTGTTATATTCCAACACGCCCCCTCAAAATTAATCCTCTTTCTTAAAACAAGTATTCAAAACTATTTACAAAAATAATATCACACACCTTCCTTTATTTACCTGGGAGTACAAATTATCTTGGTCCACCATTTGATGCGCAGGATTAGGGAAACCCAGAAAACCTAATCAGACCAATTCATCAATAATAAATTGAATTTAAAGTTATGGTATCTTATTTACTTATTTACAACACCCCAAGTTTTTTTCTCATTTCAGAAAAACGCACTGTCGGTAATGACTTTGTTAAGATGTCAGCCAACTGATTACCTGAGGAAACATAAATCATTTTAATAACATTTTTCTCCACCTGTTCTCTAAAAAAGTGATACTTTATGTCAATATGTTTTGATCTTTTGTGACTTGTAGGATTATTTGCAATGCTTATACACCCATTATTATCCTCATAGATAGGAATTGCATTGGGTATTTCACTGTCAATGCTGGTCACTAATGATTTTAACCAAAGAGCCTCTCTTACCGCTTCAAATAAAGCCATGTACTCAGCTTCAGTGAACGAAGCCGCCACTGTAAGTTGCCTCTTTGTATTCCAACATATTGTGCATTGTTCAAATAATTTAAACAAATAACCCGTAGTACTTCTTCTGCCTACTTCATCACTTGCCCAATCAGAGTCAACAAAGCCACTTAATATGTTATGATTATAGTTATTACTGCGAACGTAAGTTAATTGTAGATCAATTGATCCTTTCAAGTAACGTAATACCCTTTTTAAGTACGACCACAGTGAATGATTGTTTTTGTTAGCAAATCTACTCAAGATGTTTACACTAAAGCTCAAGTCAGGGCGAGTGCATACCATTATATACATCAAGCACCCAATTAGATTTTTACAAGGAGCCATTGTTACTTCACTTGAGTTTAACGCTTTGTAATCTACTTTGGTTTCCAAGGGTGTACTGACAGTTTTACAGTCACTCATATTGAACTTTTCTAAAACTGTTTTTATATACATTTTCTGGTCTAAGGTAACCTTGTTGTTACACCGCTCTACTTTTATTCCCAGAAAACATCTGATATCTTTTAAGTCAACCATTTTAAACTTATTCATTAAGTAGTTTTTAAAACTCTTCATGGCATTTATATCAGCAGTTGAAATTACTAGATCATCAACATAAAGTACAACATAAATGTTTTTTAAGATATCACCCGCATCTAGAATGTAAATGCATCGATCAGCTGATGAGTATCGAAAACCCTTTTCAATTAAAGCTTGTTCGAACATTTGGAACCAACAGCGTGCAGACTGTTTTAATCCATATAACGCTTTGTTTAATTTGCAAACTTGGTTATCTGCAATTTGGATTCCTTCAGGAATTTTCATATAAATTTCTTCTTTTAGTTTCCCATTCAGAAATGCAGTTTTTACGTCCATATGGTGGACAAGTAAATTAAACTGATTTGCAAAAGCTAGTATAAATCTGAAACTTGAGATTCTTGCAACTGGTGCAAACGTTTCGTTATAATCAATCAGATATTCCTGACTAAAACCACGAGCTACTAAACGAGCTTTATATTTTAGGGGTTTTCCAAACTCATCATTTTTAATAGTAAATACCCATTTACAATCAATAATATTTCTGTTTTCGGGTTTTTTTACAAGCGTCCAGGTTTCATTTTCAGTGAGTGATTTTATTTCCTCACTTATAGCATTTTCCCACAAAAGCTTATCACCCCTGGATTTGATTTCATTATATGATGTAGGTATTTTGCATATTAAAGATTTTGCGTATAACAAATAGTTTACAGAAATATCATCTTCATTTTCGTCATAAGATACAGTGGGCAGATTTTTAATCCTCTCACTCCTTCTCTGATCATTAGAAGCCAGTTCATTTCGAGATGAAGTCAATGTATTTTGAAATGAAGAGTCATACACATCTGTTTCACATACAGATTTATTAGGTGGTGGACCTAATGACACAGGTATTTTATCAGTTTGCTCACTCATTTTCTTTACTATGAGCTTATCAGAGTCACAAGGGCTATTGCTATTTTCAGCCAATATTCCCCCAGGCTTTAATGGCCTGCTTGAGAAAAAATTAATTTCATCAATTATCACATCTCTGACTTTCACAAACTTTTCATCTACCACACTCCACACCTTATAACCATTCGGTTCATAACCAACCAATATGCCCTTTAACGATTTTTCATCGAACTTTGTTTTTCTTGTTTTATTAACAAAATAAACAGTTGAGCCAAAAACCTTTAAATATTTTAGTTGTGGTTTTTTTTACTGTGCCACAATTCAAATGGTGTGTTAGCCTTTTTTAGTGCTCTCGTGGGGCTGATATTTATCAGATATGTAGCCGTTAACACAGCTTCCCCCCAGAACGTTTTACTTAGTTTGGCACCAGATACCATTGCACGACTTCGTTCTGTTACAGTTCTTATCATTCTTTCAGCAATCCCATTCAAAGCTGGGGTATGCGGCACTGTTAAGTGGTAGCTTATACCTTTTACAACACAATACTCTTTCATTTCTTTTGACAAATATTCACCACCGTTATCACAATACAAATTGACAATTCTCGAACCGAAATGAGCTTCACACTTTGCAACATAATCTCGAAACGTAGCAAAAACGTCTGATTTATGGGCTATTAAGTATGTCGCACAGTAGTGAGTGTATTCATCGACAAAAATCACAAAGTAGTTTTTGCCGTCAAGTGTTGAAGGAGTGATGGGACCACACACGTCTGTATGCACATTAAATAGAGGTCGTTTAATATTTTTTGACTTTGATTTATTAAATGGCAAACATGCTTGTTTTCCATTTATGCAAGCTTCACATAGATTATCATTTGGTGTAACATGATTTAATTGCTCATTGTCACAAAACATTTCATTACTTTTAATTTGCAAAAACTTAGATTTGCCAATGTGACCAAGTCTTTGATGCCATAATTCATACTTATTGTTTACGACCCTATTTGATGAGCTTTCAGCATTTAGAGCACATTTGTCAAGCACAAAATTTATACCAATTAAATTATTTAAAAACTCACCCTTTGTTACCAGTTTACCCTTGTTGTATATTTGCACACCGCCGTTACTGCCAAAAACAACGGTTATTCCAGCTTCTTGCATCTTCTTAACTGAGAGCAAGTTGTAAGGGATTTCAGAACAGAAAAGGACATCCTGTAGCGTCCCCTTTACACCCAAGTTGCTGGTTACTAGAAGATTGCCTTTCTTCGTTGCTCTTATGTACGTTCCATTTTTCGCAACTGATATATTTATTGGATTTTTCAGTTCCGTGAAGTTTTGTGCCAGATCTTCTCTGTTAATTAAATGATCTGAGGCACCCGAGTCCAAAATAAACGTAATGCCGTTTTGATCACGTACACATTCATTTTCATAATCTCCAACCATAAAAGCAAATCCCGAGATATTAGGATCTTTAGTATCCGTAATATTTACAGTCTGAACTGTTCTGTTCATTTCAGAACGTTGTTTGCCCTTCTTGTTAAAGTAACAGTTCTTTTGTATGTGACCTTTCTTTCCGCAGCAATGACATTTAATATGTTTTAGTTTATTGAGTTTTGCTTTGAATGAAATTTTATTTGACTGTCCACGATTCGGGTTCCATTTCGTGTTGGAATTTTCAGAATAAGATTTTGATGTTTGGAATTTTGACGATTCCGCCTGAAGAACTTTCATACTTGTGTCGCGTCTTTCACTGATTAACTTTATTTCGTGATCGAGAAGTCTAGTTTTGACAAAGGTTAGAGTCAGGTTCTCCTCAGCCAATGTTTCAATTGCTGTGACGACACCATCATAGCTGTTAGGCAGAGTCATAAATAGATGCGTTACTTTATCTACTTCTTCCAGTTTTGCACCTGCAGCCATTAATTCAATTAACAAATCATCAAACTCTTGAAAATGTTTCGTCAAGGGGTTTTCTCCTTTCAACTTAAAATTTAATAATCTTTTCCTCAAGGCTAATTGAGTCGCTATGCTTTTTCTTTCATAAATCGAATCCAGCTTCAAGAAAATTTGTCTCGCAGTATTTTCTTCGCTAGTAAGTCCCAGCAAAGAATCTGACAGATACTCTATTATCGTATTCTTAGCGATTCTCTGCTTTTTGTGCCACTCATTGTCCGGTTCCTTGGGAGCTTCTTCATCAATAGTTTTAAGCACTTCAAGTTCATTTAATAAATTACGTATTCTAAGTTTCCACACACTATATTTGTCCCCGTCAAACGGTTTAATATTTCTTTTTAATTTGAAATTATCCATTTTATCAAATCACTAAAAAGTCACTTAGAATACTAAAATATTTTAACTCACTGCCTCCGACCACAGGCCACAAGTCCCTTAACACTATGCACTTCAAGTGTCCTTTTTATTTAAATAAAAACTTTACTGAATCTTTTTAATTAGTCTAAATTCTGGGCCCATAACCTATTGGGGTTTGGGTGACAAAAGAAACACGTAATTAACGATTTGATATAACTGAATTTAATTAATCGTTATTATTTGTAGGAGAGGTGTGTGTGCTCTATGCCAGAGCTTTAACCGGACTACTCAAAAGAAATAGGAACTATGCCTATCAAACCAGATCCTCTTGAGAACAATAAAGTACTGTTTCAGTAAATACTTATACGTATAAAAGAGCAAGACACGCTAACTATATGTTAGAGTGAGATAGATTTATTTTGTTATATTCCAACAAATACAACAAAAACCTTAAATAAGCCCTAAACAAAACAGTCGGAAAATTGCAATATTTTTTTATGTTCTTTTATTATCATTCGAGTCGCACTACTCACTAACTTCCATTAATAAGTTACAATACTGTTGTTACGATGAGCATAAATATAAACATTACCCACCAACTTAAAATTAGACTGAGTACAGTCGGATTTACTGGGATGTATATCACAACATTCAAAATAGTGTCAAAGAAACTATAACCTAATTTCATGGAGTTTTTATATTTTTTTGTTGTACCACAATGAAGCGCGCTCCGTTTTGAATGTTTTGAAATAGTGACACATTTTGATGCAGCTGACTGTACCTAATTAATATGTTTTTACGCTATTTTCAACGCATATGTATATTATGCATATGACAACCTAATCTCTGGCGCATTGCGTAACTCTATACTATAGACCGATTATGCAAATCTCAATAAGTGAGCCTAAGATGAAAGTATGGTAAGTGCGAAACTAAACAGATGGCATTTTGAATAATGCCACGAAGAATGCCATTAATGAATAATGCCTCGATACCACGAAGGTCATCACATCTGCAATGCCCTACGCGGTGCCCTACGCGGTGCATCGTTCCTCACTGGGATAAGGCTGTTTCTACACGAATTCTAATAGTAGGTAGGTACTTACTATTTAGAAAAACAATATACACACTAATATTGTGAATTGGAGAGGTTCTCTGTCTGTTTGTCTGTCAGTCTGAATGTTTGTTACCTCTTCACAGCTAAACGGCTAAACGGACCATTATGGTATTTTTTAAGATTACGCATTACGAATTATATTTATTTTAGTAAATTAATTATTTTAGTATTATTAATTGTTTTAGCAGCTAGTTAGCAATGAAAACATCATTGCTAACTAGCTGCTACCCCGCAACTTCGCACAAGTGGTACCTATATACCTATTGCGAATAATTATCGATAAATAGTTTACAAAAACCATTATGGATCTTGATTTCTTTTGGTAAGAAAATAGACCGTATCATGTGGTAGAATAAAGGCTACATTTAGGTGCACGTATCACACGTGCGAAGATCCTAGCATCAGCAAGTTAGCAATAAACACAGAGAGTTGATTAATAAGAGTTGAATAGGTTGTTAAAACGTGCATTGGAACGGTGAAGACAGTGAAAATTTTCAGTGAATTGAGAATGAAAATAATATCTTTACTAATTCCATTGATTTCAGAATGCGTTTAATGCATACCGAAAGCGTAAACACAGTTGTAACATTTCAACATAAATCACTCATTTCAAAAGCGGTTATTAGAATTACACTCCAGATAAAATGTTGGCGTCATACAAATTCAGAAATCGGACAAGTGTGTCTAATACTCTTTTAATCCTGACAACAACAAACCTTCTTACTTCAATTTGTATTATTGACTTAGCATTTCCAATAACTGAACAAGGTCGTTTATCTGTATTGTTACGAATAGCTGTGACGATGTTATTCGCTGTCAAGTTCATTAGTTGAGTTATTTTCACAATACCAGAAGCGATTTCAAGATGTTTGTTATTGTGCTTCAATTCATTTTACTTAGTGTCATTGATATACTATTGGCTACTTTCGTAACTATCGCAAAGGTTTGTTAACTAATTTAGAAAAATACGCCGATAATACTTGGATAGACCGCAGTAGTATTGCAATTAGGCACAGTCGTAGAACAAAGTTGAAAATCATAAAATTGACTATTTTAAATTAAATTAGCATAAATTTATATGTAGGACTTAGAGTTTGAACTTGGGGTTCTGTATCGACAGACGGCGGAGTCAACTGCTAAGCTTACGTGATCAACATGCGAAATTAGTCAACAGCTTGTAGTTGCTAGTTTTGTTTTTAGGGTTCCGAAGTCCACAAGGAGCCCTTATAGTTTCGCTATGTCTGTTTGTCCGCCCTTAACCTTGCTTCGCAGAGTTTTAGTTTTATAGTGATGACATTTTGTACGGTAATACGTATTAGTGACCCCTACAAAGTTATTAAACTAAAAAAACTGTTTTTACGGACACCCTACATGTGAATTATAAGGATAATTATGACGGATAAGGCTTTACTAGATTTCGAGCAATAGCCTTTTGTAAACCTTCAAAAAAGGCCCATACAATTTCCTGTGCTAATTAGGTGTTGAATTGGTTTAAGACCCGACCACTAGTCATTCTTAACCATACTGACTTCGGAAACCTTCACTGTGCGTGGTCACATACGCTTGGCAATTTTTTTTTTAAATTGGTAGACGTACCGCTCAATACCATCCATACCTTGTCAGTCTACCACCCTTACGAACATAGCGTTTGCTTCCACATTTATAATGCGTACAGCCAAAGATTGGAATGCTTTGCCGTCGTCAGTCTTTCCTGAAAACTACCATCTGGGTCTCGTTCAAGTCTCGAGTCAAGTAGGTGTCTTCTAGACCTGCGTGCTCCGTCGTCGGCCACATCATGGCTTAACATCAGACGAGATCGTGGTCAAACGTAGGTCTATCGATAATTTAAAAAACAAGTGTCGCTCGAAATTTTACACTTTTTCGGTTAAACACTCATTTGTCAAATGTCCGTAACGTGCGATAAAGCAATCCATTATAAAAAAGTCGTATAGTTTGGACTTTAAAGCTATTATCAGAGCAAAAATATATACCATTTTCTGTTTATCTTTCCTCTCGAACAGAACCGGTTATGAATGAATGGATGCCGCAAATATAATCAATGCTGATATATTCATAGAGTAAGGGGTTATCATGCAAATTGAAATGGTAGGAAGCGCTAGAGATAAACCATGCACGAAAAGCTCGGCATGATAAGCTGAAATGCAGCTTTATCAAGTTCCCAACTCTCTTGTGTATGAAAAGTCAAAGTCAAAACATTTTATATTCAATGAAATCACAAGGATCACTTTGAATTGTCTTCTTACATGCTAGTGAATCTAGGTGACGGTTCCTCCTTACCCCAGTTCAAGAATCTAAGTTTCTTGCTAAATGCGGCAAGAAACTCGTCTGATCTAAACACTTTTTTATACGCTTTATATTAGCTTCACTTGTATGTATGTTTGTATGTAACCGACTCCTTAAGACGCAATTTTGACCCACTTTGAGCGGCCAGATTTCATTCAAATTTTGCACACCTGTCAAAGACCGATGACAATGTAATAATTCGAAAAAAACCTAAAAAAAAAAATATCCGGTTATCCTAAAACTAAAAAGTAGAAAATAAATAATAGTTTAAAAAAACAAAAAAACACGCTTTATATAGAAAACCAAACTAAAAATAGAAAATAAATTTTAATAAATGTAAGTAGGAAAAAAATGTTTTATTAAAAAAAAAAGCGTGGGGTGCTTTTTAAGATATTAATCGAATCGAATTGATAATCCTTCCACCATGCACCCCACGCTTTTTTTTTAAATAAAACATTTTTTTCTTACTTAGGTACATTTATTAAAATTTATTTTCTATTTTTTAGTTTGGTTTTCTATATAAAGCGTGTTTTTTATTTATTTGTATGATCCTTGCCAATTTTGTTACAGGTGCCGAGTCGAGTTGGTTGGAGCAGATTCATCCAAAGCTTTATTGTCATCTGAATAATCTGTTATTTTAATATTATTTAAGAGGCAGTTTCTGTTTTAACGCGTTTTTAAATTTACCAATCGACAAATCTTACACGTCGCTTGGGACCTTGTTATATATAGCCTTTTGTAAACCTTCAAAAAAGGCCCATACAATTTCCTGTGCTAATTAGGTGTTGAATTGGTTTAAGACCCGACCACTAGTCATTCTTAACCATACTGACTTCGGAAACCTTCACTGTGCGTGGTCACATACGCTTGGCAATTTTTTTTTTAAATTGGTAGACGTACCGCTCAATACCATCCATACCTTGTCAGTCTACCACCCTTACGAACATAGCGTTTGCTTCCACATTTATAATGCGTACAGCCAAAGATTGGAATGCTTTGCCGTCGTCAGTCTTTCCTGAAAACTACCATCTGGGTCTCGTTCAAGTCTCGAGTCAAGTAGGTGTCTTCTAGACCTGCGTGCTCCGTCGTCGGCCACATCATGGCTTAACATCAGACGAGATCGTGGTCAAACGTAGGTCTATCGATAATTTAAAAAACAAGTGTCGCTCGAAATTTTACACTTTTTCGGTTAAACACTCATTTGTCAAATGTCCGTAACGTGCGATAAAGCAATCCATTATAAAAAAGTCGTATAGTTTGGACTTTAAAGCTATTATCAGAGCAAAAATATATACCATTTTCTGTTTATCTTTCCTCTCGAACAGAACCGGTTATGAATGAATGGATGCCGCAAATATAATCAATGCTGATATATTCATAGAGTAAGGGGTTATCATGCAAATTGAAATGGTAGGAAGCGCTAGAGATAAACCATGCACGAAAAGCTCGGAATGATAAGCTGAAATGCAGCTTTATCAAGTTCCCAACTCTCTTGTGTATGAAAAGTCAAAGTCAAAACATTTTATATTCAATGAAATCACAAGGATCACTTTGAATTGTCTTCTTACATGCTAGTGAATCTAGGTGACGGTTCCTCCTTACCCCAGTTCAAGAATCTAAGTTTCTTGCTAAATGCGGCAAGAAACTCGTCTGATCTAAACACTTTTTTATACGCTTTATATTAGCTTCACTTGTATGTATGTTTGTATGTAACCGACTCCTTAAGACGCAATTTTGACCCACTTTGAGCGGCCAGATTTCATTCAAATTTTGCACACCTGTCAAAGACCGATGACAATGTAATAATTCGAAAAAAACCTAAAAAAAAAAATATCCGGTTATCCTAAAACTAAAAAGTAGAAAATAAATAATAGTTTAAAAAAACAAAAAAACACGCTTTATATAGAAAACCAAACTAAAAATAGAAAATAAATTTTAATAAATGTAAGTAGGAAAAAAATGTTTTATTAAAAAAAAAAGCGTGGGGTGCTTTTTAAGATATTAATCGAATCGAATTGATAATCCTTCCACCATGCACCCCACGCTTTTTTTTTAAATAAAACATTTTTTTCTTACTTAGGTACATTTATTAAAATTTATTTTCTATTTTTTAGTTTGGTTTTCTATATAAAGCGTGTTTTTTATTTATTTGTATGATCCTTGCCAATTTTGTTACAGGTGCCGAGTCGAGTTGGTTGGAGCAGATTCATCCAAAGCTTTATTGTCATCTGAATAATCTGTTATTTTAATATTATTTAAGAGGCAGTTTCTGTTTTAACGCGTTTTTAAATTTACCAATCGACAAATCTTACACGTCGCTTGGGACCTTGTTATAGAAGCGTACACGAGCGACCATAACTGTGGGATCTGCGAGTTTATTTTTTATATTTTATTTTTAGATTAGACTATGTTGAACCATAATTTTTATAACGCGTAGACGGTACTATATCTGAACTGAACCCATTTGGAAGGTTATTATTTACACCACCACCCTTTTGAAGAATATCAATAACTTATTCTAACCTGTCTACAATTTAATTAATGATAGTTAGAACCTCTACTTCTACTCGTAACTATGCCATGGGGTTTTTATTATGGAGTTTTAAAAACGCTGTATTATTAGGTACAATTGTACTATGAATGAGGTAACCTAAGAGTACCCTACACCGACGCGCATGTAAGTATCAGGATTGTAAGTAATGGAAATCCGTAGTCTCAGCCTACTCTGTCGGGAAACCGGCGTGATTTTGTGTGTGATCTTAAAGTTGTTAATGTTGTGTCCGTCCAAATTCTAATTACTGGTAAAGTATGTAGGAAGACTAATACGGATAAGGATAGAATTTAATTTAAAAGCTGCGTAACGAGCGACGCTATATTCATCCTAGAAGTCGCCTTGACGCATTTTCAGAACATAAACGACGAAGACGCAGCAAAGGGTTAAGTAATTGTATAAGGGAAATTCATAAAACACCCAATGAGGGACGGCCGACAGAGGTTAAGGTCTTTGTAACAACTTTGTAATTATAATTAGATAGTTGCTGCGAGTATGTGAGCGTATAAATGTTAAACTTTGCTTAGGACTAAATTCGCGCTACCTAAAGCATGTTCTTTATTTACATCGTATTAACGGTTTTAATTATCTTACTAAAATCTTTACCTAGGTAAAGAAATAGTAGTATCTATGTCTATAACAGGTCTTAACACATTCACTGCCACTGACACGCCTCGCGTGTTCAGGCTAATCTAAGTCTCTACGCCAAGAACACGCCAGGCGTGTTTTGAATGTTTCGATTATATTTCCAAAACTAGGCCAGATTTTCTGTTCAAATTTTTAGTGCATCATTTTTAAAGGATAGGCTATGGCATATTGAAGCGGTTCCCTAAAAAAACTAGTTAGATTTTTTTACGAAAAATAGGTATTTTGTAGTGCCGAGAACACGCTAGGTGTGTTCACTTACTGAAGCTACCCTTAGGTTCCCAAACTTTTTTATTCTATTAAACGCTTCGCTAATTTCAGAGTTATAAGCTTGCGATATGTGATTTTTAACCAGTATTTGATGACAAAACGGAATGTCATAGTTTATCGGACCGTTGTTTTTACCGTATACAGTACTGTGTCATGTATGAATAAATAATAAATAAATAAATAATGCCGGACATTTCACACAGCACCATCTGGCCCCAAAGTAAGCAGAGCTTGTGTTATGGGTACCACATGACTGATATACTACTTATATGAAGTCGCTTATACAACTCCATACGCCATCAATGAAAAAAAAACGTACCTATCCGATGTATATCTTTATATAATTATACATACACACACAGTGACATACACACGTACAGTAAAATTATCTCTATTATATAAAAATCAATTGCTGTTCGTTTGTCTCGCTAAAAATGTTGTCATTATTAATATCTTCCGTTTCCGGTACAAATTTAAATTTTTCTTGAAAAAAAATATATAAGAAATCAATTTATTTCATTTGAATATTTTGAATTTAATTCATACTTATGTAATTAGGTAAGGCCAATCAACCAACATTAAGATAATACGAGATAAATAACGTAAACAAACTTTCTGCAGTTCAAAGCTTTTTATCGGTTTAATAATTTAGATGAATTCACTCATATAAGACTGAAAATATGTTTAAATATGATTGTCACTCAATATATTATTAAAACCAATGTACTTGCACTGTTAACAATGCCAATGTTACAGTTCACAATAAAACTTTATTCATTTATGCATGGGAATTTTAGTAAAAAAAGTTTGAGAACCTTATATTACGTTATAATAAATTTACTTACTAAAATCTGTTTTTCCAAGCAATGCCGCGAGCACGCCTAGCGTGTCCGCGGTTTTATACGGCGGCATCTCGATAAACTTCAATAAAATCGTGGTGGCAGTGAATGAGTTAAAGAAATGTGATTGCAGCTAACACGTGTGTTTTCTATCAAATCCTCGATACTGTAGACGTGCGACAGCCGTAAGTAATGAGGTGATCAAAAATTACTATAATAAAGCAATTTTCGTTTGCAATTTCGTAATTGTTTATTTAGCTAATCGTTTTCTTGATATTTTCAGATGTCACACAACGCTGTCCTCCTTCGCTCATTAAACTTTCGGTTATCACAGCGAAGCCCCCTCGCTGGAAACACGCGCGCTTAACGCTTGAGTTTTTAAGGTTGCACACTCACCCAGCCTAAGTTCGCCGAAGTTCCCGCATCCTATCTTCTTGCCGACGCGGAAGTTAGGCCCGACCATAAGAACGCCAGAGGACGAGGTGACAGAATGCCTCGACGTGTGCATCGCGCTGCTTCCGCCGACGCGCCCGCTAACCGCGCCGGTTGCGCTGCAATAGGAATACACCTTTATATTTGGGAACACAGCTAAATAACAGTTCAGTGAGAGTAACTTAACTAGAAGATTGAAGTTTTGATACAATTTAGGTACATTTAAGAGCTTGTAAATGTTTTTACTGCATTTAAAATAACTGCTACACATTATTGCACATTATAGTCTTGTGGATATTTATTAAAATGTTATATGTACCTAATTTACCTATCAATCATGATTACCTAGGTAATCATGCAAAATATCTAACTATGAAAATGTTGATATTTTCCTAAGCATTACCTACATTTTTAATATTATCCTCACACCACATTAAAATATGATTGTACTCGTACAGAGGTTGTGATTCACACCAACCGTTATTGGCATTGAGTCTAAAAGTGAAAGTCAATGCACTTCGAACTGAAAGCATGGAGCATGATTATCTAGCTGTGCAATGATACAACCTAGGTTACCTACTGGTCTTGCGTTCTTCATAGTTATTTCACCGTCGTCGGCGCCGGCTCGTCTCGTGATGACTTAGATTTTATACTGAACTGAAGCTCTCGCAGCATACCTAACTTAACTTAGTAGTTTATAGAGGAAAAAAAAGTTCCGTGCTACTAAGGATACGTTAAACTGCACGTCTTGGCTTGTAAAATGATTAACGACATGACGGAAGGCTTCAGGGGGCCTACTAACTTTGTCACCAGAGTTTGCCCTCATAGGTACATTATACTATAAAGTAAGTTCGTATGAGGCAAACAATAATGTGAAGTTACTGACTGAACAAGACAAAGTGTCTGTCGGTAGGACCCAAACACGCTTCTCGCTTCGCTCCGCTTCACAAACCCACGGCGCGGTATCGTGCATGGGTAGGTAGCTAATATTGTTGCTTGGTATGTTCTTCCGGTCGGGTCTCATGGTTGGCTTAAGACTACATGAGTAAATGAAAATGGTTCATAAAATACCCTTTAAATGTAATGTACCTACCTACCTACCCCCTAAGTAGGTAAAATAAGGAATAATACAATGTACAAAGCAATACCTCGTCTAATAAAATAATAGAAATTAAAATTATTATCATTATGTGGCGACGTAGTAATATCATAAATTGTGGCATTGAAAACTACAGCTCTTAATACTAAGGGTAGTTTTAGGTGAATATTTGCTTAGCCTGAATTTGAGTAGGTATCATAGAGACCAAGATCTTCAAAAGCTATACATGATTACTGTATGGGATTTTATTTTATATAAATTGACGGTCATCTCGCTTGATGCAGATGAAGGTCGAGACCTTATCCAAACGACTACGATAACTGGATGCAACGTGATATTCTTAAGCGAGTTTACGGCCAGCAAACTAGGAAAACTCATCAGAGAACTTTGACATTGGCAGCAGGTAGCAGGTAGGTAGGTATATCATGAATTTAAGTTCTGCATAGATGTAAATCATGCATCAAAAATTGCAACAATTTCGCGTGTTTTATTTTCGAGAACTAAGTCATTATTGTGACATTTGCAACAACGCCACATTGAGAGTATGTTCGGTTCACTATCGTTGTAGGTCCACTATGAAATATAAAAAAGCAAAGACTTACTATTTTCTATGCATTGTGGCCGGTGTTTAAATAAGAACATATACAATACTGCATTTCCATTATTGGAAATTACCCACAGGGTGCAAAGTTCACTTGTCAATTTGGCGATATGGTGTCAAAGCAGCCCTGATTTGTAAAATACTGTCATTTGACAATGATCAATTTTTCACATCATTGAGTTAAAATATGACAACACACAATACACTGGTAGAAACAGATATATTAATGATTGTATTATTGTTTTTAATAAGAGCATGTTATCTGCATGATTATGTCAGTTAAGATGTTTTTTCCCCGTTTTGTAAATGATAAAAATAATATTTTTACTGTACTTACAGAAAAATTCAATGACAATGATTAATATTTTATTTATCTTACAGATTCTGTACATGACTTCTCACATGACTGCTGATGTTGAGAAATGATTTGTAAGAGAAAAAAGTCATTAATTCTATTGGATATATTGTATTTAAGTATGCTTACAAAACACCCAATAGACCAGAATGATGACCAGAATCAGATTGTCCTATATTACTTTATACTTGGTGTTTGATAGTCAAGCTATGGCTGGTATGGTACTAACTATCTAGTATAATAATGTTGTGGAACTATGATTCATGAGTTCATTGATTTACGATGCACTTAATCTGTCATTGCCACAAGATATAAGAGACAGATTTGTAGGCAGTGAGAAGTTATCAGAAACATTGTAAAACCAGGCCATTACTGTAGGTATTAGTAACTGTGTCTTTTTTTTCTATTCATCTATACATTCAACTAAGTTAGAAAAATAAATAAATATAAATAGGTATTACTGAATAATTCACATAGCATAAACAATAATAGATGTACTAAAAAATGACCAGGTCAAGAATACCATAAACTGTATGGGGAATGTGATGAGAATGAATGAGGCAAAAGTAAAAAGTATGTCAGGATCATACCAAGTGGAAATTCGTAATAGAGATTACTCCTACTCCATTAGGAAATAGGATAAAATAATACAAAAAAAAGGGCATCAAGTAAGTTATTACTTAAGTACTTGATGGGAAAAACACATTCTATAATCTTACAATCCATGTATTTATAAGCAAGCTAGCTACAAGTATCAAGGCATATTTATTTATTTAGCTCAGCTGTTCAGTGTTATTTACAGGAAAATCGTAAGTTTTAAGTATGACAATGCAATGAAACATAATTTGGATTATTCATTATTATGGAACATAATATGAATAATCCAAATTCTGTAGCATTATATTAAACCGAATTATATAGACTGAGCTGACAGGCCAGCCTGACTAACTGTAAACTGATTCAGCATCTTAGTTAATTTTAAAAAAACTTATAAGATTAATAACTTAGGAAGAAAACATCTGCCAGGCGATTATAAACCACTGACCAAATAAATATAAAGGCGGAGCACGGCGATCAACGAAAATTAAACCTCAAAACCGTGCTCCTCTGTGTACACACTAACACACACACATAGACATGCGAATGCCTACAAAACCTTCGCACTTTAGGTAAAATGCGTTCGATGTAGTTTTGTAAACAAAATAACCGTACGACTTATGATTTATATTGAAAAGAAATTTTTAGAATTTTATTTGTCATAAATTCTCCATGTAACTGGAAGAAATTATATTTTTTGTACTATGTTTCCTAGACGACAACATGATTAGTACAAGTTTGCATGTACCTACTGAGAGCAAGGAGTATGGTTTAGGTGTATAAGTGTATTTACAGAGAAGTATGGTTTTGAGGTTTCATTTTAATTGTTCATGGCAGTCCATCTTTATATTTATTTGGCCTGTGATAAAATATGAATGTACGTACTACTAATAAATTTTGTCAAAATTGGTTCCAGTTACAATTAAACTAGGTAATTATACAAATAATACCTACTTAGTTTCCGAATCAAACCTGATGGACATTGATTGTGTCAAAAGTGTCATAATCGCCATGCTGATCAGACAGGTCAATGACCTTCGGCTATTTAGGTATGCTAGCTTTAAAAAAAGTTTAATAAATAAGTTTTTCTGATCCATTCACACAATACCATCTAGTCCCAAACTAAGCAAAGCTTGTACTATGGAAATAAAATGCATTCTTATATTTGTAACTAGATACTTAAGATAATTTATGACCCAGACTCAGAACAAACATGTTCATCAGACAAATATTGATCCTGATTGAGGATCAAACCCACAACCTACAGTGCACATACAGTCTTAATAACAACTAATCTCCGAGGTTTCTCCGAGTAAGTTTATTGAGTAAAATTACCTGCAACCTCATCTTAGACCACTAGTAATAATATGATAAATAAATATTGGTGGACAATGCACACAACACTATCAAGCCCCAAACTAAGCTTAGCCTTGTATTATGGTGACCAGATGATTGACAATACTTATCTATTTTTAAATACATATTTATACTTTATAACACACAGACACACAACAAATACTTATGTTCATCACACAAATATTTGAACTTTGTATCAAAATCCCAACCTACAGTGCAGAAGGCAGAGCTGCCAACTGAGCTGACCAGTAATGTTAATGAATTTACTAGGCATGGCCACAGCATGATCACATCCACAATTCCACTTTTATCATATGCATAAATAAATGTTCTGTATGCTGAAACACGGTCCTGCATGTATTTGCTACTCCTACACATCATTCAGCATATAAACAGGCCCATATCATGCACTAAGTATATAAAATGTCTATTTAATATACCTTACACAATAAACCAAGACTTTATCACTCATACATAAGTATAGGTACAGCATTGGAATAGTCATATCACAAGATCACTATCAGTAAACGTCATCAAGGTATTTTATATCAAATCAGTCTATAAAACTCATGTACTATTAAGCGGTTTTTGAAAGCTAAGGTTGAGGATACAAGATACAGATACAAGAGGAAGCAAGTCTAAAATAAGACAAAACATGCAAACAGAATCCAGAAAGTTTGGATTAACACATTAGCTGTCCATGCACTACATTTAATGAATTTTGGAGATAGCTGTGAAGTTCGTGCACTTAATGTAGTTCATAGCCCTGTTTCAAATGCATGAGATGTCGGGCACTGGACACTAGTGCTACGAGGTTGAATTTCGGGGAACATATAGATAGGTAATTTGGTAAAATAAAAAATGCTGGGCGTGATCTTTTTTTTTATGAAAATGAGGTTCAAAATTGATGTTACATTTCTATGAGAGTTGACAAGCAGACATTCGGAGACTAACATTGATTAAAACATGGCATGGTGAGACATTCGGTAATCACCTTCGTCATCTTTTTTCTTGCTTCTGGTGCTATAGCACCAGTTTCTATGTGCTTTTTGTAGCATCCAGCGCAACGTTTTTGATGAATTTTCCTATGAAGATCAGTATGGACTTAGTGTGGTATACCCCAAATTATTTAAGGACAGCTAACATGTTAAACCAGAGCTTATAAAACATGTTTTATCTAAGCAGCTGACTCCAGCTGACTAATCAATGATACTTAATGCAGTGTGTTATTACATGTCATGACATGTTTTAAGGTAGGATAGGATAGGTAAGGTAGGAATTAAGTAAATGGTGCTTGGTGAATCTAAGTAAGCACAGAACCAACATGAAATTGATAAATGTAGATGACATACAATTTAGTTCTGCTTATGAGTGTATTCACATCTAAAACAGTTAGATTAGGAGCTGGGGTTTGGTTAGCTAATGAGTTTTTTGTATACTCTCTACAGTGAGGTTATGTTCAGATCACTTGATTCAACTTAGGCAAAATACTCTATGATTATGACCTTAAACAATTGTATAGAGTAAAACCTGATTTTTCATGTAGAATTTGTGACAGATGCAAATAATATTGAGAGTCTTACTTTGAGGTTCTTTTATCGTCACTCTGGCGTTCTTTGTCCTTGTTGCTTTCTCGTTTATTCATATTACAGGATGTGTGTGCAGGCTGTAAGCCCAGCACTCCCACTCAATCCCAGAGGCGGGCGTCTGTAGGGGCCGCGACAAAGCCCATGTCACCACAGCAGCAACGGTAACCACCATCCAAACTCCATGCCACAATCCATTAACCCACACTATTTGGAATATTGCTATTTTTTTATCGTTTTCACACTATTTACACTGCACTGCCACAATTTATCTCAAAATCATTTTTGGTCTGCAACACACAATTTTGATATGTTTAGGCGACACTTGACACTAATCGAATTGATAATTCCAGGTTGATTCACGCGAATCTATAGGGGAAATACAAAGGGAGAATGAATAGAGGTCGCCGTGCCAATGTTATGCTCATTGAAGAGTAACAACAAGCAATGTGGGTGTTAAAATTACAACTGCTAAATTACCTACATTGCCACGCACAGTCGATCGATCCTTTGGTGATTATTGCTATTCTTGATTGACTAGCTAATTACTGTTTATCGGTTTCGAGACAAATGTATTAGAAAATGTAGCAATTGACTGACAGTTCCTTGTGAAAAGTCAACCCCAGTATTTTGTTGGTCGGCACAAAACGTTTTGAATTGCTTTAAACCGGAGGTCCTGCACAGTTTAACAAACAGCACCTGAAGAGTGGAAACCGAACAATTAACAACACGGGAGACGATTTACGGTAAGCTTTCTGTAGGATTAGTCACAAACGTCGCCGAAACATCAAATGGACATTTGGTCTGCTAAAAAAGTTTAGGTTTTGTAATGGCCACCAATGTTGTACTTAGCACTTCCCTAGAGATCTGAGTGATGTTCCAATATTTTTTAATCTAAGACACCTATTAAAACTCGCGTTTACCTAATTAAATTACCAAATAACGTTAGAATTTCTATAGTTACAAAATAGAATATCTCAAAGAATATTCACTGATTCGCCATTCGGCGCATGCGCAAACTTGCACAGCAGTCGGTGTTGACATAACTAAATAAAACTGACATCAAAAATGTATCTGTTCTATAAAGGTCAAAATATACTTTGTATTATATATCTATCGGACATATTTTATTATTTCAGTATCAATTAAAAATTACCAGTTAATAAAAAAAGAAAAATAAACCAGAATAGCTTTCTATTAGAAAAATAGTGTGAAAAAAAAGTGAGTTTTCAACAATGACACTGCACTGCTTTGCTGTGTTCGAATAATGGCAATCTTTATTTTAGTTTTGACAGCATCCGTGTCAATGCACTTTTTTCTGGTTGGTTGCTGACTTAGTATGAAGTTGCAACGGTTTCCCTGATTGGTTGCATGTTCTAGGTTTAATAATTTAAATTATGAACACTAATTTTTAAACCATTTTTATACACATAAAAATAGTATGTAACTCAACTACCTATTCTATTATTTTACCATCCTTCCAAGTACCGTTACCAAACGTCCTGGCTGAAGGCTAGCTAGCAAATCTCACTGAATAAAGCAGCAACCAGGGCCAGTTCTCAATGAAAAGGTCAAGGTAATATTTTAGTTGTCTCAAAGAGGACCTTCAATTAATCTCATTTTCAAATGAAAAAAAACCATAGTCATAGAAACCATGTTATTTTTATTGTTGTAAACATAACAATACTTAGAGATTTAGTACCTGCTTACGTAGTTTTTGAACAAATCAGCATAATTCAATCCAATACAATGATTACTTAGTATGAGTCAGTAACCAACTCTGGTGATTGAGTTATTAGACCAACCAAAACAACAAAATACAATGAACGATGATAAATCACAAAGCAAACAGAATTTCCAAAAATAAATATCTGACCATTTTAATAATGAAATTGTGGTAGATATAAAAGAAATTTTAGTCACCAATATTGTGAGTAACAATGTGACGTTGAAGTGTTCTTTTATCAGCATACTTTTTATCACATCTATCACAGGGAAAAGGCTTTTCGCGAGTATGTTTCAGTAAATGCCTTTTGAATATACTTTTATGATCAAATGTTTTGTTACATTCATAACAGGCATAGTTGGATGCTATCTGTCCTGTGTGTTTTTTCATGTGCGCTCGTAGATTACTACTTTGGCTAAAAGTTTGAAAGCATCTATCACATGCATATGGTCTTTCACCTGTGTGAGTTCTGATATGACGAGTAAGGTGACTACTCTCATAATATGCCTTATCACATCTGGTGCAGGCATATGGCTTTACACCATTGTGCATTTTAATGTGACGTTTCAAACTACTCTCCTGGTTAAATGTTTTAGTGCATTTGTCACAAGCATATGGCTTGTCCCCTGAATGCATCCTAGTATGCCGTTGTAAAGTCCCTTTCTGACTGAAAGTTTTTGGGCATATGTCACAGGCATATGGTTTATCCCCGGTGTGTATTCTCATGTGGAGTCTTAGCGTACCCCTGTGGTTAAATGATTTATTGCATTGATCACAGTGATGCATCTTATTTGCTGTATGAATCCTATGTTTTTGAGCGATATGTATTTTTAAGCTATACTTTGAGGAAAACGATTTTGCACACACATCACAAATGTGTAGTGTTTTTTCAGTGTGTCCCAGAATATGTTTTTTCAAATCACTTTTGTTACTAAATGGTTTAACATCTGTATTTGTTACCATATGTTTTTTATTATTAAATTTTTGTTTATCTATATTACTATATTTATTAGATGGTGGCTTTTCTTTAGTATCAGATGTTTTTGCATTTGTGTGTTTTCTTCTTATTTTAGTTATTTGCTCTTTGTTGCGTCTTTGAGGAGATTTTGCCATTTTATTATCCTGATTTGCTGCTGACAAATACAAGCAGTTTAGTGAGTCTTCATCAAACTCTGCTGTATTAAATTCTTGTTTAGGTGAAAGTATTTTCATGCTTGCATTGTACTCTACTGATATTCCAGTCACAGGATTTCCTGTAAAAATTTATAGTATTTGGTAAGTATGTATTATTTAATATATTATTTTATTTAAAAAAGAAATCAGCGGTCTACAATTTTACAATCATCACCTTTTTTAGTTTGAACTGTAACTGACATTCTCTCCTTGAGTCCAGATACTTCTTCTTTTATAAAAACTTCAGGGCTTTCATATGTTACATATTCAGGCATGGAAAAAAACTTTGTTGCGGACATTGACAAGCTACAAGGGGTACCTCCATCCAGCATTAAAAATTTCTCTTGAGTAATCTGTGAAAATTACATTGGTATTAATAGGTAAATAGGCACCTACAAACCATATCTTTCAAACCATTAAGATTTAAATTTTAAATTGATTACCATCACACCCTTATGAAAGATTCCTGATAGAACCTTTTCAGTTTTGCAAGACATTTCCATGAATTTCAAGCATTTTCTCAACTGTGAGAAGCACAGGTAGCATATTGAATCAGGTTTTCCATCTTCTGTAATGAGCTGGAAACATTTTTAAACATGATTGATTGATGATTATATTATATTCGTTTAACTATCAGCTAATTTAATTAAACTTAACACACCTTGATACCCGAAAGCTTCTCATAAATTGATTGTAGTTGAGTATTGGCAATTGCATGCATTTTTAAATTACTTGCTAGGCACACACGACATACAGCTAAATTTGACATTGTTTTTCGAAAAACATCAAACCATTCCTTTTCTTGAACAGCGTATCAATCTTGAATCAATAACTGTAAGGAAAAAATGAAAATAATCAATAAAATCTAAATATTAACAAAACAACAATCCAATTTATACGATAGATTATATAGACAGGGTATGTCCAGTTAGCAGGACCAGGCGTTAGCATCCTAGTAGGTAAGTAGATTGTGGCAGGCAGGACCGTAAAAAAAACTCAGTTTTGACTTCATATCAGATTCTGTGTTGCATTCGTGCCTATTTATCCCAGAAACTTAGCATTTGTAATCTTCTATTTTAGGATATTTCATTTTAACAAACATGACCCGCTAACTGTATTATTCAGATGTATATAATGAAAAAAATAAAACTAATTGTCACATGTAACTATTATTTCACAGTATAGATCATTGATCACTCCTTAAAATTTAGATACATCAAACTCCAGGAAATAAAGTGTAGTTGGAGTGGATTTCAAAAATGTTGTTTTTACCGAAAACGGTCACGCACTTTCATAATTATTTTTGAAGTGAAAACTTCTTTAGCATCGTTGTGATTGAAAGTCGATGAAACGAAAAAGTGACAGTAAAAAGTGACAGACACATAAATTCATAAGATTTAACGTGGAAGAAAATGAGATAAGAAGCATTATACAGTGTTTCTTATATGAGTCGTCTAGTTTCAAATGCGGCAATCTGTGCTTTTTGTCCAAAATGAGTTATTGATATGGCAATAAAGATAATTTTGAATAAAACCATCTCAGTTTGACTTTAAGTATCAAATGCAACCTGATACTGAAAATGCTGAATGAAATCATAGGTAGCCAGTAGTCAACCAAAGCCAGCGATCTGTAAGGCCTTAAAATCAAACCCGGCTATCTTTAGCCGCCGACCAATCAGAAGCGAGAGTTCTTTAGCATCATGCATGGCTAACGGAACATTCTGTGCTAATGGTGTGCTGTGTTTTTTATTGCATTATAAGGGTTTTGTCACTAAAACTAATACAAAACCTATAAAAAAAGTATCATGGAAGATCACTCAAGCCCTGTGACCAAAAGCTTTTAACGTAAACGCAAAAAAGACACTGGAATTCGAACTAGAAACCAGCCAAGAAAATGAAGTAATTATGACCGTAGGGGTGTCACTTGTTGCTGTGGCAGTTGAAAGAAAGAAAGAAAGAATCGACACTAAAACAAACAAGATAAGATTCAATGACATTAAATTACTGTTCCATTGAACCAGTGAAGCAAAGAGCAGGGTTTCAAGGCATAAAACAAACCGCTATTAAGTAAGCTGTGTAAGAAAATATAAGAAAAAAGATAAAACTCCCAATATGCCAGATTTTTTTTTAATTTGGCGTAACAAAACATAGATCAAGAACAGATTTTATCACGTTGGAGATATTTAATCTAATATAATTTGTGATAACCCTTATTCTAGGAGCAGGTGTTTGGGATCAAAAAGGGTTATCTGCGCAGGGTTCAGTTACAAAAGCGGCATTCTGTAAAATTTGGTTTCAAAGTTGGCAATCTGTAAAATTCAAACTGAATTTGTGACTCTTTCAGAATGAATGCTAAAATAGGGCTTTTACTAGTTCTGTTACTTCTAAGATGGTATTTGTATTAGTTTTGTAGTGGCAAGGATAATGCAAAGAAAATAGGATGTTTTTTTTAATATACCAACATTTAAAAAAAAGTCAGATTGCCGGTTTTGAAACCAGAGGACTCATATTCTTATTCGTCTCATTATCTTGAAGCCAAAATTTTTGAAGGTTTCACTTCTACCACGTGAGAATTGCACATGTTTTTTTAAACGTCAATATTATTTTAAACGTGATTTCTCTACTTCTGCTGAACCAAAATTAATGAATTGAAACGAAATTTTCTGTTTTGCGAAACGAAATTGAACTATGCAGATGGACGTCCTATATTAAGCACTAAATGTTCACATACATAAATCATTGCTACAGTGGTTTTAAAATGACCTGCTGTCAAGTTATCGACATTGAAGTCAAGCGGGTCATGTACATATTTGAATCTTCTGAATTAGAAGATTTTACGGTCCCGCTATCTCTATGCACACACTAAATAGAAACAAAAATAATGTGTCAATGTCACGAATAACACTGACATTGACACAATGTGACACAAGGTGGAGTATATTTGTCATTTCAGGAAATAACATGGCATTTGTAAATTAATTATTTTTTCTAGCCATAGCGATGACGTTTATAATAGACGATCGACTAAGACTTTAAAACAGTGTCACTTGACACTGGCAAAATTGTTAGCAAGACAGATGCCATTATAGGAAGAATGTGGTGTATATTTAAAAATCTAATAATTCTGATATCATGAAGGATAGGTTTTTTGCCGGACATTACGGACAAGACCATTTTGTTGAAGCAAATTAGGAAGCATACCAAATTTCAACAAAATGGTCATGAGCCTATGCCGTCCACAATGTTTTTGGTCCATTATTTGGAGCGCTTAGTTTTAGCTCTCGAAAAAATGCCTATGTGAACACGACCGGTCATGCTCGACTCGACTGCCTTATCATAATACCACATACTTATTACGCTTACTAGCTTCTAAGTAGTACTAGTTTGAGCGAGTGCTGTTGCACCGGCGGCTATAAAAATATTTTGCCACTTCGAAATCGCAACTGGCTTGAATTGAACTGACATTCATGCTTCGCAAGGCCACGGGCACACGCTCGATCTCGAATAAGCTCGGAGCTCCACTCCACTCCACTCCAGTGACCGATAGACGTCTGTGCCTCTGTGACGTGCTTCCAAAGCGGATTTGTTTTATCTCGTATTCGGATAAAGTTTTATCTTTTTTACGCTCTGCTAGATCCGAGATACGGTAAGTTGTACCAGCTACTTATGTACATAAATGATGATTATTTCCGAAATAACTATTGATTTACTTTACTTCTGGAGGACAATGTTATTATATCTAGAACAGGTTATTAATCGAATGGATGTCGCTGCATTTTATTTTCATAGTAAATACTATTTGAAGACTAACTGAGGTCATAATAATTATTAGGTCGGATAGGTTACCTACCTATTTTGATTTTGCCATTGCTTCTCACTTCGATTAGTACATACTTATTCATATGTAATAAATGGGTATTGAGTGTTGTATATTTTAATATACCTGAGGTTAGGTAGGTACCTAATCGCCGCACTAAGTCCTCCATGGTTACTTACATCGTTTCTTATTATACCTAGACGTTATTAGTCAAATCTATACTAAGGGACTGACGGTGCCCATAGCAAATAAACTTTAGTATGTAAAAAAAAAGTTTTTTTGTACAGATATTTAGTGGCTATTTTACCGAACTTTCCTTCTCTCTTGGAAACAGTTTTAAAATAACTTAAAATTGTAATTTTATTAATTATCGATAGATATTGAATGAATTTTCCTAGGATTTTCCGCAGTTATAATCAACACCAAATTACATGGAGTCAGAAAACATCTAATATTTTTGACTGTAGATATGTAGCTAGGTATGTAGCACCGGTAGTGGTTGGGCCAAACATTTTGAGCTGCAATTGGTGTGGTGATTTTCAACACTTGTTATTTTTTCGCTGGCTAATAATTTCAGATTTTATTGGCTTATGTTATCGCGACGCTCAATTTACCTCAAACCTATCAGTTAGGTACGATTGATGACGTTCATATCATAACAATAACAATTATTAGATACCTACCTAACAGCATTATAAATCTTTATGTAAGTACTTACTTATTTATTAGATAGGTACCAAAGTCAAAGTCAAGTCAAAGTCAAAGACAAAAGATACTTTATTCAATACAATCACATGGATCACTTTGAAACGTCTTACATACTAGGTGAATTTAGGTGCCAATTCATCCTAACCTAACCCGCTTTTTTATACGCTTTATATTAGCTTCACTTGTATGTATGTTTTTATGTAACCGACTCCTTAGGACGCGATTTTGACCCACTTTAAACGGCCAGTTTTCATTCAAATTTTGCACACCTGTCAAAGAACGATGACAATGCAATAATTCGAAAAAAAAAAAAAATTAAACTCCGGTTTTCCTAAAACTAAAAAGAGAAAATAAATAATAGTTTAAAAAAAACTAAAAAACACGCTTTATATAGAAAACCAAACTAAAAAATAGAAAATAAAATTAATTCTTAAAATTTTAAATAAATTTAAAATCCTTCCACCATGCACTACACGCTTTTTAAAAAAAAAAACCTTTTTTTTTCTTACCTACATTTATTAAAATTTATTTTGTATTTTTTAGTTTGATTTTCTATATAAAGCGTGTTTTTTTCGTTTTTTAAACTATTATTTATTATATCATCCATTTTACAACTACCTTAACTACGAAATACTAATACAAGAGAGTTTATACATTTCAAGTGTGTCGGTTAACTGTCTGAGGGCAGAGCGACATGAGGCCATGCATTCTTATCAATAATATAGTCATTTACATTATAATAAGCTTTCTTCAAAAGACTACCTTTTATGTTTGCTTTAAATTTCTTAAGGCGCTTCCAGTACCTAAAATAAAGACAGAAACGGCCGAGAAAGTTGACAAAATTACGCCGTAGGTGGCGTTGCCTGGCGAGCCGGTGCCGCTCGTCGCCGTCGCAGAACGTCCTTATTCTGTGCGTGTACTTATTCTGAGATTTCATTTGTAAAAACATAACCCTAGAAATGTAACAGACACGGCCGGTGAAATAAAACAAAGTAGCTCGGTAAGTTGTGAGTTGATAACTATTTAGTTACTTACCTACTTACTATATATTTGACTGACTTTGATAAGTTATGCTTATAATAAGTATTTTTGCATTTTAAAATTAAATATACCTACTGATTATACGAGTGGATATTGTAGACATCAATCTAAAGTAATTCTGGACCTGAAATAAATAATTGTTTACTAAACTAGGTACTTAGATTATTGATTATACCTTGAATCCTCTAAGGTTAGGTAACATGTAAATTTCTGTGTGTGTTAGAAGTAAAAGTACCTACCTACCTCACAAGTCAGGAAAATATATTACTTATGTATTTTTAATTATTAGGTGGTTATGGTTGAGGGTACAAAAAAAATCTGTTTGTCACGTAATAAACTTTATTTAAACTTTTTTATAATCAAACAAAATTACAAACAAATGATGGCGAGGCAATTTATACATAATTTCATACAAAATTAAGGATAGTTTACAAGTGGCAAACCTTTCCTGAATTTTGTATGAAAGAGTATTATAATTGTTTTTATAACTACGTTTACACCAGCAACCGTCCGCAATGACATCGATGATTGGAATGCCATTATTATTGACCCTGTCCTTAGAAATCGCAAATAGTCTTCGTTTTCTGCAGCCTCTTTCATTGCATCAACAGAAACATCCTCCCATTTCTGACTAACAATGCCATGGTTTTTTGCATATAATTCAGATTTAACAGGCAGGTTAAGAGCCGAAAAAAATTCTACCAATTGAGATTGACCCCCGCCAATTGCCATTGCACCGGCAACGGCGCATGTATTAATGGGCAAATAATTGTCACTAAAGTTATCACCTGCTATAACATTTTTTTTATTGCAGAGACGAAATTTAAATTTAAATTTCGATTGCAGACCACTTTGTGTTTCTGAAATCAAATTGAGTTTAGTGATGCTGCATCCAAGCGGCCCATGAGTAGATATGCGTTTAAGCTCTGATAAAAAATAGCTGACGTCGATTATCCCTCTTCTACTCGTCACTGTCTTGTTTTCTGTTTTATTCTCGTATGATATTTGTAACTGCAAAAAAAAAATATAAAACTAAGTTATCTGAACCACATTGGAAACTCAAGCCATTATATAAGTTATTGTATACAAGCCTAATCTCGACCTCGAGTTTGCCTTATAAATTATAATACCCACCTCTTCATAATCGTCAAAGGATTCGTTGTTACTTGTTTCGATGACTCGTGAAGGTGATCCTGAGCGCTCTTCAATCATCCTGAAAAAATATAAATTTATCATGAATTGAATAGGCAAGATATTTTGAATTGAAAACTTCTATAGTATCGTTGTGATTTGAAAGTCGATGAAACGAAAAAGCGACAGTAAAAAGAGACAGACACATAAATTCATAAGATTTAACGTGGGAGAAAATGAGATAGGAAGCATTATACGTGTTTATTATTACGTGTTTGTGCGCGCATGCGTATTACAAAGCTTGAGAAAAGGCATCACAACAACCGTGGTGTTATGTATACGTGTACGTATTATACGTTTGTTTTTTGAAGGTTTCATTTCTACTACGTGTGAATTGCACACATGTATTTTTTTTGAAGTATAATTTCTTTAGCATCGTTGTGATTGCGTAAGTAACAAACAAACAAACGTCTAAATATCATAGTTTATAAGAAGGATCATTTTATAAAAAATCTTGTGCGTAGATACATTATTTTTTTTATTAAACCTACCTACTTAGATTTTGAAATGGATGCCATTTTTTTTATCTACATGAAAAATTTCATAATTGATACCAACATCGTTTTTTTTAAAAAAACGCCATGTATAATATAGCATAAAACGTGGTATTATTATATATATATATATATATATATATATATATATATATATATATATAAAAAATCTACTTACTCATTATTGATTATTACGCTTTCCTATCCTGCAAAAAAAACTTTTTATTATTGATATTTAGGCAGGTAAATATTCTAATAGAGTCGACTTACAAAATAAAGCATGTACCTAATGATGTAAAATAGTTCTGCAATCAGAAAATATTACACGGCAACCTAAACCCTTGCGTTCGTGTAGTGTCGTGTCTGTATTTTTTATGCTCTACACTACATTGCAATTTTAGATACCAAAGCAGGCGTTTAGGTGTTTCCATTATGATCATCACCCAAGCGAGATACAGTTCATTTTTCTTCGCACACCGATGACGAAGTATCTACCTATTCGCAGCGATGATTCGATTATTGATCAAACAAAACATTGTAGATTTATTTTGATTAGTTGTTTGATTTACCTACCTAGGTACCTACTAGGTATCTAACACGTGATTTTTTTCTTTATAAATTTGCTAATTACCGACAGATTATCAAAATAACAAGTATTTAGGTACTTAGGTAGACAGGCAAGTAGGTAGGTACCTACCATCGAAATTGAAGTATCTACTGACCGTAAGTATTATGGTAGGTATAGTAAATAGATAGGTACCTATTTATTCTGAAGTAGGTACTTATTCGTTTTCATCCACATTCAATTGGGATGTTGTATTGTTATTTTGTACGTTATTAGAGCATGTTCCAAATAATTCTTCTTTTCGCGTTCGTCTACAACAAATAATTATAGGTTATTCAGCTACTTACCTGTGTTTATTGTGTACTTAGGTACTTCTAAGTAACTACTGTGGTATTTACCTACATTTTAAGTAAATGAACAGGTGATTAGATAAACAAAGTAGTAAGTCTGTAGTAGGTAGGTCCTACCTAATCGTAACTCAGTAAACAAGCAGGTAAACAGACAAACAGAGACACATTTGAATTTATAATATTAGTAAGTACCTACCTATGGATATTATGTATGATATAGTTTGGCAGTATGGATGATGAAAATAGCAATAATTAGGTAGATAGGTATGTACTTACATAAATTTATTCAATCTTTCTGCATTTTGACGCCTTTGTCGTTTCACTTGTTTGAACTTCGGCATTTTGTAGGCACGTAGGTATATAAAACACATGAAAGTAGATCACTAGGTACCGACTCTAATCTAGGCAATCGAAGCGTCTTTTCGCAGTTGGTAATTCAGAGAAATGTTTCACAAATCACAATCAATACTAGTATAACCAAGTCTTCTACAAACTAAAGGTAATATAACTAAAGAGGTAGGGTAGGTATCTTGATAAACACAAAGCCTCTTTTCACAATAAACAAAAACAAAATAACACAACTAAGTACTTTTAGAAGAAACCACGAGATTGTGCACCGGCCGGCCCGGTGCGGATGCGAGCGACACGGGCTCCACGTCCGAGAGTTGGGGGCGCACTGACGTCCGCGCCCGCGCCAGTGTTAGCAACCTGAAGCGAGCTGATTATCGTACCAGGGGTGTAGAATTATCGTATTTGTCACTGTCATGGACCGAAATTATCGTACATATCAGAATAATGTCTATTATAAATAAATAAATCATATTAGACATGATATTGATATGTATTCAAGTACCCTGTAGTTTATCTCTTTAAAACCACCGATTTCAACTCAACAGAACACTTTGAAAACCAAATGTTTTATTGCATGGTACCAGACCTGAACCGATTCCCTTTCTATTTAAAGTTCAGTAAACGCGCGAAATTCGAATTCGCTCGGAAGTTCTGTATGAAACACGCCAATATTTTGTATTTATAAAGTAGAAATGAATATGGATTATGGAAGAGTAATGAGAAATGAAATGAAAGAATTTTCTTTACATACCAATATAATATACATTATTCATATAAACAGATAATATTTATTTTAATATAATATTTAAAACATATATTAATGTAAGTAATCAATATATTCATAAATATAAATTTTTCGTTATATAACTTAAAAATCGTTTGGCATTAAATCACTATTTAATTCCTCAACATTCGTGTCACCATAAAATATTCAGAACCGTTCATAAAATATTCTGCTTTCTGTTGAGTTTGTTTTTAAGAGTAACGCTTTGTTCATGCGACTGTATTCACTTTGTGAATAAAAACAAAAACAAAACTGTGCTACTGCGCTTTAGTTTAGGCTATCAGCGTATGAGTAAAATAAATTAAATCTTCAAATTTTGCATCATGATGGAAATTATCGTACAATTTGCGTACGATAATACTGTGCTATCGTACATCGTACGTAGGTACAAAATTATCGTATTTGTACGATAATTATCGTACGGTTCCGAACACTGGCCCGCGCATTACCAGCCACAACAAAACTCGCTCAAATTTCTCGAAGTTGTATTGGGAAAAATTACAAGTAGGCAATTTGAAAAGTATTTAACGAGGAATTATTTACCTATTAAAATATCTATTTATTAGTGCAAACCGCAAATTTAAGTGATGCTAACTTTAGGAGAAGATGATAAATTATTTCCAATTTTCGTGTTGAATTCAAAATTAAATTACAGAATTAACAACAACTTTAGAAACAATTTTAAACGAGGAACTTGAAGACAAAATATTCAGCATACAGAACATATTTTTAAAATTTCGTTTTTTCTTACAATTAACGAGTTAATAGCCACTTAATAGTGACCGAAAGTGTTAAGTTTTGTATCTGTCTCCAGGAAGCGCCTTAATAGGTAGTTTAGTAGCATTTTGAGGAAGCTTATTATAGAAGCGCAACGTGTCCCCATAAAGGACTTATTTACTTTTAGGGATGTATAATTTATGTCTATTCCTAGTGTTGATTCTATGAAGGTCACTATTTTGCTGAATCCCATCTCTATTTTTATGCGTGTATAACAAATTTTCATATATATACTGAGAAGCTATTGTGAGAATATTCATTTCTTTGAATATTTATCTCAAAGATTCTCGTGGTTCGTTTTATAAATGGCACGTATTGCCCTTTTTTGAATTACAAATATTTTACCAAGATCAGCTGCTTTCCCCCAGAGAATGATGTCGTGTGACATAACACTATGGAAGTAACTGAAATAAACTAGTCTATCTGTAGCTTCATCAGTAAGCCACCGTATCGCACGAACTGCATATGCAGCGGAACTAAGCCTACCAGCAAGTGTTTCAATTTGTGGTCCCCACTGTAGTTTTGCATCTATATTAAGACCTAGGAAGATCGTGAAATCTACAAGATTCATTGCCTCTCCACTCATTTCAATGTTGGTCCGGCTATGAATAACATTTGGCAAAGTGAATTTGATACATTTCGTTTTTTTTTGAATTGAGCAAAAGATTATTTACAGTGAACCAGTTAAGAACTAACATAGGATAAGGATAAGGATTCATTACCTCTCACCTCTCACCACCCACGTCTACTTTCTGGACTCTATTGGATAGATAAGACTGTATGAGGTCAATCGCCCGGTTTTTAATGCCATAATATTTTAACTTTGTGATTAGGGTTGCATGACTCACACAGTCAAAGGCCTTAGATAGATCGCAGAATACCCCAACTGCATCCTGTGACTTCTCCCAGGCCTCAAATATATGCTCTAAGAGCGCTATACCTGCATCAGCTGTTGATCGACCTTTAGTAAATCCGTATTGATTACTATGTAGCAGGCCGTTAACGTTAAAGTGATATAATAACTGATTCAGAATTATTTTTTCAAAGATTTTACTTAACGCACTTACCTACCTACATAAAAGCAGATAGGTAGGTAGGTAATTATGTACCTACTAGGTTTAGCTACGTACTTACCAATAAAGCTAGCATTTTGCTGTCGTCTGTCGTGGACGGAAAGGAAACCGGCAATTCGATTTAGGCTTCTCCCGTATACGTACCTACAATCAGCGGCTAGTACTTTGGCACATGGCAGTTAAAATTATATACTTAAGCAAATAAATAATTCTGAATATTTCAGCATAATCTAACCCCCAAAGTTAGCAGAGCTTATGTTATGGGGACCACATGACTGATATACCACTTAAGTATATATATTTTTTTGTAAATGTCTACATTTATTTATTTCAAACATTACATCTACCATTACAGGTTAGACCTAATACAATAGAGTAGTCACTATCTAATTAAAACATGTCATAGAGCAAAAAAAAATAATTAAATCACACAATAATAATTAATAAAAAGAAAATTCAATCAAATAATAACTAAATAATTACAAACAATCTTCATAATGTCAAAATTATAATCTTAATATAGTTTAAAGCAAAATAAAAATAAGTACTATACAATAACTTCTTCTTCTTATCGTGTCACTAGTTATTTCTAACCGGTGTGGTGAAAGGATTAAAGTGCGCCTCAGAGGCTCCTTTCGTGCACTTAGGTAAGCCTTAATGTAAGCTCTCGACCTTGCCGACAGGACCCGCAGGAAAGACGAATCAGTACATGCGGTGTCGGTTCGGTTGCATGCAGGTTTTCCTTCTCTACTGCTAGCTCTTCTGTTAGTCAGCAGGGAGAATAATCCCCAATAATTTGAAGACTATCGCAGATCGCAGTCGTCTCCATCATCAGTCTACAAGCAGCACTCATCTGGGATCAGCTCCACGTAGAAATCGTCACTCGAAGTGTTTTAAAATTCAGCGAAAATTACCAACCCGATTTTACAGTCAGATGCGGGTGCTGAGCCATGTTTGATGATCATCAGCTGATCGTTATAGACTACAGCGAATGGTAAAAGTAAAAAACTTATAAAATTAAATTTATTTTTGAAAAAAGTAATCTGAAGGGATCTTAACATACAATAACTTAAATTAAATAATGTCACTCCTACGAACTCGCTCTTTGGACTGTGGAATATGTTAATAGTCACCGCCACCAGATTTAGCACTTGTATACATATTTTGCTTAGGTACATAGAAAAACAATCGGACATCATATTTGCAGATCACACAAATACATGACCCGCGGCAGGAGTCGAACCCGCAGCCTTCCGCGTCTCAGATGGACCTTCGCCCATTGCGCGACAGAGGTCGTCATGAGGTTTCATTGCATTGCAACCAATTTTTTAAGTCACGTCACGTGCCAAATTATCTATGGTTTACTGTGTCGACAACGCAACGCGACGCCGGTCAACGGACGGCTCAATAGTACTCTACTGTCGTACCTAATATCAGAAAAGCACAATATTGGGCACTAGCGATCCACCCCTTCATCGCAGATTCGGAGAAAAGATAGATAGATAGATAGATAGAAAATACTTTATTGCACACCACAAAAAACATTACACTATTATAAGAAACAGTGCTACACTGTAGTACAATGGGCGGTCTTATCGATAAATAAAAGACCCACTATCTTTTGATTCTACCAGTGTTTTGATTGAACATACTAAACAACAAGCGGTTATTATGACTAACATATAGCCTCACGGACTTTTTGACTTGATAACGTCTTATAAAGCGATGAACGCCGCCGGCTGCACGCACGAAAAATTCATTTATTTAGGAAAACACAAAACCAGTTTTCAGTTAACGAAATGGTTAATAACATAACTTATGTATGATTTTTATTTAAAACGTCATTGGTAAGTAAGTCTGCTTGCGGTGATTTTAATTATTAAAAATCCTTGACAAGCCATTGTTTAAAAAACATGTTCAACATATTTGATACTTACGATGTTTTGAAGTTAATTTCTCTAAGGCATACATAATACCTACCTACGTCTTACTCAGTAGGTAATGTACCTAAAACAAACTGAGTATACATACATTTCCGTGGCGTAGTGGAATAAGGTCCGGCTGAGACGCAGAAGGTTGCGGGTTCGATTCCCGCAGCGGGACAAATGTTTGTATGATCTGCATGGGGGCGTCCATAAATTACGTGAGGTGTTTTTTTAATTTTCTGTAATTTTTAAAAACCTAGACTGGGCCATCTTAGAAACCTATCGGTCTAAGATGGCCTGCTATATTAAATGGTGTGTTTACTTTATTTTGAGATTTGGATGTGATTTTCGTTAAATGACCACATATAACAATACTCTTTTAGGTTGACGTACTTTTTACAAAATTTTGACAGATTTTTGAGACATGGACTATCTAAAATCTATGAAAATTAAAAATAGATATAAAATCAAAACCTGAAGTATGAATTTAAAACTATTCATTTATTATATTACAACTATTTTAACAACTATTTTTTATCAGTTTTGCAACAAAAATTTTATAAGTATCGAGAAAAAAAAACGATATTCTATGATTTATTTTAATCTCAATTTAAAATGGGCCTTACTAGGACTATGAATAAAAAAACTTTTAAATATTGCAAAAATAAAAAAAAAATATTATTCATAACTAACACAAAGAATAAAATAAAATTGAGTCTTTTATTTTTATGTGATCCAACTTAGTAACCATTAATTTTAACAGATTATTATTTTTAGGGTCAATTTGAATATAATATTTTTTTTATTTTGAATATAATTATTTTATACTTTATTCACAATTATAATTATTATTGAGAACTTTTCGCATGTTCTAACTATCGCAGCATTGTATTTTTCGGAATATTCGATATGAAATAACTTGACTCATAGATTTAAGATGGCCCGGGCCATCTAAGGTTCACGAGGGGTGGGACCATCATAGAGACATTTCCTTGTGAGAATAAAATTAACAACAAATTTACTGTAAATACGTTACACAAAAAAAAAATTACCTGAAGTTTAGGGCTCAAAACTTTATTCTTTGAGGTTAACTATTAGAAACAAAAGAAATCCACATTTAGAACGCCAAAATGAAAACAAGTTCAACGAAACGATATTATAACCCGCGTGATTTTCTAAACGATACTGACAAACTGATGACTGCTGTCAAAATGGCGTCTTGCTTCCGTTCGTTTTGAGATGCCAGCTTGTAAATGGATGCGTTCGCATATTCCCACCAAATTTTAAAAGCTTTAAATTACCGAAAGTACCTTTTATTTAAAGTGGGTCCTATGTACCGGGATATCTTAGGGCAAGATACCTTATAAGTAGTATATCAGTCATGGTACCCATAACACAAGCTCTGCTTACTTGGGGCCAGATGATGTTGTGTGAAATGTCCGGCATTATTATTATTATTATTTCCACCTCCAGTGGACCAATGCCCGGCTGAAATGAAAAGGTTACTGGTTCGATTCCAACTGTGGGAAAATGATAATGAATGATCTGCATTGATTGTTCCTACGTATTAAAATCGATGTAAGTATCGAATATTATATTATATTGTTACACCATTATAATAATAGAAAACAATGGTTGTTTTTCCAAATCTAAAACTTTGAATTAATATCAAAATAAAATACGATAAACAAGCCGGACAAATAATTAGAAACACAAATAATTAATTATTTAATTGAACAAACCCTAAATCGTAAATTTGGTATTTGGTATAACTATTGACACCATGCTTTTTTTAAATAAAACATTTTTTTCTTACTTACACTATTATTCATTTACATATATTAGAATTTTTTACACTATTCTTACTTAAAATTTTATTTTCTATTTTTTAGTTTGGTTTTCTATATAAAGCGTGTTTTTTAGTTTTTTTTAACTATTATTTATTTGATAATATTATAAAGAATAATAACTTATCGTAATGAGTAAAAAACGGTGGCAAAATGCACAATGTGATTGACATATTTTGTGAGAACTGTAATTTAGTTTAAAAATTCAATTTTCGAACAAAGTCATGGGTACACTGTTTCTGTTGTAACTATAGACCGTTCACCGTAAGATGTCCCCTGCCTTGGAAATTGGCTGCATTTTCTACGATATTGTCAACAATGTATGTAGTATTTACCCCACTTGGTGATTGGTGGTTGCCGGCAACATTATCTAAACTTGTAAAATTATCTAAACAATATATTGTTGGCAACAGTCAATGCTGCCAATTCCCAAGGCAGGGGACATCTTACGGTGAACAGAACGGTCTATAGTTGTCCACTCTGTCAGTCCCAACGATATTGATACTTTTTGTTTCACTGATATTTCTTTTAAATTTTGTTGTTGTTGTCTAAATATTAATGCTTGTGTTAATGTACATTGTGAAGTAGTGAAAAAAAATTTACCTTAAATGCTATAATCTATACATTAAAACGTAAGCAAAAACTTTGTACTTTGTCTTTGTCTGAGGAGTAAGAAATTTCGCACACTTACCTATAGTTTATATAGAGAAGGACTGCAGAATGCTATAATATAATAATTATTAATATTTTTTTTTTTAATAATGCATAAAAAATACAATAATTATGGTCGAATTTCGACCAGTCAGCGACCACTAGTAATGTTAATTACTTTAAAAAAATATCAAGTGACTAGGTGTTTCTAATTAGATGACCACCTCTGTAAGTAGTCGGTATATCAGTCAAGTGGTACCCATAACACAAGCTCTGCTTACTTTGGGGCTCGATTATGCTGTGTGAAATGGACGGCGTTACTTATTATTATTCAATAACACATATTTACATAATTACCTAGTAGTTGTTTGATAAGTTTTGAAAACCCTTTATCCGTTAAAAAAATAAATAAAAATATATAAGTGACAATCAACACATTGCACTGATATTACACTTAAATATTATACATACGTATGATATTTTTAAAACACCCAGACACAGAACAAATACTTATGTTCATCACACAAATGTTTATCCTGGGAGGGAGTCGAACCCTCAACCTACAGCGCAGAAGGCCGAGCTACTACCCAATACCAACTGACAGGCCAGTCAAGACGTAGGTAATGATGTAGATTGGAGCCTAGTTTACGAGTATCTATTGAGGTAGGCATGGACATATATAACACAGTGGAACTTGGACTCTTCATGACAGATGACAGTGCCAGGGATGTTTTAGAGTAGGCTTTCCCAGCACCTAAACCGTCCTCAAGTCGGCCTTAACCACGCTGCTCCATTTTGATTTGCTCTATAATAATCCACTGAATCATTTAATTACGACAACAGAGGCATAATTTATTTAGACAAATCGATACTTATATCGTGCCCAGTGCTACCGCGGATACGTAGGAAAACTACTAAAATAATCAGGTAAAACTACAGGTAATACGAAATAAATAAAAAAGGTTAAGTGCAAAAGTCGGCGAAAGGACTACCGTAGCTAAGACCTAGGTACCTAGATCTAGGTTTTTTCACCATCATGGTTATTTTACCAATAAAGGGCTACCATACCGTCATAAACTATAAAAGTACTGAACATTGACGAAAAGATAAGTTATATTGAATAAGCTTTTAATTCACATACGAAACATGTAAAAGCGAAGTTTTTGCGTGTGTTATTTTTTCACTTCAAGGTCTAACATCTGGACGGATTTGGATAGAGGTGTAGAGATAGATTTTGTTCTGGTAGAGGTAATATTGTAGTTGATAAATTGTTCTCGTACATCGATAACATCTCTTATGTAAGTTTGTAACTGATTTCGGTTATTTTCCTTTACTTGTACTGTGAGACCTTGCTTCTTGCATAATTGCAAGATTCTAGGTCAACGGGAAGTGCCATATTGTATACAATATACAACTTGTATCAAATTGAAACTAATTTTTCGTCTCCACGTGTTCTTGAGAAAAATGTTCTTGACATACTGACAGATAGACAGATGGTCGGACGGACAACGAAGTGATTCTATTCAGGACCTAATAGGGTCCTATCGTCTATCTCTCTATCTGTCTATCTATTTTTACAGAAACGCATGGAGGTATCAAGCCGAAATTAATATTAAATACTTAGGTCTGCAGTTCCTTGAAGCTGTAAAGAAATCAAGCTTCTACTAAATCAATGCAATCAAAAGATACGGCCTAAATACAGTAAATAATAATGCCGGACATTACACACAACATCATCTGGCCCCAAAGTAAGCAGAGCTTGTGTTATGGGTACCACATGACTGATATACTACTTACATACTTTTTTTTAATAGAAACACCCAGACCAATACTTGCAGATCTTACAAACATTTGTCCCGCGGCGGGAATCGAACCCGCAAACTTTTGCGTCTCAGCCGGACCTTGGCCCACTGCGTTACAGAGTAAATGCCGCATAGTTATTTTAAACCTACCAGTAAATCAAAACCTATATGTATGTTAAATCTCGTTGACTTAGAATCATAAAACTTGCCAAGAAAAGAAGCAAGGTCTCGCAGTTCAAGTTAGGAAAAAAAAACTATTTCTTTATTTAATCCTTTATTGCGCAAACAAATATGTATAAATATACGATAACGATCAATGGAGTAACTCTTGAAATTACTCATGAAGAAAAATATCTTGGGTTGATAGTTGACAATAGGCTTACATGGAAACCGCATATTGCAAGATTGGTTGGTAAAATTGGCAGGCTAACCGGAGCTCTGAAGGGTATTATCGGGTGTTTACCGGTTAAGGTTCGTTATACAATCTATAATTCACTTATTAAACCCCATCTAGATTATCTAGTCGAGATCTGGGGATCTTCTCCCAAAAGTAACACAGCTTAACTGCTTGGACGAGCTTGAAACTGCTCAAAATCGAATAGTGAAATTATAATTTAACTACAGGTTCCAAACACCAACAAAAACAATATACAAGGAAACTAAAATACTAAATATTAAACAAAATTATATCTACAACACATGCATCTTAATTCGAAAAATAGTAAACAAAGACATGCACTGCCATACTACCTTTACAAAAAGAGCACAAATACAAAAAAGAATTACAAGACAAGCCAACCATCTAGTATTACGCAAACCTAGAACAAACTATAGTAAAAATAACATGTACGCGGGAGTGAAAATATAAAATAACCTACCAAATAATATTAAGGACTCCGTCTGTTTTTATTCAAGAAAACACTTAAACACTACATTTACACCAATCTGTCCCTAAGCATAAACTAACTACAGTAACCTCAGATTTATTTCTTTCTATATTACTTACTAATATAAAGATAATTTATATTACCTATACAATAGCCATGAATTACTACAATTTGTTAAGTTTTCCTGTGTATTAGGTACTGTTCGCTATTATATGTAAAGCAAATAGTAAACCATAAAACATAAATAGCAAGATATAATAATAATAATAATAAACCATCAACTAAATATTACTATGAAAATAATACACGTCATTAATCTTAATAAATAAATCTATAATGCCAAATAATATATAATCTAATCTAAATGTGTTTCTATAGTGACTGATGCGTGTTAGGTAGGGACAAATGTAACCGGAGATATCTCAGAGCGTTACTTCGCACACTTTCTCGGTGCAAGTGGTTCCGCGCACTAAAGTTCTGCTTCGGTTTTAAGTATTTGTCTGCATGATCGACAAAACTACCTCACTTTTTTTGTTATTTAATTTTTAACCTTGTTTCTATGTTAATGCAAATTGAATTAATTTTATTATTATATAAGAATATCGTATAGAACGCTCACTGTATTATAATACATAGTAAATACTTGTTTAGTATATTTAAGGTTTCTCAGTAAGTGATTTATTTTGTAAATCTATAGGTGGGCTTAATGCTAGAAGCATTCTCTATCAGCCAACCTGCAAGGTAGAGAAAATAAAAAGTAGACGTGCTAACATAATCCAGGAATAAAGAAATATAATACATATAGACATCATATTTAAAAATATTTATACATATACTTCATATTTATACATATACTCATACATAAATATCACAAAATGTACCTAAATATGTAAAATACGTATAATGTTTTATAACAAATATAAAATAAATGTTTGGTGCTATCATAGTAAGTGATGGTAAAAGAACCACGAAATAAAGTAGGTACTTAAGTACCTACTTTCTTGGTTGAGGCTTGGTTGGTTGAGGAATGAGTGCCTGGCAAATTACATAGGGGTGTTGAAAATACTAGTTTTAGACGTACACCTCACATGAATACTTTGTTTTGGATGTATGTCTCGTTTGTAAATACATAATAGGAAGTGAGAAGTCATACTGACAACTAGTGAGGACGAATCTTAAGCAGTGTTTAGGCAGTGTTCAAGTCGAGAGGGGTTTATAAGTAAGGCCGTAAAGCTCCTTATTGATATTGATACATTTTTTGTATTGAAGTTACCCCCCAACCGATGAACTGATGACATTGTAAAGATCGCGAGAAATCGGTGGATGGAGAGAGCTCAATATCGTTCTTCCTGTAAATCAGTGGACTTCTAAGGGCTGATATAATGATGATGATTGAATTTACCTACCTAATGTGATTCTACTAGCTAGTTCAGAGTCCCGTCCCTAGATTACGCTACTTGCAACCACTTAACTAGGAATAGGCGTAAATTAAGCAATCGCTGCTGTTTAACAAACTTGTTGTACACTAATATTTCAGCTTTAAGCATATTTTCGCTTGTTTTTATGTTTATTTTAGCTTCTGTAATACGTGAAACTTATTTTACAGATATTGATGTAGCTACTACTACCTTTACGAAATAACCCCGCCGGTACGTTTTATAAGTAGGGGAGACCGGGGCTCGAAGTGCCGATTTTAAAATAACACGTAAAAAGAAGATCAAAAAATGGACTGAAGTTAAATATTACGGGGTATATAAATGGAGAATTTATTCTAGTTTTAAATTCTGTAGTCGTTATTAAATTATTAATGTCTTTTTGATAAGGATATTTTTTTTGTGGAAAGTTGACAAGGAACAACCGACCCCGTCAAGGGGCTGGTTGTTCCATCGTTGAGGTATGTTGTTCCGCCAGCAATTTCAATCATTTATGATCCATTTGTAGTATATGGATATGTATAAATCAAACTCAAAAGTACTTGAATACAATTGTTTATTAAAAATTTATTAAAAATAAGTATTGAAACTTACTATCTTAGACAAATAATCATCAAAATTATGTATCTTCCTATAATGAATCAACTTTTATAAACTTCAAAACATTATAATAATTATAACATTCTTCTTCTTATCGTGTCACTAGTTATTTCGAACCAGTGCGGTGAAAGGATTAAAGTGCGCCTCAGAGGCTCCTTTCGTGTACTTAAGTAAGCCTTAATGTAAGCTCTAGACCTTGCCGACAGGATCCGCAGGAAAGACGAATCAGTACAACATTGAGATCAATCAACAAACATTAGAAATTATGAATTAGAATTGTGCATTAGAATTAGAAGTTATACTTTTCTCTTTGGTTTTAATACAGTGGTGACTCCTGTTTCGTCCAAGTTTCATACTCTTGATGGTAACAGGCTATGTTCCAGTTATAACAGGAGATGTTTTATGAAGAATTCTCCAACATTGTGGTGGTTAAAAGAAGATGCGTGGTATGCACTGGTCGGCTCAGGAGTTTTTATGAACAAAGACTGGTTTCTTTTTAGGAACTCCGTGAACCAATCAGCTCCAGCTTCTTCATTTATATCTCATGAAGCTGGAATGTTAGGCATTTCAAATTTCAAAACAAACTAGTATGCCAACATCCTCACTCCTTCGGGTAGGAGGCCAAAATAAATCGATAAACATTACAATAAATATTCAGTCAATGCTTTCTCATGGACTAGGTTGAAGACCTGTCTTCAATAATAACCCACAGTCGGAGTTATACCAGCCTTCAAATTTTTAACATAACGAAATAACGTCATATGAGATATTTCAAGTTCCCGAGCTACGGTCTTTGATTACAGCATTAGCTGCCCGTCGCAATAGTTGATCTGAAGTCTTGCCTCGTTCCGTTTTTATTTTTTAGTTTCACATTCTAAATCATGTTTTGTTTAAAATTAATTCGCTACAATATCACGGGGTTCAAAGTTCCGCGGAACAACTAGCCCCCGATCAGCGGAACTTAGAGCCCCAAATTTTATTTTCAAGTTTATCTAAAATTCTTCTAAAATAGGGAACATAACGAAAATAATCGTATTAAAAAAACAATCTCAATAGTTTTTTCAACAGGTGAATGCAAGTCACACATTAATAGCTATAAAATTGTTCAAAATAGACCAAAAAGTATCAACATAAAAATATTTACTTACGTAACATTTATGAACCTCCAACATACTACAACACTTACTCGCTATCAAGGCGTCACTAAAGTGGTGGACGCAACAGCGCTATGATATTACGTTATGCAACGCTCTTCACACATATTGCTAACTCTTTTCTTTGCAAAGTAATTTGCACCGGAACAACGTGCCCCCGGCACTTCGAACCCCGGTCAACCCTAAACAGCAAGCGATATGCGGAATCAGTCTCAAGGTCGTAAAAAATCTTATTACGGAGGTCAGCCGTATAAGGTCTAGCGCGCATTACGGATTAGTCTGCGCAAATTGATTCTGTGGAACATGAAATCAGATGTAGGCAAAATTACACACTTCTGTATAGCGAGATTTGAACCGCATGGATCTATTCATCAGTGCGTGCTAGGCCTAACTGCCTATTTCTCACCTGTAGCCGAAAATATGCGTATGCTTATATTAGTGTACGAAAAGTGTATTCGACAGCAATGTTCACGCTTTTACGCAAATTGCTAGATGTCGCGAGTTACATAATATAGGGGCTGGTTAATTTCTACTGATAGCTGTCGATTAGTTTTCTATTATTGTGCAGGTTATTATCTATGTTTTTACGAAACCTATGCTTTATTATTCTTATGTATGTTTATTTATATTAGAAGTACTTACTGTGATTACCTATTAATGTAAATACCTAACCTATTTTAAGTCGAAAATAAAGTTAACACGAGAAAAGAAGTAATATTGTCCTGCTCTGCTGGAGTCAACGGAAAGAATTTGAACATCTTCAAATTTCCTAACAAAAGATTTTTCCAGCTTAGACATTGATATTTCGCTATATATTTCGATGTGTATTTATGTTTATTTATTTGTCTTCAGGTATTTTTTTTATCATGGAGCAGAACTTGCCAAAAGAAGCTCAACATCAGCTGGCTCAGTTGCGGCAATGGGTCGATTGCCAACCACATTTTCCGAAAAATTTAGGTAAGCGAACACAAGCAAAACAATCAGAAAATGTAGTATGAATTACTAGCTGCTGCTGGTACGTAGATATAAAGCCTATATAGCCCAAGAGCCCGCGACGATCAGAACTTCTTTATTTTATAAAAATTGAAAGCCTAAGAGCCCGTGACCATCAGAACTTCTTTATTTTATAAAAACTGAAAGTTTCTCTGTCTATGTCCCCAATACATGTTTGAACGATCCCCGACTATGAAGTTTGGTTCATGGTGGTTTTGGCAGTTAACAGGTAGCTTAGGTCTATAAAATTGCACATCAAATTTGTTAAAGTTATAACGCTCAGTTTTTATATATTTTACTAGATGTTGCTTGTGACTTCGTCCGCATTTTATTTAAAGGAATTGTAGCTTAAATCCTTCCCCAGGATGTAATTTATTCTCTTGCCAAATTTTATTGGTATGTTTAAAACCAATTACTCCCACTACCTATTAAAACGTTTCCATACAAACATTCACACCCCATTTTACTCCTTTATGAGAGTTATTTTGAAAAATCCTGAAGTACGTGTCCATTAATTTTGCATTTTATTTATTTATATCAAGTTTCAAGGAAATCGCATCACGCGTTAAAGAGTTTCATACATTCGTTTTCATCCCTTTTCACCCTCTTAGGGGTTGAATTTAAAAAAATCCCGCCTTGTGGCCTGGGTGGTTTTGCTGTAAAAGAAAGCTACCTTCTAAATTTCAGCTTTCTAGCTTCAGCGGTTTCGGCTCGGCGATGATGAATCAGTCAGTCAGTCAGGTTAAGCTCTTTTATAGGTATAAATAGATTTGGAATAATATTAGAAATCACGTCGTCAATTGTCAGACACTTAGTACGGTTGCAACCCCCAAACTGCCAAAGCCATCATGATCCAGACTTCATAGTCGGGGATCGTTCAAACATGTATTGGGGACAAACACAGACAAACTTTCAGCTCTTATAAAATAACGAAGGTCTGATCGTCGCGGGCTCTTGCTCTACCATGTTGTTACAGGTCCAAATCTATATAAAGCAAAGTTTTATCCAAATCAGTTCTGCCGTTTTCGTTTAATCTAGAAAGACAAGCTTTCACAGTTATTATAATACTAGCTTCCACCTGCGGCTTCGCACGGGTGGTACCTGCATAAAATATATCCTATATGCTGTTGATATTTTGATAAATTCCAAAAACTGAATCGACAAAAAAAATCTGTAGGTATACATACTTATAAAACCTGCTCACAAAATTTCACGAGAATCGGTTGAGAAATGCGACCTGTAGAGGAGAACATCCGGACAGACGCCGTTCGGACAGACATACGAAAGCATTTTTGCCTAAGCTGAAACGGAGACACTCGCTCGCGCTTCACGGTCGCTCTGTCAATTATAAACTTAGTCTGTTTGTTAGTTACCTTTTCACGGCTAAACATCTGAACGGATCTTGATGAAATTCGGCAAGAAGATAAATTGTATTTTAGGCTACTTGTTATATAGGTACCACACGCGCGAAGCTGCCGGCAGCAACTAGTACTGGAATAACGAATACAGTGACCCATAATTTTGCAAAATTGCCGCCTTAGGGAAAAACTTATCTAGGTATGTTAGATAATGAATCTCGAGTACTCTAGATACCTAGAACTTAATCACGTACGTATTCTCCAACGTAAGTCACAATATTACGATCATTATATTCAAGGGTTTTGTAGTTATCTTGTGAACCAAGTGTTTTTATTAGGTTAACAATAAAAAACTGATAAGATATCCGACCCAAAGACACATTGAAATGTCACAGTTGTACTATACCGACTTCTAAATTCTTATTTTTGGGTTGAATTTATTTTGGGTCTAACTCTATAGGATTGGTCTATAGTGTTAGTTAGATATTGGTCTAAATGCTCCATATTTATCGACGAGCTCTATGCTGAAGTCTCGGTGAGATCGTCATTTTTACATTCATATTATCTTTATATATGTACTAGCTGTTGCTCGCGATTTCGTCCGCATTTTTTTTGAAAAGAATGAAACCAAATTTTATTGATAAGTTTCAAACCAATTATCTGACAACCCATTAAAAAGTTTCCATACAAACATTTACTCTACATTTTACTCATTTATGAGAGTTATTTTGAAAAATCCTGAAACTCGTGTTCATTTATTTTGCATTTTAAGTATCCAAACCAAGTTTCAAATAAATCACACCACCCGTTAAAAGTTCCGATACAAACTTTGACACCCCATTTTACCTCTTTTTTAGGGTTATTTTGAAAAATCCTAAAACACGTATTCATTTATTTTGCATTTTATTGAATTGAAAACTTCTTTTAGCGCGGTACGCATATTTTTAGATGAGGACCTCTGGATTCGCGACACCGTTACCGTTTGGGGCGAGACGCAGGGCTGCCGCGCTCGCCCCATTTGATTATAAACCTTAATTCACATGTTTACAGTCTACTCTTGTATGGATAAGTTTACTGAGTTAGGTTCTTTGATATATTATCTACATTCTGAACAAAAAATATTGCATCATCTGTGTTCGTTCAGTATTTGATTGGCAGTCGCCATAATTACTGATTTTGAAGTGATTTATTACTAAACTCTAACGCGCCAAAATAAGTTTTCACTTCTGTCGGCACTCCCGGAGTGCAACCCAATATTTTTTATTCATAAGAAATTTCAAGCTAATTGCACCACGCGTCAAAAAGTCTCATACATTCGTTTTCACCCTTTTTCACCCTCTTAGAGGGTGAATTTCAAAAAATCTCGCTTTAGTGAATGCCTCTCTGGTTAAGTTAAATACATATTATACATTGAAACACCCAGACCCGAGACAAATACTTGCAGATCCTACAAAAATTTGTCCCGCGGCGGGAATCGAACCCGCAACCTTTTGCGTCTCAGCCGGGCCTTGGCCCAATGCGTCAGAGAGGTCGTCTGTGCGTGTGTTTGTAATTAAACTAAACGGCTGGGCCTATTTTGATGACATTGTTTTGTGTGTGTTCAAGTGGATTCGAGAATGCACGGACGATGTCGCGAACAGGACAGCTAGTATTACACAGTTAAATAGACACGTAGTTTATTTAATGTAGGTCCTAATAGTATAATTATAGTATGAATAGTATAAAATATAACATGGATGATTATTATATAAAAACGAAAATACAATAAAAATCAATGTGTATAGGTTGATCAATATGTACACGTTTATGTAACAGGCAATTAAAAGCAATCATATTTAGTAAATAAATTAAGATTTGTGTACACCATAGTCGGTTTAGTCGTGCGACCACGGATGGCTAGCGCTCTGGCACCTCACATATGCTGAGTGGTGGCCGTTTCTGCTGGCATTTTACCTCATTTGATTTTGTTAGGTTTACATTTTTTTTATTTAAACCTTTATTGCACAAACAAATATATACATATGGGCAATAGGATGGGCTTAATGCTAGTAGCATTCTCTACCTGCTAACCTGCAAGGTAGAGATAATAAAAAGTAGGCGTGCTAATATAATCTAAAAATAAAGAAATGTAACAGTAAAAATACCATATTTATGTAGATTACATATTTAAAAATAATATCCTGAAATCCAAAAAAATATATATAAATAGGTACATAGTAAAATGCAATAGCTATGAATAAGATACATTAATATACATACAATAACATTAATTTACTATAACTATACAAAAAGTATGACGAGTGATAAGAGTGACGAGTTCAGGTAGTGCATCGAGCATCGAGCAAGCGGTCAGACGTGAAACAAGGGAAATTGGGGGTTAAATACTGTGTTTATTGTTTATATTTTGGTGTAAGTATATACCTATAATATTAATGAAAACCAGAAAAAGCTACTGGTCTTAAATTTTACTCAAAGTATTCGTAGACGAGCTTTTTAAACACCGTTTTAATAGTTGCCGTTTTTGTTTTAGTGGAGGAGAATTCTATTTAAGTTATTTATTCGTAATATGGTAAAATAAACGCATTTTATTTTTATTCTTATTCCTACGATCCAGCGGGCACTCAATTTTGGAAGTCAACGATGGGATTCTTACTCTGTAGTCGGTATTGTACGCGTACATTAACGGCTTGGAATTACAATGAGGATCCGTAACGTTTTTAGTTGAGAATGCAGACTTAAAGAGCTAAGAAATCCTTAACAAACAATGCAAACATTTCTGATCTACGATCATTTCTATCTATTCTGAAATTATTAGCGAAGTTCAGTAAGTGTTTACCGCGGTATCTGTGACGTCACAAGGACGGTAGCCGGCAGTTATTGAATCGTGAAGTAAGAGGGCCGGCCGGACCGATTTGGATAATTCAAAAAGATATATCACTCTTATGTCATAAAGAATAACGTGGATATTTCTATTGAATTTGCTAAAATTCTACTGATCCTCATTACAGATAACAAGCTGGTACTGCGGTTCCTACACAGTAACTACTATAACCTGGAGAAGGCTAAAGCTACGGCGGAGATGTTCTTCAGCCTCCGAGCATCAGCACCGGATATACTGACGCATAGAGACCCGTTGTCACCGAGCATTCAGAAGACCTTGAAAATTGTGTAATGCGTTTTCACTAATTCTAGACAGTTAAATTGAAAAACGCAGTTAGGTCTGTATCAAACATTAGCGAACTCGTAGGATTCAACTAGTGAATATCGATTGATGAAACAAAATTTCTATTTTGAGATTCTACGTGTATCCTTACGTGTAGCCTAACATCAGTGAATTTATCCGCACGGTTTGAACCGCGCTATTCTGAAGTCTATTGTGGAATAGGTATTTTTTTCTACTAGTGCGTGCGCGCCTACACCTGATTCCGTGTGAAAAAATCTTGAAAAATATTGCGCTTAGATGCGATAATTACTTAACTCCTCTATGACGACCTCTGTGGCGCAGTAGGCTAAGGTCCGTCTGAGACGTAGAAGGTTGCGGGTTCGATCCCGCCGCGGGACAAATGTTTGTATGATCTGCAAGTGTTTGTCTCTGGTCTGGGTGTTTCTATGTATAATATGTATGTATTTACAAAAAAAAAATGTAAGTAGTATATCAGTCATCTGGTATCCATAACACAAGCTCTGGTTACTTTGGGGCCAGATGATGCTATGTGAAATGTTCGGCATTATTATTATTATTTGATTTTGACTTTCATCAGCTCGGCTCGGAAGAACCGGTAAAATAACTAAGAAACACGGGCCTAAGCCAAGTGCAACTCAGTGTTTTGGTTTGATGTTATTTCTGTAGTTCCTGCTGACATATCGGTTTGCAAAAATTTTCTAACAATCCTACAAGTGTTTGAAAATTACTGCTTTCTGCAACAAAGCAAATGTTTGTTTTGGCAAATCTAAATGACTAAGAGACTGGAATAATCTTTTGGGTATTACGCCTGTGGAAGACAGGACAATTGGGACCATTGAAACCATGTCCAAACGCCACATCCTTGTGATTTCATCTTTAAGGTCGATGTATTTGGATAATTTCTCCGCGATTGTGTTCTGAATGTTATGTGTGTTTGGGATAGCTATGTCAATAATGAGTGCTGTTTTTTCAATTTTGTTGATGAGTAGAAGGTCTGGTCTATTGTAATGTGTTGTTTTGTCCGTTAAAATAGCTCTGTAAAAGTATAGTTTATAGGAAGCGTTTTCTAAAACAGTTTCAGGTGTGTACTTGTAGTATGGCGTTGGTCTTAAAGAAACTTCAATTAGTTCATACTGAGCAGTTAGTCTTTGGTGTATGATGTTAGCCACCTGATCATGTCTGAACTTATAGTCGGACTGTACTATCCCTGCGTGCCCTGCTCCTGTGATGTGCTATATGGTTTCCGAGGAGCTGTTACATCTGCGGCATAGGTCTGTTGGTAGACTGCGTACTTTCATGATGTGCTTTTGATAGTTCCTGGTTTCAATCACTTGGTCCTGAATTGCAATCATGAACTCTTCAGTCTCTGGGAAGAGTTCCCCTCGTCTGAGCCACTCGTTCGACGCTTCTTTGTCGACGTTGGGTTGACTCAAGTCGTGGCGATGTCTTCCGTGTAGAGATTTCCGAGTCCATTCAGTTATTAACGTCTGTCTGTCTGTTTGTTCTTCATTCTTCTGTCTGTTTTGATCTTCTAAATTAAGTGGTGGTCGTGGGTGGTGTTTTCTGTGTTAGGTCATGGTAACATTTATTACGCGTTGTAAGGATTTTATCTCCTGTTTAGTCCAATTTATAATTCCGAAGGAATAAGTGAGCACTGGGATGGCATATGAGTTAATGGCTTCGATTGTATTTCTTGAATGTAATTGTGTCTTTAAAATGGAGTTAAGTCTATGTTTAAAATTGTTACTAAGCTTAACTTTAATTTCTTTGTGATGTATTTACTTTGATTGATGATATCCTAAATATTTATATGCATCATTTTCGTCTAAAGGATCTATCGACTCGCCAGTTTGCATCTGGTAAACGTGTTGGTAGGTTTCACCTACTTTGATTGAGTTTATTTTACACTTATCAATACCGAATTGCATGGAGATATCATTAAAGAACTGCTCGGTAATCAGCATTAGATGTTCCAGATCAGCCTGAGTTGCTGCTGGCCTGCTGCATACATTTTTATATCGTACATGTAAAGCAGGTGATTGAGTTTACATAGCGGGTTGTCAGTTTGCCTGTCAAATCCTTGTTTCATGTCTAGTATATAGCCTGCATCGGATGAGTTAAGACTATTAGAGAGAGGGTTGAGGGCAAGGCAAAACCACAAAGGACTAAGAGCATCTCCTTGAAAAATACCTCTTTGAATTTTGATAGGAGTTGTTTCTATTACGCTGTCGGTGGTTTGCGCGTAGAGTCGTGTCGTCCACTTTGTCATAGCTTTGTTTAAAAAGGATATTATTTCAGGGTGTATTTTATATATTTCTAAGATTTTAATTAGCCACGCGTGCGGTACCGAGTCGTATGCCTTTTTGTAGTCAGTATAAACCGATTACAGATCTTCTTTTTTACGCTATACTTGCCTTAAAACAACCGAATCTATAACCAGTTGTTCTTTGCATCTTTGGCTAAACTTTCTACAGTCATTTTGTTGCTCAGTAAGTATGCTATGTGCATCAACGTGGTTATAGATCAGTTGAGACAAGCAAGCTGTAATGACTTTATATAAGGTTTATTATTATTATTATTATTAACTCCTTTGTTTCTTATTTTAGCTTAATAAACAACATTTATTTCCAAAAGGCTTACATACGAGCGTTAAGTAAAGTTAATAATACTATTTAACTTGTTCTTATCCATATTACAAAGGTTAAAGGTTGCGGGTTCGATTCCCACCGCGGGGCAAATATTGGTATGATCTGCAAGTATTTGTCGCGGGTCAGTGTTTGTAGTATAATATGTAAGTATTTACAAAAAAGTATAATTATACCAATCATCTGGTACCCATAAAACAATCTCTGAAAAGGAGCTTACTTTGGGACCAGATTATATTTACTTTGATTATACTAGCCATTATATTTAAGTAGGTACGAATTCGAACGAACGAACGAATGTACGCACTCACGTATTTGAAACTATTAAAACAATGGATATGTTAAGAAAACATGTTAACCTTGCAAGAGCAAAACTTCGACTTCTGACTGTAAATGACTGTACATAGGCAGGGGACAAAATCGGAAGAAAGATATTATATGAATTCCGGTTATGCACTACGTACAGGGTGGATAGATGGACACGGGTATCCGAGTATCCACCTTAGGGTGGCTGTTTTAGGGTGGATAAACGGAATAAGCCCTAACAGACGCCGTAAACAAAACAAAATGACAAAAAAACAAAAATATGGCGGTGAACAAAAAGTTACATAACATATCTATTAATTTAATAAAAATATAAAATAATGATAATAATTAAACCTACAAAACAAAAATTACACAAAGAAAGAAAACGTACATAACAACAAACAACTTTCTACAGTGAGGTACTAACCAGTTAGCAGTTTTCAGACAAGGACAGATAATGATTATGAACTTTGACTTTAATATATGAATAGACTAGCTGTTGCTCACGACTTCGTCCGCATTTTTTTTAAAGTAATTGTAGCTTAAATCCATCCCCAGGATGCAATTTATCTCCTTGCAAAATTTTATTGATAAGTTTCAAACCAATCACCTGACCACCCATTAAAATTTTCCATACAATCATTCAAACCTCTGAGAAAAATTAAATTTTAAAAAACCCTGTAACACGTGTCCATTTATTTTGCATTTTAGGTATTCAAACCAAGTTTCAAAGAAATCACCACCCGTTAAAAGTTCCCATACAAACTTTGACACCACATTTTAACCCTTTGTTAGGGTTATTATTACAAATCATGAAACACGTGTCCATTTATTTTGCATTTTATTTATTCATATCAAATTTCAAGCAAATCGCACCACGCGTTAAAAAGGTTCATACATCGTTTTACCCCTTTTCACCCTCAGGGGTTGAATTTCAAAAAATCCCGCCGTAGTGGATGCTTTTGCTGTAAAAGGAAGCTACCTTCCAAATTTCAGCTTTCTAGCTTCAGCGGTTTCAGCTCGGCGATGATGAAACAGTCAGCCAGTCAGGTTAAGCTATTTTATAGGTATAGATTTAGATGAGCGAATCGATACAGGTAAGGAGTTTTATAGGTGTACAGTTTGAACAGCGCCAAAAATAACATATTTGAGACTCCAAAAGTCTTAAATAAGTAATCGAGACCATTAATCAAATCAAATCAATAAAATCAAAATAAATGATTGCGTAATATGGGTTTGTAACAGTTGTTTGGTGATACATTTTAGAACAGCCATAATCAGCGTGATCCACATGCAACATATTTGCGCCTTTAATTTTTTATTTTGAATGCAATTAAGAATAATGAGTTGAGTTCTGTCTCTATATACGAGTACCTGGATCACCAAGCATTGATTAATAAAACACGGTTAAACGACGTTTTCTAAAAATGAAGAACCCCCGAAGAACGATTTATCACCATCGAAACCAGGGGGGGTTTCGATGGAACCCCACCATCGAAACCCCCCCTGCATACTATTTCATGAAAATTGTTGGACCCGTTTCCCAGATTCAGATTATATATATACTTATATACAAGAATTGCTCGTTTAAAGGTATTAGGTAGATATGTAACACGAACGCAATAAAAACTTGAAATTGAACATATTGTGTAAGGATATACCTAGTCAGTTACGTACGTGACCATAAACAAGGCCGCGTATATAATAACAACGGCATATAGTTGTACCAGTAAAACAAGCAACTTCATATCGAAGTCTGTTAACTGCAGTAACTTGCAACCAAGTAAGTCATAAATGAGTGTAGTGGGAATTAATGATCTATCAAGCAAACATCAAGGTTAACTAGGTACTTAGGCAGTTATAATCATGCACAGTAGATTGTAGTACGTATCGCTGGTCACTGTTTTGTCGACTGTAATTGTAGGTTCACTGTTAGGCGTAGCGCGCACTAGCGAAATAATCCGCGCGGTTACTATTCTGATGTATGGAGTTTTCAAGGAGTTTTTTTCGGTTAAAGCGCGCATGTAGGCGCACGATTTCGTTTTCAAGTTCCAAAGAATTGCGCGAAAATTCGCTGCGGATTAATTTGCAATGGAGTGAAGTTACAGTGAAGGAGTGCTATCTACTAAATGAGAGATAGGTTTATATAATAGCTCCTGTCCGCGACTTTACTTCGATTGAGTAAAACGTATAAAAAATGTAAAATCGACAAAATACTAGGTAAATAAAACCAGTGTTTAACAAAATATATTACCTATACATTTTGTTTAAACACGGAACGGACCTATTCTTTTGTCGATGGAGGCACCGACACTGTTTCGATTCATCAAGAGAATCTTCATTAGGGTGAGTTTGATCCGCGTGCACTCCAGTGCGTTGAGTGCGAACCGTGAACTCGAGCGGCAACGAGCGGATGGCGGATCAAACTCACCCTGATGAAGATTCTCTAGAACTCCATCGACAAAATAATACGAGAGTAAAACCTGTGTTTATCAAAATGCAAAATGCACCTACATACAATTTATCATTATATAAAGGAAAAGATATAATTATATATTATCTTTATATTCCCGATCACAGGCTACATCTATACCTATATCATATATATATATATATATATACATATATATCATTCAAATCCGTTCAGTCGTCACGGATATAACGACCTTCAAGGGACCGGCGACATTCGGACATACTAACCGGACGACGCTAAAACGACCGGATAATTTAAGCAGTTTTAATGGCATACATACCTGTGTATTAATTCTTGTTATGAAATAGTATAATTGACTAATTTTAGATGTAAATAATACAAATATAAAAACTCAAAAACCAAAAATTTAATGGTAATTATATTATTCATACATAATATATACAACATGCTAATTACTACTAATTATGTATTATCATCCACACAAACTTTTGCATTTATTATACTTAATAGAAGGATAGAAAGTATCTAGAATAGTCTGATTCTTTTTTCTAGTTATAGGTAGGTAAAGTCAATTTATGTTAAGTATTAGGACATTTACTAACGTCTAAGCAAAATGTCGGCACGTATCAAATATGAGTATAATAGGTGCCTCGTGACCCGGGGGGGAGATTAACGGAACTCTTGATACTGTTGCGCCCGATACATAGCTCCAGTCGGCGGGCGGACGCATTAAATAATCAGTACAGCGCCATCTATTATCAAGTAGATACAATACAATTATCTATCAGTTTCGATTAGCAATAGGCATTTTCATGGATTGGTATTACGTATATTCGTTTAATATCAGTTTATATTCATATGACAGCATGTATTACAATCAACATCAACCTTCCGTAATAGTTCATCAATAGTAACTTAAAGCTGTTTGTATTAATGTTTTGATAGTATCTGAATTCCATAATGGCCTGGTGAGGTATATACAATATCCTGGTGATAACAGTAGCGGTTATAAATGATTAAATAAATATTGCTGGACAATGCACACAACACCATGTAGTCCCAAACTAAGGATAGCTTGTATTATGGTGACTAGATGACTGATAGAATACTTATATATTTTTAAATACATACTTATGATACCTTATAACACCCACACACAGAACAAACACCTATGTTCTTCATACAAATGTTTATCCTGGGAGGGAATCGAACCCTCAACCTACATTGTAGAAGGTAAAGATACTACTAACTGAGCTGATAGGCCAGTCGTTAGTAGCTCTTGTAGCTTATGTTTTTGATGTATCATTTATTAGGTAAGAAAAGCACAAATTTGACGGTAATTAATTAATTTCAGCAACTTGGCTCAGTACACAATACCCGGCAACAAGAACCTTTGGATATGGCAACTCAACGACCCCGGACTTGAAATTTACGACTATCTAGAAGATGCTAAGCTGTTCTTTCTGAGCACAGACGCCTGGTTGTTGGATAACGAGAATTTGGAGGAGGAGGATATCGCGATTTTGGACGTTAAGGACATCTCGTTAAAGTTCCTGACGAAGTTCAACGTATCTGTTGCTAGAAAACTCTCTAAATACCAAGAGGTAGGTACTAAGATTCTAACTCTATCTCTCTCTACCTTCATATATTTATTTCTTTCTCTGTCACACTAGGGTTAAAGCCACTTTCTGTTGGCGTTCACGTCTGCGGAAAGATCAATTGTATGGATATGACATTAGCTTGTAATAAATCGCGTGACTGAAGCGTGTCTACTACTGTCATTTCCATACAATTTGATATATCCGCAAACGTTACGCTAATGTAAACAAATTCATGACATATTTGTCTAGACTCCGGCCTCAAATTCTTCTAAACCAATAGATTGCAAATAAAAATAGCGTCAATTTATAAAAAAAACAGCATAGGAAAGCCCTGAAGTAAGCTTTACTTAACTAATCGCTTCCAATTAAAGTGACTATACTTTTACAGCACTAAGAAGTACTGTAAAAGTATGGTCACTGTAACTTGACGTTTATTAGACGCTTCGGCAATGTTCATGTTTCCGAATTAGTACGACTAATGTCCGGTCGTCTCGCGGTTTTAAGTAGGCTCGCTGGTGACCGACTAGTCAATACAAGCTGTGGGACGGCCGTAGTAAGTACTGTATATTTGTTTTAATATACTATTTTACGTTACCCAAGCTTTGTATTATTCAAACACCTTGGTTATAAGGGTAACTTTGAGTCTCCAAATGGGGTCGCACCCATCGTCAAAAAAGCGTTTTAAAACATTTGTAGGCATATATCGTTATAATAATAAGAGCCACTTGTGATATGCCGAAAGAGATATTAATAATAAAAATTAAAAACCTACGACACAAAAATAGTACATCTATATGTACAATTATCTGTTTTTTGAGACTATAAGCAATGATCAAAGTTGGTGAGGAGTTAGGTATCTTCTGTAGCTGTTAGTATAGACAGTAATTGCCTCATTTAAACTTATCAGTAAGTACCAGTATCAGTAGTTATGAGTAGGTACTGCTTACACTCCTAGCTGGTACCTACTCGTCCCAATGCGGGATACGTACGGGATACATAGTAACAAAAAAACTAAATTGGGACGGCTTGGCATAAAAAATTATTGATGTGTAACATCTTTCCACTCTCATGAAATCTTTTGTAGTGATTTTGTGAAAAGGCAATAACAAAGTGTGAAACAGGAAGCCGGAGAAGCGCGCGTTATTTGATTTGAGCAATAAATGAGCAGCGTGATATATGATTTTACCAATGAGCGCGTGCGGGCGGTAGAGTTGGCCGTCATTCATCGACCCATTTTCCGAGAGGCTGGTACTGTCTGCCAATAGTGTGTGAGTGTGACGAGAATGAGAAATAGAGAAGGATAACGCATCAGCTTGCGTTTAAATTCAAATATCTAACGTAAACCAGGAATAAAAAATTACCTACAATGTTGTGTATAAAGTGTGCTGTTATATAATCTCATTCAGGATATAATGTTAATGTTGCTTATTACCAAGGTGAGATGTCAGATGATAAAGATCATAATGCGACTGAATGGCTTGTTTTTTTTTATAAGCAATAAATTGTATCCTAGCAGCTACAAAGCATTAGACAAACATAGCAGCGAATTGTAGCAACAAATTATTCGTGGTATTTTTTATGTGTATTGGTTAAAAAAGCCAAGCCAATTTTGCGGCAGTACCTACATGTTAGAACATTGAAGAAAGTGAATCTGAAGGACTGAGGAAGGATATGGAAATGGATCTGAAGGAAGGATCTGAGGTTTTTTTTTTAATATTTTTGTATGAAGCCTTAGCAGGTCGTTCTCGGGGACAACGAAATCTCCTCTTCTTGATCGTCGACCTTAGTTGTACACTCAACTCTATTGAGCAGAGTAGATTTTCGAGGACTCGACGATCAACAGTAACTTGTTACATGTATATATAATAAAATTTATTTTGGTTAATGAACATTATTTTATCTTATCTTCTGATAACGAACTCTCCTGTCTGTGTCTTATTGAATAAAGTCCATTTAACGATGGCTTTTACTTATTAGTGATCATGTCTACTTGCTTACGCGTTTAACTAAACATTTGGCCCCTCGCTTTTCTGTGGGAGTGATTTCGTAAAAATGGGCAGAAGTGTGTATTTGATATGACCAATGAGCGCGCGCGGTGGTAGAGTTGGCCGTCAGATGGTACTAACCCATTCTCCTGAGATGTCAGATGTTCCAGATCATATGTGACTACTGTTAAGCTCGCTCGTTTTTTAAAAACCTTTCATATCTATCTGTTTGAAATAGTTATCCCCCAAAGCCTACCATTCTAACCGGTCTCTTTATTTTTTCTAGCTGTCTCTATCTGTTGCGGGTTCGATTATCGCCCCGGGACAAATGTTTGTTTGATCTGCAAGTATTTTTCTCGGGTCTGATAATGTCTATGTATTTACAAAAAGAAAGTATATAAGTAGTATATCAGCCATGTGGTACCCATAACACAAGCTCTGCCTGCTTTGGGGCGAGATGATGTATGAAATGTCTGGTATTATTTATTTATTTGTTTTTTTATCTACCAAGTTTTATTTCAGGAAGCGATGCCGATCAGACTAAAGGGAGTTCATATAATAAACTCTCCACCCATCATAGACAAGTTGTACGCCCTTATGAAGCCATTTATGAAACAGGATATGACCGGCATGGTAAGCAACGAAAATCTGAAATCACCATAGCGTCATATCTGTAAAAAACAATTTATTATATTAAAATTATATTTGGATAATGAAAGTAATTCCTTAAATTAAGAATAGTACATTGTACACCTAGGCGAGAAGGTGCCCAATTCCTATCGAGTGTGTCATTTGAGGCCCGAGGCGCAGCCAAAGCACCAGCACACACGAGGTAGGAATCACACTTTCTCCCGAGTGATACATAGTGCTTTATACTACACCTACGAGGAAAATAAAATAAAATCTGCATTTTCACTCGACGACATTCTGTAGAATTATAGTAGATTGTTGCACCGAGCGCAAAGTGAGTTATTAATGCAGGAGTGTTATGTTGGTGCCCGAGCGGAAGCGAGGGCACTAAATTAACACGAGTGCATTAATTACTCTCTTTAGCAAGGTACGTAATTTACTTTTCTTTCAACTACCAATCTACCTACTGTGATAAAATACACCTACTCAAAACTAAAAATATGAAGAATTTACAATGGTATACTATACTAAATGCGCGCCATTTGTTTTTTTTTTCACCAAGTTGGTTTAATTCAGTCGATTTTTATTATCAGTTAGTATCTTTTTGATCGAATGCAAACATTTTATATTAAACTTAATGGGAGATACCTCTGTGGTAAATTTATATCTAAAATAAAAATTTAAAAACAGTGCAATCATGAAAAACAGTGCAATAATGATTTCATGTAACATTACTGCACTGTTTTGGTTCTAAGCAAAAAATACGTCCTTTGTGATCGGTTTTGTAGTGGTTAATAATAACATTACTACGTACATAGTTGAAAGAAAATAAAATTACCAAACCCAAATTCAAATTTCGAAGAAATTCCCGCGCATGCCTTTATTACTTGGGTTCTTTTTTCAAATATTGTTCGGAAATCGAAGAGGATTAAATCATTTGGCGGACTTGGAGTAAAAACTTTTTGTCGTTTGACCTACAATGAAAATAACTACGTTAGAAATGGATTTCCATACACTTTTCTCTCCCGTTAAACGCGTTAGAAATTAAATTTCATAGACATTTCCGGCCCGCATTTCAGTAGGCCTGTACTTTCTATGTTATATTTGGAAAAGGAATGGGCAAGTTTCTCAGTAGGTGTGGTATAAAGAAGTTTTAAAGTCTTTTCTCGAAAGATATTTTGATAATCAACATGCAAAATCAGCTGGAATTAACGAAAATACATGCTATTTAATATTGTTGATAAATGTTTTGCTATATTTACGGCCGCATTGTTTGTTTGTAATATCACAGGTCTAAGTAAATTATAAATAAACTAGCGGCTGCCCGCGCGGTATGTAGATAAGGAGTAGCCTAGCACGCACTAGCGAATTAATCCGCGCGGTTTATGCCGCGCTATTATAAGTATATTCTGAAGTGAAATTAGAATAGCCGCGGAATAATTCTCAGTGCACAGTTTCATATCTATAACTAAGTTTCTATCAAATCCACGAAGCCACGTGCAGCAGCTAGTAATATAAATATGAAAGTATGTGTGGATGTTTAGACGTTCGGATATTTGGATGCTTGTGTTATTCGATCACGCAATAATAGCTGTGGTAATTTAGTATAGTTATAACATCTACCTTGTTACCAACATCAATAATTACGTTTTAAAAACTAATAAATAATAGTTTAAAAAAACTAAAATACACGCTTTATATAGAAAACCAAACTAAAAAATAGAAAATAAATTTTAATAAATGTAAGTAAGAAAAAAATGTTTTATTAAAAACAAAGCGTGGGGTGCATGGTGTCAATAGTTATAAATATTTCATTGACAGATATGAGAAGAAGGATTATCATTTCGATAATATCTTAAAAAGCACACCACGCTTTTTTTTAAATAAAACATTTTTTTCTTACTTACATTTATTAAAATTTATTTTCAATTTTTTAGTTTGGTTTTCTATATAAAGCGTGTTTTTAAGTTTTTTAAACTATTGTTTATTTTCTACTTTTTAGTTTTAGGATAATCGTTTTTTTTTAGTTTTTATTCGAATTATTGCATTGTCATCGGTCTTTAACAGGTGTGCAAAACTTTAATGAAATCTGGCCGTTTAAAGTGGGTCAAAATCGCGTCCTAAGGAGTCAGTTACAAACATACAAACATACATATAAGTGAAGCTAATATAAAGTGTATAAAAAGACAACAGACTTTGTATAAAATAATTTCATGTATAATCATGTATAAAAAAGTAAAATATCAAAATTGTATTTTACATATCTTTTCAGTTTTTTTGATTTAATAACCTAACTACAGAACCGATTTTTATGAAATTTATATGGGACCAATCGGGAAGTATATCCTTTCACATGAAATCAGATTTTTTAAAATCGGTTCGTACATGACGGAGTATTATGAGAGTTATAAGGTAACAAACATAAAAAAACAGTCGAATTGAGAACCTCCTCCTTTTTTAAAGTCGGTTGAAAACTAGTCTATGTCAGTTCCCAAGATACAACTATGTGCTTGCAAATCACATCATGATCCGTTCAGCCGTTTAGTTGTGAAAACATACAGACATACAGACAAACGTAACATACAGACAGAGACACTTTAGAGTTTTTATATTAGTATGGAGTATGGATATGGATTAGTAGGACAATTGTATTTTCCTTACAATTGTAGCGTCAACTGTTGTACACCTGTTTTTTTGATAGAAAATAAACCTTATATTATATTATATGGATAGTAGGAAATTGATTGGTTTATTACTGTATGTATATTTGAATAGCTTGTCAGCAGTTTTTAGTACATAACCCTCCCTATCTAAAAGTAATTACCTACCGTCTTCTTTCAGATACATTTCCACACGCCAAAATCAACAACTCTATATAATTACATCCGTAAAGAAGACTTACCGTCTGACTACGGAGGCAGCCGCGACTCGATGGCTCAGTACATGGTTGAGGCAACACAAGCTTTAATGAGCAAAAGGTATATCAGCTGTTTATTAAGTCCTAGGTATATACTGACCGAGCTGCAGAAATGGAAACTCAAGATTTGCCGGAGAGCAATGGAGCGCAGCATTCTCGGATTCAAACACACCGACCGAGTTCGAAACAGTATCATGCGCTCTATTACTGGAATTGCTGATGCGGGTAATAAAACGGCCAGGCTTAAGTGGGACTGGGCAGGACACGTGAGTCGCATGCATTCAGACAGATGGGCCAACATGGTAACACCCTGGCAGCCTGACGGATAGCGGCGTTGGGGTCGGCCAAAAAAGCGTTGGAGGGATGATCTTGACAACTTTGAGAGAGAATGGTGGGCGATTTCGAAAGATAGAGTTAGTTGGAAGGATTTGGGGGAGACCTTTGCCCAGCAGTGGGACGAAATAGGTTAAATAAAAAAAAAGGTACATACTAGGTATACAGGTTGGAGCTACAATGGCGACTTTAATTAAACACACGGGTTAGTTATCAGTTATTATAATTTAAAAAAATTGGTTGTCTGTAAAGTAGGTTTATTGATGAAAAATTGCATACTTTTAACCTATTAAGATGCGTCACAAGCCGAACGCTTAGGGCGATCGTGCCTCTCTATCGCTTGTTCTTGCGTGCAGCCGGCGTCTTGCTGCTTGCGTGCAGCGTTCATCGATTTATAAGACGTTATCACGTCAAAACGAATAATTGAAGTTCATAATTGAAATGTATAAATTTACAAACTGAATTCATTATGAAACAACATTTCAATCATTCTTTAAGAGACCGCTACAGTAGCGGGACGCTGGTAGATTGCGCTACAGCTTTTTACTACATTTATGATAAAAATAAAAAACACATATTATCTGAAAATACGCACCGGATACGTTAGCTCAATTAATGTCGCTATTGTAGCTTCACCTTGTATACATACTTTGTTAACCGACCTCAAAAAAAACACGACTCAATTCGGTTGTTTTTTTGTTTGTTACCTCATAACTCCATCATTTAGGAACCAATGATGCTAAAATGTTTCAAAGCTACGTCGTCCGTACGTCTTCACTTTTTTGACGCGTGATATATGAGGCTCCTCTATTCTTATTTATCTCGATGTTTCAAAGCGTGAATCAAGAGCTGGCTCCTATCTGGCCAAGCGTATTAGCGTTCAACGTGGCAATATTGAGTGTCTTGGGGATGCTGCCCCCTGGCAGTGATCTGGTTTACTTTAGCTATCTATAAACCGTTTATAATGATCCTTATAATGCTCAACAGTTTCACATGCATATTATAGTAGCTGGAACGCGCGCGACTTCGTCCTCGCGTTTGTATTTAAGTTTGTTCTTAACTATAATAGTTAGGCATATAGCCTTGCGGTTTTTTTTGTAGGCGAGTGTGATGTTCTGATGAGTACTATAAATTACATTATTTTATGTATCTACATAAATATATAAAAATGAATCCCTAATTCCCTTGGTCACGGCATCACGCGTGAACGTCTAGACCGATTTCGCTTTCGCTTTTTGTTGTTTGTTATTGTCAGGTTCTTATGAAAGAAAAAAATAAGTATGTTGCCTGTAAATGATATACGACGATATTAACATTTCTATTGTAATCTAATATATAGCGCTTTTGACAATATTAACTTTTCTAATATAACCTTAGGGCGTTTGACATAACAGTCAGTCATTTGATATTCAATATTCAAGTTAAGACAGGACAAAGTCTGTCGGGTTAGCTAGTCATCAATAGTTTACGCAGCACACGCCAAATAATGACTTTTACAGACAATTTTTTGGTTACATTATACATTATTGCAATTCTCGTCGGATTTATATATATTTTTTAAATAAAATACAACCCATATTACTCGCTGATAAAAATATAATTTGGCTTACCATAGGTGAAACGATTTTTAAATTCTGTTTTGTAGTTTTCAAGTTTATTAACAAAAACATTAAGTTTACATTAATTATGTATATTTTTGTAAATAAAAACCTTTTAAATCATTAGTCAACATGTTTAACTCCTTCGCACCTAGATACCCTTGCATATCCTTGTTTAAAGTCATTTGACTCTAAACCTAATTAGTAGGTACCTAAGGTTTATGTTCGAGGTCAAGTAATGTCACAAAAATAAATGTCACTACTACACTTGGTCTTCAACTAAAATGCAACATAACGGTATCAATTTTATAAAATGCACCTTATTCAATAGTCTTAATGTTTTAAATTGTATGTCATTTGTATTATTTGTTATTGATTACAGGGACTTCTTTTTGGATGACACAAATTGGAAGAGCATCAAAAAGGACAAACACAGCGCAAACAAAACGGAATCTATAGACACTGGTTCTTTCCGAACTCTTGCCATTGATTAGTATTAAGTGTAAACTTGCCCTTATCTTAACCTTCGAAGCACAGAGTGTAATAAGTTATGAATAATGCCGGACATTTCAAACAGCATCATCTGGGCCTAATGTATGCAAAGTTTGTGTTATGGGTCTTAACCCATTCGTGAGTTGTACATTCATTTTGATAAACCCGGATTTTACTCACTTATTATTTTGTCGATGGAGGCACCGACACTGAAGATTCTCTAGCTAGATGAATCGAAATCGTGTCGGTGCCTCCACCGACTAAATAATACTTGAGTAAAACCCGTGTTTATCAAAACACATATTCATTTTTTTTTGTAAACATATATTATATATAGAAATAGAAAACCCAGATCCGAGCGAAAAACTTGCAGACCATGCAAAAGAAAATCCCGCGGCGGGAACCTCTGCGCCACAGAGGTACTAATTTGTATTATGTACACATAATCTCTGTCCCTCTCAAAGACCTCTGTGGTGTTTGACATCAACTAGAAAATAACTAATGATCTTCAAATAGCTGAATAGATATTCTTGAATGATAGCACAACAACAATGTCCATCAACAAAAAATACTTTTCATCCCATCTATTCGAAAAGGACGACTTGGTTTCTATAAGAAACTTTTAGCGGGCAGTAATGAGTTGTTAATCCTCTTTATAAGTGCGCCGCAATTATCTTTGCCGCGCACTTTTTGAATTTGGAACATCTTAGTGTTCAGCGCCAAAGAAATCGAACGCAAATATTGTTTGAATAAAGACTGGCTGGTACGACGGCCCAGAGTCACGCCGCCAGTTGAATAAAAAAAAGAAATCAAATTAAAAACGCGCGAAATACAGCCCGCGTTTTCGTAAATTTTCACGGATTGTTAGAAATTCATGGTTTTGTTTTGAAAAATGAGTTCTTCAAGTGACAGTGAAAGTATAGAATTAACTCCTGAAAGTATTAGAACTGACGCAAGAAATGTGATGGGTAATCTATTACCTGCAAAATCCCGGGAGAAATATATGAAAGCCTATGGTAATTTTATTGAATGGCGAAAAGCAAGAGGCGCCGAGAATTTTTCAGAATCTGTGTTTTTGGCCTACTTCCAGTACTTAGCCAAAACTAAACAACCTTCCACTCTTTGGAGTACCTACTCAATGCTAAAATCAACAGTCAGTTCTAATAACCAATAAAATATGAGGCGCATTTTATTTCATAGTGGGTGATGAAAAGTAGAGTGTATCACTCGGGCGCAAAATATATTCTTGGCTCGGGAGACGTACTTTGAATCCCCCACTACGTTCAGGATTCTACTCTAGAATCTCTTACTTTGGCTCTGGATTCAAAAAGCACCCTCGCCGTAAAAATATTATTTTGCTCCCTTATGATACAATCTACTATATCCGTTCTTATTTATCCGTTACAGAGCTACGATGCCACACACCATACACATAAATGTCTATGTGTGTAGATATGTTTAAATATCTGTGTCAGTTATTTTCTTGTTGATAGGAATGTGAGTAACAGCCATAAGTCTCTTCGATTTGTTACAATAATATTGCAAGAACATGGTAATCTTGACCTGATGCTGCAACATCACCTGGAATCTGCAGGATACCCAACTCCTTACCAACTTTCAGCTGAGGTATCGTGTTTGGACTCATTGGAATAGTTGCAATAAAGATGTTATAGATGATTCTATATTTAATTTATATGTGTATTATGTTATGGTTTCGATTACCACTGGTATAACACATGTTTGACCAAACCGATCGGGTCCCGAATTCTCGAATTCGCGAATAAATTCGCAAGGAGAAAGTCGTTCAGTGCGATCGTTTGGGCAGATACATTTAAACCCTACAAAACCTATAAGTCTATAGTATACTTAGTATAAGGCTCAAATGTTTTTTTTTCCATAAACTACCTTGATTACATAGGGCCGATTATAAGGGCGCTTTTTGAATTTTCATTCTACCAGACCAGACCAGAAGGGCGATTATGGATCTCTTGATACAATCAATGTCTATCAGTTTCGATTAGCAATCGGCATCAATGTCTATCAATTTCGATTAGCAATCGGCATTATTTCAATCAATCATTTACGATGTATTTAAATGCTTAAATACATCGTATTTACTTTGTACATTGGTCGAGTTATAGTTTGACACCAACTTCACATTGTAACTAGCGATAGAAGCCGAAAGAAATCGCAGCGATCCGTAATACCAATTCATCAATAGTAACTGAAAGCTATTAGTATCAATGTTTTAGTATCAAAGGTCCATAATCGCCCCACAGAGCACAGCTACTCTGAGAATCGATTTCGATATGTCGAAATGATAAAGTAGTTGAAATGTACGTCGAATTATGTTTCATTGTCAAATTCAATTATCGAATAGTTTGTTATGGGGGATTACGACATCGGTTGTCAAAAGTAATGTCGATCGTTCAAACGTTCAAAACGTGTCGAAACGATGTAGCTAAGAGTATGGGTTTGCACGATTATTTACCCGATGTAACGTTTATCGATTTCAAGAGTTAACCCCCCTGACTTTGACCGTCAATCGGTTTCTCAATCGAGGTGAGTCACTTCACCTTGATTAAGAAATTTACATAATCTCTTAACCAGTTTGCTAATGTGTTTAAACTATTATATGTACATTTTTGACAACGTCGAAAGCGCTCAAGACAAAATTTCCTAGTTTTAATTTTATCTCATCTAGTTTTTAAATTTTCTAAATTACTTTTTAAGTTTAATACTTTCTTATGTGGATGGAGTCAGTTAAGTATAATACCGTTATTTGTAGATATATTATTTTTGATACCTACCTACCTACTTAGTATGTAGGCATTATGATAATTTATTGTAATTTTGATAGTGAACCTATTTACATATTATAAACTGTAAAATATTCAAATAAAGGATGCCAACATTACTACCTATGAGTACCAATATACCAAATACTTATTTTGTAGAATAGATTCAAGTAACAGTTAAAATTATATTGAAGACTGGAGCCTAAAGGTGCAACTATACCATTTGACGCGGATTTGGATGGAATGTGAAAAAGCCTCGATAACATAATACCTACGACGGCAACATGGGTACCAAATTAGACCTAGCGTGCACTGCGGATTAACCCGCGCTGAATTTTTTCGCGCTATTCCGTGATACATGGAATTTGGCGTACGCACTAGCGGTAAAATCGCGATGAAAAAAATAAATAAAAATAAATAATCCCGGACATTTCACACAACATCATCTGGCCCCAAGCAAGCAGAGCTTGTGTTATGGGTACCAAATGACTGATATACTACTTATATACTTTTTTTTTGTAAATACATACATATTATACATAGAAACACCCAGACCCGAGACAAATACTTGCAGATCATACAAACATTTGTCCCGTGGCGGGAATCGAACCCGCAACCTTTTGCGTCTCAGCCGGGTCTTAGCCAACTGCGCCTTTAATGAAAATTACATATTTCAGAACAACGCGGATTGATTTCCAATAGTGTTAAGTCTTACACTCTTATGCCCTTGGCATACCTAAAACTATTGATACTGTCCGATTTTGCCCCGAAAAATATAGTTGCACCTGTATATCTAAGTATACCTACGAAATATTTTTCTTGTCTTTTAGTTATCTCGAAGCAGTGTGAGAAAGGATTAAAGTGTACTTGGCCAGACTGCAAACGCGGGTGCAGGGCGGGCCCGGCGCGGCAAGACTTTGTTGCCAACAATTATATAAGATCGCATTTTACGACAGACTTTGATTTTCTTACTCATTGGAGGTAGACTCCAATACTGATTCTAGTAAGTTAACAGGATAGAAATGAAGAAAGGAGCCTCTGAGGTGCACTTGAATCCTTTCACCACACTGGTCCATAGTAACTAGTGACACGATAAGAAGAAGAGGAACTGTAGATAGATGCCAATTATCTTATTTTATAATAATATGCATGCTCTTGAATGTTAAGTAGCACTACTCAGATTTATGAGTTTTGAAATGATCCGAGTAAGCAGATAACATTCCATTTTTAAATAGGTGTGTGAAACTTTTTGGTAATCACCAAGACACCTATTTGGTAACTAATTGGTGACAATAGAGTAGTCACAATTGGTGTGTGACTACTCTATTGTATTAGGTCTAACCTGTAATGATAGATGTAATGTTTGAAATAAATAAATAAATAAATAAAAGTTGTGTGACTTGTATTTAAATAAACAATGATCTGATTTACAGAAATATTTATTATTGAATGTTTTTCTTTGTAATCTTCTGAGACAGTATAATATTTATTAACTGTTATACCTAATAGGTAATGTTCATTCAAATTTGACCTTCATCAAAATAAACTCAAAATACATTTGTAACGGCGATTATTTTTGGCCGTTTTGCGTAGTTAACATTGCTCTTATGATATTTAGTTTTTCCTAGTTGTTTCGGATCTTATTTGTAATTTTGTTGATTTTATTCAAATAAAGCTAAGAGTTTTTGACTCGGGTGTGACTAATTGGAATGGAAGTTTTGTTTTTCTTTGTGATTCAGAAAATAATCCGTATAATTAATTATAAAGAGACACAGTTTTTTTATAAATAACAAACGACAACAATCTAAACACTTAACATTGGCAAAATTGTCATCATATGACAAACGCCATTAACGAAGAAGAAGTAAATAGGATTCTTCGTTTGTCATTTCAAGTAACATAGCTCTGCTAATTTAATATTTTTTTACTCGTTTTATTGCATGTTTGATTCAGTAATCTAAGCGGAATTTTAATGAATAAATTGTGACTACATAGGAAGGGTATGGACAATTGAATTAAATGTCTATTGTGGTGCAAAGTGATTTGAACGACGAGGAATTCCAAGAAAATTCTAGACGGCTATTCCGCGATGACGTTTAGAATTGACGCTTGATCATCGACTAAGACTTTATTAAGAAGCAAATTGATTATAATAAACCCTTGATACTGGCAAAATTGACATTATTGTCATTATGCCATAAACAAACAAGAAGAAGAAAATTCTGACGGTGGGCCACACAATATTATTTATATTCTCAGAATTAGAACAGCACAATTGGACTACTACTTTCTAAGATGATTAACCAGAAAATCGGATTCTTAACCCTGAATATTTTTACTGTAATATCAAATAACCAATACCTAGTCTAATTACGATACATTATGTTTTTGTCCTCGGTGTCATTACGATGGGTTCAAAGCCCATGGTCTGATCAACTGACAAGTTGACTGTGATCACCAATGCAATGCCTTAATTAAAAAATATGAACTGCTTGTCTATAAAAAGTTCCACAGGGTACCTATCTTCAAAGCTTTAAATCTTTAAATATCTTTAAATTAAATAAATATTGATGGACAATCAACACAACACCATCTAGCCCCAAACTAAGCTTGATTTAAAGCACCACATGATAGAATACTTATACATTTTTGAATACATACCTACTTATGATACTTTATAACACCCAGACACAGAAGCCACAAATGTTTGTTTTGGGAGTGTATCGACCCACTGCCTACAGCGCAGAAGGCAGAGCTACTATCAGCTGAGCTATGAGGCTAGTTATTTCCTGAGAAACCCAATGATATTATAATATAAACTGAGGTAGATATGTTCTACCGAGATCTGCGCGGCAAGACAAACACAAGCTAATTATCTTGAGTGAACTCAGTCCGTCCTGCGTCTGGCCGCGACGCGCACGTACTACTTTGCGGGATTTAGGAGATAGGAAAAAAACAAAAATGCCATGTTGTGTATTTCGAAAGTGCAATACTTATACTGGGACGGCTGTAAAAAGAAAGAAGGATGTATCTTTTCATTTGAAAGTACTGTTTAAACTATTTAAAATGGAAAATCATTAATTTAATTTTACTCAAAAATCATTGCCGCGGCGGCGTTGCCGCTTTGCCACTTACACGAACGAGACAAGGACAGCGTTGTATTTAGTAGAGTGAAGAGTGACAGAGAGAACGAGATAATTGCGTGCGGTGTTGTCGGTTCGAACGACGGTAGAGGAGGTTGGGGTAATTAGGGGGTGATCTATTACTCGAATATCACATCGGCTTTCCTAGCTTGCTGCAATAGGTATTTTTTTCACCACTGTTATCCAAGTATAAAATGAAGACCATAGTAGATAAAAAAGATAACATTTGACTTTCAACATTTACTTCTTTCTATTTTGTTTTAGATTTCCTAACGACGGATTAATAAAAGAGATAGATAGATAGATAGATAACTCTTTATTGTTATACCACACAGAAAAATACACAGACACTAATTTTACAATAAAAGGCAATACAATGGGCGGACTTATCGCTAACAGCGATCTCTGCCAGGCAACCTTTGGATGGATTGGACTATCAATAAACAGAGAAGGGGCATATTGGTGTGGTGTTTTGGCAAATATAATTCTATACTTACTTACATAATCTTTAAATAAACTAAATATAATACTGATATAAATAAATACATACATACATACATACATAATAAGTATAATAATAAACACATAAAATCATAAAATCATAGCACCAAAATAGGTTTTATATTATGATATCAACAATATAGAAATGATTAGGTATAACAGTACGACAAATAGTGTTTCATGACCATATTCTTGAAGATGGGGAGAGACTTGGCCTTTCTAATATCTACAGGCAACGCGTTCCATAAGCGGACAGCCTGCACAGTAAACGATTTTCCATAGAAGGTAGAAGAGTGAACAGGAATTTTAAGTTCATGTGTTTCTGAGGAGCGTAAGGATCGAGGGTTAGAGAGATGGAGAAATTCAAACCGTTCTTTGAGATAAAAGGGAGTTGAAGAAGAGAACAGAATATTATAGAGAAGATTGAGAATGTGAGCATTCCGGCGAAAACGGATTGGCAACCACTTGAGTTTATTGCGAAATTCAGAAATGTGATCATATTTGCGTAAACCAAATATGAATCGTATACAGTAATTTTGGAGACGCTCAAGCTTATAAAGTTGCTCTTCAGTGATGTCGAGATAGCAGGCGTCAGCATAATCAAGGATTGGAAGAAGGAGGAATTGTGCAAGCGCAATTTTATTAGCGGTAGGGAGAAAATTTCGAAGCCTTCTGAGAGAAGCTCCAGCAGCAAACACTTTTCGACTGACTTCAGCCAAGTGCGGTCGCCACGAAAGTTGCTTGTCTATGTGTACGCCTAAGTTTTTTACCGCAGTTGAATACATTTGCCGTCGAAGATCACCTGAGGGAGATGGAACCAGTCAATTTTGGATATCATTCTGGAGCTACCTATTATAATAATTTGCGTTTTATCTGGATTTATAGAGAGACCATATGATTTGCTCCAGTTAGAAACGCAACGTAAGTTAAAATTAGTGGCATCCACCGCCTCGTGTAACATAGATAAAGGTGCGTGAGTGTAGATTTGGAGATCGTCTGCATATAAGTGATAGGACGAAGAAATATGTTGAGAGATACTATTAATAAATATTGCAAAAAGAAGTGGAGATAGAACGCCGCCCTGAGGAACACCAGCTTTAAGGCGCTTCCAGTACCTAAAATAAAGACAGAAACGGCCGAGAAAGTTGACAAAATTACGCCGTAGGTGGCGTTGCCTGGCGAGCCGGTGCCGCTCGTCGCCGTCGCAGAGCGTCCTTATTCTGTGCGTGTACTTATTCTGAGATTTCATTTGTAAAAACATAACCCTAGAAATGTAACAGACACGGCCGGTAAAAATAAAACAAAGTAGCTCGGTAAGTTGCGAGTTGATACCTATTTAGTTACTTACCTACTTACTATATTTTTGACTGACTTTGATAAGTTATGCATATAATAAGTATTTTTGCATTTTAAAATTAAATATACCTACTGATTACACGAGTGGATATTGTAAACATCAATCTAAAGTAATTCTGGACCTGAAATAAATAATTGTTTACTTTAGATTATTGATTATACCTTGAATCCTCTATAAGGTTAGGTAACATGTAAATTCCGGTGTGTGTTAGAAGTAAAAGTACCTACCTACCTCACAAGTCAGGAAAATATATTGCTTATGTATTTTTTTTAATTATTAGGTGGTTATGGTTGAGGGTACAAAAAAAATCTGTTTGTCACGTAATAAACTTTATTTAAACTTTTTTATAATCAAACAAAATTACAAACAAATGATGGCGAGTCAATTTATACATAATTTCATACAAAATTAAGGATAGTTTACAAGTGGCAAACCTTTCCTGAATTTTGTATGAAAGAGTATTATAATTGTTTCTATAACTACGTTTACACCAGCAACCGTCCGCAATGACATCCATGATTGGAATGCCATTATTATTGACCCTGTCCTTAGAAATCGCAAAGTCTTCGTTTTCTGCAGCCTCTTTCATTGAATCAACAGAAACATCCTCCCATTTCTGACTGACAATGTCATGGTTTTTTGCATATAATTCAGATTTAACAGGCAGGTTAAGAGCCGAAAAAAATTCTACCAATTGAGATTGACCCCCGCCTATTGCCATTGCATCGGCAACGGCGCATGTATTAATGGGCAAATAATTGTCACTACAGTTATCACCTGCTATAACATTTTTTTATTGCAGAGACGAAATTTAAATTTAAATTTCGATTGCAGACCATTTTGTGTTTCTGAAATCAAATTGAGTTCAGTAATGCTGCATCCGAGCGGCCCATGAGTAGATATGCGTATAAGCTCTGATAAAAAATAGCTGACGTCGATTATCCCTCTTCTACTCGTCACTGTCTTGTTTTCTGTTTCATTCTCGTATGAAATTTGTAACTGCAAAAAAAAATATAAAACTAAGTTATCTGAACCACATTGGAAACTCAAGCCATTTATAAGTTATTGTATACCTACAAGCCTATCTCGACCTCGAGTTTGCCTTTTAATATTATAATACCCACCTCTTCATTATCGTCAAAGGATTCGTTGTTACTTGTTTCGATGACTCGTGAAGGTGATCCTGAGCGCTGTTCAATCATCCTGAAAAAATATACATTTATCATGAATTGAATAGGCAAGATATATTTTGAAGTGAAAACTTCTATAGCATCGTTGTGATTTGAAAGTCGATGAAACGAAAAAGCGACAGTAAAAAGAGACAGACACATAAATTCATAAGATTTAACGTGGGAGAAAATGAGATAGGAAGCATTATACGTGTTTATTATTACGTGTTTGTGCGCGCATGCGTAGTACAAAGCTTGAGAAAAGGCATCACAACAACCGTGGTGTTTTGTATACGTGTACGTATTATACGTTTGTTTTTTGAAGGTTTCATTTCTACTATGTGTGAATTGCACACATGTATTTTTTTGAAGTGTAATTTCTTTAGCATCGTTGTGATTGCGTAAGTAACAAACAAACAAACAAACAAACGTCTAAATATTTAGGCACGTAGGTATATCACACGAAAGTAGATCACTAAGTACCGACTCTAATCTAGGCAATCGAAGCGTCTTTTCGCAGTTGGTAATTCAGAGAAATGTTTCACAAATCACAATCAATACCTACTAGTATAACCAAGTTTTCTACAAACTAAAGGTAATATAACTAAAGAGGTAGGGTAGGTATCTTGATAAACACAAAGCCTCTTTTCACAATAAACAAAAACAAAATAACACAACTAAGTACTTTTAGAAGAAACCACGAGATTGTGCATCGGCAGCCGGCCGGCCGGTGCGGATGCGAGCGACACGGGTTCCACGTCCGAGAGTTGGGGGCGCACTGACGTCCCGCCCGCGCATTACCAGCCACACCAAAACTCACTCAAATTTCTCGAAGTTGTATTGGGAAAAATTACAAGTAGGCAATTTGAAAAGTATTTAACGAGGAATTATTTACCTATTAAAATATCTATTTATTAGTGCAAACCGCAAATTTAAGTAATGCTGACTTTAGGAGAAGATGATAAATTATTTCCAATTTTCGTGTTGAATACAAAATTAAATTACAGAATTAACAACAACTTTAGAAACAATTTTAAACGAAGAACTTGAAGACAAAATATTCAGCATACAGAACAAATTTTTAAAATTTCGTTTATTCTTACAATTAACGAGTTAATAGCCACTTAATAGTGACCGAAAGTGTTAAGTTTTGTATCTGTCTCCAGGAAGCGCCTTAAGAGAAATGGGTACAAGTCGTTAGAACCCAAAAAAGAGAAGATGAATGGATGCCAACGACATACTCAACAATATGTTCCAAGCACTTTATGGAAAGTGACAATTACGTCACGAAAAAAAAAGTAAGCAAACTGATAAAGACAGCAGTGCCGATAATTAAGGTAAAAAACACAGAAAACTACTTTTCATTCACCACTTTGAATTTCCCTTTAGGAAGAAAGAGCGTACCTACACGAATCTCAGCTTAATTGGTAAATTAAATACCTATGTTTTTAATATGGTTTTTCAAAAGTTATTGTGAGATCGTGCTATTATTATGCTATTATTATGATATGATATGATATTATTATATTGTATTTGTACTTATGATATTAGTTAGTAGGTAGGTTATTAATAAACAAGGATAGTAAAGTAAAAGTTTCTATTTCATTTGTGTGATAAAGACTTAAAATTAAATTAGTGTGATTACAAACATAGGCAAGTAGGTAGGTACTTAATATAATAATTTGTAAATAAACTTTTTTTTTAAATTACTGTTTATTTTATTAATGCTGCCTGTTGCTGTACCAATTTTTCCTAGTTCACCCTAGCTGCTAGCCGACGCGACGTCATAGGCTGTCATTGGCCGTCAGCCGGCTGGCCGCTCATGTAAGGTGTGAAAAGTATGTTTATCTCTTTCTGACAACGGGGTCCTATATATCTCTGTGATCTTTTAACCTACTCAGCGATATAAATAAAGTTCCATAGGTCCTATGTAGGTAGCTATAGTAAAATATCGTCATGTTTTTATTACTTTTTAATGACTATAACGTCTCTATTAGTAAAACCTCATTGGAGAAACCCAATACATTACGATACATAAATTGTTTGTCGTTGAAAAGTTTTGTAGAGTATATCAAATTTTATTGTCGAGTCAGTTAACCACTGACAAGGTACCCAAGTAGGTATTCCCTTATCAACAAAAGGAAATTCCCAAAAGACCCTATTAGTAAAATAGTATTAGAAAATAAAATAATTACGAATTCTTTTGACATTGTACATGCATTTAATAACCACTTTATTGACAAGATTGTACCAATCAAACCTACTAATAAAAACCTTTACTCATTAATTAATTCTCAGAGAGAGTCAATATTTATTAAACCAAGCATTTTCTCAGACATCTTGAAAATAATATTAACACTCAAAAATACGAATAATGTAGGATATGACGAAATCTGTACAAAAATAATTAAGTCTGTTGCGCGTGATATAATGTGAACCCATTAGTCATATTATCAATTTGAGCATAAGCTCGGGGATATTTCCAGATGCGTTAAAAACTTCCATTATAAAACCTATACACAAGAAACAAAGTAAGGAATGCATTGATAACTACAGACCGATATCTCTCATACTCTCTCATACCTACTATCTAAGGTATTGGAGAGATATTTGTATACATAAATAACTTTTTCGAAATTAAGAATATTTTCTGTAGAGAACAAAAAGGTTTTCGCGGAAATAAAACCATCAATATGGCCATCTATGACTTTCTTAACCGTGTTACAAGTAACTTTGACAAAAGAAAACCGGTGTGCTCTATATTTTGTGATATGACCCAAGCCTTTGACTATGTAAAACATGATATACTACTTAATAAGCTTGAAATGTATGGCGTTAGAGGGATATCTCTACTTATTAGATCTTACCTTGAAAAGAGGAAATAGATGACAGAGATAAGAAATATTAACTTTAGAACAAAACTTGAGGAAACATATGTATCGAAAGAACGTATTATGCAACACAGTGTACCACAAGGTAGCGTATTAGGACTTCTACTTTTCATTATTTATATCAACGACTTGCCTAAGGCAACCATTCAACCTATGACACTATTTGCAGATGATAGCACCGTTACGATATCATGCAACAATACGGAGGCCTACGAAAAAGACATAAACTCAACCTTAACATCTATTATATCATGGCTGGACAACAATAACTTAAAAATTAATATATCTCAAACCAAACTTATACATTTTAGACAACGCGATACTGCTGCACATATTAACCTTGACATTCAATATAATCAAAATAAAATCGATGAAATTGACTCTACAAAATGCCCGCGCCCCCGCCGACCCAAAATGTGCAACGTGCCGCCGCCGACATTTTTCAACACGGCGCACACGTCTACTTCACATTGACAAAAAACTTAATTGGAAACCACACATTGAACATCTATGTAAAAAAATTAATAGTTTAGTTTATTTATTATACAAACTGTCTCACGTAGTTAGCACAGAGACGCTTCTTGTAACTTATCACGGGTTGATTGCCTCAAATATACGTTACGCCATATTATTTCGGGGTAATTCGACCAACGCTGACGCAATATTCATGTATCAAAAACGCTCTATAGTACGATCTATGTTTCGTCTCAAAGTAACAGATTCATGTAAACCCTACTTTGCAGAACATAACATCCTAACTCTACCTTCGCTGTATATTTACGAAACTGCTATGTTTGTAAAAAATAGCCCTAGTTTGTATTGTCAGTTGTCCGATGTCGTCCCTCGAAATCGACGAGATCAAAGCAAGGTCTTCAGGCCGAACTCAAAGACTGCTTTGATGCACAAAAGTAAATACTTTTGTAAAAACAAAAAAAACAAAAAATGTTGCATGGCGCCTTCAATTTATAACAGACTACCCAAACCGCTAAGAGAACTACCTCATTCACAGTTTCATAAAAAGTTAAAAACCATTTATGGCAGACAAAAAAATGTCTTTGATTTAAGAACATAGGCAGCAAATTGATAAGCTGTATTTTTGACATTTTAATATTTTTTTGCGATTTCAATTTTTAATTTTAAGTCTGATTATTATTTTTAAATTTTAATATATTTTTTCTTGACTTTGACATTGTATAAAAATATTGCACGCCGTACCGGTACAAATACATTGTTTCACATTTAACATACGACAACTATGTACCTCACATACATGTATTTGATGCAATAAAATATTACTTTACTTTACTTTACTTATTATATTTAACAAATGACATATTTGCGATGTATTTGTTTTCATGCGTTGAAGAGTTTCGAATATTTATCACGTCTTCTATCATCAGATCCTCACCAAACTTATATGGGAATGGGAACACCTCGAAGGAAACATCCTACTTATATAATAAAACTAAACAAAAAAAGGTACAGCCGAATTAAGAACCTCCGTCTATATTTGGAAGCCTTTAACAGGCTTCCAAATATAGACGGAGGTTAGACGTCGATTTCCTTCGACTAGTAAATCTTTTTAAACATAATATTCACATTTATCGTATACTGTTTCTGGGTAACAAGGTTACGTCTGTCTGTATACTCGTTTCACTTAGAATGTTACCCATTTATTCGAGTCGAAAAGTTGATTACAATGACACAACGATACAATAAGCTCGATACAACGCTATCGAGCTTATTTGGTCACAAATAAAAGTAGCAACAATTGAAATGTCGAGAGTAAATTACAAGGTTTTTAAAATATAAATTCGAATCCCGGAAGTTTAAATATACTATCATAAATTGGGCATCACATTACAATCACAAGGTCATTGCAGCGCGTAACAAGCTGACCGAGCCACCTTTGAGCACTGGGAAAATTCTGACACTGCTACAAATTGCGAGTACCGAAGTCATTAAAGAAAACTGGAGAAAAATCGTCGAGGAAACAAAAAATAATCTTACATGATTTTAACGACATGTGAGAATAGGCATTATTGTTGAATATAATATTGGGATAGGGATTCTAATAATAATATATTTTATTGCAGACAATTTAAGCTAGTTCATAATTATAAAAGAAAAAAAAACAACTTAGGTACAGCTAATTTGTTAGTTTGGTCCACGTTAGTAACTAAGATTTCATAACTAGTTATATAACAGAATGGAAAAAAAGTCTTGTTTAATAACTGGTTATAAAACATTGAAAAAAAAATCCTGATATATAACTAGTTATGAAATCTTAGTAACGAACGTGGACCAAACCAATTTTTTCACATTTCAAAAGGTACTGTGAATGAACTAAAGGTGGAGCACCGTAAATAAAAAAACCGATGGTTGTACCAAAGATCACTAACTAGGGAGAAAAAAATTCTTATTAATCATCCTCTGCACAAGGCACAATTCGGCGATAGCACACAGGCCACCACTGCCACTGTAACCAGGATGCTGTTTTTACTTTCCAGTACTCTGCTCATCAGAGACGCAGATCTTTTTCGCATGATTGCATGAAAGCTATCAGTGTGGTACTGTGTGCAAACATCCCCGATGTACCACAGAGACTGGGCAAACCAAACATTATCCGCAAAGGTCATTCATCTTTTCATGTGTGCCTGACTCACAGACTTCTCGTCTAAAAGTTTTGACAGTAAGCTTACTGTCAAAACTTTGAATGAAACGTGTATTTTTACTAGATCAGTACAACGGAAAAAATCTGGTGCAACATTTTATCCACAAACTATAGGATGTGATGTTAACTGTGACCGCAAGAGCCCTACGTTCCTTTTCAACGTTCACATCGTCATTAAGGTCGTCAGTAAGAAAATGTTTAAGATATTTAAACTTTAAGACACGATTAATGTTCAAGCCATTCAGGGTAATATGACCCTTACAAGCGACCCCAAAGACCGTGAACTCGGTCTTAAATGGGACTTATTGCATGTTCGGACTATTGAACTTGGATGCTTTGTCTGAGCGGATTTTGAATCAATAAATTGTGACTTCTTTCAAAGCACAAGTGTAGGCAATTAAATTATAAGAGTGTTTTGTTGCAATGTGATTTGAATGACGAAGAATCCTGAGAAAGTTCTAGACGGTCATTCCGCGATGACGTTTAGAATAGACAAATGACGATCGACTGCGACATTTTGACTATATTTTAACAGAATAATCACTTGACACTGGTAAAAAACAGATGCCATTATAGGAATAAAAGAAGTACATACTACTAAAGTACATCAAAACTTTTTTATAATCTAACCCCTTGTTGATCCCACCACCTTGTAAAGTAGGTGGTGGGGTTAACAGGGGATACAATTTTATAACAATAATACAAAATAATAATTGATGATGATGATGATGATGAAGTTCAAACTGGTATATTTCACTAATGGTTCACTAAGAATTCTTGATTTCGTAACAATAGGACAAACTATAAATTTTTATATCCATAAATTTGGTAATTGTATATTTGTGTAAGAAACGATAATATAACGATATTAATCGTCGAGCACTCACCAGAGTCAACGTACCAGCTGTTCTCGAACCCAACGGTCTGATACGTGATGATGGTAAGAGGCCTGATGGTATGACTCTTGTCCCTTGGAAGATGGGTAGGCCATTAGTGTGGGATGCTACTTGCGTAGACACCCTGGCCGCATCCCATCTGTCGGGGACTTCCGTTAGGGGTGGTGCGGCGGCTGAATGTGCCGAGGACCTCAAAAACCGTAAATATGCTGGTTTGGATAAGGCCTACATATTTGAGCCTTTTGGAGTCGAGAACCTGGGCCCGTGGGGAACAGGAGCCCACAGGGTTTTCAAAAATATTTTACGGCGTCTGGTAGATACGTTGCATGACCCAAGAGCTGGCTCCTATCTGGCTCAGCGTATTAGTATTGCCATTCAACGTGGTAATGCCGCCAGTATCTTGGGAACGCTGCCCTCTGGCAGTGATCTGGATCAGTTGAGCTATCTATAGATCGTTTTAAGCGGTCTTTAGATAGCTCAACTGTTTCACGTGTATTTTATATTATTTTGTACATTTCTGTAATTATTTCCTTTGTGTAAGTATTTTTTGTCTTATTGAAGAAAATATGGGTCCTTTTTGCTAAATTAATCTACATATATGGGTATATAAGAAGAAGTCCTTTTCCTGACTCACTCACTCATCACGAAATCTCCAAAACTACAAGGGTTACAGGTTTGAAATTGGGACGAGCATTCTTTGAGGGGTGTAGGCGGGCACTAAGAACTGGTTTTCCAAAATTCTATATTAGCGGGTGTAACAGGGGGTAATAGTTTGTATGAAAAATCGCGTACATACCTTATACTTACAGCTCCGAAATTTCGCCTAAATATACCTAATAAATAAGAAAATAACTATTATATTTGTTTTATGAACAACCCATAAACAAGGATGCAATAAAGGTTTAAAATTGATATGGGGATTTTTTAACGCGTAATGAGATTTGCTTGAAACTTAGTTTGTACACTTTAAATATAAAATTAATGAACATGCGTTTCATGGTTTTTAATACAAACCTTACCAAATATTTAAAAGTAACTGAGATCTCTGAGATCCCTGAAATCTGAGATGTGTACCAAACCCGGGGATTTACAGTGCGTGTTAAATTATGATTCGCGAATTACGTAAACTACATAAAGTATTTCAGCCCTGTAAATGTTCAACTGACAGAATATTAAATATCTGCATACGTTTTAATAATGTGCATAGAATATTAATTGAACATTAACTAGCTCAATGCGTCAAAGCCAGAGCATACTGTAGCGTTCTACAGTATGCTCTCTTGATCAAGGAATGCCAAGTTCAAATTTTATAACGAGATGAGACAAGTTTATGACGACGTAGTTAGGTGCAATAAAAACCGCTGGACTGCTTAATCACTCACCTTAATAACTTACAAAAAATGTACCTTTTTTAACCTACTTCAAAAAATGGAGGTTACTCAATTCGAGCGTATATATATTATTTTTTTATGTGTGTTATAGCTTCGTCGTTTATGAACTGATTTAGATGATTATTTTTTGATGGAATGGATTTTGATGATTATTTTTTCTCCCATGAAGTGAGGAGGAGGGAGATGGTAGCTGGGAGCTGGGAGGTGGGAGATGGGAGATGGGAGATGGGAGATGGGAGATGGGAGATGGGAGATGGGAGATGGGAGATGGGAGATGGGAGATGGGAGATGGGAGATGGGAGATGGGAGATGGGAGATGGGAGATGGGAGATGGGAGATGGGAGATGGGAGATGGGAGATGGGAGATGGGAGATGGGAGATGGGAGATGGGAGATGGGAGATGGGAGATGGGAGATGGGAGATGGGAGATGGGAGATGGGAGATGGGAGATGGGAGATGGGAGATGGGAGATGGGAGATGGGAGATGGGAGATGGGAGATGGGAGATGGGAGATGGGAGATGGGAGATGGGAGATGGGAGATGGGAGATGGGAGATGGGAGATGGGAGATGGGAGATGGGAGATGGGAGATGGGAGATGGGAGATGGGAGATGGGAGATGGGAGAAAGGGAGGTGGGAAGAAGAAGACAAGACGAGGTTTTATGTTACCATCAGTGAAAACCTTAACTGACAACCCTATCTGCAAGGATCAGAGAATATAAAATTTATCTTACTAGCATCCCAGTACAGAATTATACGATCAGATTTCTTTCTATTGCAATGTTTGATAGTAATTAAAGCATGGCATTTCTATTAGAATGTCAATAATCGTGTTCGTATTGTGACGTAGCATTTATTCAGGCAACTGTTTCTATCTAACGATACCGCGAAAGGCTAACCTGCTACACTTACCCCGGATACTAGAAAGCCACTTAAGCATTTGAGACCAACTCAATGAGAAGTTAAAAATAAGTTCCATTCAATATAAGTGGCCAAAATAATACAAAAATATAAGATGTTATAAAGATACAAATAGATTAATTAAATGACTTGCATAAAATAAATAAATACTAACATGTAAAATGGGCATCCGTACTAAGCAACCCGGATTTTTGTTGATCAATTGAAATACATTTAATTCGTTTCAAATAAAAAAAACAAACGATCACATCCTTATGCCAAATTGCACCGAATTTCGACAAACGGAATAGTAGGTTACGCTTAGTTTTGTCTATGATAGTCTATCTGTCACCAGCAGTTATTACACTGCTTATTGTTGCGTCAATATTTGGAACAATTGTTTTGTGTTGAAGATTCTTCGTCTGTCATTTCATGGAGCAACATAGCTCTGCTAATTTAACATTTTTTACCCGTTTTATTGCATGTTTTATTCAGTAATCTTGGCGGAATTTTAATGAATAAATTGTGGCTGCGGGACAGGTATGGATAATTAGATTGTATGTGTATTGTGGTGCAATGTGATTTGTGAACGACGAGAAATCCCAAGAAAATTCTAGACGCCATTCCGTGTGACTCTATAATTGACAATTGACCATCGACTAAGACTAATAACAAACAAACTGACTATAAACACTTGACATTGGCAAAATTTACATTAGTATGTCACAGGCCATTAACAAAGAAGAAGAAGGATAAAGTTTTGTGTTCTCAAACACTTGACCACTTTGTTCAATATAAAAAATATTGATCCATCCACCCTTCTATCTATGCTCACTCATGAAAACAAAAAATACCATTAGCGGTTAAAATCTTTCATCTAACAGTTGATAAATATTTATCACTCGAATATTTATTAGTCGACGTAATCGGCCGGTGGTTGGAACAATCATCCCCTTCTATAACCCCCCGGGCGGCCCCTAAATGGAGGAGGGGGGGGGGGGGGGGGGGGGGCTCTTTGCTCTGGCTCTGCAGGTTGCGCTCTTTCGACCTCTGAAAGAACAGCTCAATTTATACAGATCACGGCTAGAGATGATAAGATAAATATCAACGCTAATTATAGGTAATTGATTAAATACTCGTAAGTACGTAGGTAAGTAACTTGTATATATTTCTTATTAATACAATGTAGATAGGATACAATTTAAGTGGATACAGTAAGTTGCACTGCTGTACATTTCACAAAATGAATTAACATAAAAAATAAAGATTTAACGGTAGAAATGCTCAAAATATATTTTATGTATTGACGACCTCTGTGGCGCTTTTGGCTAAGATCCGGCCGAGACGCAGAAGGTTGCGGGTTTTATTCCCGCCGCGTGACAAATGTTTGTATGATCTGCATGTATTTGTTTTGGGTCTGGGTGTTTCTACGTATATATGTATGTATTTACAAAAAAAAAGTATATAAGTAGTATATTATAGTAGTAGTAGGCCAGATGATGCTGTGTGAAATGTCCGGGATTATTTATTTATTTATCTGTAACCATCACGTAAGTTCATGACTATTATAGTTTATGTTGTATATTTCTATTTAAAGTTCGTTTTCAATTTCAATATTTTGAAATTCATAAATGACGAGCTCGGTAGCAGTTGGCAAATGCTCGCCTGAGACGCAGAATGTTGCGAGTTTGATTCCCGCCGCGGGACAAATCTGCATAATCTGCTCATCAATCTCGAATTCATCTTGGGACTGCGTGTTTTTTTATGCATAATATATATATGTAATATAACGCTAATGTGGTTCCCATAACACAAGCTCTATGCCGTGTGAAATATCTAGCATTAATAATAATAATAATACATTAAAAAGCTGTACTCGACTGTACTCGTACTCGTCTTACTTGTATGTATCATCTGAGTATAAAACAAATAAATAAATATTAATATTGGTGAACAACACCATCCAGTCCCAGACTAAGCATATCTTGCATTATGGTGACCATACGACTAATGGACTACTTAATTATTAAATACATACTTATGATACTTTATAACACCCAGACATAGAACAAATACCTATGTTCATCAGACAAATGTTTATCCTGGGAGGGAATCGAACCCTCAACCTACAGCGCAGAAGGCAGAGCTACAACTAACTAAGCTGACTGAGCAGTCTGACAAAGTTACTAAGCTGGAAAAAACTTTCTTTAACTTTCCTTCTTTATCTTTAACTAGCTGACCCGGCAAAGTTTGTACCGCTTCAATAAATCAATAAATATTTTTTTTTTTTCATATGTCATGATTTCTAATTTTATAATTATTTCATGATTATTTTTAAACTGGGTTTATACTTATTCTACTTTTAAACTCGTGTTGTAATCTAATCGTTAGTAATCTAAACACTAGGTTATCTTTTAAAAAGTGATATATATAACATATATGCGAGTATAAAACACAATTCCAATATTATAATATAAATAGTTAAGTTACAAGTAAGAATACTGATCAACCAGGCACAGCCATAACAATACCTGCACACATTCAAACGAATAACTTTAGAATAACCTACTTCGGCAGCTAAAAGTTGATAAGGCATTGCACAGATAGCTGCTACGCTTGTGCGCGTGCGCTTATACTACTCAACAAAAAAAAAAGTGCGCGTCGATGCTGGATCAGGGCTACTCATTCATAGCAACTAATATGTTCTTTATTTTTCTTTTCAATGCTGTATTATATTTTCATTTGATATTCAGATAATTTAAAAACAAGCGTTAAAAATTCATAAGTAAATTATGTTTTTATGTTGGTTTTGGTAGATGTTTTTTTAATGAACTATGTTTGTTTAATGGATACCCATGTTATCGTAGTGAGCGCTAGTGCTGCTTACTGGTCGTGTTTCTCAATGGGTATGTTTCCTGTTGGGGACTAACTACGAGTAAGTAAACCTCTAGACGTCGGATTGAGTTGGCTATGTTTGCTAACTGGATTGAGTTGGCTATGTTTGCTAACTGGATTGAGTGGGCTATGTTTGCTAACTGGATTGAGTGGGCTATGTTTGCTAACTGGATTGAGTTGGCTATGTTTGCTAACTGGATTGAGTGGGCTATGTTTGCTAACTGGATTGAGTGGGCTATGTTTGCTAACTAGATTGAGTGGGCTATGTTTGCACACTCATTTTATTTATTATGTATTTTATTCGTTTTATTCGTTTTATTCGTTTTATTCATTTTATTCATTTTATTCATTTTATTCATTTTATTCATTTTATTCATTTTATTCATTTTATTCATTTTATTCATTTTATTCATTTTATTCATTTTATTCATTTTATTCATTTTATTCATTTTATTCATTTTATTCATTTTATTCATTTTATTCATTTTATTCATTTTATTCATTTTATTCATTTTATTCATTTTATTCATTTTATTCATTTTATTCATTTTATTCATTTTATTCATTTTATTCATTTTATTCATTTTATTCATTTTATTCATTTTATTCATTTTATTCATTTTATTCATTTTATTCATTTTATTCATTTTATTCATTTAGTTCATTTAATAACTTACTTTGATTGAAAATGATCTTACCGATATGACAATTTTAATAATAATGAGCATTTAAGGTACACTATTATCCTAAACTGAGTATCAGTGCACGAGTTTTACCTGGGAGGGTTATTTTGTTAGTTTGAATGGATTATGCCGTGGACTACCTTGTATTTCAGTTGGGAGCGACAATGAATTCGGACAACGAGGCTGGTACTCCATTTGATGCACCACTGAGACAAAGGCATCGTAAAAGATGCAAGAAGGCTAAGAAGAGAAGGTACTCATCTACACCAAGCGATGAAGCAGTATGCGAAAGGAACCGGAAGGTGGCAAGTTAACTTTCTTCTGGTATGTTTTAAAATTATTTAAATAAATTTACGGGTATCTTAAGGATCTCTTATAGTAATAAATTAGGTATAGTTTCAAGAAGGTTTCAAGAAGGTAGTAGCTCGATTTTCAAACAATTAGAGACCAGATTATCGAAAATATAGAGAAACGGTAAATCAAACCGAAAAAACGGCATGGTGATGAAGCGCAAATCGTTTAATCGTGAAATGATAATTATAAGAAAAGTGGGTACAAAACTTTTGACAAAGTTTGTCTGTAAAACTACTGAAGCCTCTCGGAAATTATCGTTATAAATAGCTGGGAATTACTTTAAAAGGCTAATCTTATACGACTATCAATCGCAACTGATAGAATTTGTCCATGGATTCATACCAAAGCCAAAGAGAATAATTATCACTACGGTAGCTCTAATGACCGTACTGATAAATAGGCTAATGTATGAAACTGTTTTGGTCTACTTAAGTACATTATTTGTAATATTGGTTATTGTCAAATATTGGTTACATTATTTGTAATATTGGTACAAAACTTTTGACAAAGTTCGTCTGTAAAACAACTGAAGCCTCTCGGAAATTATCGTTATAAATAGCTGGGTATTACTTTGAAAAGCTAATCTTATACGACTATCAATCGCAACTGATAGAATTTGACCATGGATTCATACCAAAGCCAAATTAGATCACTACGGTAGCTCTAATGACCGTACTGATAAATAAGCTAATGTAAGAAACTGTTTTGGTCTATTTAAGTACATTATTTGTAATATTAGTTAATGAGTCAAAGTCAAGAATATTTTCGTTTAATGTTTCCTGTTGGGGACAAACTTAGTAAGCATCTAGACGTTGGATTGTGTTGGCTATGCTTGCTAACTGGATTATTTTATTTATTTTATTAATGTTATTAATGTTATTCATTTTATTCAATTTATTTTTTCAGGAAGATCGCTTTGAGACATACATGGGCTGGTTTGGGTGCCGATTCCTCCTGGCTCGAATCCGAGAGGGATTGACGAGAGGCTCGTCCTGGTCTATACTTTTATGGTCCTCCTTATAACTGACTTAACTGTAAAGGGCGATTACATAGTGGCAGTGGGATATGCATTGTAGAGCTGCGCGGGCAATACTGATATTGGTCTACTGTTTCACTTTCAGACTTGAAAATAGGAATAAAACTCATTCCTATTATAAGGTCGGGATAAAACTCCCTCATGTTAAACGTGGAGCAATATCTAAGATAATAACACCCAGCGAGTTATATTTTATATTAATTTGAATGCTTTTACAATGCTGGCTTTGTCATTATAGCTAAAATTAAACTGATTTTTATAAAATTTTGCGACATTTTGCGAAAAATTTTGCGACACTAGATTTTAACAAAACGGAGGTTTGTTATGGAGGCTGAAGAGTGTAACGACTTGGACACAAGTAAACACTTAGTTTATCTCTTTTACTCTCGTGAACTGCTTTGAAATTGATGTCTGTGTTAATATAGATTTTCTTGTAGATTTGAAACAGTTTTAATAATAATTGGTGGTGCCAGCTCTTCAGAAAATTACTATTAACAAACTGTATATATCGGTACATATATATAGAGCAAGAGCGTGTTGGTTACACCATTTGTAGCTCGAGAACAACTAAACCGATTTTTACGATTATTGATTTGTTGGATTTGTCTTCATCCCGAATAGCAGAATAAAAAATGCAGTAATTGAATGTGTTTAAAGGAGATTTTTAAACAGAAAATAAGGAGTTCATGTGGTAGGAGAAGGTGGTGTGAGATTGATTTTGAGTAGGTGTACCTACTCAAAATCAATTGTTAAGCGAGTGTAAATAAGTGGAGCCTCTGATATCAATAAAACAATAATAATATTTGTATTGTTTTTAGCAAACTTTAGTCGAAATTTTTCGATATTTCTTACTTTAGAGTTTCTTGATATGACATATTTTAATGAAGTCACATAGCTTTTTGGTTTAATATTTTTGAGTGGTAGATTAGTCGGTGAACTCATTGGACAAATATTGTATTAGTTTAATCAAATTAAAATAAAATATACATATGTAATACGTAAATATTATATATTATTAATACATAAATACGTAAGACTTATGGAAAATTTAACGCTTTTTCGTTGGCAGCTGAATGAAAAATCATTTAAATTTTAATAAACATAAAAATTTATTACTCGTGTTTTACGAACTATATTGAACATTCAAAAGTAAGTTTATCCGCAAAAAGTACACTGCTTGCTTTATTACTTTTTTTTTGTGTGTTCGCGTGCTTAAAGTTTAAGTTTCGCGACCTATTGCCAAACTCTATATTATGATCTGTTTATTGCTGGCCTTCAATTTACTTGGAAATTTTCCTTGTTTTTATTTTTTAAATTAAATAATCTATTATTTTTCTTAATATAATTATGATGATTCTCTCAATGATATAGATGCGCATCAATTTGTTTTGTATATTTCGGAGTAGGTATTAACGTGTCAGATAAATACTGAATCATCTAGCATAATCTCTCTAGAAGCATACAGTTCGTACAATGTATGTAAATTTAGATAAACATATAAAAATGAAATTCTGCCAATGTCATGATTACTAATGAGTTAGGTAAATAATGATGTTTACTATGAGAAGAGTCGATCCGTTTTGCTCTATAATCTATGTCATAATCATACAAGTCGTACGAGTCATAATTAAATAACATGGAAAGTTCATGCTAATTCATTTGACTAGTAGACCATAGCATTTTACGATGTGCATTAATTATAGCATACCTATAACAAATTGAAAATGAAGACCATCTTTAAATCGTTAAATATAAGCATGTCAATTCTATCTAATATTTATTTAAAAAGTGTATGCCGGGAGGCAACATATTGTCGGATAGCCGAATGTCATGATTTCTAATTTTATAATTATTTCATGATTATTTTTAAACTGGGTTTATACTTATTCTACTTTTAAACTCTTGTTGTTGTTTATAAATCTATAATGACTTCCTTTCCTATTCCATTTTATTGAATGAGTACGTCAATTGACTTTGCCCGGCATTGTCTATGGACAAAGAATGTAACGACTGGTCATGATGTCGAGCGATGGCCAGTTCTTGTTAAGCCTTCGAGCACTAAGGTTCTGTGATCAAAAAGTGTAGTGGACATTGAAATAAAGAATTGTACGAACGAGATATGCTGTTTCATTACACATATTTACTCGCCTTTTAAACCTTCCCTGGACTTCCACAAATAATTCAAAACCAAACCAAGTTTAGCCGTTCTCGAGTTGTAGCGAGACTAACGAACAGCAATTGATTTATATTATATCGAAAGATGTATTTGAGTGGTACTACCAACTACCAATTAATCTTCTTACTTAATGTATGTAAATAAATAAATAAATAAATAATAAATAATCCCGGACATTTCACACAACATCATCTGGCCCCAAAGTAAGCAGAGCTTGTGTTATGGGTACCACATGACTGATATACTACTTACATACTTTTTTTTTGTAAACACATTACATATTATACATAGAAACACCTAGACCCGAGACAAATACTTGCAGATCATACAAACATTTGTCCCGCGGCGGGAATCGAACCCGCAACCTTCTGCGTCTCAGCCGGACCTAAGCCTACTGCGCTACAGAGATCGAAATCAATTTGAATCTTGGAACACCGTGGAATTTATAATGAGTCTGTAATAATGACCTGCTTTGCAACCTTGACAGCAGTCACCGCCAGCGCTGTCAAAATCTCATGAGGATCACCTTAGTCGTGCCTTAGTCGAATGACCGAAGCCGCGGAGTCTAGACGGCATCGATATTGCAATTTTTGTTGCAACTTGCAAGTGTGAGCTCGCGAATTTCAAGCTATTCTGCAATTAAGGATAAAATTATTGTCAGTTCAAGGTGTTTCCGCAATTTGCAATGTAAGTACTTTTTTTGCTAACGAGATCTATTTACTTATGTGTTTTTTTTATGTTACAAAAACATTAATTTATATAAACAATAGCGGGAACGACCGCGTATCGTGATAATTATCTGTAATACTTAGACATTGTAGCCTAGCGGACTTTATTATGGGTAACTAGCTGTCCAGTTCGCGACTGTGTCCGTTTAAAAATATAAAAAAATGTAAACCATTCTCAAATCTCGAATTTGAACACACAAAAAATTCAGCAAAATCGTACCAGCCGTTTAGGAGGAGTTTAATTACAAAAACACGCAGAGTACATCATTTCATTCATAATGATTTAATAGTTTACACAGCGCAATAACTTAGAACCTGGATGATCGAGCTTTGCTCGGTATAAAAAAACTGCTATAACGACGTATTTTAAAAGTGAAACTTAACTAGATTGATTTCTCGCCCCCAAAACCCACTGCATACTAAATTTCATGAAATTCGTAGAAGCCGTTTCCGAGATTCAGATGATATATATACAAGAATTGCTCGTTTAAAGGTATTAGATAATAAGACATGGGGAATACTTTTGATACCTTATTGCAATTTTCGTAAGGATCGATTTTTTTTGTAATACAGCCTGTTACTTGTTGATGATGTAGGTAGGTACCTAAGCTACATAAGTATAAGAAGGTTTTAAATCAGTTAAGTAGTTTTCTAGATTCTAGTACTTTTTAAATACCCATAGTTTTCAGGTAGGTACAGTCAATGTCAAAACTTATAATTTTTTTGTCGCAAGAAAATCCGAAAAATATTTTTATAATTATTTAGCCGATTGGTTTACTAGATTAGCAGGTAATTCTTATACTTAAGTACCTAAGTAAAATCCATATCCATATATAAATCAGAGTGTCTCTGTCTGTGTGTTACCTTTTCACGGCTAAACGGATGAAATTAGATAATCAGATAAAATGTATCTTGAGGACGGACATATGCTACTTTTTATATGTACCATGCGTGTGAAACTGCGGTCTAGCTGGTTATTTTACATACTAATAGCGCTCAGACATTAATTGTTACCTTGGTAATAAATAAATAATGCCGCACATTTCACACAGTCATCTAGCCCCAAAGTAAGCAGAGGTTGTGGTTTGGGTACCACATGACTGATATACTACTTATATACTTTAGTTTTTGTAAATACATACATATTATATATAGAAACACCCATACCTGAAACAAATACTTACAGATCATACAAACATTTGTTCCGCGGCGAGAATCGAGCAAGTCGCTCCTGTATAATCTACACTAAGGAGACTGAGTAACCATTTATTAATGAATATTTATTATCCTGTAAATTAAAGTTTTATGTAAAATAACATAAATTATGTAAATGACATCAACTTTTGATGCTAGGTAACAACTGTACTTGGTTTTATTAGTGACATCCCTGTACTAAATTATGTTGGGAAAGCGTCATTAAGGGGTGACCTTTACTGTAGTGACTAGTGCGTGTAATTCAAATCTGCCTCTCGCTTTTGTTATTGTTGTTATATATATTATTTTATCGATCTACTTTGCACTTTGCCAATCCATACTCGACTACTGCATTACTTTTTGGGGAGTTGCAACCTATCTTATCTCACTTGAAAGTTCACAGAGAGCAGTTCTAATGGTAGGTGCAGGCCTCCCTTGGCTATTCCCTACTACTGATCTATATCAGGAATGGAGTGTGCTTACAGTTAGACAGTTATTTATACTTCAAGTTGTTCTAAAACACATTCTCTTCTTGAATACGATCCTGACTTATCTAGGGTAAAGCGAAGAAGGGGTAAAGTCTGCCCTTCAACTTTGTTTCGTACAATGTTTATTCACAAATTCTCTTGCTTCCTTGGGCCTTTCTTGTACAATTAATTGAACCTAACCCTATCCATATAACCCCTCACTAAGGCTAAATGTAAAAAAACAGTCACAGAGTGGCTTAAAACCCTCTCATACTACGAAACGGAAAATATTTTAATCCCTGTTATCTAATATTAATTTAATATAAATATTGTTCAGTAAAAATACAAATAACTAAATATTTGCCTGTTTTATAATTTTTATTTTACCTAACTATCATTGTTTTACATACATATACTGGTATTCCGAGGTCACGGGTCCATTATACAATAGAGGGTAACTAAAATTGGTTGTAACAAAAATAATGGCTGTTATTATGTAAATTTATGTATAAATACGTATCAAAGTGATTATCCAGCATTATTTGTCATTAGTTGTTATCTTAAATTCACGGTGAGCTAATGTGACTTTAAACTAAATGTATTTAAATGTAGATACAAGTTAAAAATCAAGGTCAATATATTAATAACTCTCTACCTAGTTAGTTTCTAATAGGACCACAAAATAAAAATCTGCTTCGCCTCGCCTCGACGCCTGAATCATTAGAAGAAATATTACCTCCAACCTGATTTGATTTTTCTATTGATTTATATGTGTATATTAGAAACAGCGTCAAACACAATTAACTTCTTTTGATGTTGACTATAACTTATTCGATTTTCAATAAATTCAATCAGAGAACTTCGAAATTAGCGAAATTGTAGTCAATTAATTGTGACTACATAGGACAAGCATGGACTATTGAATTATACGGTGCATTATGGTGCAATGTGATTTGAACGACGAGGAATCACGGGAAAGTTCTAGACGGCCATTCCGCGATGACGTTAAGAAATGACAAATGACCACCGACTAAGACTTTATTATCAAACAATCACTTGACACTGGCAAAATTATCGACAAGACAGATGCCATAAAAGAAATAAGAAGAAGAAAGAGTTGAAACGATGTAACTAAGAGTAGGGGGTTTGTTTTATCGTCCCGATTTATCGTTTCATTTTGCCGAGTGTTTTTCTCAGTGCACAGTTCTCTGATTAGACGACTCCACTCTTTGCTTGCAATGCAGTCTTATCATGATTTCGTTCCTTATTTCAGATGACTCTAGCTAACAATGCTGATGTAGCCGCAATCAGAGAATGGATTTCGAAAGAGAGCTATATACCACAAGACCTTGGTGAGTAGAATTGTCTATTTCGTAAACGCACGAATTGTGAGTGAAATCTAATTTAAAAGCTTTTCTAATCGATTTGTTCCACTTGCAAATGTAACACAGCGCGTATGACGAATTTATATTATTTTTATTTTTTGCATGTTTTATATTTTTTTCACGTAACGTTACACAATAGGCTTTAAAGTCTCACACACTGAATAACAAATATAAAAAAATATAGTAACCTACGTTTTTCTAAAGTTAATGCTAATTCTGAAATGTAACATAATATAGGGTTTAGCATTTTAAATACGAATCACCTTCTTCTAATTTTGACGTCGTTTTAATTTGTAGATTTCACGAATAATAACATTATAAACTAATTAAAACGTTGTTCATAATAATTAAATAATGTTGTCAACATATTTCAAAATTCCTTCATTTTTTCCTGTTAAATATACTATTTGAGTACACACTGTTAAAACTCGTCAAGGTCATTTGCTTAGGGTACTGCCTTATTTTTGTATATTCTTACTTACTTTTGTTGAAGAAGACCGATGATTTGAGCTCTATTGTGTAGCTAATATGTTCGCTAATTGTCTTGTCATCTGATTCCCACAGTACTAACATTGCTTAGTTTGGGGCTAGACCATTTACTCTAGCAATATTTATTATAATATGTATATTAAACACTTTTCTTCTGGCCAATTTTGCCAGTGCCAAGTGTTTATAGTTTATAGTCAGTTTGTTTGTTACTAAAGTCTTAGTCGATGGTCAATTGTCAACTCTAGACGTCACGCGGAATGGCGTCTAGAATTTTCTTGAGATTCCTCGTCGTTCAAATCACAATTCACCACAATACACACAGTAACAATAATTCAATTATCGATACCCGTCCTGTAGTCACAATTTATTCATTAAAATTCCGCCAAGATTACTGAATAGAACATGCAATAAAACGGGTAAAAAATATTAAATTAGCAGAGCTATGTTAATCCATGAAATGACAGACGAAGAATCTATTAAACACTCATGGACGTATTTAGTGGGACCGCTTCATCGATCAAAAAAATAGGTTGGAATGTGTATAAACAGTTCTTATTACAAATTGGCCACATATACCTCAATGTTTAATTTGAAAAAGAAACACTTCAATCGTCTTTTGTTTCAGTTTCATTTGTTTTTTATTCGTATTATTTGTTATTTGTTAACCCATTGCAATAATTTTGCTGGCGTGTGCATTCTTTATATCGAACTAGGTTTGTTTTATCAGTTTTTTTCAAAAATGTATTGCGGTCGTCTTGCTTACCCATCATTGAAAAACTAAAGAGCTCTGGTCTCCAAAGCTGTGACCTTAATTGAAAATTGTAACAGTTACACATATTGCGTGTTTCCAAGACTGTATCTCGATATCGTAATGTTAAACGATACCGGCAGACTGAAGAATACACGAGACGTGCAAGGTTGCAAAAGTGAATGTGAAAACTGATGTGAATCAGTGAGGGACGATCGATTTCTGGTGAGCTGTTCTTAGAAATAGCACTTTTACTGCTTCTGAGGTCAGAACTATGCTACAAAAAATTCGTTGCAAGAGACAGTTAGCACTAAAACCGTAACAAAAGACTCTGGAGGCTGGAAAAGGGACGTACTTGCCAGCTGTGTTGCCAGTGATGACATATGGAACTGAGACTTGGTCGCTAACTATTGGATACACAAGCTTAGAGTCTCGCAACGTGCTATGAAGAGAGCTATGTTGGGTGATTCACTACGTGATAAAATCTGCAACGAGGAAATCCGTAGAAGAACCAAAGTCACCGACATAGCACTCAAAATTTGCAAGTTGAAGTGGCAATAGGCAGGCCATATAGCTCGCAGAAATGATAACTGTTGGGGAATAAAAGTTCTCAAATGGTGACAAAGGACAGGAAAACGAAGCGTAGGACGACCCCCCACCCGATCCACCCGATGGACTGACGACATTGTAAAGATCGCAGGAAGTCGGTGGATGGAGAAGGCTCAAAATCATTCTTCCTGGAAATCAATTGGGGAGGCTTATGTTCAGCAGTGGACTTCTTAAAGGCTGATACGATGATGATGATGATGATGAAGTTTTTTGTTCTAAATGGCAAAATAAAACACTATTAATATAATATTAATTAAATACTAAATGAAATCGCAAGAAACAGATATATAATAGTTTTAATCCTGATTTGTCTCTTTTTTGTTGCGTTCTTCTAAATAAGTCCATGAGTATAGTCCTGACTCCTAATTGTATTATAAATAAGGTTTTGTTGACTTTTCCACAGATACACTTCTGATCCGGAAGTTCCTACACAGCTGCGACGGTAGCTTAGAGAGAACCAAAAGATGCATTGATAAGTTTGTATGTGGACGATACAATATGCCTGAAGTGTACACTTCCAGGGATCCCACATCAAAGAAACTGCAGACTGCTTTCTCTATAGCGTAAGATTTCATTTCATATATTACTAGATGGCGCCACATGAAAAACTAGAACGCGCTTTCGATGCGTTTGGGAATTTCAATATATCATCGTGATACTAACCCAAGACTAAGACATTTATTAGTAGAACTAGTGACCTAGAAAATTGATTTGATTGTAAACCAACACTGTATTGAGGCCATTTTCGAGTTTTTGGAACACGGCACGGCAATTTATTTTACAAAATAATAATATTAAAATGGTTTCTATATTATAACACGTTATAAATACCTACAGGATGTAATACGCTCAATGTAAATTTAGAAACTTTAAGCTTAAGTGAAATAAGTTTATTAAAATAAAGCTGGAGTTATTGATTCGAATGTGAAATTTAATTGGAATTAAAAGATTTGTGATTTTTTGTGATTCGAGCAAAAATAATCCCTACTGATATTATATTATTATTATTATTATGATGCGAAAACATCTCCGTCTGTCTGTATGTTACGTATTCACGCCTAAAGCGCTGAACCGATTATGGAGAATTTGGGTATAGAGATAAATAGGCCCTTGAAGAAGGACAAGGGCTTTTTTTTATGTAACTACCACACGTGTGAAGCCGCGGGCAGTAGCTAGTAATTTTATAATGCTACCATTTTATAATAAAATAACAAATGACGAACTACTTCGTGTCGACTAAAATCGAATCCCTTTACATTGGCAATATTATCATCCTTTTGAGACATGCCATTAACGAAAACTAAGAAGTACATACCATTGGAGTTTTTGATGATCGTCCATTTTTTTAAGCAGTTGTGGTATGATAAGAAAAAAAGGTTGTCAGAACCTTTTTTGACACAAGCGGGCAGCTTAAAATACAGTAACTAGCAGATACATAATTCTACATTATACGGGTATCTACATAAAGCCAACATTTGTTACGATGTTGATTTATATATCTTATTTGTTTTCTGTTTACTATCTGGCCCAGATACATATAATTATAAATTATAAATAGATGAACACTCAGACCCAGGACAAATCTTTGCAGATAATTACGTTTTAAGAACTAAAAAGAAAACTGACATTATTGGATACAATTTGAGACAATAAAATTATTTTCTTTTGGAAATTTTAGTGGAAAGTACATTTATTTTGTTTATTTATAATACTAGCTGTCCCGTTCCCGACTTCGTCCGCGCGTTTTAAAAAGAAAAAAAAATATCTAATTATACCAACTGCAGCGCCATCTGCCGGTCTGATTTGTGGTTTTTAAGCCATCCAGGGGGCCACCCAAACGCATACAAAAAATGTTTTCCTACTTACTTGACACTTATCGTTATATTTTGGACAATTCATACATTATCTGTATAAATTATAGCCTGTGTTATTCTGATGTACTTATAAGCTATATTATTGTAAAGTTTCATTAAAATCCGGATGTATCTACTTATAAGTAGTTTTTGCGTGAAAGAATAACAAACATACATACAAACTTTCCCGTTTATAATATTATAGTAAGGATCTACGACCTTTCTAATTGCCTCTCAACTTAACACTGCTTAAGCACTTCTTAAGATTCGTTCTGTCACTATTTGTCACTATTTGTCACTATATTACATAATTACGTTTTCAAAACTAAAAAGACAACCGACCTCATTTATAAAAAAGCAAAATATAAAAATTTCGTTTCATCCAAGTGGATGACATATTTTTTCAGTTTTTTTTATTTTAAAAACCTAACTACAGAACCGATTTTTATGAAATTTTTATGGAACCAATCGGGAAGTATATCACATGAAATTATTTTTTTCAAATCGGTTCATAAATGACGTAGTTATGAGGTAACAAACAAAAAAAAGTTCCACAGAAGGTCCTTCTGACAGAAGTTAAGAGGAGTTTATAAGTAAGGTCGCTCAAAGGAGTGCCTGTTAAGGATACCCAAGTCAGCGGCACAAACTCGTTAGTGGGCGCAAGGATAGACGTGCACCAAGGATAGAGATGAGCAGTAAGAAGATAGCGTGATTACAATTTCGAGTCATATGATCAGATTAATCTATGATTTCTAAATAAAACGTTTGCGTAAAAATAATGAATAGACCTTTGGCTCAAGGGTTCTCATGAAAAAACTACTGAAGGTAATTATAAAAAAAAAGTTATTTGAGCTCTTGAATAAATAATCTATGCTTGAATAGGAACAATTTTTTAGTTTGCGTACTCCGTTTGTTATTTATTCACACCTAAATGTTGCGATAAAATCAGTGATGAAAAACGTTTTTTTTTGAGTCTGGTATCTTTCATACCCATATTAGTTTCACAATTCTGTATTGATACAAGCATAGATTATGACAAGACAAATTTATATCACTTTTAGTTTTGGTTGTTCATCATCAGACGGTGGTGTGATCACCCTTCGACGTTTGTATGGAAAGATAATCGACTTGTTCACTCTTAAAGGCAGTGGATACGTATTTCCGATGTTCAACGATGCCAAATATTGAAACAATTGAGAGTTAATGAAAAAAAAAATACTTAACCTACGTGCTACATTGTTTCTTTGTTATAATTGGCAGTCCTTATGAATCGCTTGTTCCAAAAACGACTCGCTTTTCGTGCCATGAATTACTATGTAGTACCCGGATGATGTACTTACTACATGGATGACGGATGCTTTGCTCGGTATAAAACGACGTTTTCTAAAAATGAAACCTAGCTAGATCGATTTATCGCCCCCGAAACCCCCTGTATACTAAATTTCGTGAAAATCGTTAGGCCGTATCCGAGATTCAGATTTATATATACTTAGATATATGTATATACAAGAATTCCTCGTTTAAAGGTATTACATAGATGGATTAATAATATATATGTTACTTTCTTGCCCTTTAAAATTAAAATAATACTATTATAATAAAAAGGTATAGTTAAGAACAGCATCATAAGACGACCTCTGTGGCGCAGTGGGCCAAGGTTCCGCTGAGACGCAGAAAGTTGCAGATTTGATTCCCACCACGGGACAAATGTTTCTATGATCTGCAATTATTTGTCTCATATCTGTGTGTTTTTTATTTATAATATGTTTTATTTAAAAAAAAAGTATATAGGTAGGTAGTATATCAGTCATGTGTTTCCCATATCACAAGCTCTGCTTACTTTGGGTGATGTGTGAAATGTCCAGAATATTTCTATTTTTTTTATTTATAATGAGCCAGCTAATCAAAACCGCGCCAAGATTTTCCCTGCAAAAATTATTAAGGCACCTACTTAATATATTGTTGGATAGAAAACTACTTCCTGCCGTACGAGTACTTAGTCGTTACGTAAGTCGCTCCTTAGTAGGTATAGATTAGGCAATGAAACTATTATGAAATGACTTAAGTGCGGCGGTTAGACTTAGAATTCGGTATGAATTATTTAAACGTAATCTATGGTTCAAACATAGACACGAACGAATATGTAATTAAATAAATAAATAAATATTGATGGACAACGCACACAACACCATTTAGCCCCAGCATTGATTATGGTGACCAGATGACTGATAGAATTCTTATATATTTTAAAAATACATGCTTATGATACTTTATAACACACAGACAAAGAACAAACACCCATGTTCATCACACAAATGTTTATCCTGGGAGAGAATGGAACCCTCAACCTACAACGCCCTGCCTTCTGCGCTGTTGGTTAAGGGTTTGATTCCCTCCCAGGATTAACATTTGTGTGGCGAACACAGGTGGTTGTTCTGTGTCTGGGTGTTATAGAGTATCATACGTATGTATTTAAAAATATATAAGTATTCTACAGTCACCATAATACAAGCTATGCTTACTTTGGGGCTAGAGTGTTGTGTGCATTGTCCACCAATATTTATTTATTTATCGAAGAAATCCTAAAGGATCATAAGGGTTCCTTTTTTCCTTTTGAGATACGGAAACCTAAAAACGTGTAATTAACATGTATTTAACGAACCTTTACTAACTAGCAGTTTATTATAGGGTTAATAATTACCTTATTTAACTTGTACAATGTAACATGATCATTAATGCTTATTGTTTATTATACAGTGTCTATAAAGACTGCCTGCTATCTCAGTTGGTTGTAGCTCCTTCTGCGCTGCAGGTTGGGGGTTAGATTCTCTCCCAGAACAAAAATTTGTGTGATGAACATAGGTAGGTAAATAGGTAAACACCTATTATGTTTGGTTCTATATCTGGCTGTTATATAGTATCATAAGCATACTTACATATTGAAAAAAACAAGGTTTTATTCACGTTTTGATAAACACGGGCTTTACTCACGTATTATTTTGTCGATGGAGGCACCGACACTGTTTCGATTCATCTAGAGAATCTTTACAGGGTGAGTTTGATCCGCGGTTCGCTCGTTGCCGCTCGAGTTCACGATTCGCACTGATTGGTTCATTGTTGGTTCGGCAACGAGCGGACCGCGGATCAAACTCACTCTGATGAAGATTCTTTAGATGAATCGAAACAGTGTCGGTGCCTCCATCGACAAAATAATACGTGAGTAAAGCCCGTGTTTATCAAAATGTATTTTACTCACGTATTATTTTGTAGATGGACGGACACAGTTTACTGTGACACCGGTGAAAATAATTCGTGCGTAAAACCCGTGTTTATCAAATGTTACAATTCACGAATGCTTTTAAAGTTAAATACTCATGCTTATCTAAATTCCATATATAGGTACTTAAAAATATTTAATAAGTGAGTATTCTATCAGTTATCTGGTCACCATAATACAACTTATGCTTATTTTAGGGCTAGATTGTGTTGTGTGCATTTTGCATAATTATTTATTTATGTAACACATTACTTCTTTCACCACAGTGGTTCGAAATAACTAGTGACACGACAAGAAGATCATTTTAATTAAATTTTGAATTTTGATTGATTATTATAAATACAGTTGCACAAAAGGAAATTGGCTAGGATTTTTTAACTTCTTTGGAAACGCGAGGGCTTGTCTACATACTGTTGTTTTGGGATTTATTTAAGGGTTCCGTATTTAAGGGTTCCGTCGTCAACAAGAAACCCAATTTTAGTTATAGTTTCACAATCGCGTTTCGTCTGTCTGTCTGTTCGCCCCTAATCAGAGCTCTTGCTTGTGGACTAGTTTTATTGTGATATACTTTGTATGGTAATACGTATTAGTACCCCCTACAAAGATATAAAAACAAAAAGTTTTTAGAGAACATACCCTGCATTTAAAGTAGGTTGATTCTTTTTTATTTTACTACCCCATTTACGCAATGGTGAAATATTTCGTTGCAATTTCGTTGGATAGGTACTTTCAAATATATGAGGAGATGTCTTGAGAAGTTTTTCGATATACACCACATCAAAAACTCTGTGTAATTATAAAGGAAAATTATCACGGTTAGGTATATTAGGATTAACAGCCTGATTTGTAAAAATTATGAACATTCCTTATTCCTTATTAAAATTAGTGTAGTTTGCTAACTACAAGGTGAAAGGTTGAATTCGTTTGGGAGTTGAGACTTGACCATAGGTCATTCTTATCCTGACTAACTTCGGAACCCTTCACAGTGCGTGATCCGACACGGGCCTAAGCAATTTATTTCTTTATTACTGGCTACGTCGTAGGGTGCTACGACCTGCTACGACGTAGGGATTACAATGCTACGTCATAATTCTCATAATCAGCTACATTATATAGATTACTGCAAATACGTCTATTACTTAGACTAAGATAAAGAGACGAACCTAAGCGAGAAGTTTTTCAACAATAAGTTATAATTTTTAACAAAAAATAAACAGAACATTTCAAACAGGAACAGATTTTTTTTTTAAATTACCTTGCTACTAAGACTGACAACTTTACTTACTAGATGGATTGTGACTGTCATTAGACAATCACAACCCATCTAGGTATAAAGTTCTCATCAATACAAATTAATCAAGCCCAAACATCAGGTATATGCTGTAAATCATTGAGGAGTTCCTTGGACTGTCTGTCGGCTCCATTATCAGATCGACTCTAGACCTTCATTAAATAGTAGTGCTTTAAAATATTAAAAAATACAAACGCTCTAGTTACCACTACGATTTTCGAAGGTTCCCCTCGATTTCTCTGGGATTCCAACATCTTATTCTGGTTTCCTTATCATGGTACCCTTGGGATATCTCCTTGCCAACAAAAAAAGAATCATCAAAATCGGTTCATAAACAACAAAGTTTAACACATTAATAATAATAATAATAATAATAAATAATAAATTCATTTATTTCAGATAACTTAAGATCCATAAAGTGTTAGTAATACTTACTCTAGGTGTTAGTAATATTGTTATCTAAGGTTGACATAAAAATTAAATAGAAGTGGGAATAAGGCAAGGCCACTCACACTGTGATCGAGCTAAAACAGAATAGTTTCCTATGCCATCATAACTCGACTACATTGCCTGAAAAAAGGACCGTCCCACTTATCCACTATAGTATTTAGTATACTGTTGGTGGCTCCGCGTATTCTGTGTAACAGGGACGCGACTTTTTTGCGCATGCAGGCATGGAAACCGTCAGCGCGTGCTTCTGCAAACATACCGGACGCGCTACAGAATCGCGGAAGCCCCAACAATATCCTAAATGCATTATTATATTGGACACGAAGGGCGTTGAACGCTTTTTGAGTATATGAGGACCACAGGCTGCTCGTGTAGAATGTTTGACAATATGATTTGAACAGTGTAATTTTAGCTTCATTTGAACAACGAGCAAACCTACGAACCAACATATTAGCTCTTACGGTCAACGCTCTTCGCTCCCTCTCCATATCCAATTCATCATTTAGGCTTTCGGTAACAATGTGGCCAAGATATTTAAAGTGTCTGACCCGTTCCAAGGGAACTCCATTAAGTAACACGGGAGGTATACTTTTAGTGTGTTTTCCCTTAGTTTCAAAAACCATGTATTTACTTTTTTGAACATTATAATGCAGGCCATGTCTATTTGCATATGTTTCGCACAGCGAAAGTAGTTTTCGAAGTGCACTGATAGATGGTGCCAGCAGCACCATATCATCCGCATAACTAATATTGTTCATACAAGTACCGTCTACATAGCATCCAAAAGGTTGTCTGCTGAGACCATCCATCAGCTCATTCACATACAAATTAAAGAGGTGTGGAGAAGACACCCCCCCCTGTCTTACTCCACACTGAAGACCATATGCGTTAGATAGCGTCCCTGACCATTTAACATGGTTTATCTGATTACTATACCAGTACTCAAAAACAGAACATATTTCTTTGGGCAGGGTGGTTTCACGAAGCTTTCGCCACAGTATATTGTAACATACTGTGTCGAAGGCTCGCGAAAGATCCAGAAAACAAGCAAAGACCGGCGTCCTTCTATCCACATAATACCTTGCTGTGTACTTTAAACCTAATATAGCACTCTCGGTGGACAATCCAGGCCTAAACCCGAACTGTCCATCGTGAAGTTGTAAATGCTTGGCCAGTTGTTTATCCAGAAGCCGGTCTAGTACTTTGGATGTGATAGTAGCCAAAGAAATCGGCCTATAGTTATCCTTATCAGAAACATCGCCCGTTCTATTTTTAACCACTGGCACCACAATAGTTTTCATGAAATCACTAGGCAAATATGAATGACTTATACAAAGAGAGTAAAACATGGACAAAATCCTTGACAAATGCGGGCCAGCAAATTGAAGGTGCTCGATGCTGAGCCCATCATGGCCAGGCGATTTACCCCTGCTCATGTGTTGTATTACCTCTCTAACTTCCTTGGCAGAGAACCTGATACATTCCTTTCCAAGATGGTCCTCAGCATCGAACGTCTGCAAAGGTTTAAGGCTAGGCTCTACAGAAAAATGGTCCTTAAACAGGTTTGCTATTTGCCCAGGTTCCGATATCCCCGACACGCTAGTAGGGAGGCCAGACTTCAAGTTAAGCTTACTAATGTTTTTCCAGAACTGAGAGAAGTTCTTAGCAGATCTTTGGCTGGCAATTATATCCATTTTTACCTGTTCTTGGTTATTCTGACACCATTTAATTTTAGCTTTAAACATTTTTCTACTAAGATTCATATCATCATATATTCTGCCACAGTTAGGTCTACCATTGGACACCCACTCCAAAAACTTTAATCTAGCCTCCCTATGCGCCGTGCTAACATGTTTGTTCCACCCAATTAAGTTTTTACGTTTTTTAGATTTTTTATTAACACAGGTATGCATAGCACTTTCTCTTAAGATACCTATAATACTAATATACATATTGTCTAGTTCTAATTTATGTTCATAAATATTACACTGTTTATCTGCACACTGAGTAAAAATCTGCGGAAAGTCAATTAATTTTAGCTTATTATTGCACAAATTTGAGTATTCCCGTATTTGTGGATTTTGACGCTCGCCCCAAATAACTGACCTATCTACGTTGTTATTGACCGCTACCATTTTTTTACGAATAAGCTTTAAATCACAATACACCTCCAGGGGGTAATGGTCTGACCACACTACATCATAACGTACCTTAATGTCCATAATAGTTTCCAGCGCCGATTGAGTCACAACACAATGGTCTAGCCATCTTCGCGAACCGTGTGCATCACTCACAAAAGTATATTCACTCGAAGATAAACCAAACCTGTGTATATCTGCACACACCCAAGACTGTTCAATACAAAAACGAGACAGTTCGCACTCAAATAGTTCGGTTGGATGTGCATTAAAATCGCCTAGCATAAACACAGATTCAAGGTCACTACTATCTATTATTGCACATATTTCACTTAAACATTCCGTGAACTCCGGCAGATTGTCTGTCGACTGCGTAGGCATATACACACACACTACGATAAGAGACCGGTTTCCTGTCTCGAAACGCACTGCAGCAATACGATTGCTCGCGCATTGAATCACAGATACCGAGTTAAATGTATTTTTTCGCCACAACACAGCTACCCCTCCGTACGGCCTGCCTCGTACCAAACCGGTTGACATATCCACCGCCGATTTACCGGTGTACTCAAAGTCTGTATGAAGAGTACCTAGGAAAGGTATATCCGGCGGAAGTAGCCAGGTTTCTTGTAACGCTATGATGTCCGCAGTGTCGCACATCTGATTTATACATACAGCGGATCTTTTTACAGATTTGCAATTAAAACTGATCAACTTGCATACATCCATTATTGTTTTTTATGTTTACTTGAACCGTCTCCGTCTCGCGAAAAGTAGGTGACGAAGCGTCTAAATGTTATTCCATCCGGCCAAAGCATTACGTCCATAAATATTGGAAGCTTGTATCTAGGTACCATCATTTTGTAGGCATCATAATCCCGGATTTGTTTGAATTTTATTTTTTCTAAGCTCACTATTATATTAGTTTTGTGCAAAATGTAGCTGGATATGTCTTCAGCTGATGTGCTCTTATCGACATTGTTTATAAACAACGGTACTTTTAGATCCGCTGCCCTGAACTTAGTTTCCGGTTCAGGTAGTGCTTCCCCCTTCTCTGTCACAAGCCGGTTTCGGTATCTTTTTCTCTGGACAGTTTTCCATTCTTCACTGGGCTCCTTATCCTTCCACTGTCCTTCCTCGCTGGCTAGTCGAGCAAATGTTTTACGGCGAGGTGATTGGCTACGGGAAATATGGAATTTAGTGGCTGAGGATGCCGTAGAGACCGAAGTGGATGGTGGTCTGGGTTTACAGATTTTCTCCGCAGCAGAGACTACATTAAACCCAGGCTGCGACGTTTGGCTTTCTGTGTTTATAATAGGCCTATAAAGCACTTTTTGGACAGATGCCTGGGTTTTCGGAGCAGACGATGACTCATCATCAGTACCCTCATCTAAACACGGTTGCGATTGCGATGACTCCGCCACCACACCAGCCTCTTCAGATGAATGTGTCTGTGGCACTGGAATGTGAAGCAATCCTATTGGACCACTGTCGTATCTATCCACTAAATCCGAGAAGTTTGACCGACCACGTCGCAACGTATTTACGTTAGTCGTCTCAAAGTTGTTTACAATAGATGCTGTTTTGATATTCTCTACGTCACTTTTTAGTGCATTTACCTCTTCATTCAAAGCATAAGTTTGTTTAATGTAAGCAACATCCTTTTGAAGTACTAGTAGATCTTTTAGCAATTTTGTTACGTCAATGTGATCAAAATGAATTGCGGGTAGTTTATTAATGTTTTGTACAACGAAGATGGGAAAAACATCTGGATCCAGTTCTCGGAAGACTGCTATGATATCTTCAAGGTCCCTCTGGGTTTTGCCATCCCGTTTACGTAGTGACTTTTTCTTCCCCGAATTAACACAATCATACAGAAGATTTTTGGCTTCTGTGATGTCCTCGGCAGTGAAAGCACCCAAACAAATTTGTGACAAACTTATTTGGTCCATTACTTCAAGTTTGTTTTGTATAAACGACAAAACTTCACTAATGACAACATTACAACTATCACACTTTACTCGAGACATTTCTCAATACCATGAAGCGCATCGACTGTCCGTTACGCGTGCGTCACCAAGGCCGCGCGGATGCAACTGAATTAAATATATATATTATATATATACGGTCGAATTGAGAAACCTTTTTTTGAAGTCAGTTAAAAACTGTAGAAAAAATGTTTTAATTAGTTGTATTATTATACGTGTAAGCTGCAAGCTAAAATTACGTTATATTCAATAATCATCTAAAATGATGATTTTTGAATATTTTTTGACCTTATTTCATATTTATATTACAGAATTAACAAAAACAAAAAAAAAACATGTTCCGAGTGCAAAAAAGAGCCTCTGAGGCACACTTTAATCCATTCACGACACTGGTTAGAAATAACGATATCATTATAAGAAGATGTTCTGTTTTGTTCAGTTTAGCATCCTGATGCAGCCATCTGTATATCAGTCTATTTTCAGGTACATGGCGACGATCCAGGCGGAAGAAAATGAAATACTCTTTCATTTGCTTGACGTTCCAACATTGGAGAAGTTCTCGTACTACGAAGTACTGAAGACGCTGTCTATCCAGGTAAGGTGTAAATGTACCGTGACCACCTGGAATTTATAAGCCTCTGTAATTGCTCAGCGGTGTAATAATTACGTTATAAAAAACTTAACAGAAAACTGACGTCATTGAATAAGAATTTGAGCCGATATAAAATTCGAGCCCATTAAAAATTTCATTTTTTCACTCTTGGGGGCATGTTTTTATTTTCTACCAGCGTCCCCAAAACATCCCCAAGAAGGGTCATACCAAATTTCATCGAATTCGGTACAACTGTTAGTACACGAGTTAGTAATAAACAACAATAATAATTTAAGTGATTATCCAGCGGTGAAGGTACAACTAATGTATTTTCTTTGTCTACGTTTTGATTATTAAGCCAACTGCAGTTTTTTTTTCATTACAATCACAAGGATCACTTTGTAACGTATTCCTCCTAACCCAAGTCTAAGAAGAACTGGCAAGAAACTCGTCATGTTCCTAACGCTTTTTAATATAATCCATCTTATAACTTGTGAAACACTAATACAAGATTACATTCACTTATACATTTAAAATCTTTCAGTTAAGTAACTGCTGAGGGCAGAGCAACATGAGACCATGCATTATTATCAATCATATAGTCCTATAAATTATAAAGTTATCCGCATATATGTATATATCAGGCAGGAGTTAATAAGCTCGATACTTCTTCGACGACCTCTCTGGTGCAGTGGGCTAAGACCCTGCTGAGACGCAGAAGGTTGCGGGTTCGATTCCCGCCGCAGGACAAATGTTTGTACGATCTGCAAGTATTTGTCTCGGGTCTGGGTGTTTCTATGTATAATATGTTTGTATTTACAAAAAAAAAGTATATAAGTAGTATATCAGTCATGTGGTACCCATAACACAAGCTCTGCTTACTTGGTGGCCAGATGATGCTGTGTGAAATGTCCGGGATTATTTATATTTTCTTATTTTATTCTTCATTCATTTCAGGCTGATCACTGGGTAAAGGTGCAGGAGTTCCTTCCAGAAGGTCACATTATAGTACTGGATATAAAGTACTACACTTTGCGTCTAGTATCGAAAGTCAATGTATTTTTCTTTCAGAAGTATCTCATTTTCTTACTGGTAAGTAGTTCACTACAATCACTCTTAGAAATCATCCGATACACTCAATAGTCTGAGGGCTTACTCTTGAAATCGATTAACGATATATTGGGTCAATAATCGTGCAAAACTAGCTACATATATATATCTACATAGCTCTTAGCTACATCGATTCGACTCATTTTGAGCAATAGAACGACATACATTGCTTTTGACAATCGATGTCGTAATCCTCCACAGCAGACGGTTCGACTTGAATTTGACAACGAAATAACTGTCCATTCTACTGAATTCAACGTGCATTTCAACGACTTTATCGTTTATATCGAAGTCGGAACGCAATAGACGCCCTGTACTTTCATAAGATAGCCAAGTGAAAGCCTTACGTGGCTTTGCATATGTCTCTACTCATATACACTCTCTTAAATCTCCATGATCGTTCATATGCCTTTTTCTATACTCAGCAAACAAGTTTACGAACAACCAGGTTTTGAATGGCTACCGTAATCTTTGAGTGCTTGCAATGCCGGAGGTATCACATGCATTACCAACCCTAGACAATTATCGTCTTGTCTAATAGCCCAGTAATCTCATTTACTTCAATGCCCTTCAACCAGGAACAGTAATACTTGGTGGAGAATTCACAGAACATCATCTAGCCCCAAACTAAGCATAGCTATGGTGACCAGGTGACTGATAGAATACTTATTTTTAATAACACACTAATGATACTTCATAACACCCAGAAACAAATCAAACACCTACATATGTTCATCACACAAATGTTTCTCCTGGGCGGTAATCGAACCCCCTAACTTACAACGTAATGATAATTTTACATCTGAAATGTAAATATGTGGTATCAATACAGACATTTACTGAATTACCACCATCACCTAGTAAAACATTATGTAAACAAGAATTCAAATTTCTAATTATACAACGTACCACTTTAGTTAGTTAATTATTGAACTGTGCTGAGACGGTTTTGTCCCAGTAGTTCAATAAATTTAGTAATTGTAATACTGGGAATGATCGGCTTACAAGGATTTAGAAAGATAACTCAACTTATAGAAGACTTGAGTTATCTGGGAGAGCTCACATCAATACATCACTCAACACAACACTAACCTACTTCACACATTTTCACACCCTCACTTACACATGACTCACCCTTCATGCACACTTACACACTCAGTTTTCATATCGTATCTCACTTAGTTTTATATTCTTGTAACATATTTTTTGACGTAATAACATCTTATAAATCGAAAGCCGGCTGCACGCACGAAAATGCATGACTTTTGCGTAACAAGCGATAGAGAGACACGATAGGTTCATCAATGTTTTCTTATGACGTTATCACGTAAAATTATCTTACGTAAACCGATTTTACAGTTATTTGGACCATTTTTTCTAGTTAATACATAACTCGTTCAATTCAGAACTCTACTTGATAGGTTAAGGAGGTGGGCGTTGAGACTGCTACACAGTTTTCACAACTTTTGCAGTTTAATCATTGTATCTAGTTATCTGCACACATTGTGCATTGTTCTGAATAAATAATTTAATATTTTTATTATTATAATTATTAATACATTTTAAATCATGATCCAGGAATCGCTGCCTGTCCGTGTTAGACAAGTCCACGTGATCAATTGTCCATCCTACTACGAGAAACTATATGCGCTAGTCAAAAGTGTGCTGCCTCCAGAAATATGTAATTTGGTAAGTACACATCTTGACATATAAACCTGATCTCCTATTATCGATTCACCTAGGACCTTACACCTAGCATCGATGACGTCATATCGCCGTCTTTGTACGGTTTGAAAAACAATTATCGCTAGAAATAATAACTTATTAGTGTACAATAAAATACTTGAGGTAAAATGTGTTTGTGGTGAATAAAAAACCCAAAAATATTTTTGATGAGTATTTTAAACAAGCTCATTGTCTATAATCTAGTATATAATGGGTTTTAAGCCTTACAATATAGGTTTCATCAATTTCGCGAATAACAAAAAATCTAACCGAGAATAGTAAATGTATAATGTTCATACACAATAACGGTCGTACTTCTTCTTCTTCTTATTTTGTCGGCGTCTGCGACTTTATTTGTCAGAATTCTCCAAAGTTTCGGTCGTACTTATAAACGCCTCTAAAACCATGCTTACGATTCCCCCCTCCCTTTCACTATTTGTCACAATCCTACATAAAGGGATATCACTATTTTAAGCAATGATTAACCTCTGTGGTGGAATGGGCCAAGGCCCGCTTGAGACGCGGAAGGTTGAGGGTTCGATTCCCGCCGCGGGACAAATGTTTGTATGATATGTTTGTAAGTATTTGTCTCGGGTCTGGGTTTTTCTATGTATAATATGTATGTATTTACAAAAAAAAAGTATGTCTAATAGACTCCTTAAGTCTATTACTCATGTGGTACCCATAACACAAGCTCTGCTTACTTTGGGGCCAGATGACGCTGTGTGAAATGTCTGGCATTATTTATTTATTTATTTCTGCGTCTAAATCAGACCTGAGCCACGGCGGTTGTCAAATAAATTCATTTCATAATTATCATACAAATTATTTCTTCAAATTAATGTTAGGTAAGTCGGATTATTGAAAAAACACCCTTATAGTTTTATATTTGTTTTTTTTTTCAGATTGTATTCCACAATACTCACGAAGGCCTCCACTCGTACATAGACAAGAAGTATCTACCGGTGGAATACGGCGGCGAAGCACCCAGCATGATAGAACAACACAAGAACTGGGTTATAGAAATTGAAAACTTAAGGTTGGTACCTTTAAGGTTCATGTCATTTTCAATTATTATTTAAGGAGCCAAATTCGATGCAGTACAGTTTTGCCTTCATTTAGGTGAAACAATATAATTAATACAATATTATATTACTAGTGTCTAATAAAATATTGTTTTACAGCAAATTTTATGCCAATGATGATTTATGGAAAGCGGATATGACGAAGAAGCCTAAAAAGAACGGAGAAGATGTAATGGACGGCTCATTTAGAACTCTTTCGATAGATTAAATTAAATCAATATGATCATTTAGTAACTAATACTTCACTACTGACATGATACATTTTTAGTTATTTAAGCACATATTTTTACTTTATTATTATTTTATTATACGTAACTTTTATATTAAGATTGTTTATTATCTATTTGGTATTGTTGCTAATTTGTAAATAATGTAACGCTCTATAATTACGAGAACACTAAAATGTAAGATTTATTTGGATTTTATTTTTTGGATGATAAGTGTTTATTTGTGTGCCCATATAAATAAAAAAAAATGTTTATTTAACTTATACCGTCCCACTGCTCGGGCAAAGGTGTCTCGCCCAAATCCTTCCAACTAGCTCTATCTTTCGATATCGCCCACCATCCTCTCTAGAAGTTGTCAAGATCAAAAAATATAATAATAATAATAAATTGATAATGAACTTTATTGAGTATAACTTTTTAAGTATCTACAGCTAGAAATTATAATGTTCACAATAAATGGAATATTTACCATAAATACCACGAAAATTTACAAATCAGGCTATAAATTGTTTATAATGAAAATTATGTAAATACCCATAATAGTTATTAACATTAGAAATGACTATGGCTAGAGTATAATATGTCCTCTAAACGGTCTAGATAATGGATAAAAAAAATGAAAAAAGCCAGTAGCGCAGTGTAATAGTATATTGTTATTTAATACAATAATTTTAACATTATTATTACAGTATTTTATATGTAAACTTTACAAGTAAATAAGTAATTGATGATAATAACCTCCTTGTGATTTGTGTGAAGTGAAGGAAACTCCTTTCTCAACATTAACTCCTTGGTCCCAAAAGGAGGATATACTCCACATTATGCTTTTAATTTCTGGTCCAGGCTTACGTACAGTTCAGTTAAGCAGTCAGGCAGACGGTAACTGGTATGTAATGTCAAAGTCAAAGTCGTTAAAGATTGGACCATTTTGAATTTTAGGTAAATTATATTTGGTCGTGTTGCAAAGCAAACATTGCGCACATATCATTATTTATTTTACCCAAATTATGTTATGTTTAATTTGTGATTGAAGTGATTTTATTTAAATAAAGCTAGAGTTATTGACTCGGATGTGAATATTTAGAGTAAAAACTTGGCGTTCCTTTATATGAAAGATACGCCTTTGTGACATCATACTATATACAATTAAAAAAATTTTTTCAACGAAATTGGCAAAATTGACAATGTCGAAAATTTATGATTATTCATTAAATCAAATTAAATTGTTTTTTCATTGTTAATTTTTAATTTACGTACCTAAGACTTTAAACAATAAACAATAAACTTCAAACAATAAATTAAAAATAATAAAAATTTGGTTTTATAATTATTGTGTTTTTGACGTCTATCGTCAGGCATAGGATAGGTAATTTATTCTTATTGTTGTTAATTTTACTTAGTACAGAGTTGCTGTAAAAAATCCCGATCGATTACGCTACGATAATAAGTTACTGAATTTTCGTAGGTACTGTGGATCTATCTTATAATGACAAATTAGTTAATGTGTTTTTGAAATCTATTGCATTTTATTTCTTTTTTTCTTATAATGAGATCAGTCTTGAAGACAATTTTGTCAATAACAAGTGATTGATTTGTTTTATGGATTATTTTTGGCCGTTTTGCGAAAACATTGTTTTCTTATATTATTTAGAGCTGTTAGCTATTTAATTAGATTATTATTTTCCCGGGACACAAAGTCGTATGTTGTATGTTGTTCGTCGTTTGTTATTTTATAAAAATTGGTGTCTCCTTATAAAATAATTATACAGAATATTTTTGCTCCAATCACAAAAAACACATTACATTCATTCCAATTATTAACACCCGAATCAATAACTCTAGCTTAATCCGAATAAAATCACCAAAATTACAAATAAAACCCGAAATAACTCGGGAAAATAATAATCTAAATAAATAGCTAATAGCTCTAAATAATAGAAGAAAACAATGTTTTCGCAAATCGGCCATAAATAATCCATAAAACAAATCAATCACTTATTATTGACAAAATTGTCATCAAGACAGATCTCATACTATCTCAACTTCTTCTTCTTCTTCTTGTGACTATAGTCACAAAGTCGATCGTCATATGTCTATGCCAAACGACATCGCGGAATGGCCGTCTAGAATTTTCATGGATTCCTTGTTGTACAAATCACCATAAATAAATAATGTCGGATATTTCACACAGCAACAGCACCATCTGGCTCCAAAGGAAGCAGATCTTGTGGTACCGCATGACTAATATAGGTACTACTTTTTTTACAACATAACATACATATAATTTAATTGTCTACTATTTGTGCAAAGAAGTCACAATTTATTGATTCAATTTCCGCTAAGATTACCCAATAAACATGAAATAAAAGGAGAAAAACTAATTTATTAATAAAAGCAATGATATTTCGCAAAATGCCAAACAAAGAATCTTTATTCCTTGACATTAAAATGACAAGGACACATATTTAAATACCACGCTAGCTGATTACAATGTTATTATATAATAGAGGAAATGGCTTCAGATTTGATGAAATAATTAATCAAGTGCCAAAGTCCTGAATGTTCCTGGAAGGTCTCTAACTTTGTCAGCGCGGTCATCTTTACAGTTCGACGGCCGAACTGACTCGTCAACCGCCCAGCGTTTGTCGTTGGTGAGGAACCAATCTCTGAAAATAATAAAAAAAAACATTTTAAGTATCTGTCTCATTAAGGGTACTCTAGTCTGCGGCACAAACTCGACAACGGGCGCAGCTAAAATGCATGCTATTTCATCTAGCATGGTGTGTGAAAAGGATAGACGTTCACGAGTGATAGTGATAGAGCAGTAAGGATATAGTATGATTATGATTTCTTATCATATGATTAGATCTTATACTGAATGAAAATTTGATTTCTACATAAAACGACCGCGTGAAATCAGACTTTTGGCTAAAGGGTTCTCATGAAAAAACTACTGAATGTATCTAATGAAGATAAAGTTAATTGAGCTCTTGAATAAATAAACTATGCTTCTATTGTTTGTTCTGTGTCTGGGTGTTATAAAATATCATAGGTATTTATTTAAAAATAAGTATATAAGTATTCTATCAGCCATCTAGTCACCATAATACAAGCTATGCTTAGTATGGGACTAGATGGTGTTGTGTGCATTGGCCAGCAATATTTATATTTGTTTAATATATTTATATAAAAGTTTGCAGAGCAGAGTCTTGCTGTTTTTTCGTTACAGTGCGAAGCGAGTCGATTGTTCCTAAGGATACCTCGTGGAGGGGCGAAACACGTATCTTATTAAGAAATAGATTGGCGGAATAATACAAAATATTTATTTATCTGTTTAATCTTTGGTAATTCATTTCCGCAAAGTCACGCCTGAATCAATTATCTAAGAATAACTTGTTATTAGTATTGTGCTAGTGAGAGGACGCAACACTCCTGCTGATTTAATTATATACTGGTAATATTGCTAGTCTTAGATTGAAACCTTGAACTAATACAAATGCCAGTAAAATGCAACCAGGTAGCTGCAACAAGTAGGAATTAAATAATGACGTTTGGTAAAACTACTGATCTTTTATTACCAGGATGTCTAAACAAATGCTTAACGCGTAGTTTTTCTTTGTTTTAAATTAAAAAGTATTTTAAGAAGCTAAACATATAAGGTATATGTACTAAAAATATATGTATATGTACTAAAAATATATGTATATGTACTAAATACTAGGAATAGACACAAATTATTAATCCCTAGGTTTCGACTAGAAAAAGTAAATAAGTCATTTATGGGGAACACTGTGCGCTTCTATAATAAGCTTCCTAAAAATGCTACTAAACTATCTTTTAAGGAATTTAAAGCATACATATAAGGTAGTCTTTTGAAGAAAGCTTATCATTACATGGTATAAAACAAAGTCGCTTGCTGCTGCCTGTCTATACAGACAGAAAAACCGCATCAAAATCCGTTGCGTAGTTTTGAAGATCTAAGCATACATTATTATACAATAATGTATGCTTCGATCTTCAAAACTACGCAACGGATTTTGATGCGTTTTTTTTAATAGATAGAGTGATTCAAGAGGATGGTTTATATGTATAATACATATATAATATAGTAGAGAAACGCTGATAATTTTAAAGGTTAGCCTTTATGGGTTCAACGTATTAGAACTACCTGAGCTACAGCAACGCGTGGCCGGGTCAGCTAGTTATAATATAAATGACTATATTATTGATAAAAATGCATGGCCTCATGTCGCTCTGCCGTCAGACAGTTAACCGACACACTTGAAATGTATAAACTCTGTTGTATTAGTATTTCGTAGTTAAGGTAGTTAGGTATAAGATGGATCATGTAAAAAAGCGCTAGGACCAAGACGAGTTTCTTGCCAGTTCTTGTCGGGCTTGGGTTAGGATGAATCGGCAGCTAAATTCACCTAGTATGTAAGACGTTTCAAAGTGATCCTTGTGATTGTATTGAATAATCTTTTGACTTGTCTTTGGTAAGAGAGATAAAGAGAGATAAAAGGTATTTATTACAGCAAAATACAAGTTTAAGTATCAAAATTTACAGAACATAAAAATATTATATCTAAAGCTTATTATATTTGTTACACATTGTTGTAATGCTGCAAACGAGCAATCTAGAGGGAGTTGCTGTTGACTTGCTCACTAGGCTAAGCTTATATCGAGGGAACCTGAGTGTGAAACATTTTAGATTTTGTGTTTATGCTCAGCTGACAGTTTTATGTCTATCTTATAAACCCACACCAGCTAATGTCTTGTTTAAATTTGTTGTCTATTCATTGACATTAAAAAGACAAGGACAAAAGATACTTAAACGAAACGCTAGCTAAGTATTTGATTATTAGAGGATTAGACTTTTTCTAGTCTCTACATTTCAGTGACACTTATGGATATTGCATTTATCTAAATATAAATTGCCATAACAAAGAGCATTAAGTTTAGAAGCTAAATGTCCGAGGTTAGAACCCGTAAGCATGATTGTCGTATTTAACGACCACTGCGCCACAGAGGTCGTTGAGACGCAGAAGGTTGCGGGTTCAATTCCCACCGGGACAAATGTTTGTATGATCTGCAAGTATTTGTCACGGGTCTGGATGTTTTTACGTATAATTATGTATTTACAAAAAAAAAGTATATGTAAGTAAGTAGTATATCAGTCATGTGGTAACCATAACACAAGCTCTGCTTACTTTGGGGCCAGATGATGCTGTGTGAAATGTCCAGGATTATTTATTTATTTATTCAAGCTAAATTATACAACTCACTAACTTATATAATTGATTCAGGCGTGACTTTGCGGAAATCCATTACAAAACATTAAATAGATGGACAAATATTTAGTGCTATTCCGCCGATCTTGAAACTCACTAACTATTGAAATTAAAACCATTAATAGACCAAGTATAAAAAATAAGCTTAAACAGCTCTTGCTGGATTGGTGCTTATATTTAGTGGACGAATTTTAAAAATAATTATAGCTGGCATAAGCATTTAAATTGACGAGTTCTGTGGCGCAGTGGGCTAAGGCCCACCTGAGATCAAAAAGCGGGTTCGATTCCCGCTGCGGAACTAATATCTGCAAACATTTATCTCGGGTCTGGGTGTTTTTCATTGTAAAATATGAATGCATTTACAATAAGAAGTTATAAGTAGTTTATCAGTCATGAGGTTATAAGTCAAGCTCAGCTTATTTTGGGACTAGATGAAATGTTTGTAATGTGACTTCCTCCTAAACGGTTGGACCGATTTTGATGAAAATTTTTGTGTGTGTTCAAGTGGATTCGAGAATGGTTCAAATTTACAATTAGAATTATATTTTGAAAACGCGCGGACTAAGACTCGAATGGGACAGCTAGTAAAAATATGTATTTTTGTGTTTTATTTCTATTATATATTGTTTTAAATTATGTGTAACTAATTATAGACTTAAAATATTCGTGCAAAATATTCAATATAATGCATAATGCATATTGTTTTTATGAATAAATGAATAAATTGAATTGAATCTGCGCGATATGCGGAAATATCAAATTGTTTCAAATGACAGAAGTCCCTCTTCAATCACGTCACTCAATACTTGGTATGCCATATTTATACAAGTTGATAGTTCCGCAGGTGTGAACGCCAACGCGTGCGCTTCGCAAATGTACTGCGTGTTTGTAGTACTCATTACCCACAAAAAAATTGTTGTCTGTAAAATTATCGTCCGGTTTACGGACGATAATTTTATGTGATAACGTCATAAGAAAACATTGATGAAAAATTGCATACTTTTAACCTATTGAATTTGATGCGTCACAAGCCAAACGCTTAAGCCGATCGTGCCTCTCTATCGCTTGCATGCTCGGCTCGACGGAATGTAACAATTTTTCGTCCAGCCGGCGTTCATCGATTTATAAGACGTTATCACGTCAAAAAGTCCGACGACGTAATAGTAGTTATGTCAAAATAACCGATTTTTGCTCAAATTAGTCAATGAAAACACGGACAGAAGTAGTAGTATAAAGTTTCGTTTATGGTTCAATAAGAGACGCTGAATCTGTATATATATAAAAGTATGTGTGTATGTGTGTATTATGTTCCCTATATACTCCGAAATGGCTAAGCCGATTTGGATGATTTTTTTCGGAAATCTACAGATTGGCCAGTGGCCGGTGATCCTGTGAAGTTTGGTAGTGACCGGATCAACAGAACTTTTTTTTTTGCGTCAATCAAATTTGGTATGGATATAGATTGTAAACGGACATAGGCATTTTTTTATGTATTTACTATGCGTGCTAAACCGCAGGCAGAAGCTAGTTCCGAATAAAATGCAACATACTTACATATGGCCTAGAATTGTCTATACAAAAAAGCCTATTACATATTTAGTAGCAAACGCGGTTGCGACTGCTTGCGACATAAAATATCTACAGGAAAGATATACCTCTTAATACTATGCTGCGGTTACAACTTAAACGACGGGATGACGTATAATTGTATTACGCTCGTTATTTTAATAGGTTTTGTAAGATATGCATACGAGTATTGATATTAAATGTGGTTTATAGTTAACTTACGCTGTATTTTAACTATTGAATTAACCACAAATTAACTCCGTCATCAAAGTAAACCAATGACTTATAAGTATCACCAGAAATTGTTAAGTTAAGGTATACCTAGTATTCAAGAAATAATTTGGATAACGGGAGATGGACAAAGGCGGTTACGCAATGATGGCCAAGGGATGCTCAACGGCCAAAAGGCAGACCACCCGCCCGATGGTCGAACGATATAGTATGCATTATAGTATGTATGAACTTGTAATAAAATCTCTTTGGCTATACATACTATTTGTATCTGGCTGGTTTTGGTATCATTAAAAGTTTAAATTTTAAAGAACATAATTCCAAATTCAAATTAGGAAAATGTGTGATTTTTATTTGTTTTTCGTATTGTCAAGATGAGTGAATCTAATGAAGAAATTCGATACATTTTAAAATTTTACTACAAAAAAGGTAAAAATGCAACGCAAGCCTCAAAAAAAATTTGCGATGTTTATGGACCTAGTGCAGTGTCTGTGAGAGTAGCACAAATTTGATTTAAGCGTTTTCAATCCGGAAATTTTGATGTCAAAGATGCACGTCGCTCTGGTCGCCCTATTACGGATAAAATTGATGCCATTTTTGAAAAAGTGGAGCAAGATCGGCATATCAGTAGTTACGACGTAGCTGAAGAACTGGGAATTGACCACAAAACAGTTTTGGCGCATTTGAAAAAAACTGGGTACACAAAAAAGCTCGATATTTGGGTACCTCATGATCTCACTGAAAGAAACCTAATGAACCGTGTACTCATTTGGGATTCTTTATTACGACGTAATGAAACCGAACCATTTTTGAAGAAGCTGATAACTGGTGATGAAAAGTGGATCACGTACGACAAGAACGTGCGAAAAAGGTCGTGGTCAAAGGCCAGTCAGGCTTCACAGACTGTGGCGAAACCCGGGCTAACTCGCAACAAGGTGATGCTGTGTGTGTGGTGGGATTGGAAGGGCATTATTCATTATGAGCTGTTACCACCAGGCAGGACCATCGATTCTGAACTCTACTGCGAACAACTGATGAGATTAAAGCAAGAAGTTGAGAGAAAGCGGCCGGAATTAATCAACAGAGGGGTGTGGTTTTTCATTATGATAACGCTAGACCTCACACATCTTTAGCCACTCAGCAAAAATTAAGAGAGTTTGGCTGGGAGGTGTTAATGCATCCGCCGTATAGTCCTGACCTTGCACTTTCAGATTTCCACCTGTTTCGGTCTCTTCAGAATTATTTAGGCAGTGTCAGGTTAACATCACGAGAGGACTGCCAAAACCACTTGTCGCGGTATTTTGATCAGAAGTCCCAAAATTTCTATAGCAATGGGATCATGTCCCTACCTACAAGATGGCAAAAAGTTATGGAACAAAATGGTACCTACGTGATAGTTCATAGTTCATAGTTGTTTATTCCATTGACAAATTACATTGTATGCGGATATATAAATTATAAAACATAAAATTAATATTGATAAATTATGGTAATCAATGCCATGCAATATATGCAATGCAATATATTATAATGTCAAAACCTAACCTAACAATAAATAATCAAAACATTTTAATGTGATCAATCAAGACAATCAATAATTATTTATTTATTTATTTATTATTTATTAATTAGTACGAACATGTCAATAACACTAATTAAAAAAGAATAATACAAGAAACATTAAATGAAAATACAAATAAAAATATTAACTTTAAGGTAAGCATCTATCTACACACTCAAACCGACTTCTCACAGAATCTCAGACATTCAGAAAAAATCACCTTCCATCCGTCCGCAAACACATCACATTCTGGGCTCTCATTCAAGAGGGCATTTAGTGCAGAAAGAGTACGTGCAATGGGAGATTGTGCGTACGCAACCATGCGAGAAGAATGTTCCTGGAACAGTCTGTGCTTTCTGATACTGCAATAGTTGTTGGGGACGTAGATCCTCGCCAAGTCATCATGGAGATCAGGAGCATCAATCTTACCACGGAGAACCTTACGCATGGTAATCAATTGGTTGTTCGCCCTTCTAACTTCTAAACTGTTGTAGCCTAAGCAGCCCATAAGGAACCTTGTCGGGTACATGTAAGGGTAGTAGCCATACTGGTGCTTGTAAAGAAAACGAAGAAAAGCCTTTTGGACTTTTTCCAACAAGAGGGTATATGTGCTTTCATAAGGATGCCACACACATGAGCTAGTCTCTAGCTTACTCCGTACGAGCGTGCAGAATAAAAGCTTTATGACGTGACTGCTTTTAAAGTCACGGACGTTCCTCAACACAAAGCCCAGCCTACGGAAGGATTCTTTGGCTGTGGATGTGATATGCACATGGAATGTTAGCTTGGAGTCAAATGTTATAAAACGGTTCAAAGTTCATCCAGCGAATAGAGACATTTCTCCAGAAGAAAAGACTTCAACTCAACCTTTAGTTTTGTTCTTTGATGAATAATAGTTTTCAGTGGCATTCTGTTAAAAATTTTAACTGCTTGATATCTTAAACAATGTTTCATGATGTTGAGATGAGATGAATTGTTCCTTACCTCTTTGATTCCATCTTCTTGATCCATTCTCGCTTGATCTGCCCGAGGTCCCCGGCCTTGCCACCGTAGTCATTGGGCAAGATCTCTAGAGGGATATCCTTGTACAAAGTGTCTGTGTTAGGCTCGTGGAACTTTATCTGAAAAGAATACTTCGATTATAGTTTAAGCAGTAGTATAAACCTTAAATTCCAGTAGTATATATAAAATTATCTATATGAGATTCATTATTCATTTGAACTTCTTTAAGGCGGTAGCTTCAGCTTATTTTTTATGGGATTATCATGGCTTAATTGAAGGTATGCTAATTATAACAGTAATGTGGTTTTATTATAAATACTTACGGGTATCTATCGCGTTTATTTACCAGTCATCCCGTGACCACGACAGAGTGTAAACCTGTCGAAACGTCGGGAAAAATAGGTAAATAAACGCGATAAATACCCGTAAGTATTTATAATAATGTGTTCTGATCGCGTAAGTTTAAAAAACTGTAATGTGGTTTCATTTCAATATCTTGGTTTTAATTTCCTCCTTTCAAATTAATTTAAATGTTATTGTTAAATTTGTTGTTTAATAATGAAATAAGGTTTAAAATATTCATGAATATAATATATCTACGAGACGAAAATAAACGAATTTAAACATTATCTGTTCAGATTATTTATTGTTGATTCAGATTATTCAGATGATATTCGCGATCAGAATGCCGTCAAAACGCGTCAAGGTCACTTGCTCAGGGTACAGCCTTAATATATGACTAGCTGCAAGCCCGCGTCCTTGCACGCCGTAGTTAATAAGTAGCCTATCAAATATGTTACCTATTTCAGCTCCACATCTATATCTGTAAATGTTTATATTTACAAAAAAAATGGTTGTCTGTAAAGTCGGTTTACGGACGATAATTTTACGTGATAACGTCATAAGAAAACCGGCGTCAGAAGCCGAACTCTAAGGCCGATCGTGCCTCTCTAGTGCTTGTTCCGCGCTCTCGCTTCGTATATTTGTCACGTGGTTCCCATAACACAAGCTCTGCTTACTTTGGGGCATCTAGATGCTGTGTGCAATATCGACAATTATTTATTTATTATTAATTTACTATTCTTTGTAATTCGCGTGAAACACAAACTTTTGTGTAACATTATAATATCTGTGCGATGTACCTTACTACAGATTTATTATCGGTATCACTACATAGTATAAAACAAAGTTATTTCCCGCTGTCTATCTGTTCCTATGTATGCTTAGATCTCTAAAACTACGCAACGGATTTTGATGCGGTTTTAATAGATAGAGTGATTCAAGAGAATGGTTTATATGTATAATACATGCATAATATAGTAGAGAAACACTGATAATTTTAGAAGTTTCTAATGTGATGTTGTAAATAAACACATTTGTGGTATATTTAGTATCAGCATTGCACCCGTGCGAAGCCGGGGCGGGTCGCTAGTTAAATACAAACAGAATAATATTCGTTGCTTTTGTACCTAGCAATGTCGTAATGATAACAAAATATGTCATTGTGTTATTGCATTGTGCATCAAACATATGCTAATTGGTGTCGTGTCTGTCGTTTCACACATGGCCTGCGGCATCTGCATATTAATGTATTAGAGAGCTTAGAATACACTTGTAGTTCTGTATTGAGCTATATCTCTTGGCTACATATATTGAATAAATAACTAATAATAAATATATTTAATATTAAATATATTTAATAAATAGATGACTGAATACTTATATAATTTGAAATACATACTTTATAACCAGACACAGTATAATTATGTTTTAAAAACTAAAAAGAAAACCGACTTCATTGAATGAAATTTGAGCCCATAAAAATACAACCGAATTGAGAACCTCCTTCTTTTTTAAGTTGGTTAACGACACTGGAAAGCCACAAGAAGCAAAATATCGAAATTCCGTTTATCGAATCGAATATCGAAAAATTTCAATAGGACCAATCGGGAAGAATATCCTTTCACAAGAAAAAAGAGTTTTTCAACTCGGTTCATAAATGACGGAGTTATGAGGTACCAAGTACAAAAAATGTAAAAAAATACAATCGAATTGAGAACCTCCTCCTTTTTTGATGTCGGTTAGCAATATTTTAAATTATTATGCTGGGAAATGCAGATCTACTACCAACTGCACTGTAAAGCTAGACTTTTACGTGATGGGATTTTGCCTAACCCTAACATCATGCGTTTAATTTATTTTTACACCTATTTGATCGTCAAAATTGGTCATCGAATCGACATCTCTTGCGTCTCATTATTTCATATATAAAACTTGTTGAACGCGTGAGCACTAGATTCATTTGCCGCACCCTACTACACGAGACAAATGTTTGTATGTATTTGTCTCGGGTCCCAGATCCGAGACATGTTTCTATGTATAATATGTATGTGACAAAAATAAGTATTTAAGTATTATATCAGTCATGTGGTAGCCATAACACAAGCAGCAGGGCTACTTTAGGGCCATAATGATGCTGTGTGAAATGTCCGGCATTATCTACATATTAATTAATACGTGAAGCAAAACTTAGTACCCTTTTTTACGAAAATAAAATCCGCGGACGACGGAGGAGTATGAAATTTCGCACACTTATAGTTTATATAGAGAAGGAATGCAGATAGCTTACATTTTTTTATATTATGCATAAAAAATACATGAATTATTAATTAATTATGGTCGACACAGGAAGACAAGAACCTTTTGAAACAAAAAAATAATTATCCAAATCGGTTCAGCCGTCTTTGAGTAATCGGTGAACATACATCAAAAAAAAAATTCCGACTATTTGTTAACCTCCTCCTTTTTTGAAGTCGGATAAAAAATATCTTTTGACGGTAAGATGGTAAGTGATAGCCCATAACACATGCAAAACCGGTATCACACGCACGTTGTCGGCCCTAGACATCATTTCTTTTGTCTGTTCGCCCAGTAATTTCACTTGCTCCAGTGCTCTTCGAACGTAAACACAGTAATGCTTGCACACTACTGCTTGGAGACAGAATATCTGGCACTGTGAAGAGTTCATCTTGGTGGGTACCATAATACACATATAATTCAATTGTTATAAATATTAAACTAGCAGAGCTACTGCTAATTTAATATTTATAACAACTTCATTTAATTGTTACTTCATTAAATAACAAACGAAGAATCCTTCTTCTTCCTATAATGGATGAATCTGCATCCCACCAAGATGAACTCTTGACTTGTCCAGGCATTTTATTAATCATTGCACTTAATTAATCGTCAACCGCGTCTTATTATCTCATTCAGTCGTATACTGGTATCAATGCGTCATCAAAGCTAAATTCCAGCATCCTATTTCTTATAATAACATACAATCTTACTTAAAATAAATACAAGTTTATTTTATTGTTGGACGTATCACACAATGAATTTTTCATGCTAATACTTTATTTAAATATCATACATATTCCAAGACCTAAATGTGAATGTTTCTGATTATCAGGAAGTGATTAAATTTGTGTCTCGATCACCCAGTAATCATTATTAGGGTTCCGTACCTCGAAAGGAAAAAACGGAACCCTTATAGGTTCACTTTGTTATCCGTCCGTCCGTCCGTCTGTCTGTCTGTCAAGACCCTTTTTCTCAGGAACGCGTGGAGGTATCAAGTGAAATTTATACCAAATACTCAAGTCTACTGTCCCTTAAAGCTGTGAAAAAATCAAACTTCTAAGCCAACGCAATCAAAAGATACAGCCGTTTATGCCGCAAATTTCCGCAAATTTTCGACACTCGAGGGAATAAAAAAAGGGTACTTTCCGTGAACTCAGAATCTAGAAATTTGGTACGAAGCAACGTCTTATAGTACAGATAAAGGAAAAATTGCGAAAACAGTAAATTTTTAGATGGATTACATTTTGCAATAAAAATACCATAACTATGACTCGATTGTCGTGATGGGTGAACTTTTACTTATATACCTACAGGTTTGTACGAAACCCTCGGTGCGCGAGTCCGACTCACACTTCGCTGGTTTTTTTTAATACATCAGAGCCAGCAAAAAAACATAGGGCCTACAGTGGTTACTAGAACCTATGACGCTTGCAATGCCAGGAAGTACACGCACGTTGTTCTAGACGTATGTTATTTTGTCTGTTTGCCCAGTAATTTCACTTGCTTCAGAGCCCTTCTGTTCTGTCTGTCTGGATTTAGATCGAATTTGACATATATACATGTAGTTGAAATTTTGCACGGAAATACGTATTAGTGTCCAACAAAGTTATGAAATAAAAACTGATTTTCAGGGATACCAAAACACGACCCACAATAGAGTTATTTAAAGGGTAATGTAAAGTGGGGTTGATTTTTTTTAATATTTAAAAAAAATTAGTTTATCGTGTGGCATATTTTTCACGGACAGTAAGGCTTTACTAGATTTTGAGTAACATACTGATTTAGGTATCCAACCTCACAAAAAATACAAAAAGACTCATACAATTATTTTTTGGTTATGCGGTGAAATTAGTTTGGGACCTGACGACTATGCATTCTAAACCTTACTGACTTTGGACGCCTTCACTTTGCGTGATTACATTTGCTTGGCCAATTTAATATTATCTCATACATCAGCCACAATTTAGTGCATATCGGGTGTCAAAGTTGTCGTGCTACTACGAGTAGATACTGGGTATTCTACTGCTTTGAAGGTCCTTACCAGTTTAGCGACTTCTGTCTTCAGGAAGGGTTTGCATAAAGCGTACAGCTTGCCGATGTATGACGGAGCGTTGATCACGTGGACTTGCTTTAATCGAATGGGCATGGCTTCCTGGAATTATATAGAAAGACAATGTATTGTAAGCATGCTTCCGCAGAAGCCGCAGGTAGGTACAGTGGCATTATGCCTCAAAGTTGCCAAAATAAGTGGACTTTGAAGTCGAGTTTCATACTCAGAAGTTTATTCCAAATTGGTTATGCTGTTAAGATCGTATAACAGACATCCAACATCTAAAAATCCAAACTTACGTACCTAATATTCAAAGCGTGAAATGTGATAATGTGTAGTAAATTGTGATAGTCTAGTATATGAAGTGTGATAGTGTGGTGTGAAGTATGATAATCCAGTGTGAAGTTTTTTTTTATGTATATCTATATAAATTAAATAAATAGTTAATAAATTAAATTAAAATTAATAGTAATAAACTTTAAAATTCTTAAAAACCTTGTTAGGTTTGACAAAGATGAAAAAAAGAACATTCCTCCATAAAATTAAGGTTAATTAAACGATGCTAAAGTAAGTTAAATAAATAAAGGTACACAAAAAAATGGCCATAGCACTGGGCCATAACCATATAGCCATAACCTTCAAATACAACAAAGTGTATAAGTGTGTATAAGTGTGTGTAGTATCTCCACAAACCTGCGTATAAATCATGTATTTCCTCAATACAGATAAGTTGATCTTTGAGATAAAACGCAGAGATACATTCGCGGAGTCAAAGATGGGTATTTCCCCCGCAGGTATGTCTTCATCTTCCGTCAGTCTGGTGTCAGCTAACATGAAGAACGTCTTCACCGCGTCGACAAAACTGAACAAATCCATATCTGGATTGTTGAGGCGGTAGATAAACACTTTGTAGTTTTCTTTCGTTTTGTTTGGAAGAGGCAGCATGTCGCTGAAATAGGGAAACTGTTTGTAGGTTTTTTTAAAATCTAGGTATGACATTTATTAACAGAAATGTACAGAATAATCCTCACTAATATTATAAACTGTGAAAGTTTGTCTGTATGGATGTTTGTTGCTCTTTCACGCAAAAACTACGGAATGGATTCTATTGAATAATAGCTTATAGAATAAGACATCAGAATAAGACATAGGCTATAATTTATAAATATATTGTGTGAATTGTCTAAAATATAACGATAAGTGTCAAGTAAGTAGGAAAAAAAACTGCCATCTGTGTGCTATTCTGGCGAGCGCTATAAAAATCGTTATATTAGTACACGAAGTACTAATCCTGCGCAGACGAAGTCGCGGCCACCAGCTAGTATACAATAATATACTAGCTGGTGGCCGCGAAGAATAGTAATCCTTTATACATTAAAACGTACACACAATCCATATCCATACTAATATATACAATAAAAATATTTCTGTATGTATCTCTGTTTCTCTGTATGTACGTCTGCATTTTCACGGCTAAACGGATCTTGATGACATTTGGTAAGCAGATACGGATATATCTTGGACAAGGACATAAGCTTTTTATGTAGGTAACACCGCGAAGCCGCTAACAGTAGATATTAGTATATTATGTGAAACAGTTGAGTTATCTAAGGACCGGTTAAAATGATCTATAGTTTAACTCAACTGATTCAGACAGGGCAAGCCAGAGAGCAGCGTCTCTAGACATTGGCGGCCACGATGAATGGCAATGCATTATGTTAAATCAGAGAAGAGAATTCTTTGGTCCCACGATGTTTCTTGTAATAATAATTAAAAATTCAAAGCAGTAATTAAATCTGTTGGAAAACAGGCAAAAACAATAAAAAATATATATAACAAGAACTATTCATAAAAAAAATATGATAGGTTTAAGTGGTCTAAAAGTACGTCATCCAATACCGGTCATATAAATATCCTGCTGCCAAACCTCTCTTTACGTATGTAGTATATTAGTTAAGTTGATGGTATCCTGGTCATGTATCGCTATGAATTTAATGATACAATGAACCACTATCAGTAATCAGTATCAATGAAATAATTTGTTTTATATATATATTTTTTAATTTTAGAATATAAATTATTATATGTTTAATTTTAAAATAATTTTAGCTTTTTTGTTAAAATACTTAGGTATGTATTTAACTCATTTATGATTACCTAAAGCTACCATCAATTCGCAACGGGAGATTTGGTAATACGCTTCATTAGTTTGATTGCAACCGGAACCAGTTTTTTTAATGGAAAAAAACAGTTTTTCCGTTGACTGTTTTATTTTGGTATGACGTAGGTACGTTCTGTTTCTGATCATAAATCATTTGTTATTGACAACATCAACCATAATACCAATGCACCAATAAAAACAAATGAAAGTCGTTTAGTGGCCCTGATTCAGTAGTTTCCATAGAATTGCGTAAAACACAAACAATCTTATTACGTTTTTAAAAAAGTCTTAGTAACTGATGATGATGAGTCATTTAAGAGGCTTTGATTAAAACTGCTAAAAATCCTAGGCAAATCAATTCAATATCGGAACAAAATAACAATATATTTCATGCGCGTCTGTTAGAAACTTTGTGTGACCGAGCTGGCTCCTATCTGTCTCAGCGTATTAGCATTGACATTTAACGTGGCAATGCCGCCAGTGTCTTGGAAACGCTGGCAGTGATCTGGATCAGTTGAGCTATCTATAGATCGATTGAAACGGTCCTTGGTTTCAATACATAGCATATATATAGCATATACATAGCATAGATTACATATATACATAGCATAGATAGCTCAACTGTTTCACATATATTTTATATTATTGTAAATAATTCTGTATATTTCTGTAATTATTTATGTAGATTAATGTATTTCAACTAATTTTAAAACACTACCTAATTTATAAATGTTACTCTTGTTCGGATTTTGGTGTAGACAAAATAAAAATCGTTTGTGTTTTACCAAATTTTAGCTAAACAATAGAATTACTAGCAACATCAGTATTTTGTTTATACCTATCAGAATTTCATCTTTGCAGATGTCATATATAGTCTAATATATCATAATTGGCCTTAGTTCATCTGTTGAAGATGATTTAGGTGGCGTCAGTTACAAGTTACAGAGCAGTTATTTGTAATTGAAAACTTTCGTTTATGGATCCACTAAGCCAGCCAGTAAGCTGAGGTGGGTGGTTTCCTCTCCACTGACGCCACTCTGCCACTCTCATATATATAACAGTATATATAACAGTCTTATAGTCTTCATCTTATTGTGTCACTAGTTTTTTCAAACCAGTGTGGTAAGAGGATTAAAGTGCGCCTTAGAGGCTCCTTCCGTGTACTTGGTCTTCGAAGTTTTTCAACCATTATCATATATAAACCATTATAATATAAATTACAATAAATTGATATATACTGAAATTCCAGATGCAGACAAAGTTCGTGAAGTTATAAAATATAATCAGCGAATTCAACTACAAGTTTCTGCTTTGTAATCTGTTGATAAATTTATGGTTTCGACAAATTAGCAAAGCTGCTAGAAGACTGTGCAGGTCGACATAATTTGAGAATGTTTATTTACAGAAATACATGTGAAATATTATTATAAATACTTACGGGTATTTATCGCGTTTATTTACCTATTTTTCCCGACGTTTCGACATCCCGTGACCACGACAGAGTGTAAACCTGTCGAAACGTCGGGAAAAATAGGTAAATAAACGCGATAAATACCCGTAAGTATTTATAATAATGTGTTCTGATCGCGTAAGTTTAAAAAACATGTGAAATAGTTGAGGTATCTAACAACCGTTTAAAACGATAAATAAATATTAAAATTAATAAATAAATAATTTGCCGGACATTTCACACAACATCATCTGGCCCCAAAGTAAGCAGAGCTTGTGTTATGGATACCACATGACTTTAATTTTATATACATATCTTCTTATTATACACAGAAACACTCAGACCCGAGACAAATACATGCAGATCATACAAACATTATTCTCGCGGCGAGATTCGAACCCGCAACCTTTGGCGTCTCAGCCGGCCCTTGGCCCACTGCGCCACAGAGGTCGTCAGATCTATAGATAGCTAAACTGGTCCAGATATACTGGTCTATAGATAGCTAAAAAAACCCAGTAGTTCTGCCTACAGAACTATTCAACAGAACAGGTGGGAGTAGACTCTTGGCTCACGCAATCTATTTGAGAATTGGTTAATATTGTTGTATATCCTTATAAAATGATGGTTACAAAATGGTAATAACTAAGTCTATTCTGTTGCATAAGCGCCATATTAATTTGGATTTTTCCTATACGGAAAAAGTATGCATACAACTTTTAAGGAAAACCTTGGATAAAAATAATATAGAGTGTACGCGAATTTAATACCTATCTACACTAATATTATATAGAAAATTATATATTTTTTGTTTGTTTGTAATGGAAAATCGAAAAACTGTTTCACTTAGGTATAGAAAGCTACATTATCAGTGAGTGAAATGGGCTGTATCAAAAAGTTTGAGCTCCGTACGAAAAATGCAATAATGTAATCCATGCTAAGCCGGGCGGATCGCTTGTCTAAAATAAATTATTATTAGACTTTTACTACAAACCAGTATTTTTTAATATATATGTGCACAAGCAGGTTTTATTTTTAAAACATGCACAGAACTATCCGTTATTATGTAAAGTAAATGTCTGTAAAATAAATATCATAATGTTATTATTGTCTTACTGTGGTTTTGTCCAGATGACATTTACACAAGTCGATGCGATTTTGACTTCCTGATATTTAAACAAAACTTCTGCAAAGCGATTGGATACAAGGTAGAATGAATTATAGGACTAGGCTAATCTTTCTTTTGCATAAGTATTTACCATAAATCAAGCGTTACCTTGATTCTCACCTTGATGAACCTGCATCTAAGAACCTATCAGCGCTGTGGCCCATAGGAGTGGCATTAATGCTGAGACTGGACCACAAGCGAAAATTTTATTCTCAATTTGGCCTACCTACTCTAATAATTTACTATTTGTTTTCTCTCTGTCTGTAACTTTTTTCGTGTTGTATGTCAAACAAACCATTATTCTATTCTATTCCCTATTTAATACTTTTAAACGAGCAATTCTTGTATATATTATATATATAATCTGCATCTCGGAAACGGCTCCAATGATTTTCATTAAATTTAGTATACAGGGGGTTTCGGGGCGATAAATCGATCTAGCTAGGTTTTATACCGAGCAAAGTTCGGTCATACAGGTACTATCTATAATATATATATATATATATTATTCTATTATTATCTAGTATTTTGGAGTTCTATTTTATTTATCTTGTTGATTTCTTTATGTTTCTAAACTAGAGTCTAATACTCTAGTTTAGAAACATAAAGAAATCAATAGAAATCAAATCAATCAATATTTAGAATATGTTGGTTTATATATATTTTGTATATATTTTCATATTTTGGTTTGAACTATTTTAGTTCGTTTAGTTTTAGTTCATTATTTCTAATCTAAATTTAAGCTTCTGTCTGTATTATTTGTATTGTATTTTATGCAAATGGTGTGCATGCCTGTAATTGGTGCATATTCCATAAAATGTTTTTGTTAATTTATTAGATTCATATGTTTGTTATATATACTGTTGGTGATAACTAATAAATAAATAAATAAATAAATAAAGCATGTAGTTAATAATACTTTTCTAATTGCTAAACAGTCACTGTCTCAGTATTTGAATACGAACATGTGGTGGTAGCATACCTTGCTGTGGACTAAATTTACTTACGTTATTTCAAAAATCCGTCTGATCTCAGGAGACCAGGGATCGCGTTTTGTGAACAACTCAGGCCCAGTCGATCTGACAGTGAAGAACAGGTCGATTGTGCGCTTGGTTCTCTCCATTTTGTAGTTACAACTGGTCAGGAACCGGCGGAGAAGAAGCTCATCTGTAGATAGAGAATTATCATTAATTATAAATAATAAATAAATAATGCCGGACATTTCACACAGCATCATCTAGACCCAAAGTAAGCCATGAGCTATGGGTACCACATGACTGATATACTACTTATATATATTTTTGTAAATACATACATATTATACATAGAAACACCTTTAATACAAATACTTGCAGATCATACTAATATTTGTCACGCCGCGGGAATCGAACCCGCAACCTTCTGCGTCTATGACGACTTTACCCAGTGCGTCATAGAGGACTCTGTTTTATATATTTGACCTTACTTATATACCCCTCTCAAGTTGAACACTACCCTAACACTGCACGAAGCCGCACAAGCTCTACTTACTTTGGGGCTAGGTGATGCTGTGTGAAATGACCGGTATTATTTATTTATTTATTACTTAGTTATGTCAGATTTTTCGTACAGTGGAATAAGAATATATATTGCCATAAAATAATTACACTAATGTACAGTATCGGCGAGGCCCAAACTAGGCGTAGGAGCCTGTAGGTATCTTGGGTCTCAAGAGCTCGAGTTATCTAATTAATACATTTATTCGAGTTACCTAATTAATACAATGGTCTGAGCTAAAACAAGAGCGTTGTTGTTGTCTGTTTATACGAAAATAATTTTATAGAGTGAAGATAGAATGAGCAATTGCTCGTTTGGCATCAACCTGCCTGTATATGACAGGTAACCTCGGATGTCCATTGAACTAATCCAGTCATAATATCACAAAACTACTGCAGATAATTGTATCAGTGGCTAATTATAGTAAAGGATTATATATGCCGACCGGATGCCTCCATCATTTATTTATTTATTTACTGATAAGGAAAACCATTAGCTATTAAATAGTTAATTAATTGAACTAGTGGTCGCCAACTGGTCGAAATTCGACCATAATTAATTAATGTATTTTTTATGTATAATTAAAAAAAATTGCATTCCGCACTCCTTCTCTATATAAACTATAAGTGTGCAAAATTTAATACTCTTTTGTAATTTTCGTAAATTTTCTATATATTAGTATGTGAAACAAAGTATTTGTTTTACATATTAATATATAGATAAAAACAGAAAGCTAATAACAGGTTTGCATCATGGCTTAACTACTTTTGGAAGGTCAAGGAGGCCTTTCAAAAGTATTTCTGTTAATTTCCGTAAGCTCGATTGAAATCGAACCGCAGCAGCTTTGGCGTCACCCATCCAGGTACTGACCGTGCACAGCGTTGCTTAACTTCGAAGAACTAGTAGAAACAACTTTGTTTGACCATATGTTGTAAGGGTATTTCCACTGCACCACCAGTGCCCAATGCAATGTGGATTTGAAGTGGAATATTGTTATTTAAATATATTAATAATAATAACAATGTTTTTTATTTCCAAAAACTATTTACAAGTTGTCTTACGAGTAATTTAGATTTAAATGGTACAAACAAGGAAGGTTAATTTGTAAAATCTTGACATTGACTTCTCTCTACTCTAACTAAGTATTATCGACTTGTAAATAGACGTGAAGGATCTCTGCTTCGGCTTTTACAAAATGTCGGAAAACAAACTTATTAATAAGTGTACTCGCACTTATATAAATTGTCGAAGTCAAAGTCAAAAGATACTTTATTCAATACAATCACAAGGATCACTTTGAAACGTCTTACATACTAGGTGAGTTTAGGTGCCAATTCGTCTTAATCCAAGCCCGAAGAACTGGCAAGAAACTTCTCCTGGTCCTAACGCTTTCTACGAAAAACGAATACAAGAGTTTATATACTACCTATACATTTTAAATGTGTCGGTTAACTGTCTGAGGGCAGAGCAACATGAGGCCATGCATTCTTATCAATAATATAGTCATTTATATTATAATACGCTTTCTTCAAAAGACTACCTTTTATGTAAGCTTTAAATTTCCTAATTAGTTACAGATTGGTAGATTGTGTGCAGTTTTAACATAATTAAATTAATATATCTTAATTTTAAATATGTGTTGTATTGAAAGTAGCATATAGCTGTGACTTCCCGCTCCTTGGAAGGCATGCAGGATGGAACTGGTTTAGAGTACTTTATATCCAACTACCTAGTTACCTAGTTAACCTTCACTGGTCAGTGGACAGAAAGGTTCGTGTGTTATTTCAAAAGCTTACAATCAAGCACCTACAAAAACTGAGTCAGTAAGCAGAATACGAGATTTCGGGCAGTTTCTCAATCGAGGTAAGCAACTCGATCGTAACCCGCAAAAACACAATCCCTCGGATCTGACTTATCGAACAGACACAGGCTAAGATTCAGAGATGAATAAGAATGTGATACTTTGTTTGTCATTTCATGAATTATCAAAGCGCTTCTAAAATAATTATTTATTTCTCGTGCTACTGCATGTTTTATTCAGTAATCTTAGCGGAATTTTAATGAATAAATTGTGACTACATAGGACAAGTATGGAAAATTGAATTATATGTGTATTATGGTGCAATGTGATTTGAACGAGGAATCCCAAGAAAATTCTAGACGGCCATTCCGCGATGACGTTTAGAATTGACAATTAACCATCGACTAAGAATTTATTGATTTAACAAATATAAACACTTGACACTGGCCAAATTGCAAAATCTTTATTATGTGACATGCCATTTACAAAGAAGAAGATAAAGAGTGTATTACACATCCGTTTTTTTTTAATTCAATGTGATTTGACCGAGTGTACGTTTTGTCGATTAACTAGACTTTTAACACAAATATTTGCATAAAAAACATTTCTCTCCAATGAGCATCACACAACACACATTCAACGGTTCTGTCAGCCAATCAACCTCAAGCCACCATACACAAATTCTTTAAACAAATACTATGTTTATTTTAAAAAAAAACGGCACGTCAACAATCTTGGTGCACCCAAAAATGAGGTACACTGCACCTAGACTCTGAACAATTATTTGCATAGATATGAACCAACACCTATGTTCATCATAAATTTATCTTGGGAGGGAATCGAACCCTCGACCTACACCGCAGAGCGCAACTACTACCAACAGAGCTGACAGGCCAGTCAAAGGACGTCAAAGTGTTTATAAATATTATGCAATATGTTAATAAATATATTAATTACTAGCTGTGCCCCGCGGTGTTACCCGCGGTAAAAAACAAAAAAATGATATTTTCCTGCAGTAAAACGTAGCCTATGTGTTAATCCAGGGTGTCAGCTAACTTCATACCAAATTTTATTAATATCGCTCCAGCCGTTTAGACGTGAAGAAGTAACAAACATACACACTCACAAACTTTCGCTCTTATAATATTAAGTGTGATATTTATTAACATATTGCTTAATATTGCTTTATATTAATAAATAATAAATATTGCTGGACAATGCACACAACACCATCTAGCCCCAAACTAAGCATAGCTTGTATTATGGTGACCAGATGACTGATAGAATACTTATATATTTTTAAATGCATACTTATGATTCTTTATAACTACCAGACACAGAAGAAACACCTATGTTCTTCATACAAATGTTTATCCTGGGAGGGAATCGAACCCTCAACCTACAGCGCAGAAGGCAGAGCTACTACCAACAGAGCTGACAGGCCAGTTGGCTTGCCAATCGTTAGATTTAAAACATTATAGCAATTAATCCTGCAATAATGTTTGAAACACTGTTGCCAAACCTTTTTCTCTACCTACCGTTGCCCAACGTTAAAATTCATTCGTTGAAAAATCACCAGATGTAAAGTTCAATGACATTTGTCTCAAATACTTTTACTTTCAATTTCAATGTTGCAAAAGTAGAACCACCAGCCTACATGCGATTGCTCAGTAACAAATGCAATGTTTGGATGTGCCTCTGGCTACTCACATAGAATTCCTCAAAGATCTGTCAGATCATGACGACCTGTATAACCTGTATGACCTGTATGACGACCGACCATGAAACGGTCATGTACGTTCCATGTATAATATATGTATGTATTTACAACAAGAAAGGGTATATAAGTAGTGTATCAGTCATGTGGTAGGTACCCATAACACGAGATCTGCTTACTTTGCGGCTAGATTTTGATGTGTGAAATGACCGGCATTATTATTATTAGGTACTAGCTGACCCGGCAAACTTCGTACCGCCTCAGAATCAATAAATAAAAAGCAAGCATTTTTTTCATATTTTACTCACCGTTTAAACCATCTCTGGACTGCGACAAACATTTCAACACCAAAATCAGCTAAATCAGTCCAGCCGTTCTCGAGTTTTAGCAAGACTAAAGAACAGCAATTGATTTTTATTATATAGAAGATTATAGATAACTGTAAATGGATCTGAAGTAGAAATTATATCAACACCAACGAGAAGTTAGTCCCAAACATAAGTTATTTTTTTGTTCTCTGGTATGTCCATACACCATACTGATTTTAGAAATACGAAAGCATTTGTCTGTCCATTTGACCTACGGCTAAACGGCTGAACAAATATTGATGAAATTTGGTAAGGAGATATATTGTACTAGCTGCTGCCCGCGGCTTCGCACGCTTCGAACCTACATAAAAAGTAGGTCATGTCCTTCTCCAAGTAACCATCTATCTCTATACCAAAATTCATCAAAATCGGCTCAGCGGTTTAGGCGTGAAAACGTAACAGACAGACAGAGTTACTTTCGCATTTATAATATTAGTAGGGATTTCGTGAAAAGACATAGGGTACCTTCTTATGAGGTACCACGTGTGCAAAGCTGCGTGCAGAATAAATAAATAAATAATTAATCCCGGATTTTTCACCTAGCATCATCTGGCCCCAAAGTAAGCAGAGCTTGTGTTATGGGTACCACATGACTGATATACTACAAATATACTTTTTTTTTGTAAATAAATACATATCATACATAGAAACACCCAGACCCGAAACAAATACTTGCAGATCATACAAACATTTATCCCGCGGCAGGAATCGAACCCGCAACCTTCTGCGTCTCAGCCGGATCTTAGTCCACTGCGCCACAGAAGCCAGTGAGTGTATAAATTAGTTCGGCTAGTGGTAATAAACCTTCAAGTTCAACCAGTCTACTGAGATTATTTTTAGAAATCTCTAAGCCTGTATAATACCTTGGCCTATTAAATACGACATTAACATGAATACACTTGACAGAGAAAATAATACTGGGGTGACTTATCTGAATGGAATAAAGTTCTAAAAGCAATGATGCACTGCCTAGCTCATACTAAACAGACTCTAGGTCAATGTCCCAGTTGAAGTGACCTTGTAAAGGGCTTTAGGAGGACTGTATGGTGAAAGTGACAAGGTGACAATGTGGTGAAATCGTTTTACTTCTTACTTAGTTTAACAGCGGATATACATAAAGTACACTTAAAAAGGCCTAAAAAAGGATGGATGGATTGAGTCAAAGATGGTATGTGTAAGAAAGGAGTATTTAAAGGTTCCACAAGGCCACAAGGAACCATTATAGTTTTGCTATGTCCGTCTGTCTGTCTGTCTTCTTGCTCTTGCTAGAGATTATTAGTTTTATCGTTATTCAATTATGCACGATAATAGGCACCCCTATACAATACAAACATTTAAAAAATGCGTGAGTGTCGTGGAACACTCGGTTGGAACTAAGTTCCTATCGTAGTATATTATTATTGATAAACGTATTATATTATTGATTAACATATGAATGAATTGCTAGCATCTAAGAGCAATTAAATGAAACGCAGAAATCACTAATGAATTGAAGGAATGGTAGGAAAGTTCGTAATTAATATATTTTTCCGAGTTGTGAATATAAACATTTTATTGTACATCATTCAATTTATCTAATGCACACGTTCATATACACCGATAACCGATTTACACTAATGAACGGGTTGTGACGGAAATTCGTGACGGAAAAATCTTACACTTTTTTTCGCCTAGCCCCATCCGCTAAGTCCGTATCGTGCGATAAGGAACATCGTTACAATAGTCCAATAGTAGTTTTTAGGATACATTCCCTACATGTGTGGTTGATTTTTAACAAAGTTTACCCATCGTGTGGCATAGATCTCTCAATGATACTAGGAAGTTTAAACAGTTTTTCGAAACAGATATCCGTTTGAGCTTAATATTAAGCTTTGAAGTGACAATCATTACATGGTATAAAACAAAGCCGCTTCGCGCTGTCTGTCTGTCCCTATGTATGCTTAGATCTTCATAACTTCATAGATTTTGAAGCGTTTTTTTTTAATAGATATAGTAATTCAAGAGGAAGGTTTATATGTATAATACATACATAATATAGTAGAGAAACACTGATAATTTTAGAGGTTAGGGTTCAACGTATTAGAACTACTGAGCTACAGCAACGCGTGGCCGGGTCAGCTAGTATTTGATAAAGGTCAGTGGCCTGTGGCTTTACTAGAGTTTGGGTCTTTTTTAAGGTTTACAAATAAGGCTATTTGATAACCTAATAATTACGTTTTAAAAACTAAAAGACAACCGACTTCATGTATATAAAAAATATCATCGATGTACCTACCTATACAATTTTTGAAATTTTGTCGATTTTTTAAAAATTGCTTGACCAATTTCGATAAAATTTAAATGGGACCACCTGGGAAGTATACCCTTCGAAACAAAAAAAAGAATTTTCCAAATCGGTCCAGGCTTCTTCGAGTTATCGTTGAACATACATAAAAAATAAGATTCTGACGAATTGAGAACCTGTGAAGTATCCCTTTGTGAAGTAAGCCTTTGAAACCAAATAAAATTTTCGAAATCGGTTCAGGCGTCATTGAGTTATCGGTGAACATACATAAAAAAAAACATTCCGATTCCGAACCTCCTCCTCCTTCCTCCTTTTTTTTAAAGTCGGTTAAAAATACATATGTATATTACAGTACCTATGTTAAATTATATTATGTTAATATTCACTAATGGCTTATATAGTTTCATATTTACAGGACTGTGTACTCTGTTATAAAGTCATAAATCCCTAGTCTATTTGGCACTTTGGTGATACCCACCTAGATAGCTATAGAATCCTACTATTAGGTTGACTAATGAAATGACAGATGATGTCAATCAAATGATGAGGGAAGAGACGACAAACCAGTTATGCCAACCACAGATGAAGACGATGATACAAGTAAGTACAATTACGTAAGTACGTCGGTAGTTACGCACGTATAGAAAAAATATCAAAAAAATTGGTCCGAGTATATTACAAAACCAAATGCCCTTGTACTTTTAATCCAATTACAAGTAGCTGTAGATACTGGAAACCGGTTGGAAACTTGAAATTAATAACTCCATGTACCAATTAGGAGCTTTTGGATCTGAATACTTACTAGGTTTTATTAGGTACCTTGATTGAAGGTTAAAACTGGTACTAATTTGAAAATCTGTATGTTTAGATAGTATAATTACGTTTTAAAAACTAAAAAGAAAACCGACTTCATTTAATTAAATTTGAGCCCATAATACATTTTTAGTGGAAAGTAGATGTATATTGTATATATATAATATGGGTAGGCCAAATAAACGCACCGCTCCTACGAGACACCGAGGTATCGAAGTATACGAAAACATCATCGATGTATACAATTTTTAGATTTTCGTTGATTTTTCAGCTCGACCGATTTTGATAAAATTTATATGGGGCCACCTGTGAAGTATACCCTTTCAAACAAAAAAGAATTTTCCAAATCGGTTCAGGCGTTTTCGAGTAACCGGTGAACATACATAAAAAAAAGATTCCGATGAATTGAGAACCTCTTCCTTTTTGATGAAGTAGGTTAAAAATGGCTTTTATATGCCGAGACGTGTTAAGAATGTGCTGAGATAGGACATCACTAAGTAGTTATTAATTAATAAGTAAGGATACTGTTTATTATTAGTAATTCTAAAACATCTCCGAAGAAAATGAACTAAGGTTAAGAAAACTTTTTGATAAAATTTGCAGCCAAAGATATGGACATACAATGGACAGCTATCAACTACTCTATGACCAAATTGTATAACATATGTTCAAGCAAATAAATAATATATTATATTTCATTTAGGAATTACATAAAACCTTTAAAATAAACTTCCTCTTCCAAAAATCTGAATTGCGGAAGACTGTAATGAGATTGAGATTAGCGCATGTTGCAGTTGGTACCTACTTGTGTTTCACAATTATTATAAATAAAGTTATTTTATTATTTAAGTTATATAATTTTTCATATAATCAGTTAGATCGGACACAGTTATGAGCAAAATTTCTTAATGAAAGCGCAGCGTGCACTTCATAATAATATTTTAAAATGAAAGTGTATAATATGTAACGAAGACGAAAGTTATAAGTATTTAATTATCTCTTTTTTACTCATATTTGCAAGTTAAACAATTAAAGTAATGAATGCTTTTACGCAATCACATAAAGTATTAGTAGTAGTACTAGTCTCTTAGCAGTGCCAGTTAAACTAATTAGTAGTAGTACTAGTCTCTTAGCATTGCCAGTTAAACTAATTAGTAGTAGTACTAGTCTCTTAGCAGTGCCAGTTAAACTAATTAGTAGTAGTACTAGTCTCTTAGCATTGCCAGTTAAACTAATTAGTAGTAGTACTAGTCTCTTAGCAGTGCCAGTTAAACTAATTAGTAGTAGTACTAGTCTCTTAGCATTGCCAGTTAAACTAATTAGTAGTAGTACTAGTCTCTTAGCAGTGCCAGTTAAACTAATTAGTAGTAGTACTAGTCTCTTAGCAGTGCCAGTTAAACTAATTAGTAGTAGTACTAGTCTCTTAGCAGTGCCAGTTAAACTAATTATTGACAAAACTCTTACTTCAGAAGATCAGTAATCGCATTTATCTACTTGGCTGACCTCCCTGAACTTGATACATTAAATTGTAAAATTACCAATTTTTTAAAATACTTTGTCGAATCGCTGGATTGACATGTCTTAATTGTTAATATTATTTACTTATCCCTACTAATATTATAAATGCGAAAGCAACTCTGTCTGTCTGTCTGTCACGTTTTCACGCCTAAACCGCTGAGCCGATTTTGATGAATTTTGGTATAGAGATACATGGGACCTTGGAGAAGGACATAGGCTACTTTTTAGGTAGGTACTACGCGTTCGAAGCCGCGGGCAGCAGCTAGTATATATATAATTTATATATTTTTTTGTTTATTTTATCAAGCCTATTTTATCAAGCATATTTGAAATGCGATAACTATTAATTAGTATAATATATGTATTTATGGTTACATGTTTTTTTAAAATCCCTACTAATATTATAAATGCGAAAGTTACTCTGTCTGTCTGTCTATTATAATTAATTCTTCTATTATAGATAATTGAATTATATGTGTATTGCGGTGCAATATGATTTGAACGACGAGGAAACCCAAGAAAATTCTAGACGCCATTCCGCGTCACGTCTACAATTGACAATTGACCATCGACTAAGACAAACAAACTGACTATAAACTATAAACACTTGACATTGGCAGAATTGACATTAGTATGTCACAGGCCATTAACAAAGAAGAAGAGATCATAAATAATGTTTTTATTGATTTGGACATAAGTATACAAGTATAAATATTTTGTATACAATAACAAACTACTCACGACTTTGTAACGTTACTTCTATCAAACTATTAACTTGAAACGGGCAACATTATCTTTAAAGAAGTTTAGCGGAGAAGAAGAATACAAATTGTTAGGCATACGCGATGAATATTAAGTACATCGACTTACCAACATCATGAGGCAAATGCGGCTGCTTGCAGAGCCAATCTTTTATGGAAACCAGGTCAGTGTTGCCGGACTCTTGATCAGGCATTTTTGCTGCAATTATAGAAAAGGGTCACGTTAGTACAACGAGCTGAATAAAAAAAATCGCTGTGCTCAAACTGTGGTTGAGTGCATCAATAAACATAGTTAACTTCTATATAAGTAAAACTACATTTAAAAACTAAAAAGAAAACCGACTTCATTGAATGAAATTTGAGCCTATAATACATTTTTAGTGGAAAATAGATGTATTTTGTTTATATATAATATGGGTAGGTTAAACGCACTCCTCCGAGACAGAGAGGTTTCGGAGTTAATGAAAATATCATCGGTGTACACAATGTTTACATTTTTGTTGAATTTTTAAAAACCGCTTTTCCGATTTCGATAAAATTTAAATGGGACCACCTGGGAAGAAAAACAATAATTTTCCAAATCGGTTCAGGCGTTTTTGAGTAATCGGTGAACATTCATAAAAAAAAGATTCCAACGAATTGAGAGCCTCCTCCGTTTTTTTAAGTCGGTTAAAAAGAACACCGACTTCATTTATTTTAAAATACTTAATTTATGTATAAATTTCGTTACATCACATTTTTTCCAGCTATTTTGATTTAAAAACCAAACTACTGAACCGATTTTGATGAAACTTCACCAATCGGAAAGTTGAAAAATTTACCATTTATGTGAAAGAATAAATCACATAAATGGTCAATTTTTCAAATACGTCATAAATGCCGGAATTATGAGGTAACAAACATTAAATTAAAACGAAATTGAGAACCTTCTTTTTTTGAAGTCGGTTAAACATTATCAACCTTTCCGCAGGTTGTTAGGGACAATTAGGCTTAGCGAAACTACTGCTGACTTACTCAACAAATTTAGGCATTGAAAGTTGCAACACTTTGTATTAATTAAAAAATATATTTTCTACATGTCTCAACACCGTATATCCTGCTGACCTCTACGCTCCGTGGACTGACTATTACATGTCACATAAGTACCATGTATCATGATGCAACATGATGCCACACAAGTCTAAAAAGAACCTGAACCCGACCTGAACCATTTTTTAACCGACTTCAAAACAGGAGGAGGTTCTCAATTCTACTGTATTTTTTTATGTTTGCTACATCTATGAAAAAATCTGATTACATATGAAAGGATATACATTACTATTGGGCCCCTATAAATTTCATAAATATCGGTTAAGTAAATTAAGGCTTTTATATCAAAAAACTGAAAAAAATATGTCGTCCACTTGGGTGAAACTAAATTTTAATATTTTGCCTTTTTATACATGAAGTCGGTTGTTTTTTTAGTTTTTAAAACGTAATTATTTACTGAAATAGTCTATAATAATTTCTCAACCTATCCGGATCTCTGTTAAAAAAACAGTGTCACCAAGACACTGGCAGCATTGCTAGTTTATTAAGTACCTACTCATTAATCAGTTTTCTAAATGTAGATATTTTATGTGTTCAACAGCACCACAGGCAGGTGACATCCGGAACATCGCCAGTATGACTATGCCACATCATTAAAAACTCTTCGATAGTTTAAGCGTTTTCGTTCGACATAAATTAATTCTTAACCAACCTATTGCATTCCCTTGCTAGCCATGGCCTGTATTGTAAATATCTTCAATGTCTCAGCACTCCTATCGTTTCTTTAACTACCGTAGCGCAATAAAGTTTCAAATACAAAGACCGCAGTGTTGCCTACACTTAAAAAAGTTTAAAAGAATAAAAAAAATGTCGTAGGTATTTACAAATAAGGTTCTACTGTGAATGGATAAGGCATTAACATACCTAGTTATGTTAATGTCCGACTATTTGCCAACATATATATATCTATTGTTTCCAAAGCTTGTTTTCTGTAGAAGGAAACATAAATTTAAATATAATTTTAGTTATTGTTCATGGAATACAAAGTTCTATTCCATAGATTTATATTGTAGAGATTTGCATACTAAATCGTATTTTTGAAGAAAAGACTTCAACGCGTTTCTGTACTACTACGGTTTTTCTTTTAAGTGAGACTTCAATTTAAAATCAAATACTGAATAGCTCTGTGGATAAGTATCTTTGTAAGTTAAAGTATTAATAATTACGCAGTTGGTACCGATTTAACAAAACCTGAGCCTAATCCCAATCATATTAAGAATCAATAAGCGAAATACTTAGGATGCCGAAAAAGTTGCACAACAAACATTTTTAATGAGATACTGCTAACTGAACAAGTTTAATAGTTATAATAAAATCACGCAGTAGGTACCAACTGTTCAAAAACTAAGCCTCAACCCAATCATCATAATCTATCAGCGAAAGACGTAGGTTGTCGAAAAAATTGAACAAGAAATTCTCGGGCTTGGGTTAGGATGAATTGGCACCTAAATTCACCTAGTATGTAAGACGTTTCAAAGTGATCCTTGTAATTGTATTGTAAGAAAGTTTAAGAAAGGCTACACTAGGTATAATAGAATAGAAAATACTTTATTGCACACCACAAATAGATACATTAGACTGTTATAAGAAACAATGTTTAGCTACACGGTAGTACAATAGGCGGTCTTATCGCTAGATAGCGATCTCTGCCAGACAACCTTTAGATGGATAGAAATCAACATAGCTGAATATGGGGTGATGAAAATACTATGCGTGATTTATGATAAAAATTATATGTACATACATATTTACAGGATAATAAAAAGTTAAATACATCAATACCTAATATTACCTACAAAAATAAATTAAATAATAATAATACAATAAGATAAACTAAATAAACTAATACATACATAAATAAATATTTTTATTTTTATTTTATTTTATTTTATTTTTTATTTTATTCGTTTGACTATACCAATATAACGTTAAGAAACAAACAATACATAGTTAACAACATGACAAAAAGTGTTCCTTGACCATAGATTTAGAGATAGTATGTGATTTGGCGCGCCTAATAGCATCTGGTAGGTAAATACATACATGGTGTAAAAATAGTACAAGGTAGGTACAATTGCAACGCATGTTAATTAACACAAACTATATGTGCCTATATTATTTAAAAGAATAAAAGCATAAAATTAACAGTGAAGGTTTCCGAAGTCAGCAAGGATGATAATGACTAGTAGTCAAGTTCCAAACCAATTCAACAATTCAAAAAAATGTAAGCAAAATAAAATAATTTAGTATTGTGCTTTTTTATGGTTTCAAATTAGGCTGTTACAAACCTAGTAAAGCCTTACTAGCCGTTATAATTGACGAACTCTGTGGCGCAGTGGGCTAAGGTCCGGCTGAGACGAAGAATGTAGCGGGTTCGATTCCCGCCGCGAGACAAATGTTTTTGTGATCTGCAGGTTTTTGTCTCGGGCCTGGGTGTTTCTATGTATGAAATGTATGTATTTAAAAAGATGTATATAAGTAGAATATCAGTCATGTGGTATCCATAACACAAGCTCTGCTTACTTTGGGGCCGGATGATTCGGAGCGAAATGTCCGGCATTATTTATTATTTATATAATTTCAACATACTTTAATACTAACAATATTGTAGGGGCATGTTAATATGTTAAAAAAATATGATAGAGGTCAGTTTTAAGGGGCAGATATAGTCATGGCGAAAATATAGAAATTAATTGTTGGACTTCGGACGAAATTTTAGATTTGGAAAATTTGGATTGTTTATGATAAAGCAGATAAAAAAGGAGTGAATACTGGAATGACGACTGATAGAGATTGTCGATTGTATATTGAAGTCTTACTTAGTAGTATATAATGAATAATAATACGATATTGTTCTGTTTTAGTGGTTCACAGTCTATGTCGGTACCTACAGGTGTGCGTGAGTCAATATCAGTTTACGCCACAAATATGCCCTTTGTTTTGGGCTCAAGATCGAATCAAGATGCAGGCTTGCGTGTTTCAGGCCATATTATACTGATAGAATGCGTTCGTGTGGGTGGGGAGTTAAATTCAAATAATAATTACCTAGGTACCAGGTCAATCAGAAAAGATTTTTTATGTACAAAGCCCTGGCTGATTATAATTATTAAAAAAAAAAGATATTTTTACAAGTAAAAATACCATCGTTCGAATTTTGAATTTCCTTCCACATTTCCACATTTTTTTATGTGTTTCATTAAAAAATGGATCTGCGTTAGAAACATTTTTCCTGAGAGTTCTTTGAAAAGATTTATTTTATTTATAGATTTATTTTAAAATATTTTATCTATATAAGTTGGTTTTCAAGTTTCTCAAAACCCACGAATGTAGTATCCCTCGAGATAACGAGTTGAAAACAAGCTCAATACCTACCACATATTACATTCATTTTATACATAGGTACAGTAAGAGTGTGTGTGATTAATAAGATGCTTGCAAAGAATACTATGTTATTCTTGCTAGTATGGTATTATTTATACTCAGGTAGAGTACCTACATACTGAATAGGATATCTACATATCTATTTACCTTTTCATAACATTATTAATTGTTTTTAGAAATTCTAGGAAATGCGTATATTTTGGCGTGTACCTAAACACTACTTATACATAAGATAAAAACACACAGCATAATCCATTTCACTCAAACCGTGCATGCGTGAGTTTCTAAATGAATCGAAACAGTGTCAGAGCCTCCATTGACAAAATAATACGTGTGTAAAACCCGTGTTTATCAAAATGAACATCATCTAGCTCCAAACTAAGCATAGTAGGTATATATTATGGCGACCGGATTACTTAATAATGCATACTTATGATACTTTATACTTATACACGGAAAAAAAGCAACGTTCATCACACAAATGTTTGTACTGGGAGAGAATCGAACCCTCAACCTTCAGCGTAGAAGGCAGAGCTACTACCAACTGAGCTGACAGACCAGACCAGATAATAATCATTCCAATATGTACCTAATATGTAGGTAGGTAAGTGATTAATAATCATGGTCATCATGACACAATAAATTCAATGTGTATTGTTGTCTGCTAAATCTCAATAACCTGGTTGTCACGCACTTGACAACCTTTGTAGCGCAGTGGGCTTAGAACCGGCTGAGACGCAAAAGGTTGCGGGTTCGATTCCCGCCGCGGGACAAATTTTTGTATGATCTGCAAGTATTTGTCTCGGGTCTGGGTGTTTCTATGTATAATATGTATGTATTTATAATAAAAAAAAATATATATGTAGTATATCAGTCATGTGGTACCCATAAAACAAGCTCGGCTTACTTTGGGGTCAGATGATGCTGTGTGAAATGTCCGGTATTATTATTATTACTTAATAAATGCTCTAAATAAATGAAATGGTAATGCTATATCTGAGTTTGGTAAGTTTGAAAAGTATTTACCTAAATAATTACCTACATTAGAATCAATCAACATTTTGACGTGATAGGTAACGTCTTATAAATCGATCTACGCCGGCTACACGTACAAAAAAGCATGACTCATTGTCACGTTCCGCCTGAGCCGAGCGTGCAAGTGAGAGCGCGGAACCAGCGATAGAGAGGCACGATCGGCCTAAGCGTTCGGCTTGTGATGCCGGTTGTCCTATGACGTTATCACGTAAAATTATCGTCCGTAAACTGACTTTACAGACAACCATTTTTATGATATATTTTTTTTCAGAACGTAATAAATTTTACAGATTACAATAGAACGATGAGTCTATTTCTATTTCAAATACATAAATTCATATTTTTCATTTTCAAAAACATGGTCATGAAACATTATTTGTCGTGCTGTTATACATAAAACAAAGTCGCTTTCCACTGTCTGTCTGTCCCGATGTATGCTTAGATCCTTAAAACTACGCAACTGATTTTAATGCGGTTTTTTTAATAGATAGAGTGATTCAAGAGAAAGGTTTATATGTATAATACATGCATAATATAGTAGATAAATACTTATAATTTTAGAGGTTTCCAATGTGGTGTCGTAAATAAACTCACATTTTTGCGCTTACATTGCAAACGCTGTCTGAACCCTACGAGATAGATCAAAATAATGTACTACAGTATTGTACACCCTCAAAAAGTCTACAAAAAAGTCCACGATGGTATATGGTTATCTCTTAGGCATAACCATTCAGTAGTATACTCGTAATTAGTATCAGCATTGCTAGTTATCAGCGGGTCGCTAGTTATTGATATATTTATTTTTATTATTATATCTATTGAGTACATTTGTATGTATATATATATATCAGTATTTGTAGATATGTAATTGTATAAATACACCACACCGACATGCCCCTTTTCTGTTTATTTATAGTTCAGTCCATCCAACGGTTGCCTGGTAGAGATCGCTATTAGCGATAAAGCCGCCCATTGTATTGCCTTAACTATGTCAAGTTATTTTTATTGTAATATTACGTGTGGTATTCAGTAAAGAATTATATATAGACGACCTCTGTGGCGCAGTGGGCTTAGATCCGGCTGAGACGCAAAAGGTTGCGGGTTCGATTCCCGCCGCGGGACAAATTTTTGTATGATCTACAAGTATTTGTCTCGGGTCTGGGTGTTTCTATGTATAATATGTATGTATTTACAAAAAAAAAGTATATAAGTAGCATATCAGTCATGTGGTACCCATAACACAAGCTCTGCTTACTTTGGGGCCAGATGATGCTGTGTGAAATGTCCGTTATTATTATTATTATTATATATCTTTGCTTTAATGTATAGGCTCCAAGTTTCAGCGCTTAAGCTATATAACTTCTGACATGTTTAGATGATATACAATAATTATATGATAGAATAATATATAAAGATATATATTTAAATTAAATATTTATTTCTAAGTATAACATGTATTTATTTACAACACAATGTATAAGTATATCAGTCATGTACATGTGGTACGCATAACACAAGCTCTGCTTACTTTTGGACCACATGATGCTGTGTGAAATATCTGGCATTATATATTTCATTATTTACAGAAATATATTACACAAATGTACAGAATAATTAACTGTAATAAAAATAAATATGAAACAGTTAAGCTGTATGATCTATAAGATAGCTCAACTGATCCAGATCAATGCCAGATGGTAGCGTTATAATATGTACTGACGTTAACTTCTTATATGCTAGCTAATGAGTTGTTTAAATCTATTGTTGTTGTTGCTAACTATATGTGCTTAAATAAATAAATAATAAATAGATTATATTTGGTCGTCTTGCGAAGCAAACATTACCCTCTTATTTGATTTATTTTCCTCGAGTTATTTCCGGTTTTATTAGTAACTAGCTGTTACCCGCTACTTCGTACGCGTATGTTTAGAACCTTTATTTTTATTTTTGTAAGGAAATCATTCTGTGCATCTAAAAAACATCTCATATGTTTAATCCCCTATTTTACTCGCTTCGGGGATGATTGTGCAAAACGTTGAAACATGTATTCATTTATTTCTTACCTATTGTAGGGATCTGAACATTCATATTTAGGCTTTTAAATATGAATGTTCAGATCCCTAACTTAAGAAAATATGAGTTGCCCAAACAAACTTTCATCCCTTATTTTACCCCATTCAAGGTTGTTTTTTGAGACAACAAGCCGAATGTTCTTCCGCCGAATGCAATACATCTTCTTACCAAATTTCATCAAGATCCGTTCAGCCGTTTAGCCGTGAAAACGTAACAAACAAGACACTTTCGCATTTATAATATACTAGCTGCTGCCCGCGGCTTCGCACGCGTGGTACGTACATAATTTTTTTTTTTCATAAAAAGTATGTATGTTAGGTACTTGTTACCTATGTTACTTCTAATACCTCCAAGAATATGTGTACAAAGTCTCATGATGATTGGTTAAGTAGTTCTAGCGTGAAAGCGTAACAAACAAACTTACATTCACATTTATAATATTAGTATAACAGTGCTGTGTGATAAAGCAGCAAAAAGATCTCGACTCAGCATTATGCTTCCCTGTCAGATGACAGCTCAGCGCTGTTATTCTGCCGAGACCTTCGATCCAGTCACTCAACCCTACGAAACGCAATAATAAAATCAAAAAAATAAATAAACAAATATGTACATGAACATCTTATGTCCAACTACATATATACACATTAAAAAAATGAACGTGTCGCGGGACACGCGTTTGGAATTTTCGACAAAGGATTAGCTTAATTAATCATTAACGTGCCAGGCTCTCATTCTCTCTACCCACCCCTGTCTTTAATTTTGATTATTGATGCAGTAAATAACCATATTCAAAATTTATTTGCAATATATATATTTATAACTTTAACTACACATATTTGTAATTCATCTGTAAATGTGTTATCCCCTATGTTTATTTTACACCCTTAAGGGTAACATTTTGAAAACTTTGAATACCATATTTATTTATATCTATTCAACAGCCTAAAATGTTATGCTTCTAGTGCTGAACATGACAATACTTTCATACAACCTTTATCCCCCTTTTCAACCCTTTACAACACTCTTTTTTTCAATTAAAAAGTAGCCTATGCCCTTTCTCAGGCTTTAGACTATCTGTGTACCAAATTTCATTTAAATAGGTTCAGTAGTTTTGGCGTGAAAGCGAGACAGACAGACCGAGTTACTTTCGCATTTATAATATTAGTAAGGATAATAAATGAAGAACGACAAGATACGACTTTGTGACATATGATAAACAATATAAACAATTGACACTGTCAAAATTGTCATTATTAGATATGCCACATGCCAAGAAGAAATAATAAATGATGCCGGACATTTCACACAGTATTATAATGGCCCCAAAGTGAGCAGAGCCTGTGTTATGCTTATGGGGTACCACATGACTGATGTACTACTTATAATTATAACCGTGATTATTAGATAGAGACATCACTACATAGTATAAAACAAAGTCGCTTCCCGCTGTCTGTCTGTCCCTATGTATGCTTAGATCTTTTAAACTACGCAACGGATTTTAATACGGTTTTTTTTAATAGATAAGAGTGATTCAAGAGGAAGGTTTATATGTATAATACATGCATAATATAGAAGAGAAACACTGATAATTTTAGAGGTTTCTAATGTGATGTCGTAAAAAAACACATTTGTAGTATATTTAGTATCAGCATTGCACCTGTGCGAAGCCGGGACGGGTCGCTAGTGTTATATAACTTACCTGCCCATATTACATAATAGTTTGGGTAATTTTAATTAAATTCTTTAAAGTAGAACAGCAATATTAGCAATACTACGACTGATCTGTCTAGTAAATGGCTTTGTGACCTTACAGAGAACCTTGTATTTTGCTTCTTAACATTCAAGAGGCGATTATGTACCATTTGTAAATGAATCAGGTGCTTAATAGGTACTATTGAAGAGCCTACGATACAAACGTCACGAGCGAGGCGTTTGTATCGTAGTTTTTATAGAGTATCGTCGCTATTTCTAAGCTTATGTTAGAGATGATTTTGTTTTAGACTAGAGAAAATTGTTTTAGTGATGAGAGTTGGGACCGTTTTGCAACAACTATGTACGTTCGTTCGAACGTTCTATGTTCATTATCTTATATTATCATGTCTCTAGGTATTTCGAGAGGTTAAGGGTTAAATTACGCCTGAGCTAGGCTCCTTTCGTACAATTGGCACATACACAACTTGAGTTTATGTTTTCATTATGTCAATTACTAGCTGCTGCCCGCGTCTTCGCAAGCGTGGTACCTACATAAAAAGTAGCATATATCCTTCTCCAAGGTCCCTTCTATCTCTATACCAAAATTCATGAAAAACGGTTTAGCGGTTTAGGCGTGAAAACGTAACAGATAGACAGACAGACAGAGTTACTTTCGCATTTATAATATTAGTAGGGATTAGTTAAGACCTAATGTACCTACACAGGTACACAGGTTCTCGTTTACTCAGCCTTATACCAATCAATCTTGTGCTATTGTATCACCGTCTGGGGTGGAGCTGCGAAGATTCAAATTAAAGCTTAAAGTTATGTATAAGTTGCCGTTTCGGTACCCCACTGTTTCCCTTTATTTGGATACCCAAACGTTCAGTGTACGACAACATTACCCTCAGAAACTGATATTAACTCGCCACAAAACGGCTTACCTTAAATCTTCTATTTCTAAAAATAGTAATTGTAATAATAATAAAAGTGCACAATGACTCATAGTATGCCGTAGAATCTACAGTGTAATAACCCCATTCGTCAATTAAACATTCAAAATAAAATTCAAAATAATTACAATATTCGATTTCTACAATTAGTAACTGATTAGTACGTCTTAGTTAAAATATATACTGCATATTATACATATCTAAATGCATATTTATTTTTAAGTACTTACTTTGCTAAAACTAGAAAACCATAGGTATCCTAAAACTGTCAGTTGAGCACTAACACAAAATATAATATGTTTCGTACTCAGGCTCCCTCGAAACAGGCTTAGCCTAGTGAGCAAGTCAACAACAACTCCTTCCAGATTGCCCGTTGAGAACCCGTTGACATTACAACAATGTATATATATCAAATATAATTAAGTAAGCTTTAGATAGAATATTTTTGTGTTTTGTAAATTTTGATACTTATACTTGTATTTTGTTGTAATAAATATCTTTTTATAATTTTTGTCTTTATCTTTTAATAACTATTTAGTTATCCAACGAAGTAAAAATCGGCGGATTAGGATAAATGTTCCAGCTGTTAAATCCGCGATTGCTAGACGCTTTAGATATTTTTGCATCCCATTTATATATCTTTGTGCCAGTAAACACTGTCAATTATCCTGTTTGCTTTATGGAGTTAGAGAGAATAAGGAAGTGGCTCCTTACATTCGATTATAACGGAACAGAAAGCCTTCTGGAAATCCAAACCTGGCATTTTTTTGTCTTAGTCTCTTGCTATCAACCCTTCCCTTTTCAACATCCCCACTTATTATAATACTTACTTTGTCACTCACTCACTTATGTTTCTCGAAAGTCCCTTGTATACATCCCTACACCGCATTTCTTTATATTGTATGTAATGGTATCATTTGTAGTTTTTTTAGTAATGTTAACATTATAGATTTTTTTGGTTTTCTTAATTTTTTTTATTTTTGTTTTTTTGTTTATCTGCCCTGTAATGTGTAGGTAGGTACTATTGTGGATAGGTTATCATGTTTTGCTTGACCGATCTCCCGCAATACAGGCCTGGCTTAGTACGGCCTAAATAAACAATCATGATCTAATCTTATCTTACTTATTACTGTCCTGTCCGTTAGTAGGTACTTAGGAAAATCAAGCGTTTCAAGATATAAGTGGTAAATAGGTACTTTCGTTATCAATATAAGAAATGGACATAATAATAAACGGAAAAATATTCTAAAAATATTTCAAAGACAGCATAAACATTATTGGGCAAGCTTAAATTGGCCATCGAACGGTAAAAATGTGAGTGTGTAGATACTCTGTAGGTCAAGCAAGACGAAAATCTGACCGACATAATCATACTCCGAACCTTGTTGATGGGTTGAATTGATAGGTACCTATCAGAAGACTTTCGTTATCCGTTTGTTTTGTGACACTCAAACAATCAAACCTCCTTTTATCTCGCATATAAAGGTTTTTTTTTTAATTTTAACTGTACCATCATTAGCATAACATACTGTAGGTACAGTAGGACGGCAGGTATATATAAAAATATAGGTTCCTATGTTGTATGTTGTACCTATTATGGGTAGGTACTTATAATAAAATTATGATAATATTTTTTTTTAATTAATCTATACGTTTCTGTAAATAAATAAAATAACAGTAAGTACGTAAGTAGCTATCTAAGGACAATTTAAAACGATATTTAGATAGCTTAACTGTTTTAAATGTGTTTTATTCACACACATGTACATTTATGTATTTAGATCGATAATTATTGTAAACAGCTTCATATTAATTAATCAATGAAAATAGACTTTAAACTTTATTATTATTATAACAAGTTTTACAAATTACACTATAGCTCTTAAATATAAATAAAATTTAATGTAAAAAATGTATAAAAAATTTAAACTACTCACAATTTATTTGGGAATACCGTTAAGTGAACTTTCAGATGCGCACGCGTGCTTTCGATCGATATCCGCGGGAGACTGATTGCAATACTACCTACCTTGTTGTAAGGTGAGTAATATTATACCAATTTGAGTTGCTCAGTCGGGTTGTGCCTATCTGCAACTCACATGCGTGCATTGCTCTTGCGTATATCGAGATGCAAGATCGTGGTAGTCGTTTTGGTAAGACATGCTGCTCCATTCAGATTGATTTAGGTAGTTAAACATTAGTGAGACATCTCGCCGTCCTCTCACCATAACACACATCACACACACTCTTAATCGACCAAAAGCAAGCAAGGCTTGTGGTGTGATGGTAAGTAGGTAACCACTAGTACCTATCCTATAATAATGATATGACACCTGTCATTCCTTCAGATAATTTTTACTAAAATTAATTTTAATTTACCTATTAGTTTTTCACTTTTACCATCCGCTGTACTCCATAGCGATGGAACTGATCCCAGATGAGTGTTGCCTGGAGACTGATGATGGTGACGAAACGAGAAGACAAGACGAGAGGAAACTTCACCCACCTCGACTTGCTGGAGTGGATCCATGAACGAAAGTTTTTAATTACAAATAACTGCTCTGTAACTTGACGGACGCTACCTAAATCATCTTCAACAGATGAACACGCACGACACGACACGTACCTACAGAGTCAGACTATTTAGGATGCCAAAGACCATGTTAGGACCCTAGGGAATACTTTGCCCCTACACACCCTAAACTATGCAGACAGGATTCTCAAACATAGGTTTGGTACCTTTGTCTACCTTAAGAAATCAGGATAAATGTAAATATTAGATAATTTGAGTCCGAAGGGTAAGAGTAGATAGGTACCTACTAGTAATCACTGGCCTTAAGTGATTACTAGTAGTAGAGTAGATAGGTACCTACTAGTAATCACTGGCCTTAAGTGATTACTAGTAATCACTGCCCTTAAGTGATTACTAGTAGTAGAGTAGATAGGTACCTACCTACTAGTAATCACTGGCCTTAAGTGATTACTAGTAGGTACCTATCTACTCTTACCTTTCGGACTCAAATTATCTAATATTTACATCTATCCTGATTTCTTAAGGTAGACAAAGGTACCAAACCTCTGACTGAGAATCCTGTCTGCATAGTAAAAGATATATAAGTTCAGAATTAAATTTAGGGTGTGTAGGGGCAAAGTATTCCCTAGGGTCCTAACATGGTCTTTGGCATCCTAAGTAGTCTGACTCTGTACGTGTCGTGTCGCGCGTGTGTGAGTATGATAGTCGTGCTTTATCTATGTATTTTGTAATTGTAATACTTTTTCTTCTTTCTTCTTTTCTTCGTTAATGGCCTGTGACATACTAATGTCAATTCTGCCAATGTCAAGTGTTTATAGTGTATATTCAGTTTGTTTGTTAGAAGTCTTAGTCGATGGTCAGTTGTCAATTCTAGACGACACGCGGAATGGCGTCTAGAATTTTCTTGGGACTCCTCGTCGTTCAAATCACACTGCACCACAATACACATGCAATCCAATTATCCATACCCGCCCCGCAGCCATAATTTATTCATTAAAATTCCGCCAAGATTACTGAATAAAACATGCAATAAAACGGGTAAAAAATATTAAATTAGCAGAGCCATGTTGCTCCATGAAATGACAGACGAAGAATCCGTAATACTTTTTTTTTGTTTGAAATTTACTTTTGTATTGGGTTTGAAACTGTCTATGCCATTTCGAGATTATTAGCAGTGTTAGATACTCAAGATTAATTTTAGCCGTTTTGGGGATTGTGCTCTTAAATTATTATTTTTTTCCAAGTTATTTCGGATTTTATTAGTGATTTTGGTGATTTTATTAAAATAAAGCTAAAGTTATTGACTCAGGTGTGAATAATTGGAATGAAAGTTTTGTGTTTTTTTGTGATTCGAGCAAAAAATCTAAAAAATCATATATAGGGTCTTTCATTAAGCGTGTCCTATCTTTAAATTTAAATAAAACAAAGTGTGTGTGATATATTATCGAAATTATTTATTTATTTGAAAGATGTAGTGATGCCATTATGTGTGGAATATGACATCATTCAAATGTCCGCCACGGCTTCTCTGGGTGGAGCGCATGCGAGATATCCAATTTTCCATGACTTTTGCGCATAAATCAGCTCCAGTGCCCATTCAGCGAACACACGTCGTTGTCTATGGTCGTTTACCTTCAATTCCTGGGTGAGTTGAATTTTATACGGGTGCAGGCCCAAGTCACGACGCAAAATTCGCCAAGTTGTGGTCTGTGAAAGGCCGAGTTCTTGTGAGCGACGCGAAATCGACTGCCTCGGATTCTCCTGCACACTCTCACGGACAGCGGCGATGTTTTCGGCAGACCTTGCGTTTCGTTGACGTACGGGTGTTGGTCGATCATTTACCGAACCAGTGGACTCAAATTTATCCACCACACGACGAATAGTCCTCTCGGTAGGACGATTATGGCGACCGTAAAATGGGCGAAGCGCGCGGTGCGTTGCCCGAACAGAACACTCATTTTGATAAAACAATTTTATCATTTGCACGTGTTGTTGAATGCTATAGCTATCCATGATGATTTGGCAAAACAGAATGAATAAATTACAACCAATTTGACAGATGTAGCTTCAACAAGATGGCCGCTACCAACTGTCAAAGTTCGGACGTGCCTATTGGAAAACCCTTTATATAACTATTTTTAGGACACCAATTTTTATAAAATAACGAACGACGAACGACTACATTCGACTTTGTGTTGTGACGTCTTATTATAAACCATTATTCTCGAACGTCATAGTGCAAAATCGGTCGCTTATTTATCACAAAATCATAAAAAACAAGCACATCAAATACAAGTACATACATCAAAATATATATATAATTATTTTTTACGATCTTTAGGATCATACCAATATTCTTTGTCCATAGCCACAGTCATCTATGAATTAATTTCTAAATCATAACAATTAGCGCCATTAAAGAGTCGTTTTGCTTTTAGACCAGTGATTGACTCAATAGACAGCCTATTTCGCTGTTTTGTTTTCATAAGATTAATATGTGAAAATATGAGTTCTACGTTGGCGGATGAATGGAGCAGTGATAAAATATTAAAGATGAAAGTAGAAACAATGGGAACTTTTGTCAGTGTCATCGCCACGTTTTAGTAAACTTCATCCAAAAATAGTCCTAGCTCATCAGAAAATGCTTTGATTTGTTGAAGTACTAAGTGAACTACTAAGTAGTGTGTTTGACGCTGCAGCACCATATTACCTATACAGCGTCGTTATCCACAAGGTTTCTAGGATTTATAAAATCAACATTTTAGATTAGAGTGCTAGTTAAATAATCTCTTTTTAAAAAGCAATCAAATAATGATTTAGTTATTTTTTCATATAAATTATCAATTTTCGGGTATTCTGCTTGCATTTCATTGTTAAAATTGCTAAATAATGGTAATACAAAATCTAGAAATTTCAAAAAACAATAACGTAGTGGGATCTTGGTGCTTCTGTAAAATCTTCTCTAAAATCATTGAAAAATCGTTGCATTTCGGTATTTCGGTAGGACAGAGCCGACAGAGAGAATCTATAAACTTGACACGGGCAAAATTGACATCATAAGACACATGCCATTAAAGAAGAAGAAGATAACTCAGGGGGGGATTATTTTTGGTAGTCTTGCAAAGCGAACATTGTGCTCTCATATTATTTATTTTTACTCAAGTTATTTCCGGTTTTATTGGTAATTTTGGTGTATTTATTTTATTTAAATAGAGCTAGAGCTGTTGACTTGGGTGTGAATAATTGGAATAAATTAATAAATTATCCGTGGTGGTTCCGGATTAGAATAGGACCCCTCCATTTCCTCCCATGCATGTCGTAAAAGGCGACTAAGGGCACACACACCAGGGGATTGGGCAGCAGCACCCCCCGAGTACTTAACACTAAATCTGCGGTCACCAATCCGCCTGCCAAGCGTGATGACTATGGCAAAACCCCCCATATGATGAACACAACTAGAAGACGGCCCCCAGTTCCCGGCAGTTCCGCTATTCCTGGCATAGGTGGCGGCCACGGTAACGGCGGAACAGGGGGTGCGAAGGGGGTGCGAACCTCTCCGGCAGAGGTCCAGCTACCAATCCCAACGACCCCTGGCTCTGGCAACATACAACACACGCACACTGAGGACCGACGAGAAGTTGATTGAGCTGGAAGAAGTAGTAAATAAGTTGCACTGGGATATTATAGGGTTATCAGAAGTCCGAAGAGAGGGAGAGGACACGATAATCCTAAATTCCGGCAACTTATTCTACTACCGGGAGGGCGATCAACTTACTCAGCACGGTGTCGGATTTCTCGTCCACAAATCCCTCGTTAACAACATTGTAAAGATCGAAAGCGTATCGAGCAGGGTGGTATACCTTATACTCAGAATAACCAAACGGTATTCACTTAAGGTCATACAGGTGTACGCACCTCACTCGAAACGTCCAGACGATGAAGTGGAGGCTATGTATGATGACATTTCAAATGCCATGCAAGCCTCGAAAACACACTTTACGGTTGTGATGGGGGACTTCAACGCGCGGCTAGGTGTGAGGAATGGCGATGAACTGAGAGTGGGGCAATTTGGATTTGGACAGCGGAACCAACGGGGTCAGCGATTGGCTGACTTCATGGAAAAGGAGAGACTCTTTATGATGAACTCCTTTTTCAAGAAGCGTTCGTCCAGGAAATGGACGTGGCTTCACCCCGGTGGACACAAACGCGAGATAGATTTCATCATGACTACAAAAAAGCAAATATTTAATGATGTCTCAGTGATTAACAGGATCAAAACCGGCAGTGATCACCGAATGGTTAGAGGCTCATTAAATCTTAACGTAAAGCTAGAAAGGTCCCGTCTGATGAAATCTACTCTTCGCCCAAGTCCTGCCCAAATCCAAAACCCCGAGAGCTTTCAGTTGGAACTCCAAGATCGCTTCCAATGCCTCGCCGAATGCGGATCCGTGGATGAAATAAATGACGGGCTGGTGGAAATTGTCCATGCCGTTGGGTCAAAGTTCTGTAAAACCCAGCGCAAAGGTAGAATCCAAAAACTCTCTGAGCACACTCTAAAACTTATGGCAGAACGTAGCAGGACAGTGGACAGGTTGAAATACAGCACGCTTAATAAACAGATCAGAAGTCTATGCGACGCAATTTACGTCTCTTTAATACTTATAGTATAAAGAACGCAATAGAGCGCAACCAAGGCTCCAAAGTGTTCGAGAGAGATCTGTCTATTGGGCAAAGCCTGTTGACGAAGCTGAAGACCGACAGTGGCAGTGTCGTTTCCTCCAAGCCAGAAGTTTTACGAGAACTCGAGAAGTTCTACGGACAACTGTACACCTCATCGCAAAGTCCTACTACAAGCACGACTAGCGATGCAAAAACCCGCCTAACCCGACACTACACTGAAGACATTCCGGACGTCAGCCTAAACGAGATCCGAACGGCTCTCAAGCAGCTTAAGAACAACAAGGCACCGGGGGAAGACGGAATAACGACAGAGCTTCGGAGAGCGGATGGAACACCGGTACTTAAGGTCCTCCAGAAGCTGTTTAACTCCGTCATCCTCGAGGGAACTACGCCAGAGGCATGGAACAGGAGCGTGGTGGTACTGTTCTTTAAGAACACCCTCTTAAAGAATTACAGGCCTATCTCGCTGTTGAGCCATGTCTATAAGCTGTTTTCGAGAGTAGTTACTAATCGTCTTGCTCGTAAGTTTGACGGCTTCCAGCCTCCCGAACAAGCCGGGTTCCGAAAAGGCTTTTAACACTATAGACCACATCTATACGCTCCGGCAGGTTATACAGAAGATCGATGAGTATAACCGGCCACTTTGTTTAGCGTTTGTGGACTATGAGAAAGCCTTTGATTCTGTCGAAACCTGGGCAGTGTTGCAGTCACTCCAGCGGTGCCAAATCGACTATCGGTATATCGAAGTGTTGAAATGTCTGTACAGTAACGCCACCATGTCTATCCGACTCCAGGACCAGAGCACGAATCCAATCCCATTGCATAAAGGGGTGAGACAGGGAGATGTTATTTCTCCGAAACTGTTCACCTCTGCATTGGAGGATGTTTTCAAGCTCTTGTACTGGCATAGACATGGTATCAACATCAATGGCGAACGCCTCACTCACCTTCGATTTGCCGACGATATAGTCCTCATGGCAAAATCGCTGGAAGACCTAGGCACAATGCTCAGCGACCTCAATATCGTCTCCCAACTGGTGGGTCTTAAAATGAACATGAGCAAGACAAAAATCATGTCAAATGCTCATGTTGCACCCGTACCGGTACATGTTGGGAGCGATATAATCGAAGTTGCAGACCATTATGTCTATTTGGGTCAGACGATTCAACTAGGCAAGTCCAATTTCGACAAAAAGGTCAGCCGACGAATCCAGCTCGGATGGGCAGCGTTCGGGAAATTAAGGCACATCTTCTCGTCACAGATACCGCAGAGCCTCAAGACGAAAGTCTACAATCAGTGCGTGTTGCCAGTGATGACATATGGAACTGAGACTTGGTCCCTGACTATTGGCCTCATACACAAGCTCAGAGTCGCGCAACGTGCAATGGAGAGAGCTATGTTGGGTGTTTCACTACGTGATAAAATCCGCAACGAGGAAATCCGTAGAAGAACCAAAGTCACCGACGTAGCGCTCAAAATTTGCAAGTTGAAGTGGCAATGGGCAGGCCATATAGCTCGCAGAACTGATAACCGCTGGGGAGTAAAAGTTCTCGAATGGCGACCAAGGACAGGAAAACGAAGCTCAGGGGGACCCCCCACCCGATGGACTGACGACATTGTAAAGATCGCAGGAAGTCGGTGGATGGAGAGGGCTCAAAATCGTTCTTCCTGGAAATCTATTGGGGAGGCCTATGTCCAGCAGTGGACTTCATAGAGGCTGTGATGATGATGAATTGGAATAAAAGCTTTGTGTTTCTTTGTGATTCGAGCAAAAATAATCTGTAGTTATTTGATATGAAAGGCACCATTTTATATAAAATAACAAATGACGAAGGACGAGATATTATGACTTTATGACAATTACAAACAATATAAACACTTGACACTGGCCACATTTTAATTATGACACATGGCATTAACGAAGAAGAAGAAGAACTCAACTCATCTATCATGATCATGTCACATGTCAATGTCATTTCATTGTCACATTGTCAGTCAAGCTAGCACCCTATCCCTATAGATAGCCTATACTTTGGCGAAAACATTGTTTTATGGTTAACTTTTGTAATTTTTTGGTACCTACTTAAAGAAAGCGGATATTTTGATAAATGAAATAAAAGTATAATAAAGTGTTGTCTTACATAATGTTTGCCGCACATTTACGACGTGCATATCGTACGTGTGATAAAATAATAGTTAGAACTATACGAGGACGCGGTAACAGTTTTGTCCCCAAAGGACCAAACCCCGGGTTGGACAACAGAATACGTGCGTTTCAGAAGGAAGGTCTGCAAATAACTGATAATGATGCTGAAGAGTATGTGGAACAGTCTGAGAGTGACTTCTATAAGGTACGGGTCCTAACAAATTAATCTTCATTATAACTAAGTAGGTAGATGTTGATCCAGCAACCATTCAGAACATGTCTGTACTTATTGTAAATGCAAACTCTAAACTTTTACCAAATTTTATATTTCAGGTGGGTGAGTCTTACAATGAACACTTGAATGAGACACTCGTAGGCAAACATGAAGTCCGGCATCAGATAGTCAAAGACAAATACTTCAAGGAAAACATGCCCAACCTGCTCACATGGAGTGAGAAAGAGCAGATCCGACATTTGAACAATGAACACCCAGATGAGTGGACTCCGCAGAAGCTTGCTGAAAGTTTTCCAGTCACTGTTCCAGTTATAAAAGTAATAATTTTACTTTTGAACAAAGTACAAACCTTTGAATAAAATAATTTAGTTTCTATTAATTTGTTTCAGAAATTGCTAAAGTTTCCATGGAAACCAGCTTCAGAACAACGAATTGCCCGACACGATGCAACAGCTATGAGAAACTGGAAGGAACTCAAAGAAGGGTCATTGGGCATTCCACAGGACATCCGGGAACATTTCCTCAAGTTCTCTAATAGGACTATACCCCCTTTGACGAAAGAATCTATAAAAATTGATTTGACTCAACAAGATAAAATGGGGGAGTTTGAAAGTATTGTGAAGAAGTGTGCTGCTCAAGCACAGGCCAGAAATAATACAAATATTAACACAGAAAATATTCCTCATGAAACCACAAAAAAAAAAGTACATGTAAAAAAAGATAAGCACATAGTAACATTAGAAGAGTTGACAACAAAAATCAAAAATCGTATTGACAAAGGAAAAAATGTTAATATGCCTGATCAGATCATTTTGAATGCAGTCAATACAAAACCCAATGCTGTAGCAGTCATAAATGAAGATGTTGAATTATCTGTTGAAGACGGTAAACCAAGTGAAGTTGCTGAATATAAAGAAACAAATACTAATGAAAAAAGTATTATGGATTATCCAGAGAGAATAAGAGTTCCAAGAAGTGCTTATAAAAGAGGTGCTACCTATAAAGTAAATGATTGCTACTATGATCATGATGGACAGTTTTTATATAGGGTTTTAGGAATGTCTAATTAATATTGTCTATAGTAAAAGTATAAATAAAACAGTTATTACAATATGAAGCTTTATATTTTTTATAAAAATCAATGTATTTATTACATACATCTTGGTCAAAATTAATGAACTTGGATTCAATAACAAAGTTCATGTCTTTCACAGAGTCTGCATAATATTAATTTACATCACAATTCTAGGTACAACATTATTTTATAGCAATATGGTTTTACAACAATGTACATTTTTGTATGGAACTATAAATATGGCTTGAGTTTCACAAATTAGAAACTGGACAACAAGTTCGTGCAGCTTTCATGCGACAAGTTCATGATATTCTAAAATAGGTGCAAGAAAAAAGGGGAAATCTCCAACCTTGTTAAACCAAATCTTTAGGCCGCTCAAAAATCTCAATCATATTATTGAATATATTTTAATATTGGATGAACTGAAAATTTGATAACATATTTGGGATAGCCAGGATAGGTGCTCATCTTATTTTGATGGTCACCTTTTGTGTTAAAAGTCCTAGGCCAAGGCAAACACCCTAGAATAGTGTATTATTATGATCCGCTATGTTCTTACTTCTGTCACACTTCACTTCTTCACTTCTGTCTGTTCACTGTTCTCTTGGGCTAAATTGATTGTGGACAGAATGGCAATGTCATTCACCAATGGTGATATTTGCATGCATATAACACCTGAATTACAGCAGTACATAGTTGTTATAATTAGTAATTTGAGTATTTATTGCTCTTCTATAAAATTGCATACATTATTATTACAATATATATTTTAACAATATAATATTTTCTGTACTCATGTAGCTTTTTATAAATTTTCGGTAACTGATGGTAAATAAAACAATTACATACATACAAAAAGTATATAAATAAAATAAATATATAATAGAAAAAAAGTTCATTTTTGATGATAAAAAATAGTACCTATGTAGTTCAATTAACTAGGTACATAGGTTTCAAATTGTGTGAATGAGTTACCAATAAAGTAGGTAGATTTTAAAAGTTTGATGTTAATTCACTTTATTATACTAGATTTATAATCTTATCTTTTTATCGTAAATACATAACTCAAACTTGACACTTTTATGAATACTTTTCGATTTGGCAGTCACATTATTTACTATTGAAGCAAAACACGCCTCATAAAACAATAGCGAATTAATTAATCTGACACACCCAGTTGTTTCAAAAGTGCTAGCATTTTATTTACCACTCATTCGAGCAACTACATGTGCTTTTATTATTTTTATTTACTGTGGTCTACACTAAAAAAAAGTGTCAACAGTTACAATGTAGGCAAATAATGTGACTAAACGCACCAACATTCACACACTTCGTTTACGAACTCTGTGCTAAAATCACAAGCGATCTACATCCTGACACATCACATGGCCTATTTGAAATAAACATTTGCATTATTTGACCAATACAAAATACACATCATTAACTAGCATCATAACATGCCAGACGTGATATATAATTTGTCGTTTCATTATCTCGGTTTATGGGTTTTTTTTTAAATGGCAGCCGCGACGAAGGTTCTCTCGACTGTCATTTGAAAGTGACAGCCCATACTCAAAAGTCATAAATCAATTCTGACGTTTTTTGTAGATATATTTTTTGTTACCTACGGCTGCCTACAGTTAATGAGACGTCAAATATAGCAATCGGCATGTGTAAGCTTCGCCGGTTGTAGCGAGTTCAAATTACGCAAATATTTCTGCTATTCTTTGTGATGTATCAGTATTATATTCCATAGCCCTTATCCTACTCTATACAACAATCTATGTACACGCATTTTTATAACTTGTTACGAATCGAAATACTTATATTTAGCACCCATGTAGTTATAAAATGGATATGCTGAAATTATAATTGCTTATAAAGTGATAATGTTATTTTTGGGGCATTTATTAGGCCACATTTACATTTTAAGTAGTATAACATTAAATAAATATATATAAACATGATAGGTACATGAAGCAATCATTAGAACTTGAAAACAAACCGATCAACTCTAAATCCTTATCTTGATTTGATGGTAATAAGACCATTTTTATGTTTTTATAACTATTCTACATTAATATATTCTCTTTTCAAAAGCTATGGCTTTGTTCAATGTTTGTGCAACTATTGAGTAAGAGCAAATATTTTTTGGTCGCCAATATGGTTTAATACACCCAACCCCACAAAAAATATAAGTGTAGATGTGACAAGTTGTAGGCTTTTTAGGTACTACTATGTCAGAACATTCTCATGTTATTTTTAATTTTATAATTGCCATAGTTTACTTTTAAACGGATAATTACAACCTACTTATTGCCAGTATAATAGGTTGGACGGGCGAATAAATTCGCATTGCTTCAGTATTGCAAACAAAAATGGACGGTTCCGTTTTTTTCCGACTTCAAAAAAGGAGGTTTCACAATTCGACCGTATATTTTTTTATGTGTGTTCGCGGATAACTGCGTCGTTTATGAACCGATTTTGATGATTCTTTTTTGTTGGAAAGAAGATATCTCAAGGGTGATTAGGATTGGGATGATTAGGAAACCAGAATCTGATTGCGACATCCCAGAGAAATCGAGTGGAACCTTCGAAATCGTAGTGGCGACTAGTGCGTTTGTTATTTTTTTTTCATTAAGTATTATAAAGCACTACTGTTTATCAAAGGTCTGGAGTCGATCTGATGATGGAGCCGAAAGACAGTCGAGGGAACTCCTCAACGATTTACAACAATTAGTGTTTTGGCTTGATTAATTTGTATTGATGAGAACTTTACACCTAGATGGGTTGTGGCTGTCATTAGGGCTCTGATGATGAAGACGAACGACAGTCAAGAGATATTTAACTTTTTAGTTTCCTGTTTGAAGTCGGTTTTTTTTGTTTAAAATTATTATTAAGTTCTACGATGTACGTGATTTAAGTCTACATCATTTTCACGCTCAAAATATTATTGCAATTTCAGTCCGCGGCTGTCCGCTGCTTTCACCACACTGGTTAGAAATAACTAGTGACACGATAAGAAGTCCCCGGCCACGATTGTCGCTGCGCAAGTAATGTCTTTTATTTTTTGAACTACGAAATAATTAAAATTAGACGCTTTTATAATGAACAATAAGTTTACGTTGATTCGTTGAAGTACTATCCTCGAATGGATATTAAAGCACATAATTTGCGTTCACTGAGCACATAGACATATTCAGAAGCTTTATTGAGACATTTTCAAGTCTTTCTGAAACGATTATACTATGAGTATATTCTTTGATTCAGCTCGCTTACAAGACGCTAAAGTTCCCGCATTATTTGGACTTTTGTTCAGAACCTACAATATACTCTCAGATTAGTCTGCCGTATCTACTTACCCGCCGGTTACCTTACGATGTCTTCCCTCAGTTTAAAGAACACTGGCATGACACATCTCATGACCTAAAACCTTAGGATCGGAAGTCAGGGGTGCTTACATCACCAGTGCAATTAATTCTACTAGTCGACGATAAGTCGCAGTCGTTTGAAGTAATGTCTGCAGCAAACAGCTGTGGGTGAGGGAGGCAAGTCCTGTGGTCTGGCTTCACCGCCGAGCTGGTCTAATGCGCGAGTGTATTCACGGTGCAGTGCGATCAAGTCGATATTCTGTTCGCCTAGTGCCGCCATTGCAAGGAAAAGGATGTCCCTGAGAACAATATATTTAGGTCAGTTTATAACCAGCTCAGTTCGCTGTAGATTGAGGGTGCGATTGTTGCTGGAAATTCCACACAGCATCATCTAGGCCCAAAGTAAGAAGGGCTTGTGTTAGGGGGACCACATGACTGTTAAACTACTTATATACTTTTTTTTAAACATACATATTACACATAGTCATACACCTAGACCCAAGATAAATAATTGCACATACATACATTTGTCCCGCGGCGGGTTTCGAACCCGCAACCTTCTGTGTCTGGTGGGCCTTCGTCCACTTCTCCACAGAGGACGACGAAAGAATATAAAAATTCTAGTCAACTAGTTCTATCTAGTACAAGCTATGTTTTGTCTAAGGCTAGATGATGTTGTGTTGATTGTCCACAAAAATTTATAAATGCTAGTTGGGTCCATCAGGCGTAAATTCAGTTTCAGAACACAAACCTGGTTTTCAATCTAAAATCTATGGCTTTTAAAGTTAGTACCTACTAAGTTTTTTTCTTTGGAGTGACTGTACCATTCAAAATCTAGCTTAACTAGACTATCGCAATCCCTTTTATTTCAGAGCAGTAAGAAAAGAACAGCAACAATTATAGTATGTTTTACAGACTGTTTAGTTTCATTACCAGTTGCTACGTAAAATAGAATAAATTTCTTACCTATAATATGAGTAATATCTCTTGTTGTTCGATGTATTTTCCCGCCACACTGCCAGCTTTCTAAGCGCGTTGGTCAAATCATTGCTCAGAAGTCCATTAAGAACTGCTAAAGCCACCCTGTGAAACACATTATGGATAAGCGCTTCAAATCTAACCCTTATTACAAAAATATCTAAATCTGAGTAGTAGATGTAATACTAATTCAATGGATTGAATGTAATAGATCATATTGCACAAAAAGTCAAAGAAAAGTCAATATTTGATTCAATACAAATCACAAGGACCAGTTTGAAATATCTTAGACACTAGGTGAATTCAGGTGTCAATTCCATCTAACCCAAGCCCGAGAAGAACTGGCAAGAAACTCGTCGTGGTCATAGCGCTTTTTTGTATTATCCATCTTCAACTACGAACTACGAAAAAGTAATACAAGAGAGTTTATACATTTGAAATGTGTCAGAGCAGACAGTTCAGACAGTTAACTGACACATTTGCATAACTTTGCATTTATAATGGTACATAATGTATTATTACATAACGTTAATTTCAACTGGATACCTTCACGCCAAGTATTTTTTTGTAGATAACGGGTATTTATTACTGACATTTAGGTTATGTTGCAATAACCGTGGTCGGCGGCTCTATATACGATAAATACCCACTTAACTACTAAAACATGGTTAACTGTAATCTCAAAAGTAAAAAAAAGGGAACTTCCTTTTGATGTTTCGTAAATTAATGTACCGATTGGCAGGAAATTTAAAAAAATGTTATTTGATATTCTTAAAATGTTACCATAATTCGTGACTTGAAGTTATTTTATATTTCGGTTAATGTTTTGTAAGCCTATTGTGAATATCAATTGATGAATATTGGTGGCAATTCGGTTGGTTCATTTCTTAAATTAGGAAATGTCTAAAATATATTTAGTTAGTCATAGTATTTGTAAAACCTATTCGGTTGGTACCATCTAACTAAATTTGGAACGCTTAATTAAGTTAGATTAAATTAAATTAGGATAAGTTGGTAGCAGCAGAATACCAAAGGTTAATTTAACAGTTCTAAACCTAATTTTAGCTAAAATTAGTTAGGTTAGTGCCTACAGAATTGAGGCTATTGTGGTGGATATAATTTAATAAAAACATTATTAGTAGCTCTTAAATTAGTATCATTTCCTAGAGAACAATAAAAATGACTAGGAATTGGCACATGTTTAGACATGTCTGGTTTCAACTTACGTATGCGGCGGCGCGACCGCTGAATCGGTGAGCAGCAGCGCTTGAAGCGCTCTCGAGCGCTGATTGCGCTGCCTGTGCTGTCGCCACGCGCGGTGAAGCGCTACACCAGAGTCGGTCGCTTCACCGTGCGCCCATTCCCAGCCGCAAACCACGCGACAACCTGTATTATAAACAGCAAATATAATATAGGCGTATGGCACATACACCCAGCAATTAATTTTAGTGGCTTCTTTTTTAAAGATTGTGGTCTATTTACTAATATTTTTTAGGGATACCTTCACTACGTGTATTGTGGGTTTATTATTTTTTATTCTAGGGGTGAGTACTAGATCATGATATATAATTTGATAGGTCTGTTAAAGATACTAAAGAGTTTCTAGAACAGTTTTTAAATCCAGATATTCGTTTGATAAATATTTAGCTTTGCGTTGGCCATTTTCGGTAGAGGTCAGTCACTTTGTGAAGGTCACTAATACAAATTATAAAAGACGGATATAGAGAAACTATAAAGGATTCATGTGGTCTTCGGAATCACAAAAAGTACTTACCAGCCTTTTCCGTATCAGGTATGACGTCCAAACTCCTATACCTCGCTTGGAAGTCTTGGCAGACAAGTTCTGGTAGATGGTTCTCGATGTTCGCCCGTTCGAGGAACCACACGAGATTCCAATACACTATCGGATGGGACTCGACGAATTCTGATTCAGCTAGGCAGACATCACCTTCTCTACCTATAAATATGTTCCTATGTATTATTGTATACTATTATACAACAAACAGTAAACCATATAACATAAATAGCAAGATATAATAATAATAATAATAAACCAACAACTAAACATTACTGTGAAAATAATACAAATCATTTATCTTGATAAATAAATTTATAATGCCAAATACTTTATAATAATAAATAAATAAATAATAAATATTGCTGGACAATGCACACAGCATCATCTAGTCCCAAACTAAGCATAGCTTGTATTATGGTAACTAGATGACTGATAGAATACTTATATATTTTTAAACACATACTTATGATACTTTATAACACCCAGACACAGAACAAAGACCTATACTTTTTACACAAATGTTTATCTTGGGAGGGAATCGAACCCTCAACCTACTGCGTAGAAGGCAGAGCTACTACCAACTGAGCTGACAGGCCAGTCAAAATAATAATCTGATCTATATTTGCTTTTATAGTGACTGATGCGGTAAGGACAAATTTAACCGGAGATAATCTCAAAGCGTTACTTCACACACTTTCTCGGTGCAAGTGGTTTCGCGCACAAAAGTTCTGCTACGGTACGTATTTGTCTGCATGATTGACAAACTACCCGACTTTTTCGTTATTTTATTTTTAACTTTGTTTCTATGTTATTACAAATTGAATTAATTTTGTTATTATAAGAATATCGTATAGAACCCACACTGAATAAAACATAGTAAATACTTGTTTAGTATATTTCATGTTTCACAGTAGGTGATTTATTTATATATTTGCATATTTATATATTTGCAAATCTTATGAGACATAAATAATCTTTAACCGATACCGTAACTATGTACATTTTCTTAATCAGTGCTAGAAGTATGCTAGTTATATAAAAACTCGTCCATCCATTGAGATCATTCCAATGAGCCCCGAACCCCGATACTGTTAGTTAGTGAGGAGTTGGTTATCCTCCAGCTTGCTGATGCTGCAGCATAAGGTCAATGTTACACATGTTCTTGCATTATTGAAGTAACAGGATATCAAATTTCCAATCTATCAGACCCGAGGAAGTTGCTCAAAATTCTTCATCAACTAGAAATGAGCTAATGATCAAATGGCCTAAACAGATTTTCTGGGCTGGCATAGCTATAGCTATCACATAGCATAATAGCATAGCATAAGTCATAGCTATTTATAGCTAAAAATTAATATCAAAAATTAAACTATTAGAATCGGTTTGTCCGTTTGGGAGTTACGATGCCACAGACACACACACACATTCTCATACGGCATGTTTGAGGTTCTGCAAGATTGACGAATGATTTAGTAATTGTTTACGATTAGTACAATGTATTCTAGATTGTAGACATTTTAAATTTCAAGTAATTGGACATGTTTATTTTTATTATTATTATTATCAGTCCAGTGTCCCACTGCTGGGCAAAGGCCTCTCTCCATTCTCTCCCTCTCCTCTGCGCTAAGACTGTCCAGTCGGCGATGCAATTTGGCGAGTTCGTCCCTCCACCTGGTTCGCAGTCTGCCGCGACGTCGTCGTACCGTATCATGAGGTATTGATATTATAAATGTACTCTATTATTTTATTTATAAATTTTATTATTATTACTTCTATTACATATTATTATTTCTTTTGTTATTATTATTACTTTTATTATTATTATTATTATTATTTTTAAATTGTACTTGTAATTTCACTTTAATTGTCGTTATAATTACTGTAATTATTTATAATTAGTGTAAATAGTAAATCCGTTCTAATTATTATCTTAAATAAATAAATAGAATTATAACCTCTCTGTTTGCTTCGGGGGTTAAAAATCATTAGACACATTAGTGGTATAACCTCAACTAAATTATTTTAAATAGAGCTTGTATCATTTTCTCTTCACACACTATTGCTATTAATGTGCGAGTGAAAGTGATATGACTAAAACTGTTTCGTTTTAAATTTTCGCTAATTTCCGTTGTTGATTTTGTGTATAAAGATAACTATTTTCGCTTACCTAGAATAGATTCAAATTCCTTTCTGAGTACTAGTGGATTTAAATAAGGCACGCTCAATATTTCCGCTTTCGTTTGTCCGGCACGCAATATCTGAAACAAGGGTAAGCAATTCATTTGCTTTGTAAAAATTGCTTTAGATCTAGACGTTTAAAAGTGATCCTTGTGAATGTATTGAATAATATGTTTTTTGACTTTTGAAAGGATATCTACCTGTACTGAAAGTAGTGGCACGGTATGTCGTCCACAAGCAGTACATCGAGTGTTGAGGTTAGAATCGTCAGCCGCCCATCCTGCCATGATATCTTCGTCATACAACAGGCAGAGACATTGGTGGCATTGCGAACACGACGACAAATGTACTGTTACCGATGGACTCTCATGTTTCGTACCCTGTGGACAAAAACAATAAGTATGATTTAGATCAAATTTAATTTGACCTCTCTTTTCATTCATCATCAATTTGACGACGCAGAAGATTGCGGGTGTTAGTATGGTCTCCAAGTATTTGTCTAGAGTCTAGGTGTTGCTATGTATAATGTATATATTTACAAAAAAAATATAAAAGTAGTATATCACCCATTACACAATCTCTGCATACTTTGGGGCCAGATGATGCTGTGTGAAATGTCCGACATTATTATAATTATATATTAAACTCAATTGTCGTGTGAGTCTTGTAAAACACCAAAAAAACTCGAACGATTTCTTTTTTTTTTGTTTTGTTCGTCTCAGTACTAGGGTGATTTACAGTCAAATAAATTTTAGGTGGTAAGAAGTTCACTGGATCATCTAGTCACTAATATAATCAAATAATAATAAATCTCTAGAATAAAAGAGTGCCTAATACCAATGTAAAATATAGCTGTACTAACTACCTATAATCTGCACTCAGATTTAGGATTAGATTATTATTATTGATTGTTTCTTTTTTTATGTGACATTGTTATTTTTTTATTTAGACTTGCCAATGTCATGCAATGTAACAATTATGGTGAAATAAATATCTGAATCTGTATAATGCATTAACATTCACTAGCAAAATATGTGGATTCTTGTTTCGGAATGATATATTATGTAAAATGATGTAAAGTTATTCACGCGAATGTTCTGTTCTAGCCGTTAAAAGATAAGATTCAAACAAAATCGAAATTCTTGGTCATTGAAAATAATGGCTAGCCGTTTGCTAACCCTACTTAATTCGAACTGTCATTTTCGATTCCCTTTGACAAGGTACCATCCCGTTTTCGTTTTATATATTATCGAATAATGCCTCCCGTTACATTTGATCACGTGGATGTCACGATATTTCAAAGACAAGTTAAAAATAAAATGATCACAAAATTCTCATTCGAACGTACCGTTTGTGGTGGATAAAGATTATCGGGCAGATGTGAAACTAAAGTAGCGAGGGAACCTCGTTCCATAGAACACGCCAATTCTGCATCACTCGAGGCACGTCTAAAGTTCATACCGCCAACCCATTCTGAAAATGACACATAAATAAAAAAAAATGTCTTGGACAGGCCGATAACCGACATCCATCGAAATTGAAACGACCTTTGGAGCTAGGCCAAGGCCCTGAGACGCAGAAGGTTTCGGGTTCGAATCCTTGGATAAATGTTTGTATAATCTGCAATTATTTGTCTTGGGTCTAGGTGTGTCTATGTACGTATTCAATATAAAAGTATATCGGTCATGTGGTACCCAATACACAAGCTCTGCTTACTTTGGGGCCCGATGATGCTGTGTGAAATGTTATTATTTATGAAATATCTTAACCCGACTGTACCCGACCCGACTGTGAGAGTATATCATACATATGAATTAATATTCTTATTATAAACATATTAATTCTTAGTATTATAATAATGTGTTTATAATATTTCTAAACTTTAAAATAAATTCTAAAAGTGCATTTAAGTCTGGGCAGGGCACACCCTGCCAAATAATCCTAATGTATTTTCTTTTGCCTACATGCACGCCCTGTTAAATTTCTAAACCCTTAAAACCTACCGTCTGGGTTGATCTCCGATGACCCCTCAGAATCCTCTTCAGTGATAAAGTTACTGATAGCATTAGTCGCGTTGTTGACAGCCGCCTTGACCGGCGTAGAGTTGGTCGATATAACCTCTTTCATTTCGTCGAATTTCTTCGCCATACTTGTAGCAGCCGATTTGAGACTACTAAGCCCGCTTTGTAGAAGTTCGTTGGATTTCTTACCGGCCATGCTCGTCGGACTGAAACGAGACGCTAATAATGTGAAATTTGAGTTCAATATCGATTGGCGACATGTATTCTCTAATGATTTAATATTGATATTTGAAGTGATGCTGGGACTACGTTAAACACATGCATGTATCCAAAGCACAAACATGCTAAGAATGCATAAAATAAAACAGGCAAATAAACCAAATGATGTGGTCGGGCAAATGACATGATTAAACTATTTTTTTTTCAGTTTTGACGTAGTTTACTTTGGAATACACAGGATAGAAATACGTACAATTCATTGTGTAGTGTAGCAGTATCTTTATATTTTTGTATCCTAATTAAATATAAACAATCTGTCGAACAATTGCCGTGACATTGAACGACAATAGTTATTTTCACCTCTCCAGCTAGAAAACGGTGCTTTTGGTGCATAATGTTTAAATATTTAAAGACGTAATATTTTAAACATTACCGGGCTTACTTAGAAACGTCTCACAACTTCTACCGAAAGTCAAAGTTTGTACCATTTAAACCATCGTTTTTTTTCTTTGTCGAATAGCTTCAAAAGTGGTGCTCGAATTCAAAATTTAAATCACTTTTTGCGTAAAAACTCGCAGCAAAAAGTTTTTAAGCACAAAAGCGCCCGTTTCGTGGAGAGCTGAAAACATAATGACAAACTTCTGAATTTAGAGTTTTGGTTTGATATTTGGATTTTTAAAAAAGCGAATATGACGCATGCTCACCTGAAGTAATTCTCGATCATAGCTTTGCCGATTTTCATGTTTTCCTTTCTCAATGACAGTCTGGCTGGTGAATAGCGTCTAAGAAAACAAACGGGCTAGCGTACTATCGTGTGTTGGTGCGGTTAATGAAACATAACAGCAAATGCATATGAATAAAACCATAAAACACTCATTGAACATCTTCAAGTCCCAAAATTTCAATAAGTAATCAAACCAAATCCAAGGACCATTTTGAATATTAATTACAAAAACACTCAGAAGTAGAATCGATTTTTTTTTAAACCGTCCAATGTGTCGTGTTATTTTTAGGGGTTCCGTACCTCGAAAGGAAAAAACGGAAGCCTTATAGGATCACTTTGTTGTCCGTCCGTCCGTCCGTCAGTCTGTCTGTCAAGACCCTTTTTCTCAGGAACGCGTAGAGGTATCAAGCTGAAATTTATATCAAATACTCAGGTCTACTGTCCCTTAAAGCTGTGAAAAAACCAAACTTCTAAGCCAACGCAATCAAAAGAAACAGCAATTTAAGTCGCATATTTTCAAACTCGCAACTACTCGCAAGGGAATCAAAACCTAAAGGGTACCAGTCGACCTAGAATCTTGAAATTTGGCATGAAGTAACGTCTTATAGCACAGATAAAGGATAAATTGGAAAACCGTAAATTTTTAGTTACATCATCCAACTATGACTCGAATATCGTGATGGGTGAACTTTTACTTATATACCTACAGGTTTGTACGGAACCCTCGGAACGCGAGTCCTACTCGCACTTGGCCGGTTTTTTTGTAGGTAGGTAAGATATGAGAAGGAAAAAAGCGATTTTTCATGGATATTGGAAGAACTGGCACTTAAATTCAAATTGCATGTAACGCGATTCAAAGTGAACCTTGTATTAAATTAAAAGTTTTTTTTTTGTATATAGCACGCTCGTCGGGCTAACACGGCAGACGTGACAAAGATTTCTACCTTGTCGAGAAACATGGGACATGTAGCCCCATGCTGTATTTGTTAATTTAGCGTTTCTCTTAGAGCTATATTTTGTTGCAGCTGCCATGTTAGAATAGATGGTCAGAACTTTGGAAAACTAAAGACAATAAAGTACGATTTGGTTTTTGGGATTTGAAGATGTCAATGAGTAAGGCTAAAACTAAAAAAGTAACAGCAATCAAAATGATAATTGTTTTGTTCATGCAACATCTATTTTATTGTGATCTTAAAATCACGTTTCCTGTGAACAAGGATTTATCCTTTTAATACACATAAGACGGTGCCCTCAGCAAATGAACTTTTGTATGGAAAAACTGAGTTTTTTTTACATAATTTTATAATTCAATTTTAAAACTAACATCATTGTTAGTTATATAAATAAAATTATGCCTAAAATATTTAATAATCACCATCTTCTCATAAATTGACGTCGTTTTTACATGCAGCTTACGGAAAGTAAGCTAATTAAAACATTACCAGTGAAGCTGTTATCAGAATGCCTTATTTGAATGTCTTCTGATAAAAAAATCACGCTTTTAGCGCCGTGAATACGCGTCAAAAACATTTGATCAGGGTGTCGCCTTAACAAATACTAAGTTAAAACATATTGACCTATTTTTAGAATTACAAGTACGGGACACATCTGCCAGATTCCACATTGGTCAGATGATTTATTTCTTCCGCATTCGTCAGAATTTTTCAACCTCTGACGAAACGATATTATTCATGATTCCTCATTCGACAGATTTCGCGTTTGTCATAAAGTTACGAATACTTACGTAAAAATAAGAATGGATTCCACATTTGACAGAGTTAATTAATAGCCAGGAATGGACCACGTGTGTACCTTAACGGTACACCTCAAAAGTTAATCAGATCGAAACCAGTTGGTTAGGTTATGTTAGAGTATAGAAAACAACGCGCAAGGCAGCGAGCGTGCGCCGAAGCGCTAGAAGAATATAGTTCGTCTGTCTAGATACATAACTCTGGCGATTGTGTCTTCATTCGTTTTCCTTATTCGACATCAATGACCAAACTGAACTAAAATTAAAATATTATTGATTTATGGCGAATGTGAAATCTGGTGGATGTGTCCTAAATCACAAGTACATACTATACTTTAGCGCCACAAGCTATTCACGTGATTATGAGATAGATGGCAAATCAATATCATAGCCGTGACAACTACGCTTGGCATACAATGCCAAAACGTTTAATACATGAATGTACAACAATGGTGGCAGAATCTGAACAGTTGTGAAATAAATGCTCGGTAATGATCCAGGAGCAAGCAATAATCATGCTTTTTAAATAAACCCTATTTATGAAACTCATGAGAAACGTATAAGTTTTACAATAAACATGTGCAAAGTACTGTACTGAAAAACACAAAAAAACTAGAAAGTAGTCTCTTACTTTCTCTAGAGACATTTCTTATGCCTAGTGTAAGCAAACATCAGAATTCATCGTATTTTAGGTTTTATATAGAAATCTCGGATGATTTTATAGATAATTGATTCAGGCATGACATTGCAAAAATACATAACAAAATATTGAATATTGTCTTTTGTCTATTTAGACAATTATTTGATATACAGTGAATTTTTGAGTAGGTTAGAGCATTAAGATCTTATTCAGTGGTCGCCTGATTTACGCCTTCTGATTGATTTAGTAAATAAATTATGATTTGTGTACACCACAGTCGCTTTAGTCGTGCGACCAAGGAAGACCAGCGCTCTCGACACCTCACACTGCCTAAGAACATGCTGAGTGGTGGCCGTTTTTTGCTGCAATTTTACTTTTGACTTTGTTATATTTAAGTTATTTTATAATGTGGTAGCCAAATATGTGATTTTATTATTATTCTTAAACTTTATAATACAGAACAAATGCCTATGTTCAGCACGTGGAATGCAGAGCTACTACCAACTGAGCTGACTCAGTTGGTAGTAGCTCTGCTTTCTGTATTGGCAGTCGAATTTGGCGGAATAGTGTAAATTATTTATTTACTTGTTCAATATTTTAGATGATTTTATAGAGATCTATAAACTTTCCAATCAAACCACACTATAACTTACCCAAAACTGATCTTCAAAGTGTTCCCCAAGCTGACAAGACTGGAAGACACAGTGCCAGCGGGCGCAGTTTCACTTCTATGCAGTTTCCTGTCGGGAGGAAACTATCGAGGTTATCGTGTTAATATAAGAGGTAGCTAGCGATACTGGTTAGCGGGAGGTACCGTTAATAGTGATTTGGAGTTTTGGAAATCAAACCGAATAATGGACACTTGGATAGTGATTCCGTTGTTCCTTTATTTAAAATTTTCTTTACCAGCCTCAAATTTAAATCAGTTTTAGTGAATACAATCACAAGGATTACTTAAAATAGTGTTGCTAGGTGTCAATTCCGAAATCCGACGAAATAACAAAGTCAGGGCTTTACTGAGCTTCCTTAGCGAGTTCGGAAGCTAAATTGGGCTTCCGAACTCAGTAAGGATAAGAATGACTATACTCCAGCCAAATTCGAGACATAATATTTGTAAACAAACCACAACAGCAGATTTTTAGGGTTTCCCCTTCAGAATATTTCACAATTTCACACTTTCAATCGTTTTACCCTAAAAATCGATCAAACTATTCATAATACGATTTGTAAAGTCATGTAAAAGATATAAATTGATTAATAAACATTTCAAATCACATGTAAGTGGAAGTATTTTTCTTTTTTATTTAGGATTGGCTGTGATGGTTGATAATAGTGCCATACCTAATGCTTTCTTGCTTCTTTGGAAGAAATCGTGAACATTTTTGCATTTTTGTATTATGTCATTTAGTTGGTGAGCCCCACACGAGTGCGAAGTAAAAAATGAAATAAAAATATAGTAAATGTAAATAAATCAGCTACCGTTTTTTTTATTTTATCTTCTCGTACAGTTTTAGTGGTTAAAATCTCAATTATTTACTCATAATTTATTAGAGTATGCATGTATTTTTTGTTTTGAATTCAGTTACAAATATTTAAAACATCGCTTAAATTTGGTGTGCTAAAACGCCGCTATTCGTAAACTTCAATTTCGTGCGCTTATTTTCACATTTTAATAACTTATGCAATTATAAACAAACTAAATCAGAAAATAATGGTTTATATACAAAATCAGAATAAAAGAGGGGGAAAAGTCTAGTAAATTTGAACCACATGCGTATTACCTATTATCATACACTTTAGCTCGCATTTACAAAAATGAGCATTGACAAAAAATGTTTTTTACCCATGCCGTCACATGGTTGCCTAGCAACGCTTTGTTATTAAACATTATAGCTCGAATATGGCTGGAGTATAGTGGTTAGATCTCAAACCAATTCAACAGCATAGCAAAAATTTTGTTGGCTTTTGAGGTTTACAAATCAAGCTGTTACTCTAAATCTAGTAAACCTTTACTATCAAGCTTAATATTTATCAAATGAATACGTTTATCGAAAAATGTTTAATAAAACTGCTAGTATCTTCTCTAGACACACGATGAAGTAATAATATATTTAAAAAATAAACTCTCATTTTACATGGGTTAAAACCCATTTTTTTCTAGTTTTTATTCATAACTGTGTAGGGGCACTAATGCAAATTTTCTTGCAATAATTCATCACGATAAAACGAATAATCCGCCAGCAAGAGCAAGATGAAGTCTGGACAGACAGACAGACATAGCGAAACTATAAGGGATTGTGCATTTCCGACTCATAAATAAATAAATAATGCCGGACATTTCACACATCATCTGACACCAAAGTAATCAGAGGTTGTGTTATGGGTAGCACATGACTGATATACTACTTATATATTTTTTTATTGTAAATACATAAGTATTATACATACTCGACTCGGCATCCGTAACAAAAATTGGCAAGGATCATACAAAAAAAATGATAAGACCAAACGAGTTTCTTGCCGTATTCTTCTTGAACTGGGGTTAGGAGGAACCGGCACCTAGATCCACTAGCATGTAAGAAGACGATTCAAAGTGGTCCTTGTGATTTTATTGAATAAAGAAAGTTTTGTATTTGTATTTTGATTAGACACCCAGACCCGAGACAAATAAAGAGGAGCTAATTGGTAGGTGGTAGTTAGTTAGAACAGTACAGGAAGGTGTATACCCTTGGTTGACTGGTGGCTCGTCGTCAAACGAGTTGGATCTTCGGTGGAACAGCTTAGGACTGACGCTGAGTTCGTGCTTCGGGAGTAGGGGTTCCTCAGGGGGAGGCACTGGAACCCTTGTTTCAACACACGGCATACATAACGCGCCGAGTGGGTCGTCTGATAGCACTGGCGTTCGGGGTGATAGCCTGGTATACAAAATATCATTAGTATATAGAATAGATATGAAATAGAAAATGTTTATTAAACCCTGTATGTTATGATCACATAATTGGCTTGTGGCGTTAAAGTATGGTTTGTCTTTGTCGTTCTTATGTCAATGAATAGAGATGGCAACTGATTTAAACAACACATTAACTAATGTGCGATTATAAGATACGCCATAAATTATAAGGTGGCACATATATGTAAGGTTAAAAAATAGGTACCTATGCAACAAATCTTGGTAGGTGATAAGTATTAGTTACTTGTAAATACAAAGATAGGGTAGGTGGCTATTTACAAAGAGGTGTCTCACGCACCTTATCCAAGATAATTTGGTAAAAATCATCATATCGCCAAGAAGGGTCAGCTCAGTATAATGCCAACTGGGTAGGCTAAACCTAGGTACCTACTTAGCGCTGGTGTTATGCTAACCTAATTTAATAACAACACGAAAACCCAAATTGTTGTGTAAATTCGCAGAGAAGTGAGAGCCAGAAGAGATACGAGTTCCGCGATAGTTAGAGACTAGGAGAGCAACTAAGCGCTTGTGCGAGGTCAATAGCACTTTGCGGCGTAGTAGCAAGAGTCGCTATTTGTAAAAATGTTTTTATGGAGTTCGTCTTTTGTACTTGTACTAAGTATTCTGTATCTAAACACAGCAGAATATCTGGCACTGTGGTGGCACTACAAAATACGCATATCTAATGTATAAGAGCGAACGAGATGGATATATATCTCTCTCTTACAAGCGAATATATTAGCGCGTTCCGGTTCGTTCTCGAACGTTCAAGTAGCATCTAGGTTTTACGCGACGCACTCGCCGGTCATATAAAAGCGGCGGTAATGTGCGGATACGGTCAGTCTATTCTCGGCTTAACAAGTGATACAAGTGCAATAGTTTTTAAGTGTTATCAGTTGTGTTGTAGTGTTGTGACTTTTATAGTGTGCTATTAGGAAGTATACTAGAAGAATCAGTGCATAAGTTCTGTGTGTGGTAACTTTGAAATTAAAATTATAATTTGGTAAAACCGAGTGGATTCATTCATTTATTAGTACCAGGCTCGTAGCAGTATTCTGTGCCTAAACACAGTAGGTAATGTTTCCATATTACTACTTGGGGTTTGAATATATCTGGCACTGTGGTGGTACTTACCAGTACCAGTAAAATGAACTATGAGAGAGATATAAATACTTACTTGAGCGGAGAAGTCTTGGCGTCCAATAAATCTGTAGCCGCAGCTTCTTTCTCTGGTTCCTCAGGAAAACTGAGCGTTCTTGAACAGCGCGACTTTGAATTTGGAGTACCTAAAGACGACAAAAAGGGCTTATTTAAATTTGTATTTCTGACTAACAATAGATAAGCAAACTATATGCCAACCTTTAATCCAAGTCAGACTACATCTACACCAAGTTTCATCTGAATCCGATCAGGCGTTACGGCGTGATTGCAAACAAACATATAAACATACGAACAACCAATCATTTACACAAACTTACGCATTTATTATTATTATATACAAATCTCAAATAGCGGTTTTGTCACGTCCTTGTATGTTCATAAGATGCCCAAAGGTCACAGTTTCTTACTGCTATAGCCCAGACATTATGTAATTTGACATACAGAAGCTTACTCGTCTAAATGATGTCAACGCTAGCGCAGTTTGAACTTTCATCTGTATAAAATTGAGTTACTAATTGAATGAAGCCTTACTTACCACTTGAAAACGATAGCATCTGAAGGTTCTGCAATATTTGTGCGTCACCAGCGAAACTCTCCGATCTAGTAAGGATACGCAAATCCGAAGGGCTGTCTGGACTCACGTGAATTGTCTAAAAATACATTGGAAGGTAATATTTGGATTTATAGAAAGCTTTCGTTACTATTTCATATACTTACTAATCATCTACAAATATCTGTGAAAACGATACTGTCGAAACCTAAACATACAAAACACTATGAATAAATTCTTTACATAATAATAAAATCAAGAAACAGTGGATAAAAATAATTAAGGCTGCATTAACTTACGCAATACTGAATCGAATGGGGTAGGTATACTAGGTCCCATATATTTTTTTATTCATATAAGAATACACGGCAAGTATATTCTGGCTCTAAAAAGTCAAGAGAAGATGTTACCTGTCTCTTTTCCGCAATAGTGAGGGGGGCACTAGTTGTAGCAGCGCTCGCATCATCGTTGCCTAACGAATTACTTCTCGGTCGTGAACTCGTGCTCAAATCTGGATTCGACGGCACACCTACAATGTAATAAGAGTTTTAGCTTTAATCACAGCTAGACCTTAGACAATATCTACCTAGACCTTAGACAATATAATTGAGGTAGGATATGGCAGAAGAGATGGTCTTTGCGAAGCAAAGCACCAACAAGATACTTATGTTGTTGGTTGGCAGATTCAACTGTCCGCTGCATAGATATTTGGCGAGAGACTTACCATCTCTTATCTGAGGTCAAACTTCTTAATTGAATTAGATACTGTGCTGTTAAATTTATAAATAAATTAATTAAATTTATGAATAATAAGTGAAGATACTTGCTGCTGCTTACAGTTTTCTCAACGTGGTACTTGAATAAAAAGTAGTACCGTAGAATGGGGTGGCTATGTGCCACATTTCAAGGTTATTCAGTGTTAGCAAAGCCAAAATAAGTTATTTTTTAGGAAAATAATACAGATTATGCTCTTTATATATTTGTTTAAATATTCTTTATTTCACTATAAAAAAAAGAATCATACTTTGGTAGAAAAATTAAAAAAATGGTGGCACATTCTCACCTGACCAGTAGGGGTGAGAATGTGCCACTTCACAATTCCCTTCATATCTCTTACAATTAGTGAAATAGCACATTGAGTGTACTTCAAAAATGGTCCACCAGGGAACGATGAAATAAAAAATTTAAATTAAAATTCATTCAAACTGAATGACACTGACAGTTGAATGTAACTGTTTTGCAAAATGAACTAGAGAGGGGAAAATGTTTTTAAAATCGATTAATCGAAGAATAAATCGCCGTAAGTCAAAGTAGAAAAAGAAATCGACAATAATCTTGCCGATGACCCCCATTGCACATTCTCACCTGCGTGGCACATAGCCACCCCATTCTACCGGTATTTAAGTTAATCCAAGTCCCAAATCGATATATACAAGTTTGAAATGTATTTATTTATCTATATATTAATACGTGAAGCAAAAGCTTTGTATCCCTTTTCACGAAAATTGCGCGGCATGCGTTGCGTGGAAATGTGCGATTGGAATTTCGCAAACTAATAGTTTATACAAAGAAGGAGTGCAGAATGCTATATATTTTAATTATGCATAAAAAATATATTAATTATTCATTAAATATGGTCGAATTTCGACCAGGGGGCGACCACTAGTATCTATAATTCCTCATAAATACATTACTCAATTAAAAGTTCAATACCAAACTTCTCCTATTTTTTCACACTTAGGGGAGGCATTTTTTTTCAAATTTAAATAGGATGGTGACCATCCCAAACTTAAAAAGATTTTTTCAAATCTTTTCATTAATGGACGGACGAAATGGACTCCTGAGGTAACAAACATAAAAAACAACCGAAGTGAGAAGCTTTTTCGAAGTCTGTTAATGACGATCGACTGCGACTTTGTGAATTTATTAAAATAAAAGAATAACACACCCTGTAACGCCTTGATGATAATTTTGCGGAACTAGTATTGCAAGCCTTAACTTAAAGGGGCGATTCCGACCATGAAAATGAACAGATATGGAGGAGAAATTCCTAAAAATACCAATTTTCAAAAACTCAATTGAATTGAAATTGAAATTGAAATCTTATTACATTTCAATTGACATTGACATTGATTGAAATTGACATCCCTAGTTTGTCTACAATGTTTCCAAGCACATTACCTACCTACATAATCTGTTTAGTAAGTTTATTGAGATACTGAGAACTTGATGTAAACATAATAAGCCAGCTCCAGAAGATCTGCTCGAGGCTAATAATATAGTTACCGGCTTTGCTAACAAAATTAGAAGGTGGCATCTCATTGGTCTTGACCAACCACTTGATATATATAAATAAATAAATAATCTCAGACGTTTCACACAGCATCATCTGGCCCCAAAGTAAGCTGAGCTTGTGTTATGGGTACCACATAACTGATATACTACTTATATACATTTTTTTTTGTAAATACATAGATATTATACATAGAAACACCCAGACCCGAGACAAATACTTGCAGATCATACAATCATTTGTCCAGCGGCGGGAATCGAACCCGCAACCTTTTGCGTCTCAGCGGAACCATAGCCCACTGCGCCACAGAGGTGGTACAAGTGCAAATTTATCGCTATACTATGATAGGCATAGACACCTACTTCTAACGGGTTTAAAGCAAACTTTGCTGCAAATTTCTTCAATAAATATCATCGAAATCACACAAGTCATAGGACATTTGCTCTCGTAGGTATCGCGAATCGTCCCCGTTAGGATAACATACTAGTTAAGAAACACCCAGGAAGTAAAGAACTCACCAGATATAAGTATCCCGGCCGCAGCAGACATGGCATGCGCCTGTGCCCGTTGTGGATGAGCTCTTACAATATTACCGCGACGACAAAGCGCTTCAAACGCATTAGAACGTGCTTCATGCTCGCGTCCACAACCTGAAAAACAAACTTTCACTATATACATACATACTAGCTGATGCCCGCGACATTGTCTGCGCGGGATTAGTACTTCGAGTATTCTACCGGTTTTTGCAGCGCACGCCAAAATAGCTTGCAGATGGCAGATTTTTTCCTACTTTCTTGACACTAATCGTTATATTTTGGACAATTCACACAATATCTTCATAAATTATAGCCTATGTGTTATTCTGATGTATAAGCTATAATATTGTAAAGTTTCATTTAAATCCATTCAATCGTTTTTGCGTGAAAGAGTAACAAACATACATACAAACTTTTGCGTTTATAATATTAGTAAGGATTTGTGGACAATCCACAGAATGCCATCTAACCCCAATATAAGCATAGCTTCTTCTTTGGGAACTAGATGACACAGACCAACAGCAGTTGTTTTTTTATTAGAACATTTAACACAGCGTCATCTAGCACCAAAGTAAGCAGAGCTTGTTATGGGTACCACATGTGTGATGTGTGATATACTACATCATATATACTTTTTTGTAAATACATACATAACATAGAAAAATACTTAGACTCAATACAATTACTTGCAGATCATACAAACATTTTTCCCGCGGCGGGAATGGAACCCGCAACCTTCTGCGTCAGCCGGGCCTTGGCCCACTGCGCCACAGAGGTTTACCGACGGTATATAAAAACACCGCTAATGATGTACTAATTTTGTGTTTTTGAATATTTTTATATGTAAGTTAGTCTGTAAGGTATTTATTTTATAGGTCTTTACTTTTGTATGTTTTACATTGCATAAGTTGCCTGAAATAAGATTTTATTATTATTATATACCTGAATCAAGACTTGTTCTGCTAATGGCTGGCTCACACGCCGCCATACCAGCTAAGCTTACTAATTCACTCCCTTCTACAACAGCGGCAGCGGATCGCACGCGGGGTAATGTACCACCACCTGAAATAGAACTTAACTATTATTTATCAAATATATGTGATTCAGGCTGAAGCAAGCGCAATTTTTGCTTCAGCTTGATTGTCCCTAACAGCGGGAATAATTAAATATTAATATAAATGTTGAATAATGTAAATGGAAAAATATTTGATGTTTTTAATTCAATCACGTCGTAACAGCTGACCTATAGATAGATTATCTATCACCTGCATTCATTAGTTAAATGCGATGTTTATGATATTCTAAACTATCCTTACTGCATACAGGAATAGTGTTCATTGTTGCTCCTTGGATGAGACACAGGCGTTATTATCATGAAAACGACAGTTCTACGAATTAAATGGGTCTAAACTATGCTTACTGAATGAAGGATTGTTCAATGTTGCTCCCTAGATTGAGACGGCTTTTTTATCATGTCAAATGACATTTATACGAATGAAATGGGAAGCTTATGATATCCTAAACTATGCTTACTGCCTGAAAGAATAGTGTTCATTGTTCCTCCTTGGATGAGATACACATTTATATCATGTCCAACGACAATTCTGCTAATTGAACGGGAAGCTTATGATATTCTAAACAATGCTTACTGCCTAAAAGAATAGTGTTCAAAGTTGCACGCTGGATTGAGACGGCTTTTTTATTATGTCAAAAGACATTTCTACGGATTAAATGAAGTTTATGATATTCTAAACTATGCTTACTACCAGAAGGAATAGTGTTCAATGTCGCTCCCGCCGCGCGGCTCGCCCGTTGCGCGCCCGCTTTCCTGAACAACGCCGCACCAACTACGGCGATACGGAGCTTATTCCACAGAAGTTGTGCACCACTGAAATACAGATACCTAGTAAGGCGTTGAACATTATTCCAAAAACCCCGTCACCTCTGTTATTGTAATATTTAAAAAGACTAATGATTTAAAAAAAAGCCACAAGTTTTGTCTTTCCGACAAAACTTTTTACAAAGTTAACGAATTTTATGGAATTGTATTTGAAACCTAACACAAAAAATTCATGTTAAATAGTCAAGGCGTAATCCGCGTTATGACAACCTCTGTGGCGCAGTGAGCCAAGGTCCGTCTGAGACGCAGAAGGTTTTAGGTACAATTCCTGTCGCGAGACAGTTTTCGTCTAATGTTACAAGTTTAAAGAGAAATGAAGAGACTGATTTATAAACAACTTCTAAAACCAGATGACTCGCTCAAAGCCAGCATCTCAATAAGCGCTCATTGCTATTACACTGACCTATTAAGGTAATGGTTTCGGCATAATAATGTCAATGTTGCCAGTGCTAAGTATTTATACTGTTTATAGTATGATGATGACACAAAGTCGTATCTTGACGTTCGTCATTTGTTATTTTACCGATATACAGATAATTTTTGCTCGAATCACACAGAAAGACAAAGCTTTTATTATCTAATTAATCACACCCGAGTCAATAACTCTAGCTCTGTTTATATAAAAACATCAAAATTACTAATAAAACCGGAAATAACTCGGGAAATATTTATTATATAAGGGCGCAATGTTTGCTTCATAAGACGGCCAAAAATAATCCCGTTAATAGTTTATTAAACTCGATCGATTGGAGTGACTAGATTCAGAAACTATCAAAAATTACTTCATTTTGAAAACATTTCGTGAGTTGTACTATACATTTTGAAGGCTCCTACACTGTTTCGATCTAGAGAATCTTCATTAGGGTGAGTTTCAGAGTCGGTGCCTTTATCGAAAAATTAATACTTTTTCAACACACTTGCTCATAAAGTGGCCGCAATTAGACACAGAATGACACCCATAATCAAACTGTGACTTTTTCATTGCTATAACTCACTAGTGAGTTATAGTTTTTTTTTAAATTTTATTGGTTGAGGTGCTTTGTTCTTAAAAAAGTTTTTATTCAAAAAAAGATCTTGTTTAATAGAAAAAAAATTAATGCTCCTATTGCTTGCTCATTTCATGCAACTTCTTATTTAAATAGATAATTTTAACTCGTACGTGTTTAATAAATAAAACTTTCACTCAAATATAAATTTTGTTTTCTCTTTAATAAAAGAAAACTTATATTCCCCATTTTGTACGTGGCAGAATAGGGGCAAAACCTATGCGCGGAAAATAAAAAAAAAACCTCATCCCTTTAGTCTGTGGCTGATCGCAATGCGCGCGCAATCACTGTTGAAGAGTTTTTATTGTTATTTTATTCACAAGTGTGTTGAAAAACGTCGTATGATACACGTGTGTATTGATGATTACCGTCCTCGGCTCTCTTAAGACCCTCACCTAACGGCTCGGGTCTCAATGTCGCCTCAGCGGTAATCACCAACATTACACACTAGTACCATAATGTACTATAGTAGAAGTTTTGGGCAGTACATTATGAGAAACACTTTCAAAATATACTGCCCAAAATTCTTAATAGCCCGCTGATTACAATAAATAAATAAATAATCCCGGACATTTCACACAGCATCATCTGGCCCCAAAATAAGCTGAGCTTGTGTTATGGGTACCACATGACTGATATACTACTTATACACTTTGTTTTGAAAATACTTACATAATTATACATAGAGACACCCAGACCCGAGACAAATAGGTACTTGCAGATCGTAAAAACATTTGTCCCGCGGCGAATCGAACTCGCAACCTTCTGCGTCTCAGACGGATCTTAGCCCACTGCGCCACAGAGGTAGTCGAGACAATAAAAACAGATCATAACGATATAATTTGCTAAAGTATTATGTTTCAAAATTTTCGTAAGTACATTTTATTTTTATAGTTCAGTGTTCACACTCAATCGAATCGCAGTGAATCAAAACAGTGTCGGTGGCTCCATCGACAAAATAATACGTGACTAATCCCCGTGTTTTATTAAATGTAAAGTACTTATTATGTTTTTGTATACCTAGGCATATCCTGAGGCCATGTGGCTTCTAGCACGCATCTATTGTAGTATCCATACGTTAACGCATTAGGCTGTAGTCCCGCTCGTTTCATTAGAAACAGTAGTTGTACTGCTAGAACTGGCACGGAGTGGATACCGCATAGTTGCATCATTACCCTGTAGCACACCTGAAACATTGGCAACTTTATGTGTAAAGCAATATGATTGGAATTGTTGTAGAGTTTGTGAGTAGGCTCACGAGTATGATGGTTTATTGAAGGCACAAGTGGATAGTAAAATAGTATCACTATTATTTTTACCGTATTATGTCAAAAGGGGTATAAAATATACATCTTACCTAATATTATAGAGAAGAATAAAATGTTTTTGTATGTTTGTTTGTAATGGATAAACTCAAAAATTACTTGGCTGATTTATAAATATCTTTCACTTATTAAAAACTACACTATCAACGAGTAACTTATTATTATTATAAGTTTTTTTCTCTTCAAAAAAATAAGAGATCGCTACTAAAATTGCTATAATGTAAAAAATTGCCCACAGAAGTCATTATTTGGCATGCGTTGCGAAAACCATAATTGTAATGCATGATACATTGATACATAAAATAATTACTTCATATTTATAGTACCTACTCATTACCCACGAGAAAGTCTTAAGAAAAAACGCGTGTCCTAAATCGCGGGTGTTCCACCTAGTAAATAAATAAACATTTAATAATCTTTATAGATAACAGATCTATTAAGATAAGGACAGCCACCACCTAGTAAATAAATAAACATTTAATAATCTTTATAGATAACAGATCTATTAAGATAAGGACAGCCAGAAATTATTGCCACGACTAGAGTATAATATGTCCAGCATACGACGATACGGAAGATATCGCCACATGCGATATCTTCCAGACAAACATTAACTATATTCATCTTCTAGACAATAAAGAAAGAGTTGATTAACCAACTGCAAGATTCAGCGGGTAGGGTATTTGCTAGCTCCCGAACTAGTCAAGTCAAAAGATACTTTATTCAATACAATCACAAGGACCACTTTGAAATAACCTACACTACTGTAACTACTATCTGTATCTGGGTTCAAATACAAGTACATAAGATAAATATAAGTATTGTTTGCAAACTAGTATTCCATTACGTATTAGTATTACGCGTTTATTATAATCATGTTTTGGTATAAGCGAAGCCGATCATCATGCCAAGATTTACGAAGAACGAACATTTACGATCTTTCTAATAGAGTAGTGTTTAGACAGTGTTCAAGTTCAGACTTGAACATGAATTTGAAATACTACTTAAGATTCGCCCTGTCACTGTCACTATCATACAAAATGAGATGGCACTATTTTAAACGGTGATTACAGACATATACATTTTGATAAACACGGGCTTTACTCACGTATTATTTTGTCGATGGAGGCACCGACACTGTTTCGATTCATCTAGAGAGTCTTCATCAGGGTGAGTTTGATTCGCGGTCCGCGAGTTGCCGCTCGAGTTCACGGTTCGCACATCCTCCATCGACAAAATAATACGTGAGTAAAGCCCGTGTTTATCAAAATGTATGGTGATTACAGACGTTCAGAGACGTTTCTAAGGGTATAGCGAATAAGTAGCGTCTATGTTACATAGGTTTTTCAAAGTTAAATCAATATCAGCGTCACATACCTCATCACAGGGCACTCGTAGTTTCGTCGCTCGTTCCAACAACTCATACGCGGATCTCAAAGTAGCGTGTTCCTTGCCACGGCTGAGTATCAGACGGCACGGCAGAGATAGGAAGTACAGCGAATAGCATGCTCCGAGCAGGCACTTTGCCCACGCTTCAGGAGACAGACTTGCTTTACGAGCCAATCTGTTGAAAACATTTTTTTTTAACCGCAAACGTAAACAGAGAGATATTTTAAGTTAAGGCGCGTGTATGTGTGTGTATGTGGCATCGTAGCTCCCAAACGGATGAACCGATTTTGATTCAGTTTCCTAATTTAATTTAAAAATAGTCCGCGGCACGAACCCGTCAGTGGGCGCAGATCAAATGCATGATATTTAACCTAGCATGAGAGAAGGGCCAGGTAGGAGCCAGCTCAAGGGTCACGCGAATATTATATACTGTAAATTGTCATTTAATTTCTATTCCATGTCAAAGTCAAAATCAAAGTCAAAAGATGATTTATTCAATACAATCACAAGGATCACTTTGAAACGTCTTACATACTAGGTGAATTTTGCCAATTCATCCTAACCCAAGCTCGAGAAGAATTGGCAAGAAACTTAACATGTAGTATGACATCCAGATGGCTGATAGAATACTCATGTCTATCTGCTCAGTTTTTAGTAATCCTGCTTTCTGCGCTTACTTTATGATACTTTACACCACCCCGACACAGAACAAACATCTATGTTCATCATACAATATTGGGGATTAGTCTCCCTGCTGACTAACAGAAGAGCTAGCAATAGAAAAGGAAAACTTGAAACAAGCCCGGCTCGGTGCCGGCCGTTATGCACCTGCAACCGAACCGACACCGCATGTACTAACTCGTCTTTCCTGCGGGTCCTGTCGACAAGGTCGAGAGCTTACATTAAGGCTTACCTAAGTGCACGAAACGAGCCTCTGAGGCGCACTTTGATCCTCTCACCACACTGGTTAGAAATAACTAGTGACACGATAAGAAGGAGAATACAATATTCAATGTTTGAAAGCAGAGCTACAACCAATTGAATCGGCTTACTTCCTACGCCGGTCAGTCACAACTTAACAACTGTTTTTAACCGACTTCATCAAAAAGGAGGAGGTTCTCAATTCGTCGGAATCTTTTGTTTTTATGTATGTTCACCGATTATTCGAAAACGCCTGAACCGATTTGGATTTTTTTTTGTTTGAAAGGGTATAAACGTAATAATTAACAGTGTTACCTCTGGGCTGCTGCAATTTCTTGTTTCGTCCGCCTCGCCATAGGTTCCGCGTCGGCTAACGACTCTGCCGACGCTAGCGCCGCGGCGGGCAATCTCTGAACTGCGCCGCCACCGCCGCGCGAACCGCACACCGCTATCAGATTCATATCTAGCTCGAATGTTTTATACGTATAATACGTATCTGAAAAAACAAATAAACAGAATGTTATCCCCAGTTTTTGTGTAGATAAATGGATAAATGTATAGTTACTTATCCGGTGTTTTATGGATGTCTAGGGAGGTAGTCAGGGAGTCGGCACCGCCAAACATTTACATAAAAGCTAGTCTTTTGAGGAAAGCGTATAATAATATAAATGACTATATTATTGATAAGAATGCTTGGCCTCATGTCGCTCTGCCCTCAGACAGTTAAGTAACAGATTTAAAATGTATAACCTCTCTTGTATTCGTTTTTCGTAGTAAAGGTAGTTATAAGACGGATTATGCAAAGAAGCGCTAAGACCAGGACGAGTTTCTTGCCAGTTTTTCTCGGGATTGGGAGGAATTGGCACCTAAATTCACCTAGTATGTAAGAAGTCTCAAAGTGATTCTTGTGATTGAATTAAATTAACTATCTGAATATGTTTTTTGCTTTTGCAATAAGTGCAAATGTATGTATGTATGTCTCTGTATGTCTCTTTCAAAACTTTCGTTACTTGTACTCAACACTCAACAGTGCGAATTGCCGCAGATCTAACTGATGAAGATTCTTTAAATTAATAGAAAGTGTGGGTACATTCATTCACCAATTATAACGTTATATTTAAAACGTAATAGTTATATTTAAAACATTTGTTTTTTATAAATTAAACATTGGTTTTTCAAAATGTTAAGTGCAAGATTACTAACCGGGGTCAGGTGGATCAGGTGGCAACACAAACACGGTTCTCTCGGAAGTGTTGCCAGTATTGACTCCTAGCAACTGCTCGTCGCCTTGCGCAACTCTTTCTATGCACTCGTCGAAGAACGACAGCCCTTGGTCGACGTCGCAAACGAATGAGCGCTCTTCAATAAAACGCGTAAACATCTGCGTTCGCATCATTAGACTGAAGAAGCGGTGGTGTGTCTGTAATGTAAATACAGTATCTGTAATTATAGTTTTCTAGTTGTTTTGAAAAACAATTTCATTTGTTTATTATATTGTATATGACCTCTTTGAGATACTTTGATCCGTCCCATTGATTTTAAATAAAATACCCAAATCATTATGTTACCATGCCAACCTAAATACCATAGATTAATAACAATTATTAAGAAATGATCGAATGTTTTCTAAGAATTTACCTATCTGAATAAGTTAAGTAATTATATGTAAGTTTTTTTAACGCCGCTGTGCCATGCGACGTAAAAAAATTGCAATGCTCGAGAAGGGCAAGAAAAGGTAAGTTTAAAGTGCAATAATATCTTTTTCTTCCAACTTCGTATTAATGTTATCATTAACACTACAAAACCGATCAAAAAGGACGTATTTTTTGCTTAGAACCAAAACAGTGCAGTAATGTATTATGAAATCTCATTATTTTCTGTTTTTCAATATTGCACTGTTTTTTACTTTTTATTTATATATAAATTTACCACAGAGGTTGAATATCTCCCATTAAGTTTAATATAAAATGTTTGCATTAGATCAAAAAGATACTGGCTGATAATAAAAATCGCCTGAATAAAACAGACTTGGTGGAATAAAAAAACAAATGGCGCGCTTTTTGTACCATTGTAAAACTTTGATACTTCATATTTTTAGTTTGAGTTGTATATTTTATCACAGTAGGTAGATTGGTAGTAGAAAGAAAAGTAGATTACGCACCTTGCTAAAATGAGTAATAAATGCACTCTTGTTAATTTAGTTAATTTACATAACACTCGTGCATTAATAGCTCCCTTTGCGCTCGGTGCAACAATCTACTATTAAAACCTTACATATGCCAATAAATATTACTGTTAGGTATTCGTTTGCTAAAAATATAAATGGAAATGAGCTTGCCATTTACCTTCATCAAATTAAATTTGGTATTTTAGAATCGTTATAAAAACCGGTAGCTTCTTACATCAATGTTACTATAATCCTGAAGTCTTATTATGAGTATTATTATTACCTTATCCCTTGATCTCAGAAAAGCGTCCATATGGAATAGCGCGTGCGGATCAGTAGTGCCAACCGTTGGAGCTTTTGTGATGGGAATAAGGTAGCTTTTATATCCCTGCAGTGTGATCGCCATGAATCGTAGAAACGCCTCTTGGAGTTTCAACTCTAACGCGTACTGCAATAAATAACAAAATCCTAAGTCAACAGGAAAACGAATTGAAAAGAAGCAAGTAAGAAACACTATACCTCCTTTTTCCTCTTTTGAAAATCCCTATCTAAGCTTGTCGTTGTTTCGCCGTTGTATTTACTTTCGTGTGTGTGATGTATTGGTGAAGCTAAAACAAATATACTGCTTAGTAGTCTGTATAACAATATCAAAGATATATAATTAATAATGTAAGTAATTCATACATGGCCTAATGTTCCCGTGAAGTTGGTCTAAGGTCTGTCTCAAAGCCCTTGCTTGCCGTTTCGGTAACAATTTCAATGATATATGCCGTTGTGATTCGCAAATCTGTAAACAAAACATACTGTAACCGAAAATGAACTCTATTTTATATGTTGTAGAGATCGAACTTCAATACTCACTGTAATATTGTTTGTATCTAAATCTACGCATGTGACGTCAGGTGGGGGTTCGTAAAGGTCGAAAAACCTTGAGTCGACTCCTATTAAGTATGGCAGAGGTGCATGAAGAACTTCTGCTAAACCTGTAAACAAAAACCAACCTTAACATCAAGTGACAGGGTAGATTATGTGAATGATGATATGAGTAAAAAAAGGGTCAATACTGATATAACAGTTGATAGAAGGAAATGGAAGGAGGAATCTCACTTAGCGTAGGATAATGGCTGGGAGATGATGACTTACCTAATGGACATAGCGGTATATAAGGGCATTGCCATTTGAAAGGGAACAGTAGACATGATACCGCTTCCGTTACAGCTGTCAATGTATCTGGTCTGCAAAAAAAATTACCAGAGTAAGTATTATTTTTATATTATTTTATTTTCTTTTATTTAAATACAGGTCATGTATGAAAATGTCAAAATTAGATATTATTGTACAGCCATGTTCCTATTTAGCAGTATGCAAATGTAAATAAATAAATATTGACAATGCACAAAACATCATCTAGCCCCAAACCCAAACTAATCATAGCTTGTAACTATGGTGACCAGATGACTGTAGAATACTTATATATTTTTAAATAAATATGTAAGATACATTATAACAACCAGACACAGAAGAAACACCTACGTTCATCACACAAATGTATATCCTGTGAAGGAATCTCACCCTCTCAAAGTACAGAGTAGAGGCAGAGCTACTACCAACTAAACTGACAAGCCAGTCGGAATAAGCACTAAAATTGTAATTGTCATCAAATTAATTAAGTAGATTTGGTAAAACTACCAAATAAATACAGTCGTTCAAATTTATCACGCAAGTTTTCTGATACACTATAATACGCTTTCCCTGTCAATTTAATTACCTTTACTTTGAATAAATTAAAAGACTCTATCTCCAAAACCTGCGAAAGCAAGTGGTTGTTTCGTAGTGTCATAAATAATATACTGGTACTAAAAATAGTAGGCAAAGTATACAACATATTTTTTTAATGGATACTCCATTGCTGAATTTGTTTTTAACCCCGAGTGGGTATCTGTGTAGTATGTTTGTAGCATCGTTAATCCCAAACGACTGAACTGATTAAGGTTTCGATTTTGCATTTGAAAGGTGACTTGATTGAGTGTTCTTAGCTTTGATTCAAGAAAATCTATTCTGACTGGCTCAGTTCGTAGTAGCTCTGCCTTCTGCGCTGTAGGTTGAGGATTTGATTCTCTCCCAGAACAAACTTTTGTGTGATGAACACAGGTGTTTGTTCTGTATCTGGGTGTTATAAAGTATCATAAGTATTTAAAAATATCTAAGTATTCTACAGCCATCTGGTCACCACATTACAAGCTATTCATAGTTTGCGCTAGATGGTGTTGCGTGCATTGTCCACCAATATATTTATTCAGCCATTTGAAGATAATCATTAATCAACATTTTTGAGTGTTTAGATAACTCACCTGAGAGAATGTATAAGTATCTTTTGCTCAGTGATAGCCAGCGCCAAAAGCAGTAGGCAGTTGTCCGGTCCTAGATTCAGTAATAGCTGTCTGAAACTCGCCCCACTTCGCACTAAAGGCTGGTCGTCTCCACGAGTTACTATTACCCTGTCGTGCTGGTTCGTTGGCGAGAGCTAACCTCAAACATAAATAGAAAACATTTCAACCATTTATTAAACTTCCGCGATCAGAATTCATATTGTTTTAGTACTTAAATAGTTAGTAGTATAAATGCAGCCTGGGTCACGGTTGATGCAACTCAAAAATGGCGGGAATAAATTATAATAATACTCAATCATAGAGTTATTGTTATTGTTCTTTGCCGAATGCCTTTGGGCATTAAGAGTTGGGGGCACTGAACCCATATGGTAAGTATTAGTAATAGAAATAAATGCTTACCTGTAGCAATATACTAGGCTCTGGAAACGGTACTTCTTCTAATAAATGTGTGATATACCTTTCAACAGGTATATCCAGCGGTTCTTTAGAGCAAGACATTTCCTGAAAGACAATATTTCAATGAGTATTTGTCAACTAAAACTAGAACAGTTTAGTGACTAAAATTAAACTAAGTGCAGGTGAATAGCCGACTGAGAAGCGAGGAGGTAGGCTGAAATCCCGACGCAAGAATTATATACCATTTACAATGTATTTATAATATCAGAAACTACAATAGAAGTACATGCAGTGCTAATTACAAATTCGAAAGCGTCTCTGCCTGTCTGTTTGTGTGTAACCTTTTCACGCCTAAACGGCTTAGCGGATTTTGATGAAATTAGGTACGAAAATAGATTGTATCTTGGAGACGGTCAAAGGCTACTTTAATGCAGGTGCCACGCGCGTGAAGCCGCTGTCAGCTAGTACTATAATAAAACAGAAATATCTGATACCAACAATGCAGGAAATCCGTAGGATTATTAATAAACTAATTCTATGAAAAAAGAGAAAAGGTTTGATTTTTCCGTTTGTTTGTTATGGATAAATTCAAAAGCTACTTAATCGAGTTTTAAAAAATCTTTCACCTATATTTTATTTACAAAAAACGATTAGTACGAATATTTTAATAACGTAACCCAAAGTATCAAAAATATGTCTATAAAAGTCACTAATTGGTGTCGGTAAAGTATTAATGATATTTAAATTAATGTACTACATCTTTATAGCACTCATTACCAACATTAAATAGACTTAAGTACTCACAGACAAATTCGCGAGCTAGTTTTTTATAAAGCGAGTGATTGGGTAACTTCTAATTTCTGTTCACCAGAAGAATCTGTTTACTTACAAGAACATAGAGTAGCCACCTTTCAAATGTGTCACTGAAAGGCCATCGGGATAGCAAACAGATGCTTTTGTTCGCATGAAGCGAGTGCGTGTTATGTGTAACCTCTACCCTCCATCCTAACTGATCGATTTGGTATTCATTCAGTTGCGTATGCGGGTACTTCTCGTAGAACGTCACCGCTGAGCCGTAAACCTGGAATTGTTATAATCATAGATAATTGATTCAGGTGTGACATTGCGGAAATCCATTACAAAACAATATATATATTTGTATATAAATAGTGGGGTTGAGCGCAGTCGGCTCAGTCTCAATCCAACGTTAGGCGAAGCAAAAAGTCTGCAGAGTGGTTTTTCGTCAAAGTGCGGAGCGAGTCAAGTGTTCCTGAAGATGCTTCGTGGAGAGGAAGACGTGTTGACTTTTTGAGGTTGCATGTGTGGATGATGTACGCTAACCTTTCATTAACGCTTTGCTTGGCTTTTCAATTGCGGGCGGGAGGGAGGTGCATGCGTCTGCATCGTGTCTAACTCACTAGGAATAGATTGGCGTATTTACCAAATATGTGTCCATCTGTTTAATGTATTTTTATAATCATCAATACTTGCAGATGCAAGTACATAAAAGCAGTCAGGGATAGTGTTCGAACACTTAAAGCTTAGTCAGCAAATTGGTCTAAGATCGCGCGACGCAGCAACGCGCCGTCTCCGTGTGGTTTACCCAGCTAATGTATAATCGGACAGCGAACTGTTCACACTCATTAGCCTAACGGTAACGTTAGTTAATAAACACTTTATATCTTTTATCCAGCTTCTTATCTTATCAATCATCCATGCCGAGACACGCGTACGGTCGCGTACATTTTCCTTCGAGCCGTATCGAAGGCATCGCGCTTAGTGAACAATCAGAGTGAGCTTTGACATATCAGCAGCCAATGCAGTGCAGGTTGCAGTGTCCTTTCGCTTAGCAGTGAGCTCAAGGGAGGATGACTTACTGAGTTCTACACCCAGTACAATCAGCATCAATACTGGACATGGGAAGCAACCCACCCAGGCCATACGCTTCAAGAAATGAGTGTTTAAATATTAATAAAAATATAATTGCGATACATCAGTTTTCATTTAATTGTTAATTTCGTTGACTGACATGTCAGCTCAGTTGGTAGTACGAGTAGCTTTGCCTTCTGTGCTGTAGGTTGAGGGTTCAATTCCCTCCAAGGATAAACTTTTGTGCGATTAACATAGGTGTTTGTTCTGTGTCTGGGTGTTATAAGTATCTTATGTATGTTTTAAAAAATATATAAGTATTCTGGTTCCCATAGTGTAAGCTATGTTTAGTTTGGAACTAGATGGTGTTGTGTGCTTTGTCCACCATTTATTTATTATTATTATTGACGTACAGCTCAGTAGTTACTAACTCGGCTTTATTCGTGTGAAAATAGATGTATGGTCTGTATCCGAGTGTTATAATGTATCTTATGATGTATGTTAAAGTATATAGGTATTGTATCAGTCATTTGGTTCCCACAGTGCAAGCTTTGCTTACTTTGGAGCCAGATGATGCTGTGTGAAATGTCCGGGATTATTTATTTTATTACCTTATCCGTAGCATCAGAAACTGTTAGTACGAACGTAGAAAATACAGGTTTGGGTGTCGCTGCGTTGTTAGGCCAGAGTTCTAGAGTTGCTCCCATTGGTAGACAGAAGAGCGGCACTGATGACGGGTAGGGCAAACTTCGACGATCTATTGTTGGATACCTGAAATGGGTTGCCAACTCATTTGGTGGACTTTAACCTCTTTGATGGAAGGCTAGTTTCTTTGGCGAGGTAAATAAACTTTCGGCTGGCTACCACGCTTGTAATACTTAACTTATATATGCGTGTTGTTAATAGAGTAACTGTTATTGAATCTGTAGTTTCACCAGACTAGATAATATTTCTAAAATACGAAAGACCTTGTTTTGATTGTAACAAAGTTCAAATTTGAAAAATATGTTGACATTAAATTCCTTTATTTAATAGATTTTCCTTAGATTTTTCGCAATTTTAATCAACATCTTATTAGACGATGACTAAAATGCGCTAAATCACGTTATTCAAACGTCAATTTAGAAAATTTAAGTAGTTTAATTTAAAAATGTTACTCCAATTCGCTTTCGTTTCCCGCCGCGGGACAAATGTTTGTATGTAAGTAAGCAGAGCTTGTGTTATGAGTACCACATGACTGATATACCTACTTACACACTTTTTTTTGTAAATACATACATATTATATATAGAAACACCCAGACCCGAGACAAATACTTTCAGATCATACAAACGTTTGTCTCGCGGCGGGAATCGAACCCGCAACCTTTTGCGTCTCAGCCGGGATTTGGCCCACTGCGTCACAGAGGTCGTCGTCGAATATGTATGGTATTTACAAAAAATATATATATAAGTAGTATATCAGTCATGTAGTACCTATAACACAAGCTCTGCTTACTTTGGGGCTAGATAATGCAGTGTTAAATGTCCGGCATTATTTATTTATTATTAAATTAATTATAATTCAGACTTTACTGTAAATATCGTTAGTATTTTACGAATTTAGTTAGCCAGGCGAAACTATAGAAGCATTCGTGATCTAGTGATAGCGTCCCGCCTTCCGATCCTGAGGTCGTGGGTTCGAAACCAGCCGTACACCAATAATTTTTTCTGTTTGAAAAATGTATATGCGCTATACCAGTACTCTCAAACGGCGAAGGAAAACATCGAGAGGAAACCGGCATGTCGTAGAACCTTAAAAGATCCAAGACATGTGCCAAGTGCACGAAAGGAGCCTCTTAGGCGCACTTTAATCCCTTCACCACACTGGTTCGAAATAACTAGTGATACGAGAAGAAGAAGAAGAGCCATTGTCTCATTTGTAATTATGACAGGATAATAATGACTAATGATATGCAATAGTCGTATGTAGCGGCACTTTGCGGTTTTGTGGTAAAATTCTTAGCATATTTATAACAAGAGGTCATCAACATACTTTGAACCTGCCTCTTTGTCGTATCGCTGTTTGTTTTTTTTCACTGAGTTAATAATATATTTGACCTATGTTCAGATTAACGTTAATACGAGTTACTAGGTCTGTTATAAAAATGTAATTATTTTGTCATCATCATCATCATAACAGCCTTTATGAAATCTACTGCTGAACATAGGCCTCCCCAATAGATTTCCAGGAAGAACGATTTTGAGCCCTCTCAATCCACCGACTTCCTGCGATCTTTACAATGTCGTCAGTCCATCGGGTGGGGGGTCGTCCTACGCTTCGTTTTCCTGGCCCATTGCCACTTCAACTTTTGAGTGCTATGTCGGTGACTTTGGTACTTCTACGGATTTCCTCGTTGCGGATTTTATCACGTAGTGAAACACACAACATAGCTCTCTCCATAGCACGTTGCGCGACTCTGAGCTTGTGTATGAGGCCAATAGTTAGCGACCAAGTCTCAGTTCCATGTGTCATCACTAGCAACACGCACTGATTGTAGACTTTCGTCTTGAGGCTCTACGGTATCTGTGACGAGAAGATGTGCCGTAATATCCCGAACGCTGCCCATCCAGTGTTGTATTCGTCGCCATGAGTTGGATTCGTCGGCTGACCTCTTTGTCGAAGTTGGACTTGTCTAGTTGAATCGTCTGACCCAAATAGACATAATGGTCTATTGTTGTATTGTTTGATAGAATATTTACCTCTTTTTAAATAATAATGTATTAAATCCCTGCTAATATTATAAATGCGAAAGTAACTCTGTCTGTCTGTCTCTTTGTCCCGTTTTCACGCCAAAACTGCTAAACCGATTTTGATTAATTTTGGTATAGAGATAGATGAGAACTTGGAGAAGGACATAGGCTACTTTTTTAGTTGGTACCACGCGTGCGAAGCCGCGAGCAGCAGCCAGTTTTATATAAACGTAATTAGAACTGCATAAAATATTACAAAAAGTACATAATGCGTCGCCCGCTCTAAATCAGTACTTCGGCATCTTGTGATAGGCCTCTTAACGTGTCATTCGAAGCACGGAAGCACTAGCGCGATGATCGCGCTGAAGATTCAGTGTTTATATCTCAGTGCGCTTAGCTGAACCAATTACTCTACAAGATACATACCTAACTGTAAGTTCATTGTAGCGATATGCTAATTAAGAGTCTACGATGAAAGTAGCTCCAATTAGCGCGAGCTAAGGTCGAATCTCTCATTTGGAAATAACTCGTCAAATATTTTCAGCTTTGGCTTCCTAATCTAAATTGCTATTGAAGTAATTGCGTACTTTGTCCAGTGATTTTCGCTTAATTTGTCGTGAAATAAGATTTTCGTCATATATAATGAACTTAATTTTCCGCATCCTGTGATGATTTTAAAACCTTGAGACTGGAAACTTTGAGTTTTACATTTTGATGATCCCCGTGATCATTTTACTTACGTATTACGTATTACTCACGTTGCGAGCGGCAATGACCGGACCGCGGATTAAACTCACCCCGATGAAGATTCTAGATGAATCGAAACAGTGTCTGTGCTTACATCGACAAAATAATACATGAGTAAAACCCGTGTTTATCTTGTATTTTATATATTTCTTTAAACTCTACAAGATTAAAAGATCCAAGTTTTAGATTTTAAAGGAAGGAAAGGAAAGGAAAGGATAAAAACGTTCAAAAATTCTGGTCTCTAGGTTTTAAAATAATTGATACCTACCTAAAGCAGCTGTAATTAAAGGTGTAAAGGGGTGATTGGAAATTACTTAGTACATATATAAATTATTTTTTAAATTCAACCTTTAAGGATACACAAGTCAGCGGCACAAACTCGTTAGTGGGCGCAGCTAAAATGCATGCTATTTCACCTAGCTTAATGTGAGAAAAGGTTAGACGTGCACTAAGGATAGAGATGAGCAGTAAGGATATAGCATGATTATAATTTCGAGTCATATGATCAGATTAATCTATGATTTCTAAATAAAACGATTGCGTAAAAATAATGAATAGACCTTTGGCTCAAGGGTTCTCATGAAAAAACTACGGAATGTAATTATAAAAAAATATGTTTTTTGAGCTCTTGAATAAATAATCTATGCTTGTAACAATTTTTTAGTTTGCGTACTCCGTTTGTTATTTATTCACACCTAAAGTTGCGCTAAAATCAGTGATGAAAAACTATTTTTTTTGAGTCTTGAATTTTTCAAACCCATATTATTTTCACAATTCTGTATTGATACAAGCATAGATTATGACAAGACAAATTTATATCACTTTTAGTTTTGGTTGTTAATCATCAGACGGTGGTGTGATCACCCTTCGACGTTTGTATGGAAAGATAATCGACTTGTTCACTCTTAAGAGGTTTATCCGGTCGTTAAATTGATTCATATTTTATTAACCGACTTCAAAAAAGAAGGAGGTTCTTAATTCGGATGTATTAATGTGTTTTATGTTTGTTACCTGACATTGATGAAACGATTTGAAAAAATATTTTTTTATGTGAAAATACTTTTCGACTGGTCCAATAGAGAGTTCATCAAATTCGGTTCAGTGGTTTGGTTTTTAAATCAAAATAGCTGGAAATAAAAAGTGACATCCAATCAAAGTAAACGAAATAAATTTCGTATTTTTTTTTATAACTAAAGTAGTTTTTTTTTTAATTTTTAAAACCTAATTATTCATATACAACAAAGCCGGCTAGATTCTACAGTTACAAAAACTTATTTCTATAAAAGAAAGAAAGAGAGAATAGTTTATCTTGTGTCACATTCTGATAGCTGACAAGTACTTATGTACAAACTATTAGATAAGCAAATTGACAGCAAAATCAGTAGTCACTCAGCATAGGTCACCAGCATAAAACGCTCTTATATCGTCACAAGCGTTATAAGAGCGTTTTAACGCTACTATAGTACTATAGTAGCGGTCTTCCGTGACGCCGCATCAGTATGCGCATCGTCACTGTGGTAGCGCACTGTCGTCGTGTAACATCATAATTGCAACTAATGTGTACTTTAAGTGCAGTAAAAACTAAAATAAATATAATAATGTCAAGTTAAGTAACATTTCACCATTGCAACATTGCAACACACCAACATCGATTAGTAAGAAGTTACGCTCGGTTTCAACATGTTTCCTTCACAACAAGGACTCGTTTGATGAACATCTGCCACTGAAGCACAGATTAAGTAGTGAATACCTCGTTACAACTGGAGCCAATAACATATCCTGCGCTAACGATATCTAATCTTAATGCCAACAAATTGCCAACAAACTTTTTATAGCAAACTTTTTGCAGAAATAAAATTATTACCTGAATAAAACCTCGGGCTTGTAAGCGATGAGAGGTGGACGGTTCATTGACTTCTTGTAGCAGAGAAATACGTCACTGCCCATAAGACCTGTAATTAATATTTTATTTGAATTCGCTGGTATGGATTAATTACATAAAGAGCATTGCGGTAGAATTAGAGCTTAGAGCTCTTCTGCTGTAATTCGAGCTGTAATTTTTTGATAGAGAATAATAAGAGACTTGCTGAAACATACATTTGCTTCATTGCAGAAAGCAATAACTTAAAAAAATCAAAGAATGTTATTTTTTTTTGCATACTGATATATCAGCATGATCTATAGATATCATTTTGATGTGATCAAACCAAAACACTGAGTTGCACTTGGCTTAGACCCGTGTATCTTGGTTATTTAAACGGTTCATCAGAACCGAGCTGATGAAAATCAATAACAAAACAATAATTATAATATAAGCTTGTTGAATTGTCCGCAATTTTTTATCAATGAACCAATAAAATCGTCAACGATTTTTCGTTTAGACAAAAGCCCCTGAAAAAACATAAATTCATCGCCCAGCGATATATAGCACATGAAAAGCATCAATTATAATATTGGTTATTAAATATTGGCTGGCTTATCAGCTCAGTCGGTAGTAGTCCTGCCTTCTGCGCTGTAGGTTGGGGGTTCGATTTCCTCTCAGAACTAACATTTGTGTGATTAACCCAGGCATCTTTTCTGTGTATGGATGTTATATAATATAAAGTAACATAAGTATGTATGTATATTAAATTATATTAAGTAAGCTATCAGAAATTTGATCACCATAATACAAGCTATGATTAGTTTAGGGCTAGATTGTGTTGTGTGCATTGTCCATATTATATATTATTTATTTATTATTGGACAATTCAGACAGCACATTCTAACCTTAAACCAAAGCTTGAACAATAACCAGGGAACCAGGTGAGTTATAATACCAAGCTGCTTACCCTTGTTCAAATTCTTGGTGATCATACAAAACGCGTGCGGAGGTACCTCCCCCTTGCTAGCAACGATCACACATATATCCACAACGACCAGGGCGTTGCAAGGTGCGCCCGAGTGCGCGCGCCTGTATGTGATGAATGTTTTAGCGGTAGAGTTGTTTACATTCGCGACTCGACCGCCGGTCGAGACGAGAACCATTTCCGCGTCCGCCATAAGGCGTTCTTTGCCGTCGTACATGACACCTGTGGATAAAATAAACGATCCCTAGTTTTATCCCATACGGCAGTTCTCTGAGCAAATGATCTTGGCGCGTTTTGAAAGCGCTTAGTTAGTTTTTCCATCAGGCAAAATTAAAGGATTTTTTTGCAAAAGAATGGGTAATGGTTTTTTATAATTTATTCTTCACTTATTAGTGTAAGGTGCAAGTTAAAATAATGTCAACTTTAGAAGGTGGTTATTTAATATTTTAGATCTTATTTCAAAAGTTAGATTACAGAATTGACAATAACTTTACCAACAATTTGAAACGAGGATGAATACACAGTTGGAAGACAAAATATTTAAAACATATGTGTTTTATATATTTTGTATTTTACTAAGTGTATTGTCTTTATAAATTATTATTCCATTAAATAACGAGGAGGAGATCTCTTAAATTGTTGGATTTAATTTACATTTGTCAGGTTTCAGGATCAATTATATATTATTAAAGCCCACTTACAGAAATCAAAATGCTTTCTGTAAGATGATTGTCTGATACCATGCAGAAAGACGTCTACAAGACATCTTAGTAAGCCTAGCGACCCCAACTATAAAATAAAATGATAAAACTTGAGATGTTCTTTAGATACAGAGAATGCATTCCTTCCAAAAATTTAAAAAAGGTTCTAAGCATACGCATACGAAGTCGAAGGTAACAGCTAGTCGTCTATAACCAACGGCATAAAAAATTGAAATATATTAGATACCTAAATTTGCCGCTCTAGGCTCATGCCGAGCCTACTCTCAAGCCTGCTGATAAATCCACCATTGGGTACCTAGCACACGAGTGAACCCGTGGGCAGAAGCTTGAAATATTTGAATACAGATTTGTATCCTAAATCTTTGTAAAGACACTATGTAAGATGCCTATGCAGGCCTCATAATGACATAATGGGCATTCATATCATTACAACCATTATCCTATAAAACTAAGCCCATGAATCTTAAGCCAATGGCGATAAGGTTTAGTATTGATAGTAGATAACAGGCTTTAAATATTTATAAATTAACCGAGGCTCAGCATTTGCCTTGACACGTAAAGCATCATAGTAAATGGATCGATCGCTAGCTAACGGGATTTCTCGTTTGAGAGCTGCAAAGCTGCAAAAAGATGTGGAAAAAATGCACATAAGAACTACGATTTCGATTGCTTCTGATGTGGCGATAATAACCCACGATCTGTGGTATCCAAGTGGTCATACTGTTATACTACAGTAGCTTCACTGTAGTTTTTTTATCTAATCTAATTAGGTATTTGTCTGAACTCTGACGTAAGTTGGTACATATTTTCTATCTCCTGCATTTTCTTTTTCAGATATATTATATACTAGCTGTCCCGCTCGCAACTTCGTCAGCGTTTAATATATAGCGAAAAATATACCACATTAAAACATGAAGTGTTGTTTTGGGTTTGATCGCGTCACGGGTTAAAAGTCACAACAAATCTAATTTTTTTTAACACCTTTTTACCGTTCTTTAAGGGTTGTATTGAAAAACCTTTGAACTTTGAACCTTTGAACTTTGAAATATTTTGGAACATTCAAGGTTTAAGCAAATTGCTTTACGCGTTGCAAAGAAGGGATCTTTAAAGTAATTTTAAGATGCCCATTGCATCCTTTTTAAGAACTGTTTTAGAAAAAAATTAAACTTAAAATGTGCCAGTTTTTTTTTGTTTTTGTTTTCTGTTTATTTTTTATGTATATAAAACAAACTTTGAAACAAACCACATCACGCGTTTAAAAGCCCCTATTAACATTCTAATTATAGAGTGTGCATCTGTGTGGGATTTGCAAACATTTATGTGACTAATGTATTATACTATACATACTATATACTACATTAACCACATTAGTATTTATTTTGCTAATTGTATAATAGTGTATATAATCAGCAAAATAAACATTCATACTAATATTAAAGATTTGAAAGGGTCTCGGTTCGTCTGTTTGTTTGTTTTCTTTTCACGGCTAAACGGCTGAGCGGTCCCCTGATTATGTATCTCGTGACAACTAGCAATTGGCAAACACTGCTGTCAAACACACTTTTTGTGCTTTGTTAGAATATAAGCGTTATTTTCATGTGTCACCCAGGCGAGTAATAATAATAATAATAATAGTACATTATTTGGTGTTTAAATGTCACAAATATGCATTCCATGTAAATCGAGTAGGCATAATATACTCAGGTATAATGTAAACCTAATAAAAAACTAGTACATTCTCAAAAGTTGGCACACACACAAACGTTTTAAATAATTATGGTACTTTTTGTCTGCGATATGTGTGTGGGTAGACGATGTACACGGCTGAAACCCCAAATCCCAACTAGGTTTCTCTGTATTTGGTATATTAGTATACGAAGTATACCCCTTATACAAAGTGTCTAAACTACTACCGTCTGCTTTTAAATTAAGTAATTTAAAAGCAAACGTAGTTTGAATTAGAGATTAGTTTAATAGACAGCGGGTAGCTTCCTTAACAATCGTTTTTTTTACGACACTGATTTTACAGGTATTGCGGTCACGTTGCTTTTGTTGTCACTACTGCTACTTCTACATAATCACCCAGCGAATCTTGATGAAATGTGTTAAGGAGATAGATTGTATCCAGAGCAAGGACATATACTTCTAGCCGCAGGCATCAGCTAGTATAACATAAATTAAACACATCCGGTGATTCATGTTACTGAGCTACAAGGATTATTTATTTTTATAGTAACTTTTATTATGTGAAGGTTAATTTAAACATAATTTAATCACCTCGCTAATAATGTTTCAAATGAAAGTTGTGATAATTATAAAATACTAGCTGCGGCCAGCGGCTTCGCATGCGTGATACCTACATATAAAGTAGGCTCCTAGAAATACTATTAAAGAGACGACCTCTGTGGTGCAGTGGGTCAAAGGCCGGCAGATACGCAGAAGGCTGCGGGTTCGATTCCATTCGAGCCGCTGCGGGACAAATGTTTGTATGATTTAGAAATATTTGTCCCGGGTCTGGGGTGTATCTATGTATAATGTGTATGTATTTACATAAAAGTAGTAGTATATAAGTAGTATATCAGTCATGTGGTACCCATAACACAAGCTCAGCTTACTTTGGGGCCAGATGATGCTGTGAAATCTCCGACATTATTTATTAAACGTTCAAAATGACAATTTTAACTTTTTAAGAACTAACATTTAAAATATCATGTTACTCTTATTTGGAGTTTAGGGAGAGCAAAATAAGATCGTTTATTTTTTGACGAAGTTCTGGATGATTTAGTCTGAAAATTGTAGTACTTTCTTTAAAGTACGTATCACACGTTCGAAGCTACATAATTATAAATTAGTTAATAATGTTTGTTATTGTTGTTCGTTGTTGTTTATGTATGTTTATCTACTCTTACCGATATCAACAAGCGGTGGTCGGTCTTTCCCTCTCCGTATGCAAAGAAAGCACTCGGGAGACCGCATCGAGCCATGGTTCAAGTCTGCAGGTAGCCCTGTAGGGGTCAGCTCGATCAGTTCGAAGTCATTCGGCGCCTTTTCTCCTAGCCCCGGAAACACTATACCTGTGGAAGATTTCTCAACTTTAGATAGAGATGTGAAAATGTGTGGTGTGCAACGCGGACTCTGAAGACCATGAGAGTTTCGAAAAACCATCCTTATTATTAGCCAGATGATATACCCGGAACGTCGAGAATAAATGTAAAGGTAATACGCGTTACATACCCGTTAACTACAAAAACAATATGAATTCTAATCGCAAAAGTTCTAGAGATGGAAAGAGCTTAATTTGCAGACCAGTGTAAAATAAACCTACGACGATATTCTCAATCTTCATGAGAATTTCTATTATGGCATGGATACATAAATGTCATCTTTGAGGATAGTTAATAGAAAACAAAGAAGAATAGTCAACACTCCACTCTTGCAAGTGGTAACGGAGTCAACACTCCAAACCGACCTCGCTGATACCGAATCCTTAAGATGGCCAACTGATTGCGGCTTTCATATTGTATTGTTGTAATATAGAGTCAGGTCAAACAGCGACCACGGTTATTGCAACATAAGACAACAGAAACGTCGGGAATAAATTAAGAGATACTCTTAATAAATAAATATAAATAATCCCGGACATTTCACACAGCATCATCTGGCCACAAAGTAAGCAGAGCTTGTGTTATGGGTACCACATGACTGATACACTACTTATATACTTTTTTTTTGTAAATATATATTATACATAGAAACACCCAGACCCGAGACAAATACTTGCAGTTCATACAAACATTTGTCCCGCGGCGGGAACCGAACCCGCAACCTTCTGCGTCTCAGCCGGATCTTAGCTCACTGCACCACAGAGGTCGTCAATACGCGATAACAACCCGTTAACTATTAAAACAATCATTGCAGCTTTTTCTAGCCAATAATAAAATCAATGCATCCTTTCACTCTAAACGGTATATATTTTGGTACAGTTGGTAAATTTATCTCATGATCATAACGCATGCAACTGTGCCGAAATTTATATCTTTGAAGTGAAAACTTCTTTAGCATCGTTGTGATTTGAAAGGCGATGAAACGAAAAAGCGACAGTAAAAATAGACAGACACATAAATTCATAAGATTTAACGTGGGAGAAAATGAGATAGGAAGCGTGTATATTATTATGTGTTTGTGCGCGTACAACGCTTGAGAAAAGGCATTACAATATGTGGTGATTTGTATACGTGTACGTATTATATATACGTTTGTTTTTTGAAGGTTTCACTTCTACCACGTGTAAACTGCACACATGTTTTTATTCTTCTTTTTTTATTTACGAAAACCAGCCCTGCGTAAACCATGTTTGCGCAGATATAGTGCTGAGTCTACTCCAATTGCTAAATTACTCCCAGAACTGTATAAATCTGTTAGTATCTACGTGAGCCTGTAAAATATTTTTTTGCGATAAACGTTTTTGTATTTGAACGGCTTCCCGATAGCTTCCCGTAAAACTCACATATAATGATAAATATCTCATTTTTAGTGAATATTAAGTTCAGAACAATGATAGCTTCAAAAGTTATATCAATGCATCCGTCTAAACAAATGATCCTATACAATGTCAATTTGTCATACAAAATTATATCGTTGATAAATAGTAATACAAATAAAAGTACATTTGCATATTTAGTTTGTATTAGGCCTCTTTTAGAACTACCTTCAGAAGGTGTGCTTATTATTTACTGAGCTCTTTGGCTTATAGACTACATAATACTCGTAAATTGCAATGCAGGGTGCGGTGCGGGCATCAGCTCAACGTATCAACCAAGTATCAAGAAACTACGTCCGTAATGTATACAGCCAAATCCCTCCACTCCCTTAGCAAACAGGCGCTGGGAAGTTTCCTGTGATGGCACACGTAAGTATTTAATCATATCAGTATTATAGGTACTATCGCTTTTGCGTTTACATTATATGATTTCTCGAAAAATAAACCCGATGTTTGCAAGATGTGTCATGTTATTAAGGTTGTCCTTTAGATAAAGTAGCATTGCATTTTTACTGCATTATAAATATATGTAATTATAAATATACCTAAAGTAGGTAGGTAATAAGTCCCTACCTAATTGTTAGTGTGAGTGGAAAAAGCAGGTTGGACTGGTCTGTCAGCTCAGTTGGTAGTAGCTCTACCTTCTGCGCTGTAGATTGAGGGTTCGATTCCCTCCCAGGATAAACATTTGTTTGAAAATCATAGGTGTATGTTCTGTGTCTGGGTATCATAAATTACCATAAGTAAGTATGTATTTTAAAATATATAAGTATTCTATCAGTCATCTAGTCACCATAATACAAGCTATGCTTAGTTTGGGACTAGATGATGTTGTGTACATCCAGCAATATTTATTTATTTTAGTATACTAAAAAAAAAAAAAAGAGTAGTTTTCGTTTTTTCTGACACAGTAGTTAGTGGAATGATGTAGTAGTATGGTCAGAAGTACAAAAAGTAAATACTGTTACAAGGATACATCTACAAGGTCTCATCATAACCAAAAAGGAGAGTGCGGAAACGTAACCGGCATGTGACTAGTAGCATATTGGATACCTTACCTTGATTCAGAGTTGCATAAAACATGTATAACACTCAAAATCAGTATTTATACAGACCGTAAAATAATATATCTACAACAAAAATCTTCCGTATACTTACGAGTTTTAAGTCGATTTTACAATTTCTAGTTGCAACATTGACCTTCCAGCAAAAACATGGTGCCATTGTATTATTTATTAACTGTTTCACCTTGTAACTGGGTTCAAGACTTTGTACGACAACGCTCCAAATCATTTTATATTTTTTTATCCTTTGTTAATAAATTTTAAAGTAAATAAGTATTTAAATTACAAACAAACATGAAACTACAATATCTACTTGAGTTGAAGAGGAATAAAGTTGAATTTAATAAATAAACTTAATAGTTTAACGCAATAATTTGCGAAGTTGCGTCGTAATCATATATTTAAACTTAAGGGAAAACAAATGAGCAAATATAGAATCTCTAAAATCTATAATAAAACTGTAGAGGTCGAAAAGTACGTACATTAAAATTATTTTTATTAAAAAGGGCTTGGAATAGGTACCTAAAAACATTAGCAGAACACGATTCCATTGATTATTTTATATGCCTGTCTGCACACGATTGGTGTAAAAACTACAGGAACGATTTGAATAGAACTTTTACTTTATGCTAGCTATCTCAAAGTTACATACTTACTGCAGTATGTTTCATCACGACTTTACCCCTTATAAGGGGATAAAAAGAGGTTTAAGGTTTGTACTTAAACGTGCTGTGCGATTTGCTTGAAACTTTATGTGGGTACTCTAAATACAACATAAATTAACGCGTGTTTTAGGGTTTTTCAAAATACCCCCTAAAACAGGGTCAAAATGGAGTAAAGTTTGTATGGGATTATTTTAACGCGTGATGATATTTCCTTGCTATTTGATTTGGATACTTTATATACAAAATCAATGGAAACATATTTATATATATAGACTTACGAACACGTTTATTTATATTACCACCATAGTTGTCCTCTCCCTGATAAGCTCATTCGACTCATATAACCTTAATTTTACGAGCAAGGTATTCAAACATACAGATTCTATAAAAGTCGGGGTTCAGGTAAATGTTTTCCCGAATGGGGACACCGATCTAATTGGTGTGTGTGACCCAGTTAAAGCCGTACCAATTGGTAAAGGAAAGAATTGAATCACGGAACTCAATGCCGAGCTATCACACAAAGAGACATTTTATACCTACGAGTATAGTTCAAGGGGGGTGTTTAAAGTTCAGTGGAGCAAGTTTGCAGGAAGCTACTGTTATAATACAGAACATAAAACTAGTTTAATGATATACGCATACCAGCATTATGTAAGCAATAATTGTTTACCGACAACACTACTATTAAAAGAGACAATTACATCCATCCATAAAGACATCCATTTGTTAATACCTTGTGGAAACAAAATTAATTTCCTATATTGGAATAGACACCTAAAATAAAGTAAGATAATTGGATAATTCAATTGTAACGGGATAAAAACTTAAAACGGAAGTCAAGACAAGTCTTTTTGCGACCCAACCATTACACTAAGGCGTTTTATTTACTACACACGGACTGTCTGAGAGCGATTCGTTTGTGTACCTACACGATGTGTAACTGACCGCCAGACTAATTAGCAATTCAAAAGAATGCGCGCCTTGTTACATCATCACTCAAACAATGTTGGCGAGCCTGACCAACTTATTTGTGCGTGCTGCAGACAAATGTTTAAACCCATGTTTATTTCGGAAAATCTTTATTCTCACACTAGTTTAGAGCTATAGTCGTGTGGATGAGTAACATTGTCGGTTTAACTTCAATGATTTAGGAATGTCTAGAGTACGCGAATGGCAATGAACTCATCTATAAGTTCAATAATTTTTATCAATCGGTTGTGTCATAGCAGGTCAAATATGACTGACCCTTTGTTAAACAATTAGAAGTATCGCAGTAAGGAGATCTTGAGTGCTTCTATTATTCCATTGTGTTTATATAGACTACGAAAAGACAAGTACTCGCAGTGTTCATTACTGAACGAGTTTGTTTATGATGACGCGTTAATCTACACCTTATGTAAGGAAGAGTTCAAAATGCTTCTATTGCATAGCATGACGTCAGTAACATGCGTAAGAAAGGTGAATGGGGTCAGCAGCCAGCCCCTATCTGATTTACCTATTTCAAACAAACAAGTGCAAAATCGCAGTCAGGTATTCGAAGCTGGTTTGGTTTGACATCTGCAAAGACAAGTATTTGCAGTTATGCAATATGCAGCCTGTAGTACTTAAGGACACCTGTCTGTATTTACATATCACTGGTTAATATTTACTAACTTTTCGTCGAGCTGCCATTTATGATCTTGAGCAGCTGATGATATTAAGTAGTTATTTGTTGTTATTATTATAACACAAAGATAAGATATTTTGTATGTGATTACCTACTGTCATAACGTTCAACCTTTTTTTTTTATGATGACACCAATCTTCGCTACGAGCGAAGGTTGAAGGTTGACGTTTTAGAAAATGTACAGCATACCTTTAAACGAGTAATTCTTGTATATATATATATAAGCTGAATCTCTGAAACGGCTCCAACGATTTTCTTGAAATTTAGTATGCAAAGGGTTTATGCAAGGCGATAAATCGATCTAGCTAGGTTTCATTTTTAGAAAACATCGTTTTATCCGTGTTTTATACCGAGCAAAGCTCGGTCATGCAGGTACTATTTTTTAGCTGACCAACTGCACAAACAACAGATCACATCAGGTCACTTGTCAGTCGTCAACTTAAAGTGCAAGAAATGTAATTGCCGCAAGCTTCTAAAGCGATAGGCCTAGAAGCGGATGCCGCTGATTAAACCAGTCTCGATCATTAGTAGATCTAGACTTCGATGCTTGAACTTGTCGCGGCTTTCACATGCCTGATTATGTTGTAAACGACGCGTTCTTATTTCCCTTCCATCCACGAGCCCTTCATTCCAAGTACACGAAAGAAGCCTCTGACTTTGAGGCACACTTTAATCCTAGCACCATATTGATTCAAAATAACTGGTGACACGATAAAAAGATGAACTTCAAGGCATCTTATTACCTTTTCGAATTCTGCATTTCGTATTACGTATTATCTTATTTTTGTAGTTTGATGTAACAAAGTATGTATCTACAACATACCTATACCTACTTACATAAATTAAAAAAAAATCCAACGCAAAAAAATACTATCTTTGATAGGTATTCTAGGTATAACCTATTAATTGAGACAATTTCAATGAGGCCAAACACGATACCTCTGATGTAAGTTGGTGTGGAGTTGAGTACACTGCAGTTTCTGCAGCATCAGGTCAAGGTAACCATATATATAAGTATATTAGTCATGAGGTGCCCATAACACAAGCTATGCTTACTTTGGGGCCAGGTGATTCTGTGTGAAATGTCCGGCATTATTTATCTATTTGTTCTGCAAATCGCTGAACCGTTTTTTTTGAATACCTAACAACATTCTCGATCTAGTGAATTTAAAAACCGAAAAATCTTACTAAATCTACGAGTTACGATGCTACACACATATACATAGATCCCAGTAACACACATCAAACATACTCGTATAACACTGCTCCGTTTGCTTCTGGGGTTAAAAATGGCATCTATATAATAAAAATGAATTGCTGTTCGTTAGTCTCGCTAAAACTCGAGGGTCTGATTTGGCTAATTTTGGTTTTGAATTATATGTGGAAGTCCAGGGAAGGTTTAAAAGGTGAGTAAATATGAAAAAAATGCTTGCTTTTTTATTTATTGTTTCTGAGGCGGTACGAAGTTTGCCGGGTTAGCTGGTCTATCAATATAACTCTGATCACATTACTAAAGGCATTGTGTAAGTACATTATATAACTCATCTGACACATTATATTAATATTACGTACCTACCCGTAATCAGATTTCAAACCACATTGGTTGTTAGAATCATTACTCAATGACTTCCTAGAAATTATTTACTTACATTTTTGGAAAGTTAATTTTGCAGAAGTTAAGTTTATTACATTCGGAATTGTATGAAAATTGTATATTTGATTAAAAATAATAATTGGTTTACCATGTGCCGTGGTTTTTTCTTGAATTTTGTGTGATGTGTGCTTAGAAGCAAATAAATGTCTGTCTGTTTGTCTATAAATAAATATTGATGGACAATGCACACAACACCATCTAGCCCCAAACTAAGCATAGCTTATATTATGGTAACCAGATAACCGATAGAATACTTATATTGTTTTAAATACATACTTATAATATTTTATAACACCCAGACACAGAACAAACACCTATGTTCATCACACAAATGTTTATACTGGGAGGAAATCGAACCCTTAACCTATAGCGCAGAAGGCAGAGCTACTGAGCTGACAGGTCAGTCTCTCTGTCTATATAATTACGTTTTAAAAACTAAAAATAAATCCGACTTCATTGAATGAAATTTGAGCCTATAATACATTTTAGTGGAAAATAGATGTATTTTGTATAAATAATATGGGTAGGCCAAATAAACGCACCGCTCCAATGAGACAGCGAGGTATCGAAGTACACGAAAAAATCATCGATGTATACAATTTTTAGAATTTCGTTGATTTTTCATATCGACCGATTTTAATAAAATTTAAATGGGACCACCAGTGAAGTATACCCTTTCAAACAAAAAAAAGAATTTTCCAAATCGGTTGAGGCGTTTTCGAGTAATCTTTTGGAGCAGTGAACATACAAAAAAAACCGATGAATTGAGAACCTCCTCCTTTTTGATGAAGTCGGTTAAAAAATAAGGACCACCTATCAAAGTACATACCCAGTTTAGCTTAAGTAAATGTAACAAACCATAACATACATGAAAAATACACACATATCAAACTATCATGCATGGAGTACTTATTTAGTTAGCTAGGGTTGCCATCCGTCCGGGTTTCCCCGGATTTGTCCTAGTTTAGAGGGCGTCCGGGGAGCGTCCGGGCGGTGTTTCATTTCTAGTCCGGGTTTAAAAATTTCAAGTCATGGGCCGCCGGCCGCCGCACAGGTGGTTTGACTCCATACAGACATAGGGTACTAAACTTTTCGAAGTCGTTATTTGATAATTTTGAGTATTCCATTCGATAGCTATAATAAAACTAAGCAAATGTTATTCTATTATAATTAGTGCCCTTGACTCAGGATAAATGGCATAAAACTGATTTTAATGTATGGGAAGCAAACTATAAGTCTGCGTGTTTCGTTCTGGGGTTTATATGCTACGTTCTTGGCACTATGTGGCACATTTTCTTCAAAGAGACAGGTTGCAACTTTTGTGCACTTTTTGAGATAATGTAAAAAGCGAGATTATTAGTTTGACTTAATTTCATAGATTTGATCACACCATTCGATAGCTTTATCAAAACGAATCAAATGTTATTCTATTGCACTTTACGCCTGGACTTATAGTTCAGGAGTTAATGGCTTAAAACTGATTTTATTGCATTGAAATTACTTTTAAAACTTTAATAGTGCGGTTTTACGTATTATTTTGTTTTGGACTTCTATGGGACGCTCTTGGTACCTTTTTTCAAAAAGATAAAGTGAAGTGACTGAAGAATGACGATGCGTCATAACTCTAATAATACGATATAACTTTAATTTAAAACTGTCTTCAAAAAAAGGAGATTTCTCGATTCGACCGTATATTTTTATTTTTTATGTGTGTTCGCGGATAACTACGTCGTTTATGAACTGATTTTGATAATTCTTTTTTTGTTAGAAAGGAGATGTCCCAAGGGAGATATACCATGGTAAGGAAACCAGGATCCGATGATGGCATCCAAGAGATTTTGAACCTTCGAATTATTTTTTGTTTTGTTTGTTTGTTTTATTTCATTAAGTATAAAATACTTATTATAGCACTACGATTAAAGACTTTTTTACTTTTTAGTTTCCTTATTGAAGTCAGTTATTTTTGGTAAAAAATATAATTTCTTATTCGACTTTACACTGTTCGGTTTTTATATTATTATAATGAGTTAAGGTACGTACGGCTAGTAGTAGTTTTTATTTACCGACACATCAACATTTTAAAGAAATAAATAATATATATAATAAATAAAGAATTACTTCGTAAAATTTTAAAACCTTCAGTTATATTGCTTAGGATTTAAGAACACTAAATTTAGTTCAAATATGTTAAGAGACTTTTTTGTTGTAAACTTATGACTGCTGATGAAAACTTTAAGAAGATAATTATTTTTGAGTTAAAAGAGTTACAATTACAAAGAGTTAAAATGGTCTCAGTACTTTAAGATTCTTGTAAAAATAATTAGAAAGTGTGTTAATATTTTAATAAGGTTTTGTTTTCAAAACAGAGTACCTATAATAAAAACTGATTATTAAAACAATTTGTAACAAACTGTAAGATTCTGTTTTGTTACATTTAAAATGATGATAAAAGATATAGATACTAAATATGAATTCGTCTTCTTTGAAAATAAATAAAAGTTGATTTATGACATTTTAAACTGTTTTTATAATACTAAGTTTTAAACCTGTTGGCATGTCCGGGTTTTGGGCTCCAAAATCCGGGGTTTTCACGCGTCTTATCCGGGTTGCTAAATTTTAGAGATGGCAACCCTAGGTGTAACTGAAAATGTATATCGGATTGTATGTGTATTTACAAATTTATGTAAAAAGTGTAATTCAGTTAGTTTTTATTGTTATTCGAACATGCTTTTGTATTAGTGTTTTTCTTTTATTAACTACATATATTAATTAAGTACTTATTTTAGTTTAATATAAGTGCCTTTCTGTAACTTTATATAATGTATATAGAAGAGTGGGGTTTATTTTAACAAGTATTTTATACTTAAAAGAAAACCTCAACCTTATTGTATTGTAACATTTTGGCGTCAGAAATAAACATTTTTCATTTTCATAACACAGAAAGCAAACAAACAAAGAAAGTGGTAAAATAGGGGATTAAACTTATGAGATGTTCTTTAGATGCACAGAATTAATTCCTTAGAAAAATAAAAATAAAGGTTCTTAGCTTAAGCAATACAAAGTTGCGGGTAACAGCTGGTTTAATAATAATAATAATAATATAAAATAAATAATAATAATACCGGACATTTCACACAGCATCATCTGGCCCCAAAGTAGGCAGAGTTTGTGTTATGGGTACCACATGACTGATATACTACTTAATATACTTTTTTTTGTAAATATATACATATTGTACATAGAAACACCCAGACCCGAGACAAATATTTGCAGATAATAATAACATTCGAAACCACAGCCTTGCATCCCAGAAGGGTTTTCGCCCACTGCACCATGGAGGTTGTCAAAATTTTCTTTGTCTAACCATTAAGGATTCAGTGCATGTATATGAGTACCATAGTCACAATACCCAGACCCAAAACACATGTTTAGATATCAGTTTATTTTCACAGCAACAGCATGTACGTACTTCAACACAAATCAATATCCCAATTGAAAAAAAGATAAAAAAACATTCTTACAACTGTAATCCCCAGACTTAGTAGACTTCAGATATCTAGTTAGATCTTTTTGGAGGATGTATAAGGGGTGATATTCAGCTTCTTTAAGCATGTCTACATAATCTTGACATAGTATAAAAAAAAAGTTGCTTTCAGCGGCAGTCTCTCTGTATATTTGCCAACACTTCCTAAACCACCCAACAGATTTTGATGCAGTTTCACCATCAGTTAGATAATTTTTAATAAATGTTTATATACTCATGCGAAGCCGGGGCGGGTCGCTAGTTATAAATAAAAGTAGATTAGATGCTTGTTTGTCAAGCTTATATGGATGTTAGTATAATACTGATGTAAATACATTGTCATTTAGACTAGTAATATTTAAATAAATTATGCAGATTCAGTGTGACAAAAATAACTAATAGACTATGTCATTCTAGGGATTCATCAACAGACATGAACATTATTAATTAACAACTTCCTATGACATAAATGATATTGTCAGCATAGTCAGGAAACACTGGATGAGACTGGAAAGAGTGGCATAATAAAGAGGAGGCTTATACCCAGCAGTGGGAAGCAATCAGGCTGAATGATGATTATTAAATAACTAGAGGGAATATTTTGACAACTCAATGCCATTTTGAAAACCTTGAGGAACCAATGATCTCCACTTGAGGAAGTTACTTACTACAACTTCATAGATATTTTTTTTTACTATGACATATAAGAAGACATTTTCTTATTGGATCATTATTTCACACTTGGGACATGTCTTAAACTTAAATAATTTTTATAGCCTTGGATAACAGATCTGAGATAGAGTGTATCTTTGGAACGGACATAGGACTCTCTTTAAGTTAGTACCATGCATATTTGTAATACATACCAATATCAGTGATGGGTGCCTTTGTGCTGTATCCCTTTAAATGTCCAGAATCTGAATCATCAAGCAATTCAGGTGTCTCCGGCAGCCCAGCAACCACAAAGTAATCGGCCACTCTCCTCTCGTCCATATTTACAACCGTTGTACTATGTACTTAAACAATATGTCTACAACAGAACATTCAGAAACTGATCATCTGCATCTTGTTTGTATTCCATAAATAACCTGACTTTTATTATTATTATGCTCGACTGCACTACCAAAAATGTTAAAGCAATTAAAAAAACATACAAGATATACAATCAATAAATATAGTAAAAAAATGCAGAAATCACAAATAAAACGAAAATAACAAGAAACCCTTGAAGTGAACTTACAAGTTTATTGCTAAAAGTTACAGAGCTTGTAAATCGAGTAAATAAGTCGCTGTTCAAACATTTTGGCGGTCATGAATAGGCAATTTATTGAACTTTTATAAAAACCCTTTTACGTTAGCATAGTGTAAAATCACACAATTTTGTTAGCAATTTTTGTCATGAGTTTTTAACTTTTTACAAAACGTCATTCATTTTCCGAGATTCCGACGACTGACTGACCGAGACCGACCGGACCGGAACAGAACAACCAAACTGACCGAGACTGAGACTGTTAAGCAGAAGACAAGTTATGTTCAACCTAAAAGTATGATATACTCTGTTTACTGTCATAGACGGATGACGGACCTCAATAAATAAAATAAATAAATAATCCCGGACATTTCACTCACACAGCACAGCATCATCTGGCCCCAAAGTAAGCAGAGCTTGTGTTATGGGTACCACATGTGACATGACTGATACACTAGGTCAATGAAATCAAACCTAATATCCCATTCCAATCCAACCAGCACAGAACAGAATAGGTAGCACAAACACAAACTAAACTATAGTGATAGGTACCAGTTGCAGTGGCGTAGCGTGTCTTGGCGGGGCCCCGTATAAACATTTGTTTGGGGGCCGTTATTTTCGTTTTGAGGTACGGAACCCTAAAAACAAAATTCATCCTTGGCTACAGGTAAGTAGATAAGATAAATGGGTTGGTTGAAATCCCGCAGCTCGCGATAACCGATGTAGGGTGCTGCCAACTTTTGAACGCACGCTTGACGCGGGAAAAAAGAAATTGTTTTTTTTTCTTTTGTCATTACTAAAATAAAAAAAATGGGAAGTTTTTATTAATTTTTGCTTACGCACGTCGTCGCGTCGGGGGCCCCGTAGGTATAATAGATAGGTACGGCGGTAGCTACGCCCCTGATACCTACTTATTATACTATTATTATATTACCACTCTGCCAAGAGTGCCCGACTGAGAAGAACCTACTTATTAGCCATAGCCATAGCCATAGTAGGTAATTTAATTACTATTAAAATTTGCTGTTTTTGCTTGCTTACTTTACTGTTATTATTTTGCAAGCATATAAATGGTTACAGCTTGCTTACTACGACGTTGCGCGTTCAGCCTAAAGATAAACCTTTCCTAGCCCACTTCTACTTTCTCTAATGCTTAATTAACTAGAATTATACCTACCTACAGAGCTAAAGATAATATCTAGGTACTTACCTACTTCATTTATTATTACAATAAAAGGCACAGAAATGCGATGTCCATCGCCCACGGTACGACGCCGACGGACAAGCTATCGATAGATAGCAAATAGATTTTGGTATTATTACATTGAAGATAGTACCTACCTAGGTAAATAATAAACACAATTAATAGGTAATAAAATATATTTAACATCATACATCTATAACTATATCTTTTTTAGCAGTAGATGATGGAGTGATTTCACTGTACGATACAATGTCAGTGTCTGTATCTGTGCTTGTTTGAGCACTAGCCAGTAGCATGCTGATTTGGCCTTCTAATTCACTGATTTGTGTACATGCTAATATTTCTTTCTTAATCATCTGAAGCAATTTATCATGGATCTTCACTACATAACGATTAAATGAATTGACATCTTGCTCGTAAACATCCAAAAAGACGTTAGCCGCATCAATAATTGTTCTAGTGAACCTAGCATCTCCCATATACTTTCGGAAGAATGTCACCAAATAAACTATTTCATTGTCTGGCAAGTCTTCCATTGCAACATGGAGTACTTTCCTCCTCAGCATTTCCTGCATTAAAGCAGCAGCTGTTTGAGGGTGGTGTTTTAGCGTGTAGGTCTTTAAAACACAGGACAAGGCTTTTGAGAACTCCATTTTTCTAAGAAAAGCTTCATGTTGAGGCACCTTGATAGGTTCTTTAGTTATTGTGCGTACAAATGTGTCTATTTTTTTTCGAGGAAATCTACTTTGCTTGCTATCTGGAGCAAATTTGTAAAACCCTTTTTTTTTTCCTGTTCGATGGGCAGGTGATTCCCTCTTTCTTATTGATACAATACCATCAATCATACCCACTGCTAGGATATCATCTTTAGCAGATATAGCCATACTCAAAACTGCATTTGGGTAGTCTATATTATGGACGGTTTTAAATGTGCCTATATCATAAATCTTTACATGTCTGTCCAAAGAACCTGACATAAGCCGACTGTTTTTGCTTGCTAAGCAAAGTGAAGTCACTGTTTTATGATGGGGAGATAAACTAGCTAAGAGTTTACCTCCATTAAAAATGTCCCAGACTTTGATTTCCGTGCCTCCTGCACTAATGAAAATACCACCCGATGGTAAAAATAGTACTGATTCTACAGGACTTTCATGATTAACTGTCAGCACAGATTCACTGGTTCTTGAGTCAAAGAGTTTGACAGTTTGGTCATAGCTTCCAGAGGCAAACATGTTGGGGGATATTGGACCTGGTGCACCAGCTCTGATATAATCAGTATGCTCGGTATAACAAACTATTTTTTTCTCTGTGGCTATGTCCCAAACAGCAGTAGATTTATCATCAGAGAAGCTGAATACAGAGACTTGATCCTTTGCAAAGTATGTTCTGTGAACCTGAAATACACATAACAACCATTATTATTTTGTAAGTGTTCATAAAAAAGTAAAAAAAATATATATTTATTAACATCAAATACATGTTATATAAAATAAAACACTCAATACAAGAAAATACTCTGCTAAAAATACTTAGGTACTCTAAGCAAGATAACAATGTATTTTGCTGACTACTACAAATCTCAGTATTAAGTGCTTACGATGGACTTCACTAGTACAAGCCAGTAATGTGAGGATTTAAATAATGGTTACCAAATTAAGATTTGCCTCTTAGTGGGACTACGGGAGTCACAGCATAATGTTTATAACTTTTCTAATTCAGCCTGAGAGCCCTTCAATATGTCTTATAGTTTAAATTTCTATCTATATAAACTCCTAAATATTTAATAAATTTAGTTCTATCTAGCAATAAAAGTGTGTGTGGAGGTATAAAAAATAAATATACTGGATGTAAACTTAAAAATACTACTACAAACATTTTGGTGTATGAATTACTAGATAAATACACTTACTGGTCCACTGTGGCCGTGGAACACTCTCAATTCTTTCTTGGCAGTGGCATCAAATAGTTTGACTGACCCTTCCTCGCTTCCCGCTACAATCAATTTGCCATCTGATCTGAAAGTGCCTCCATATGCTGCCTGGGCAAACTTGTTGATGTTTTTCACGACTACTTTTGTTATAGGATCGTATATCTGAAACCAGATAAAAGTATGTATACCACCAAACTCAAGATCTACATACAAATATTTTATATACACCAAGTGAATTGCTACTAACTTGAACCCTTGCTGAGCAAGTTGCAGCAAAGTAATGAGGTTCCACGGGGCTGAAGTCTAAATAATCAATAGCCCCAAACTCCTTTATCAGCACAGGTGACTGAAATAAAATTGTACACAATGTGAGCTCCTTTAATTATTGTGAGTTGTTCCCATCTTGAAACGGGGATTTATAAGATCGGTTGGAGTTTAAACTTATAATAAATATAATCTTTAAACCTGGTCAGACTTATTATAACGTGTTACTTATATACTTACTCCTAAGTTTCTCCAGTAAATGGCATCTTGTGTGAGAACTGATGATGGTTTCTTGAAAACTGCAGTGTTATTTCTTTTGTACGGAAACGATGGTTGAGACATGATGTAATTGATCGTGAAGCATTCACATTACTAACTGTAATTTTTAACGCGTTTTTCGTTCTTTTAGAACTTGAGTAAAGTTTTATTAGATAGAAAGTAGTTCCCGCACCACAAGTTCGATACAACAACACCGCAGCGTGTTTTTATTTTGACAGATGACAACTACTGCACTGACAATCTGTCTGACAATCACTGAACTTTCAATCCTGGCCGATTTATAGTCTATAGAGAGCACTAACATATCTAGAAACACTTTAACAGTTCCCCTCCCCCTTCTTTCATACTTCTTTCCTGGCCGATCAAGCCATGTTTCTTTCCTATTTTGCGGTTAAACTTTAGTAGTGCGTCGCTAGAAAATGAAGGAAAAAAAAATGGGGGGGGGGGGGTATTTTCTACCCCCTGCGGGGCTAGCACGGCACAAGGAAAAATAGTCTTTCCCCTGTTTTTACCCACCTGTCAGTGGAAATGATTTCCTTTTCTACCTCTCATAGCACAGCTTCGGGGAAAGGAATATAATGTTTCCCTCTGACGTTTATCGTAGACTGTTGGTCCCGCTACTCCCCGCCTCAGAGCACGGCCTATCAACAACGTGGATAAATTTATCTCTATTTGACATAAGACAGGGAATATTAATCACTGTCCTTTGAAGGTGGGTATAAAAATATAACTTGTAAATATTGAATAGTTTCCTCAAGAACATGTCTCAAGTATTCTACAATTTCGTTCTAACGCGAGATATGTAAACGTTAGAACGAAAGTTACACTAGACATCCTTATCCGAGATGTCAGTAACGCCTTTGAATTCCCGGATAATGAGTTTCGCCACATATTTCGCGTTACTAAAGAAATGGCCTTATATTTGTGTGTGGAGTTGAAAGAAGCCTTGCAGCCTCTAAATCCTTGGGATGGTTTGCCGGTGCATATCAAGGTAAATAATACGTACCTACAAGTATCTTTCTATTTAGGTTTTCTATGAAATCCGTACCTACTCAGACCTAGGATATATTTACCTCGGTCTGAAACCAACTAAAGCTAAACAAATCCTACCAGTACCTTCTTAGGTATAAATTTTCAACAATAGGTCCGCACATCCCTGACAGATGTTAGCTACCAACAAGGTACAGGCCAAGACCAGTCTAGTGATAGCTCAGACCACTGTCAAAAATATCTGACCCAACTTTTTGGTGCTATCATCAGAATGTAAGCTCAATTTTTAACACAATTGCCTAAAAGTACATTTAGTTTAGAAAATATAGGTACCTATCTACAGATATTATTCTCTTGCAAGTCAAAGATAATAAAACCAAAAATAAGTACGGATTTCATACCTACACATAAGTTAGTTTGATCTGCAATAAATTAACTGGTTATGTATTGAATTTTCAGATTAATGCCAAAATGGATTGTATTCCCAGGAACAGAACATGCAAGGCAGCGTGTATCTACTGGTTTTCATGAAAAGCATGGCCGTTCGGATAATAAACATTAATGCAAGGTATCCAGGGAGAGTGCATGACTAGTTTATATTCAATCACTCCAATTTGAATAGGAAAATGAGATGCTAATGATTATAGGGTTTTTGTATAATTTATTTAATAATATATTTATTTATTTACGTTTTATTAGTTAATAGCAGTGCCCTGTTGCACCGGCTCCCATCAAGATCTATTAATACTAGTATATATATTATATATAGGTAGTAAAAAAATAACAGTTTGATATCGACAATATTTATTAAGTTTTTTGGTTGAAAATCTCCAGGGAAACTGAAAAGAAAAAAATATGGTATTAGTATGAGGCATTTTTACAGGGGAATCTGGCTACACCTTGGAGCCGTGGATGATGATTCCTGATTTGGATGCTGCACCAAACAGTGCTGCTGTAAAATAACATTGACAGGATGCTTCATTATGATCCCGAAAAGGCATCACAGATATACTGTTGTGCAACAATATACAATATTATGCACCACTATAGGTGAGTTTGAAATTATAGTTATAGCTATATGGATAGTTTCTTAAATGACCAGTGTTATTTTACTTACATTCCATCACCTTGTTTATTTCAGAGTCCCAATGGATAACATAGAGCCAAGCTCAAATGAAGAGAACACCACTACAGTCCAATGTGTGAAGGAAACCAACTTACTAATGTTGCTCGCACCAAACAAGGATCAATTTTTAAGCTCAATTTTTAACACAATTGCCTAAAAGTACATTTAGTTTAGAAAATATAGGTACCTATCTACAGATATTATTCTCTTGCAAGTCAAAGATAATAAAACCAAAAATAAGTACGGATTTCATACCTACACATAAGTTAGTTTGATCTGCAATAAATTAACTGGTTATGTATTGAATTTTCAGATTAATGCCAAAATGGATTGTATTCCCAGGAACAGAACATGCAAGGCAGCGTGTATCTACTGGTTTTCATGAAAAGCATGGCCGTTCGGATAATAAACATTAATGCAAGGTATCCAGGGAGAGTGCATGACTAGTTTATATTCAATCACTCCAATTTGAATAGGAAAATGAGATGCTAATGATTATAGGGTTTTTGTATAATTTATTTAATAATATATTTATTTATTTACGTTTTATTAGTTAATAGCAGTGCCCTGTTGCACCGGCTCCCATCAAGATCTATTAATACTAGTATATATATTATGTATAGGTAGTAAAAAAATAACAGTTTGATATCGACAATATTTATTAAGTTTTTTGGTTGAAAATCTCCAGGGAAACAGAAAAGAAAAAAATATGGTATTAGTATGAGGCATTTTTACAGGGGAATCTGGCTACACCTTGGAGCCGTGGATGATGATTCCTGATTTGGATGCTGCACCAAACAGTGCTGCTGTAAAATAACATTGACAGGATGCTTCATTATGATCCCGAAAAGGCATCACAGATATACTGTTGTGCAACAATATACAATATTATGCACCACTATAGGTGAGTTTGAAATTATAGTTATAGCTATATGGATAGTTTCTTAAATGACCAGTGTTATTTTACTTACATTCCATCACCTTGTTTATTTCAGAGTCCCAATGGATAACATAGAGCCAAGCTCAAATGAAGAGAACACCACTACAGTCCAATGTGTGAAGGAAACCAACTTACTAATGTTGCTCGCACCAAACAAGGATCACTGGATACATTTTCAATGCGGGCATTTGTCTTTAAGTCCTTCCATGTCTGTAATAAACAAAATAGTTATAAAATGCTAGCTGTTTATTCCCATTTTTTATATTGCAATCACACCATTTTGTCTCTTTCATGTTAAACTTGTATTAACAACAAAATACAAACCAATATAATTATATAGCCTGCTTCCATTGCTCAATGGTCCAGTCCGGACAACCTTTTCAGCTTGAGCTGTTGGCCCTCTGCTTTTCAGCTCTCTAAGAGGCCCAGTGAACTCATAGATCGGTCGCCAGATGGCTGCTGTTGGCCATGAAGTCAACCATGACTCTAAAATATGAAGAATACCTACATCATGGGTACATTACATTATGTGAGCGTTGAAAAACAATTCTTGACTAAGTATAACAAAATCAAAACAACGAAAGCACTCATCGTAAAAAACGATGCTTTCGAAAATATGTTATATATAGGTATTTGTGTAACAATACAAGTTATCACATTACTTACTTTCTCACTCATATTAATTTAGTTGAACATGTATTGTGTAATTTATAGAAACGGTGTTTTGCTCAAGTTTTGTTTTGCTATTTGCTACCTACCACAGATAGTTCAAGGAACGAACAATTTTTGGAGTTTTGATGGATTGATGGAAATATTGAAGACTGATACGTCATTTTAATTTAATTTGCTAAAATGGCAACAATGCGGTAGAGAACGCTATTCCCCCCGTAAATCCACCCTTATAAACTATTCCCTAGCGCGGCCGTGCTCGCAAGGTAGACCAAAGTGACTGAGGTGAAAGAGTTTTTATCCTTTCCCCGGGGGCTAATAATCTTCTAGCCGTGCTAGGCGGGCTGGACAATGCACACAACATCATCTATTTATAGTGACTAGATGACTGATAGAATACTTATATATTTTTAAATACAGACATATTATACCTTATTACACCCAGACACAGAACAAACACCTATGCTTTTCACACAATTTTTTATCTTGGGAGGGAATTGAACCCTCGACCTACAGCGCAGAATGCAGAGCTACTACCAACTGAGCTGACAGGCCAGTCGAATAAGTAGTATATCAAACACTTGGTTCCCATAACACAAGCTCTGCTTACATTATCATTATAATATTATTATAATTATTATTTAATAAGGCTTGACTTTAGTAGTGCGTCGCACGAATTGAAGCACGAATTGAAGCACGAAGCGTGCCGCGGTAGCGGCCGCCGCAGCGCCATAAAATAATACAAGGTCACGGTATATCTGATCTTTGTCGTATTTGTTGTCTGTGATATATCATGTTGTGCAAAATTGATGCGAACGAAACGTTACAAATTTACGAAACGCTACGATAGGTTACAAATGTTTTTTTTTCTCATTTGTGCATCTACCTTTACCTTGGGAGCTTTACCAGGGGTGAGGTGGACCTCTCCCTCCCCCTCCTTGGTAATTTAAACTAGATTTGTATCAATATTATTTTTTGAGGTTAGGTTACATTTATTCAAATATCTCGAAAACGGGGCAATACCTAGTATGGGGGTGGTACCTGCCCGCCTAGCACGGCAAGAAGATTATTAGTCCCCGGGGAAAGGATAAAAACTCTTTCACCTCTGTCACTTTGGTACCTTGCGAGCACGGCCGCGCTAGGGAATGGTTTATAAGGGTGGATTTACGGGGGGAATAGCGTTCTCTACCGCATTGTTGCCATTTTAGCAAATTAAATTAAAATGACGTATCAGTCTTCAATATTTCCATCAATCCATCAAAACTCCAAAAATTGTTCGTTCCTTATACTATCTGTGGTTGGTAGCAAAACAAAACTTGAGCAAAACACCGTTTCTATTAAATAAATTACACAATACATGTTCAACTAAAATAATATGAGTGAGAGAGAAAGTAAGTAATGTGATAACTTGTATTGTTACACAAATACCTATTTATAACATATTTTCGAAAGCATCGTTTTTTTACGATGAGTGCTTTCGTTGTTTTGATTTTGATAAAGTCAATAATTGTTTTTCAACGCTCACATAATGTAATGTACCCATGATGTAGATATTCTTCATATTTTGTAGATTAAGGAGCAACAAATTGCAAATTAGAGTCATGGTTGACTTCATGGCCAACAGCAGCCAATCTATGAGTTCACTGGGCCTCTAGAGAGCTGAAAAGCAGAGGGCCAACAGCTCAAGCTGAAAAGGTTGTCCGGACTGGACCATTGAGCAATGGAAGCAGGCTATATAATTATATTGGTTTGTATTTTGTTGTTAATACAAGTTTAACATGAAAGAGACAAAATGGTGTGATTGCAATATAAAAAATGGGAATAAACAGCTAGCATTTTATAACTATTTTGTTTATTACAGACATGGAAGGACTTAAAGACAAATGCCCGCATTGAAAATGCATCCAGTGATCCTTGTTTGGTGCGAGCAACATTAGTAAGTTGGTTTCCTTCACACATTGGACTGTAGTGGTGTTCTCTTCATTTGAGCTTGGCTCTATGTTATCCATTGGGACTCTGAAATAAACAAGGTGATGGAATGTAAGTAAAATAACACTGGTCATATATGAAACTATCCATATAGGTAACTATAATTTCAATTAAACTCACCTATAGTGGTGCATGATATTGTATATTGTTGCACAACAGTATATCTGTTATGCCTTTTCGGGATCATAATGAAGCATCCTGTCAATGTTATTTTACAGCAGCACTGTTTGGTGCAGCATCCAAATCAGGAATCATCATCCACGGCTCCAAGGTGTAGCCAGAGTCCCCTGTAAAAATGCCTTGTACTAATACCATATTTTTTTCTTTTCAGTTTCCCTGGAGATTTTCAACCAAAAAACTTAATAAATATTGTCGATATCAAACTGTTATTTTTTTACTACCTATACATAATATATATACTAGTATTAATAGATCTTGATGGGAGCCGGTGCAACAGGGTGCTGCTATTAACTAATAAAATGTAAATAAATAAATAAATTATACAAAAACCCTATAATCATTAGCATCTCATTTTCCTATTCAAATTGGAGTGATTGAATATAAACTAGTCATGCACTCTCCCTGGATACCTTGCATTAATTTTTATTATACGACAGGCCATGCTTTTCATGAAAACCAGTAGATACATGCTGCCTTGCATGTTCTTTTCCTGGGAATACAATCCATTTTGGCATTAATCTGAAAATTCAATACATAACCAGTTAATTTATTGCAGATCAAACTAACTTATGTGTAGGTATGAAATCCGTACTTATTTCTGATTTTATTATCTTTGACTTGCAAGAGAATAATATCTCTAGGTAGGTACCTATATTTTCTTAACTAAATGTACTTTTAGGCAATTGTGTTAAAAATTGAGCTTACATTCTGATGATAGCACCAAAAAGTTGGGTCAGATATTTTTTGACAGTGGTCTGAGCTATCACTAGACTGGTCTTGGCCCGTACCTTGCTGGTAGCTACCATCTGTCAGGGATGTGCGGACCTATTGTTGAAAATTTTATACCTAAGAAGGCACTGGTAGGATTTGTTTAGCTTTAGTTGGTATCAGACCGAGGTAAATATATCCTAGGTAGTAGGTACGGATTTCATAGAAAACCTAAGTAGAAAGATACTTGTAGGTATGTATTATTTACCTTGATATGCACCGGCAAACCATCCCAAGGATTTAGAGGCTGCAAGGCTTCTTTCAACTCCTCACACAAATATAAGGCCATTTCTTTAGTAACGCGAAATATGTGGCGAAACTCATTATCCGGGAATTCAAAGGCGTTACTGACATCTCGGATAGGGATGTCTAGTGTAACTTTCGTTCTAACGTTTACATATCTCGCGTTAGAACGAAATTGTAGAATACTTGATACATTATTTTCTTGAGGAAACTATTCAATATTTACAAGTTATATTTTTATACCCACCTTCAAAGGACAGTGATTAATATTCCCTGTCTTATGTCAAATAGAGATAAATTTATCCACGTTGTTGATAGGCCGTGCTCTGGGGCGGGGAGTAGCGGGACCTACAGTCTACGATAAACGTCAAAGGGAAACATTATATTCCTTTCCACGAAGCTGTGCTATGAGAGGTAGAAAAGGAAATCATTTCCACTGACAGGTGGGTAAAAACAGGGGAAAGACTATTTTTCCTTGTGCCGTGCTAGCCCCGCAGGAAGATTTATTTATTTTAATTATACTTTTATTTGTAAATACATGCATAATTATACATAGAAACAACATAGACTGTTTAAACACTCATCATTAATGCATTTAGTTATGTGTGCTTAAATTTGTACTTAATATTTTTTCCAGATAGTACTGTGATCATGGTAACACACCATGAAACTACAAAATTTGGCTCACACCTACTCTAAAGCAGAATATACCTAATCCAAATGTCAACATCAACATACCAGCTGTTCTTCGGTCTGATACATGATGATGGTAAGAAGCCTGATGATTCCTGTCTCTTAGGAGATGGGTGGGTCATTGATATGACATGCTACATGTGTAGACACCCTTGCCACATCCCATTAGAGACTGGGATTTCCGTTAGAGCTGGTGCGGCAGCCCCACGTAGGGAGGTGCTGAGGACCTGATAAGACGAAAATATGCCTTTCTTGATAAGGCCTACATTATGTGAGCTTTTTGAGTCGAGACCCTGGGCTCGTTGGAAACAGGATCCCATCGCATTTTCAGAATTATTTCAAGGCCGCCTCCGTGAAATAATCAAATGTTCTGAACCAATTTGGCTAGCTATAGATTGTTTTACGCAGTTTAGATATCTCAAGTGTTTGACTTGTATTTTGTATTATTGTATATTTACTGTATATTTCTGTAAATAAATGTCTAATTGTATAATCAATGTGTTTATTATGATTATCAGGATCTTTCCTTTGTAGATCGATAAAATATTTTAAAATAGTAAGCAATGGAGAAGACAAACGTTTTTTTAATGCAAAAGTAATCTAAAAAAAATTACAAGAATAACTGTGTTTTTACTTTTTTTCTACCTTTAAAAATGGCTGTGAAAATGAAGATCAAAGTGTGCATTTTCGTACATTATTAAAAACACAGTTGGCGCTCAATCATGCGATGACGTCACAACTTATTTCGTCGCGCGCGAAAGTTTCTGGAGTGGATGAGAGCTATACGAAGAGTTGATTTAATAGGACCTAAATCTGTTGGGTTCTGCTGTGAAGATCATTTTGATGTGAGTACCTGTGTTGTCTAATACCGACCTACTTGTGCATTTCTTTAGGTATTATTTTATATCTACTACCTACCTCAGAGTCTGACAACGATATCCCCAAAAATATGCATAGATTTGCCCTTAATTTAACCTTTTGAATAGGTACACGCTAATACAACCTTCTAATAAAAACGTAGGTATATTTAGGTTTATTGATGATGGCATAAGTATTAGTTAATATAAAAAAATATCTCTTGTTGGAAAACGGTGGGTTAAATCCCTTTTTTTGTGTATAACTTAATGTTATTTTGCACGACCCGAACGTACAGTCTTTCAAGTTGTAAATTATATTGCAAGTCAAAAGTAGGTATACCATAACGTAAGTATGATTGTATTAAGACCGTACTATTCAACCTACAGTAGTTGGCGGGTCGCAAAATATAGTAGGTATAGGTAGGTATAGAAATATGGAATATACCTATCTACCACACATTCAGTTAGAAGTTCAAAATAGGTAGGTATATATGTAGGTATAACTTCTAAAACTATCATGGTTTTGAAAAAATATTTTTGTTGTGGATAGTTAATTTATCGAGGAAGGCTTTAGGCTTTATAACATCACGCTCCGACCAATAGGAGCGAAGCATCAATGGAAAATGTTGCGAAAACGGGAAACAATATTCCTTTTTGAGAGCTTCCGTTGCGTGCGCTGCGTAAACGGTTTAAGTTACGCAAAAAAGATGAATGATGGAATTATTCCTCTTTAAAAGTTCTAAAAAAATGTCTGCGACAGCGAATCTTTTAAGATTGACTCACTATAACCTCTTATATATGGTAATCAAATTTGTTCGAAATTAATGCATTATTTGCGAAGGAGTTTTATCAACATTTTATTAATCCTCATCCAAATAAATATGTTATTAATCACAAGCATTTCATTGTGAATAAAATTGTCCTTGACATCACTTGATTTCAATCGACATCTTAGGAGATAATAGGTATGTCTCGAACATTCATGACCGCAGCCGTGACGTCACGCAGGGAGCGCGCGAAATCTCTTCTTCTTCTTCTTTGTTTATGGCATGTGACATAATAATGTCAATTTTGCCAGTGTCAAGTGTTTATGTTTGTTTATGGTCAATTTGTTTAATAAAGTCTTAGTCGATGGTCAATTGTCAAATTTAGGCGTCAGGCGGAATGGCGTTTAAATTTTCTTGGGATTCCTCGTCGTTCACATCACATTGCATCACAACACACATTTAATTCAATTCTCCATACCCGTCCTTTAGTCACAATTTATGCATTAAAATTCCGCCATTATTACTGAATAAAACATGCAATAAAACGAATAAAACAATATTAAATTAGCAGAGCCATGCTACTTCATGAAATGATAAACGAAGAATCGCGCGAAATCTCGAAAATTTAATAAGTGTCTAAACTTACTAGCAGTCATAACTTCGGTAATACTGCATGTATTCACATGAAATAAAAACTAATATAACATACGTAGTCTACGCTTTAATGTTAGGTATATTTTAGTGTAACATAAACACATTGTATCCAAGCCAGCAGTAAAAATATACTAGAACGAATACCCCGCTGATGCTAAAAGGTTCATTCAAAATTTAAAAGTTATCTGTCATATGGGATAAGAGTGAATGAGTATTGGACAGGATTTCGTCTATGGGAGTGCCCCGCCCCGTCTGATGCGTTGTTAGCATCCTATAGTTTGTGTGTCTGACAATAAAAGAGTGAATGACTTAATAACAGACAGAAAAAAAAACATGTTCTCGTCACTAAATTGTTCGGCTGCCAGAAAGGGCTGATCTGCCTTATCCAGGTATCCGTATCCAGTAAGAAAGAAAGCTAGCAGCAGCTGTATGCCATACCGTGTAATAGTGTATTTGAGTGTGAGCAGTTTGACGACCGGGCGAGGCCAAATTCATACTCGATCAATGACGAATAAATTCCCCCCCAATACCTTCATACCAGAATTTCCAGCTCCGAACCATCATCGAATGTAAAGGTGGCTTAAGTCTATGGTGCCTATGTACTATTTGTGAGTTGTCATGGTTTTCTGGCTGTCAGTGTCAAGTCAGTAGAGCAGTCTACTGTCAGACGGACGTCAGAAATGGGCCGTAACGAAATACGGGAATATTTATAATTTCTGCGAAAATTTGGAGTAAAAATTAGTACACGAGAACAGTAAAGAACATAGAATGTTTAAGCTACTCAGCCGACACGGCCGCCGAAGTGCCGTTGTGAACTTATACACGGAAAAGTTTGAGGTTAGAAAAGCCAGGATTTATTATGTTTGTTCTTCAGCTGCGCCTGTGAGATTTGCCTCAACGGGTATCAGCGATTTGGGGAAGACAACTGCTTTGATCGACCCTATACCAGAGCCCCCGCCGTTGCCTGATCCATCAACCATTGTAGATTTGACGGGAGCAGTTCAAACTCTAGCTTCGAACGGAGAACCTACATTCGCAAGTATCGGTCTCGGTGGTTGGAGCCCCGTAGGTATGGTCCAGCAATGCCTCGAGTACCTGCACATATCTCTCGACGTTCCTTGGTGGGGTGCCATAGTCATTGGTACAGTTTGTGTGCGTCTTGCCATGTTCCCACTTGTTATTATTTCACAAAGAAATACCGCAGTTATGAATAACAACCTGCCCGAAATACAGGCGATACAAATGAAAATGACTGAAGCAAGACAAACAGGCAACCAGCTAGAAGCTGCTCGATATGGACAAGAAATGATGCTTTTCATGAAAGAAAAGAATGTTAACCCATTGAAAAACATGATTGTCCCTATTGCGCAAGCACCATTGTTCATATCCTTCTTTATGGGCTTGAGAGGAATGGCCAACTGCCCTGTGGAGAGCCTTTCTACTGGTGGCTTATGGTGGTTCTTAGATTTGACAGTACCAGACCAATTTTTCATACTGCCATTGGTTACAAGTGCCACTATGTGGGCAACGATTGAGCTTGGTGTGGACGGAGGCCGTTTGGATGCTCAAAACATGCATGTTATGAGGTACCTCCTACGTGCTATACCCATTGTGATGATTCCTTTCACTATTAACTTTCCTGGAGCCATCCTTATGTACTGGACTTCTAGCAACTTTATTTCACTTGTGCAAGTGAGCATTCTGAAGATACCTGCTGTGAGAGAATATTTCAAGATTCCTAAGCTATTAAAACATCAGCCAGAAAACTTGCCAATGAAGAAAAAAGGCTTTGTAGAAGGAGCGAAAGAATCCTGGACCAATATTAAAATTTCCAAAGACTTGGCTGAGAGACAAAGGATAGACGAACTGATATTTACTAAAGCAGGTAAAGGTGCTCTGCAGAAAACTTACAAATTTGACCCCACAAAGCTAACAAACATACAAGCAAAATCAAAATAGATTTTGGGATAGCTTTTAGTAGTAGAATTAATTGTGTAAAATAAAAAAATGTTTATGAATGCTTTAATTTTTGAAAGCCTTTGATTTACATATCTGGTATTATCAAATCACAATACAATGTTACAGAAGTGGAATAGAAAGAGATAACCCCCCACATAGTTTGTTGCATGCTTAGGCTAGATATGTTATCTTTTTGTCATCATATCAGCATTTAGGAAGTCCACTGCTGGACATTGGCCTCCCCAATTGATTTCCAGGAAGTACGATTTTGAGCCCTCTCTATCCACCGACTTCCTGCAATCTTTCCAATGTCGTCAGGTTCGGTTGCAGGGTCGTCCTATGCTTCGTTTTCCTGTCCTTGGTCGCCATTCGAGAACTTTTACTTCCCAACGGTTATCAGTTCTGCAAGCTATATGGTCTGCCCATTTCCACTTCAACTTGCAAATTTTGAATGCTATGTCGGTGACTTTGGTTTTTCTATGGATCTCCTCTTTGCGGATTCTATCACGTAGTGAAACACCCAACAGCTCTCTCCATAGCTCGTTGCGCGACTCTAAGTTTGTGTATGAGGCCAATAGTTAGCGACTAAGTCTCAGTTCCATATGTCATCACTGGCAACACGCACTGATTAAAGACTAGGTTCTGCGGTATCTGTGACGAGAAGATGTGCCGTAATTTCCCGAACGCTGCAGATCTAAGTATCTAATTGTAATAGGTGAATATATGTACTTACATACATATTAATTTTACCCTAAAAACCCTAAGTTAGATACTTTGTAGTGTTTTTTTTTAAATAAACCTTAACTCCCATTTCATAGTAGGTCGGTCTGATAGCTTATAAATTACATAAGTTCTTACTCATTAATCAGATTAATTAATTTATTTTGAAGTAGGTACTCGGGAGCAAAAAACGAACAATAAAACATTCCGCTGTCCAAAGAATGACGAAACGTCTTACGCAAAATGATGAAAGAGTATTCAACGTCTATTGTTAAGAAAACAATGTCTCCCTGATATTCAAATACAAATAGAGGTGCTGAATTATTGTTCTCAACAGTATTTCGTAGGTACGAGGGCGGGTCAATAAGTCCGTGACTTTTGGAATAAAACACAGATTTTTTGATAAATAAATAATTTTATTTTTCAACGTAGTCTCCCTTGAGCTCTATACACTTTGTCCAACGCTTCTCCAATTTTTTTATCCCTTCCAAAAAATAGGATTTGTCGAGGTCCTCAAAATAGGCCTTTGTTTGCGAGATGACTTCATCATTGGAGTCAAATCTTTTTCCACCAAGCCATTTCTTCAGGTTTGGGAACAAGAAGTAGTCACTCGGAGCCAAATCTGGAGAATAGGGCGGATGAGGGAGCAATTCATAGCCCAATTCCTGGATTTTTGCCATGGCAACTGCACATGTGTGCACCCTTGCATTGTCTTGGTGGAAAAGAACTTTTTTCTTGGACAAATGAGGTCGGGTTTTTTTCAAATCGTCATTGAATCGGTCCAATAAGTTGGCATAATATTCCCCATTGATTGTTCTTCCCTTTTGAAGGTAGTCAATGTGGATTATCCCGCGTGCATCCCAAAAAACAGTCGCCATAACTTTATTGGCTGACAAACCCACCTTGGCCTTCTTTGGCGCCGATTCACCCTTAGAAACCCACTGTTTTGACTGTTGTTTGGTCTCTGGTGTGTTGTGATGGATCCATGTTTCGTCCACGGTTACAAAACGGCGCAAAAACTCCTCCATATTGCGATTAAACAACGCCAAACCTTCCAGTGAAGTTGTTACACGATTGCGTTTGTGGTCGACTGTGAGCAAACGCGGCACCCATCTTGCGGAAAGCTTTCTCATGCCCAAGTGATCATTCAAAATTGAAACCACTGAGCCATGCGAGATCCCTACGGCTTCCACAATCTCTTGCACTTTCAATCTTCGGTCGGCCAACACCATATCGTGAATTTTTTCGATTGTTTCGGGTGAAGAGACCTCAACTGGGTGTCCAGGACGTTCGGCATCTTCAGTGCTTGTACGGCCACAACGAAATTCAGTAAACCACTTTTTTACCATTGAAATCGATGGTGCAGAGTCCCCATAGTATTTATCAAGCTTAGCCTTGGTCTCGGTAATGGTTTTTTTTCGCAAAAAATAATGCTTAATAAGCACACGAAATTCACTTTTTTCCATTTTTTCCTCAAATTAGTGGGTAGTCTGATAAAGATAGCTGTCAAACACAAACTAACTGACACAGCAAGTTCAAATTTTGACAGGAGTCAACTGACAGATGCCTGTTGACAGGAGTAGTGTTGCTTTTTCAGTAAAGAGGTCAGAAATTCAAAAAGTCACGGACTTATTGACCCGCCCTCGTACTTATGTTTCTAAAAACCTAGGTAGGTATGTACTCTGTGTTATCAGTTCTGCGTTATGTTATCGTCTGTGATAGACCTAGCGATTGTTTACATCTTAGCTGGCTGTACTTCAGGTAGGTACCAAGCTACAAATACAGGCCGGGCTACGAGCCCACCATGGCCCACCATCAGAAATGCCGCGCAAGACGACATAGCGCTACGCGGTAGGAAGAGACACTGGCCTCAATTCTGTTGGCACCAACCTAACTAATTTTAGCTAAAATTAGATTTTGAACTGTCAAATTAACCTTTTGTATTCTGCTGCTACCAACTTATCTTAATTTAATTTTATCTAACTTACTTAATTAAGCGTTCCTAATTTAATTAGATGGTACCAACCGAATAGGTTTTACAAATGCTATGACTAACTAAATATATTTTAGACAATTCCTAATTTTAGAATGAACCAACCGAATTGCCACCAATGGCCTCAATTCTGTTGGCACCAACCTAACTAATTTTACCTAAAATTCGGTTTAGAATGTCAAATGAAACTTTGGTATTCTGCTGTTACCAACTTATCCTAATTTAATTTTATCTTATTTAATTAAGCGTTCCTAATTTAGTAACCAACCGAATAGGTTTTATAAATTCTATGACTAACTAAAATATGTTTAAGACAATTCCTAATTTTAGAAATGAACCAACTGAATTGCCACCACTATGTAGATATATTAATGCCGACCTCTGTGGCGCAGTGGGTTAACATTCGGTTAAGACGCAGAAGGTTGTGGGTTTGATTCCCGCCGCAGGACAAATGTTTGTATGATCTGGAAGTATTTGCCTCGGGTCTGGGTGTTTCTATGTAGGTATAATATGTATGTATTTACAAAAAAAAGTATATTGGTAGTATATCAGTCATGTGGTACCCATACCACAAGCATCTCTTTACTTTGGGGCCAGATGATGCTGTGTGAAATGTCTGGGTTTATTTATTTATTAATAATGTTAGGCACTGAACGCTTGTGTGAGCAAAATTGAACTTGGTCTCTATTTATATAAATGATTTCGTGTCCACTTTCTGTACTAATAGCACCGGGGTGGTTTAGTGGTAGTACGAACCTATAAGATCGTGAGTTCGAATCCGGTGGTACCGATGGATATTTTAATTCGAAAAATGTATGTGCGTTTGTGCTTCCATTGTTGCTTGCTTATGATACCATAGAATTAGCAGTTGTGTTTTAACATTTCCTATGACGGAATGAGTGTAATGCATAATTTACTTACCTCATTTTCAATAAGGTGGGTACATACCTAGTTCAATTAAGTTGCTTGTCGACAGATCAAAAAACTTTGCGCTACTATTTAATGTGGAAAGTAAATGGAAAGTGTACTATTTTCTTAGTATTGCCATAGTATAACGTCGATAATTAAAGGAGGTCGTTGCGTATGTACCTACATATGTGGTCGTGGTCGTATGTGCTATGGCATGGTTATATTGGATTAAGGAATTTTGATATATTTGTTGCTTTTTATTGCTGAAAACGTCGACACAACGAGTTGGCTTGACACTCCGATATTTAGTACCTAAAGTTTTAGCTTTGTCTAAAGCTCAAGTAAACTAACCTCAAAGTTTCGCCATAGTCAACAAAAACATGAATATCTGGGATGAACAAATTTGAATTTTCATTCATGTCTATTGTAAACAAATAAAATTCACTTACCTATTAGTTTTAGGCTACGTACATTATTTCGAAAAAAATGCTAGAGTAACGTTGTGATCGTTCCCTGTTCTGGGAAGTCGTTTTATGTCCATAACTTTTTTCCCTGTGGATGCACAATTAAACTGAATAGAATTTGCTAGAGGAACGCACACAACCCGTGCGTAACTGCTGGTTTACACGGGCTTCGTAGTTAATTGCTTAGTACTTGTCTCTAATACTAAGTCCCAATGTGTAAACTGTGAGATTAGTGCTTAGTATTATTGTTTGTGAATAGTGCAAGTGAATAGAAATCGATCCTATTTACTAAGCGATACATCGTTACCTGATCGCGTGTTGTCGCTTGATGACCTTGTGTAAACAGCTCGACAAGTTAGTGACAAGTTGTACGGGGAAGTGAAAACACGTGTTTGTATGTTGACCTATTTTTTTTGAACAGCTTTTTCTATAAAATATCATATTGTGCCGTTGACATCCTCATAGTTACTCTATATTCTCCTAGGTTGCTAGCTCTTTTAATAGAAGAGCAGAATTTTGATCATTTTTGAGACTAGCTCTTTTAATAGAAGAGGAGATTTTCAATCATGTTTGAGAAAATTATGTTTGAATAATGTTTAAACACACTGTGCAAAATTAGCGTCTTTCCTTTTCGAATATCTAGTCACTAATACCTTCAACTAGCTCCAACGTGTAAACGGTTACTTCTCACTTGTCATATTAGGGCTTAGTGTTGTGACAAGTACTAAGCACTTAGCTACGAAGCCCGTGTAAACCAGCCATAACTCATGGCTACTACAGTAGTAGTACGCTTATTGCTAATAAGCAATAAGCGTGCACTTCGCACGATCTCTGTCAAACACACTTTTTCTACTACGCTCTGTCTCTGAAAACCGTATCTTCATAAACATTTATCATCATATCATTATATCAGCCCCTAGAAGTCCAGTGCTGAACATAGGCCTCCCCAATAGATTTCCATGTAGAACGTTTTTGAGCCCTCTCCATCCACCGATTTCCCGCGATCTTTACAATCTCGTCCCTACTTTTTGCAGAAATATTATTTTATTATAACGTATATGGTGAACTTATAATAGTTTTAAGTACTATTCGGAGATTCTTTACACCCCCTGTTCCGCCGTTACCGTGGCCACCACCAATGCCAGGAATAGCGGAACTGCCGGGAATTGGGGCCCGTCTTCTAATTGTGTCTATCATTTATTGGGGGTTTGCCATAGTCTCCAAGCTTGGCAGGCGGATTGGTGACTGCGGGTTTTAGTGTTAAGTAGTCGGAGGGTGCTGCTGCCCAATCACCCTGTGTGTGTTGTTCCCTTAGTCACCTTTTACGACATCCACGTAAGGAAATGGAGGGGTCCTATTCCATGCCGGAACCACCACGGCCACGGCTTACGGATAAACGTAAGCCAGCCGATGCCTATTGCTCGCCTATTGTCGTTCAGCCCTATTAGTTGTCGCGAGTTAAATATGTACCTATCTAATGTAGACCTTTGATGTACTTTACCTAGTCTATTCAATTTACACATAACGGTACATAAGTATACTTTAACACAAGTACTAGGTACCTAAGCTTAATGCGCCCACGCGAACATCGCAGTATGTGTTACAGTATTATTATTACAGTAGGTAATGAGTACCTAGGTAGGTATAACTTTACCTATTACTTCAAGTAGGTACATGCATACATACAATAGTACCTACGTATAAATAGATCCAATATGTGACTTGGTACTTAGCAAAGTTCGCCACGGAATTTAGGATCTATCCCGGAAATAATAATGTTAAGCTGTAGGAACAAAGCAGTCTGAAGGATGGATGCTTAGAGCGTAATTACAGAGAGCCGTGAACGTGGTTTTATTTCATTAATGTTTAATGGGAATTAATTAAACAAGGAGCAACGCTGTAAAACCTGCATTTCACCATAAAAACCCTGGCCAATTTCGTCATAAACTGACTAGGTGACGGACGTGTTTTACCGTAGGTACCTACTAACTTTTGTGGATTTGCTAAATATAATAATAGGTGTTCATTATATTTAGCAAATCCAAAAGATATCTTTGATATGTCTAAAAATATACTTACTGGATTCTGACGTAGGTACTTCTGTGGCGCAGCGCGCGAAGACACGCAAATGGTTTTGGGTTCGATTCCCGCCGCGGGACAAATGTTTGTATGATCTGGAAATATTTGTCTCGGGTCTGGTTGTTTTTCTATGTATAATATGTACGTCTTTACAAAAATGAAATAAAAAAAGGATTTAGGTATGTAGGTAGTATAAGTATATCAGTCATGTGTAGGGTTGCCATCTCTAAAATTTTGCAACCCGGACAAGAAGCATGAAAACCCCGGATTTTGGAGATCAAAACCCGGACATGTCAGTTGGTTTCTTAAAACTTAGCGGTATAAAAAGAAATGGTTGTCTGTAAAGTCGGTTTACGGGCGATAATTTTACGTGATAACGTCATAAGAAAACATTGATGAAATTTTTTTTTCGAAGTGATATCTTCTTTTAGCGCGGTACGCATATTTTTAGATGAGGTAAATCCTCTGGACTCGCGACTCCGTTACCAAAACCGCGAGACGCAGGGCTGCCGCGTTCGCCCCATTTGATTATAAACCTTAATTCACATGTTTACAGTCTACTTTTGTGTGGAGAAGTTTACTGAGTTAGATTCTTTGATATATTATCTACATTCTGAACAAAAACATAAAAGAATATTAAATGTATTTTAAAGTTTCTAATAACTAATAATATACAATTCATAAATGAAATGCAATTCATAACCCAATAACCCTAGTACCTATCTAAAAAATGTCTAACGCGCTACAATAAGTTTTCACTTCTGTCGGCACTCCCGGAGTGCAAACCGTAATATTTTTTCACTTTTTATTTATTTTCAAAGCCATAAATAAAATTTAACAAAATAGAATCTTACCGTTTGTTAGAAATTGTTTTAATAATTAGTTTTATTTATAGGTACTCTGTTATGAAAACAAAACCTTAAAATATTAACCCATTTTCAATAAACTTAAATTATTATTTTTTACAAAAAATCTTAAGGTACCTACTAAGACCATTTTAGTATTGAGTCTTATAAATCTTGAGGTAACTCTTTTAACTCAATAACAATTATCTTCATAAAGTTTTCATCAGCAGCCATAAGTTTACAACAAAAATATATCTTAAATTATTTGAACTAAATTTTGTGTTCTTAAATCTATCTTAAGCAAAAAACTGAACCTCTATAAAGTTTTAATAAGTAAGTCTTACATTATTTATTTCTTAAAATTTTTGTTGTGTTGGTAAATAAAAATTACCACTAACCGTAAGTACCTTAACTCATTATAATAATGTAAAAACCGAACGGTGTAAAGTCGATTAAGAAATATAAAAAAAATATATCGTATTATTAGAGATATGACGATGCCACTTAAAAGTGATAAAAGTGGCAACATCACAAAATCAAACGTAAAATGCGCACTATTTAAGTTTAAAAGTTTATTTCAATGTAATAAAATCCGTTTTCAGAACTATAATTCCAGGCATAACGTGCCTTTATTATAAAATAGATAAATAAAATAGTATTATATTTGATTAGTTTTGATAAAGCTATCGAACGATTTTGATCACACAAATCTTTGAAATTAAGACTAGTAATCTAGCCTTTTACGACATTATCTCAAAAAGTGCACTAAAGTTGCAACCTGTCTCTTTGAAATTGAAAATGAAGAAAATGTGCCACATAATGCGACACATTTTCTTCAAGAACGTACCATAGAAACCCCAGAAGGCAGACGCAGAAGGTTGCGGGTTCGATTCCCGCCGCGGGACAAATGTTTGTATGATCTGCAAGTATTTGTCTCGGGTCTGTTTCTATGTATAATATGTATATATTTACAAAAAAAAGTATATAAGTAGTATATCAGTCATGTGGTAACCATAACACGAGCTCTGCTTACTTTGGGGCCTGATGATGTTGTGTGAAATGTCCGGAATTATTTATTTATTTATTATTATTATTTAAACAAGACGTAACACGCAGTCTACAGACGTTTGTAGTTTGCTTCCCATACATTAAAATCAGTTTTATGCCATTTACTCCTGAACTATAAGTCTAGGCACTAATTATAACAGAATAACATTTGCTTAGTTTTATTATAGCAATCGAATGGCATATTCAATATTATCAAATAACGACTTAGACAATTTTAGTACCCTATATCCGACCTCTTGTATGGAGTCAAACCACTGTGCACTGTCCAAAATTTCAAGTCTTGGGCAGCCGCCGCCCAAGACTTGAAATTTTGAAACCCGGACTACAAATGAAACCCCGCCCGGACGCTCCCCGGACGCCCTCTAAACTAGGACAAATCAGAGGAAACCCGGACGGATGGCAACCCTAGTCATGTGGTTCCCCTAACACAAGCTCTTTGGGGTTAAATGATGGTTTGTGAAATGTCCAGCATTACTTATTGATGTGTAACATATATCTTCTTGCTTTCCTGTACCTTTTGGAGTGATTTCGTGGAATTAGACGGAAGTGTGTAATTTGAAGCCGGGGAAGCGCGCGCTATTTGATTTTATCAATAAGCGCTCGCGCTATATTATTTGACCAATGAACGCTCGCGGTGTTGGCCGTTAGATGGTACCAACCCATTTTACGAGAGGTTGGTAATGTCAGCCAACAGTGTGTGCGTGTGTGTGACGAAAAAGAGAAAGGCAAATAGGGATGGCGAACGGATCACCTGTGCGCTTAACCTACAGTGTTGTGTATAAAGTTTGCTGTTATATTAAGTAATGCAGGATACAAAATGTTCTTATTACCATGATGTCAGATATTATTTGCGACTACTGAAGGCTCACTCGTTTTGTAATAAACAATAAGTACCTACCTAGGTACGTAGGTATACTTACTTAATTATTGCCCGCTACTCTACCTCAACCAACTCAAGTAAAAACTAAAGTAATTTTCTCTCCGTGCTACTCGAACGTCCAATAACAAAAGGCATTTGCGCCGAAGATACGAGTATCCTGACTTGTCCGGGACATCGATTCATCCTCTTACCTATAGTAGGTAGGTATCTATTGTGTTTTTACGGGGATGCTTTGGAAAGCGCGAAATTAAAAAGAAAACCAAAGTTCTGAAAAACTCTTGCTGTTAGGTGAGTTATGACCTACCTACCCATTCCAGTACCTACTTATGATGTTTACCTATATCTCTATATCGGATCTGGGTGTTTCTATGTATAATATGTATGTATTTACAAAAAAAAAGTATAAGTATATCAGTCATATGGTACCCATAACACAAGGTCTGCTTACTTTGGGGCCAGATGATGCTGTGTGAAATGTCCTGGATTATTAGCTTTGCACCAGCCTATGATTGGTCAAAGTAATCGTTACTAACATAATATTATTAAGAGGAAAGATTTGATTGTATGTTTGTTTGTATTGAATAGAAAACTACACTATCCCCGGGTGACATAAGCTATTTTTTATCCCGGGAAAATTGTCTCGGGAAAAATCTTTGACGTGGGCAAAGCAGCTGCGCGAACAGCTAGTCAGTAATATTTTTAGATCAAGGTACAAAATAAAGGCCAAGAGATGTGTATAATCATAATATACTTAATATTAATATGAAGCCTTCCAGCTGTTTCAAAAAATTCGTTAACAACCACACGATAAATTGTTTTTATACCAAAAGCAAAGTAATTACAATAGCGCGTGGAAAATTCCCCCGGCAAACTTTTCGTGGTTTTTTCACTCCACTGTTTTCAAACAAGAAGTTTCCCATTACTAGATTGCCGGGGCGCCCGTTAATTGCCTGAGAGCACCCCTTGTCTTACAATTTTACCGCCGACCGTGTTGTGTATCGTGCTTGTAGTGTTTTTACGCCGTTACTACCTACATCTCCTATCAGTGCTACATAAAAGTAATATAGTAAGTTCAAGCTTTAGGTGACCTCCTGGCGGCTCTGTGTTCCTAGTACATATTCCTACAAATGTGAGAGTGTGAGCATGTGTCGGATGTTAAGACGTGCCTCTGACTACCTGTAGACATCCTTAAAGAACTATGGAACTGAAGATCTTGTGTCGACTGAAGCTATGTTGCATTTTTGACTTATTTTGAAAAAAGCTAAAAACATGATAACTCAAAAATGGTTCACTTTTGCATACTGCATATGGGGGTTAACATTGTCGCAAATGGTCGCTCCTATCACGTCCTAACGGAATTAGTCGAATTACCAATAACCCTGTATTTGCTACTTCATAACTCCGTCATTTATGAACCGATTTGAAAAAATCTTTTTTATATGAAAGAATATTCTTTTTAATTGGTTTTCAATTGGTATAGAAATTTCACCAAAATTGGTTCTGTAGTTTTCAGCTTCCAGCTATTTTGGAAAATGAAGCATTCAAGTAAACGAAATTTTTGTTTATATGAAGTCGGTTTTATTTTTAATTTTTAAATTGTAATTATTATGTAGATACAACGCGCGCGAAGCCACAAGCAGAAGCTAGTAAGATATAAATTGCAGTGATTCACGAGGCCGCATCATCTTCGCAAGCAAGTCTACCAAATGTCAATGTTTTATGACGAAAAAAGATAGGAGTGTAAGCATTATCGATATCAGAGGCGAATATTTTGGTTGTGAAACTGGTGCTATGGTTAGCTATGAAGGCGCATAAAACCTAATGGAATGTTGGGTCTACGACGTAGAGCCTCTACGAGTTTTATTTAGAGTTTTTTAACCTCAGTTAGTGCGGAGGTTTCGTAGAGTTACCTTATGCAATGGAACGATACGAGGTTGATCTATCGATGAAGGTACGCATCTGGTCTGACTGAGCACATCGATAAATATAGTTACTATTTATCTCGATGACTGAGCAGAAATCTACATAATCCATACTAATACTATTGGAAAGAGTGTCTCGGTTTGTCGGTCTTTTTTTTAAGGTTCCGTAGCTCATAGGGAAAACAGAAACCCTTTTTGGAACACTTTATGGTCCGTCTGTCTTTCTGTCAGTCTGCCTGTCTGCTTGTATGTAAAGGCACGTAAGGTGACCCTCTTAGGCATGACTTTCATTTTATTGACTTGATCGTTTTATATGTGATTGACCGGATCTTGATAAAATTTGGTAAAGGCTATTTTATATAATAAATAATAATAATAATAATAATAAATAATTCATTGAGGATCAAAATTAAAATTAAAATTAATTTGGTACCAGGTTTTACTATTTCCTATCATCTTATAGTAAAACCTGCTAACATAGACCAATAGGTATTCTATGTAAGGAGGTTTTACTAACAATAGGTAATCTCATTAAATTTTTTTGCCTAATTTTTAACTTAGGTTACTTATGTAACTCTGGTCTGTTCACTAGGTATCTAATGATCCTGTATTGTTGTAGAGTCACAGTGCCTCGTATCGAACACTCGTTATAACAGAAAAAAAAAGTTATTATAGTTATAATAATAATAAATAATTCCGGACATTTGACAACACACACATCATCTGGCCCCAAAGTAAGCAGAGCTTGTGTTATGTGGACCACATGACTGATAATTATACTACTTATGTTTTTTTTTGTAAATACATACATATTATACATAGAAACACCCAGACAAACACTTGCAGATCATACAAACATTTGTCTCGCGGCGAGAATCGATAATGCAACCTTCTGTATCTCAGCCGGACCTTAGTCCACTGCGCCACATAGGTCAAGTTGGTACAATATTGTCGGTATGAACATATTGGTAGGTATATAGAAGCTGATTGATGGTAGAACGTGACAGAACAGTCCCAACCCAAAATGAAAATTTATCAAAATAATTATGTTTTAAAAACTAAACAGAAAAAAACTTAACTTAATTTTAACCGACTTAATTAAATGAAATTTGTCCACTGGAATGTCACAAAAAAGCAAAATGACATATGACATATGGATCACATATTTTTTCCAGCTATTTTGATTTAAAAACCAAACTACTGAACCGATTTGATGAAATTTCTATTCTCTCACATGTTTTTTTTCAACTCATAAATGACAACATAATAAAAAAACAGAGATTGAGAACCTGCTCCTGTAGTTATTAGGTGTAAGTATCATGCGTGCGAAGCCTGGGCTGAAGCTATTATTATTTAACTCTACGTATTTCTACAGCATTATATATTAACAGGATTTCCATTAATAAACCTACAGGATCTTGAAAAATACGAATAGGAAATCTACGAGTAGAACAAGATACGGTCTGTATCTTAATTTCATTGTCTTGTTTCAGTCCCAAGGGTTTAAGTAATTACTCTACTTCAGCACGGCACAGAAACGACAAATGTAAAACACATTTGAGAAGGTTTTACCATGATTTCTTTTTTTGACTGGCCTGTCAGCTCAGTTGGTAGTTCCTCTGCCTTCTGCCTTGTAGGTTGAGGGTTCGATTCCCTTCCAGGACACACATTTGTGTGACGAATATAGATTTTGGTTCTGTGTTTGGGTGTTATGTAAAGTATCTTATACTAAAATATAGAAGTATTCTATCAGTCATCTATTCATCATAGTACAAGCTATGCTTAGTTTGGAGCTAGATGGTGTTGTGTGCATTGTTCACTACTATTTATTTATTTACTCTCTTTAAAAATAACGTCGTTGATGCATTACGAGATGAGCGACATGATTAAACTGTGAAGAGGTTACTTGTAATATGTTACATTCTTTATTTACAGAAATGTGCAGAATAATATATAGAATAATACAAAATATAATCACGTGAAAAAGTTCAGTTTTATCTATGAACCGTTTAAAAAGAGTGCTTTGAAACGTCTTACATACTAGGTGAATTTAGGTGCCAATTCATCCTAACCCAAGCCCGAGAAGAACTAGCAAGAAACTCGTCTTGGTCCCAGCGCTTTTTTACATGATCCATTTTATAACTACCTTAACTACGAAATACTAATACAAGATAGTTTATAAATTTCAAGTGTGTCGGTTAACTGTATGAGGGCAGAGCCACATGAGGCCATGCATTCTTATCAATTATATAATCATTTATATTATAATAAGCTTTCTTCAAAAGACTATCTTTTATGTATGCTTTAAATTATTAATAGGTAGTTTAGTAGCATTTTCAGGAAGCTTATTATACCTAGTCTTGCCATAAATACTGAAACAATGAAAAAAATAATTCTATTGCAAATAACATTTATACTTTTACAGTGTGTTAGTTTAATACATAAATATAAAACAATTTAAAATATAAAAAACTTATTTGAAGTGGTCTCCATTGGCTGCAATACAGTCCTTTAAACGTTGAGGCCAGTAATCAATAGAAGCGCGCACTCTTTCCATGGGAAAATTCTTCACTGCCAATCGTACGGATTGTTATAATCGCACTTCCAGTTCACATTCCAGTCTTTATCTGGATTGATGTTGCTCGGCTCAAATCGATTAGAATGACGTGCCGTGTCGATACCTATTCCGATGTCTAAAGGAGGGTGGTAAGAGTCAACGGGGACGACTATTCCTTTCGTAGCCGTGATAGATGCCTCGCGCGCGCTATCGCTCTCCTGAATTCGAACAACATATAGCATTCCTCCGTATGAATTCGTCACTAAGTTCTTCTCAGTCATACTGCAAAAGGACATGAAATAACAATAATAATTCCTAATGTTTAACGTGTCACTATTCAAATTTAAGTCACCTAAGATTAATACAGATACTTTATAAATGTTTATAAAGGTTTCGACTTTACAAAAAAAGTTCATGTAATCACTATCGCTAGCATTTGGTTTGATATAGAATACACATACGTGAAAGGGGCGACCTCGCTATGAGAAGCTCGTCCACAGATCTTCCCCATTTTCTGTTTCTAACTCCTGCCGCCTCTGTAGCATAAGCGGTGTACGTGCAGCAAGCAGAACGCCTCCACCCGGTGTTTTTCTGTCGCGGCGTAAAATACTCCAGTCGCTGCATGTCAGCTCCTGGTCCTCTACCGAGTCGTCAAGGTTAGTTTCAGTCACTGCTACCAAGTTGTGATCGAGTATTGACAAGTTGTTTCGCCACATCACCAATTTAGATTTTAGGCCACGTACATTTTGGTAAAAAATGTTAATGGTGGAGAGCTTATTGTTTATTGAGCTTATTATTATGATGTTTTCACGTACTTCGATACCTCGCTGTCTCATTGGAGCGGTGCGTTTATTTGGCCTACCCATATTATATATACAAAATACATCTACTTTCCACTAAAAATGTATTATAGGCTCAAATTTCATTCAATGAAGTCGGTTTCTTTTTAGTTTTTAAAACGTAATTATTCTAGTTGAAAACTAGGGATGTATAATTTGTGTCTGTATCCTACTGTTGATTCTATGAAGGTCACTATTTTGCTGAAACCCATCTCTATTTTGACATATGTATATAACAAATTTTCATGTATATATTGTGAAGCTATTGTGAGAAAACCTATAACCTAAATAATCTCTATGCACTTAAAGTCTGAAGAGTTTTGATAACAAGATGGACGGTGGAAACTAAATATTTCCCATCGATCATCCAGGTGAACAAAGGTGAGCCGTTGTAAAAAAAAACTTTCAACGGTTCACCCAGATGGTCTCAGGGAGGTGGACGGTAGCTAAGCACCTTTTAAAACGATCTGTAGGTACATTTTGATTACACGGGTGGGTTATTATAATATTACTCACGTAATATTTTATTGATGGAAGTACACTGTTTCATTTAATCTAGAGAATCTTCATCAGGGTGATATAACATTAGGCTTAAATTATAGTCATGACCGACCATCCTTCAGCAGTTGATAGTAATGCTTTCTACGCTGTAGGTTGTGGGTACGATCCCAAGGACAAATATTTGAGTGAAGAACGCAGGTGTTAAATGTCTGGGTGTTATAAAGCATCTTAAGTATGTCACATGTATATAAGTATTCTATCAGTCATGTGGCTATCATAGTACAAGATTTATTTAGATTTAGATTAGATCCCATTGTGTAAATTGTCTAGCAATATTTTATTTATTGATTTATATAGTGGCATTGATTTAGTTGTATCGCCGGACTGACTTAAATATCGTAATATACTACCAATATTTTTTGTTTGCACCAAAGAGTGATTTATAATAAAAAAAATTCAATGACACTTAAATATACTAAACTGACTTATTTAGCTCATTTTAAACGCTTATGTGTATGAAGACGACGTAATTTACTGTTAATTAAAACTGCGAATAATCTTATGAAAATCAAATAAATAAATAATTCTGGACATTTCACAACGCATCATCTAGCCTTAGAGGAGAGCTTGTGTTATAGGTACCACATGACTGATACTACTTACATACCTTTTTTTTTGTTAGTACATACATATTATACATATGACGACCTCTGTGGCGCAGTGGGCTTAGGTCCGGCTGAGACGCAAAAGGTTGCGGGTTCGATTCCCGCTGCGGGACAAATGTTTGTATGATCTGCAAGTATATGTTTCGGGTCTGGGTGTTTCTATGTATAATATGTATGTATTTATAAAAAAAAAAAGTATATAAGTAGTATATCAGTCATGTGGTACCCATAACACAAGCTCTGCTTAGTATGGGGCCAGATGATGCTGTGTGAAATGTCCGGTATTATTATTATTATTATTATAAATACTAGGTATTTCTACACCTTCTATACCTTTTCTATCCTACCCGAGACAAGTAATTACAGATCATACAAACATTTGTCCCGCGACGGGAATCGAAACACCGAAACCCAAAATGTAAATTGAATGTAATAATTCAGGAAACATAATGACAGCTTCAACATATTTTAAATCTGTGATTTAAAACGTTTTCTCTAATTTAGACTTTGGTGATAACAAAATAAGATCTTTCGTATTTTACTACATTTAAGTTAGTCCTGCAAAGAAACAAAATCAAGGTTGCTATGTACGTATAGGTATATGATATTTATTCCATTATTATTCCTTAACACCTTGAAATAATTATAGCTTCAGTTCGCTACAAAGCCAAATTATTAGGTAGCTGTAACTATACGATACGATACATAATCTTATTAAGGTTTCTGGGTCCCACGTAATTCCCGGGGGACGTTCCTGAGGCACCTCATTACAGAGTCTGTCTGTTCGCTTCGATTGGATTTATTCTGATGCAGGTAAGTAGATACAAAACACTAATACTAACCATGCTAACCTGTTAATATTATATAATTACGTTTTATAAAAAAGAAAACCGACTTAATTTATATATAAATACCTAAATACGAAATATCGTCTATGGGACCAATGGGAAAGCTTTTTTTCTTTAACCTACTCTTTGTGCTCCAAGGCCACATATTGCCAATTTGGCTCGAATGCATCCAGATCGTCTCGCCATCTTTTCCTGGGTCTGCCGCGTCGTCTCCGACTATCGGGCACCCACTGAGTGATGAGCTTCGCCCAACGTTCTGAGTGCATTCGAGTCACATGACCTGCCTCGTCCCATTTCAAACGTGCAGTCCTCGTACCTACATCCGCTATGCCTGATTTCGATCGGATTTCGGTATTTCGGACCCTATCGGTTCTTTTAATTCCCAAAACACTGCGCTCCATAGCTCTCTGGTAAATCTTGAGGTCTAATTTTTGTGACTCTATCAATGACCATGTCTGAGCACCGTATGTCAGTATGAGCAAGATACAAGTGTCGATGAGTTTTCGTTTTAGTGATATTGGAAGGTTTCCCTTGATATGCTGCTTCATGGCCCAGTAGCTCTTCCATGCGTTCTCAATGCGGCGACTAATTTATTTGTCTTGCCTGCATTTGAAGGAGACTACTTGGCCTAAGTAGATACTCATCGACGTACTGTATTATTTGTCCATCGACAGTGACATTACGTTTTGTGCTATTTGACATGATTTGAGTCTTTGATTGATTCATGGCCAGTCCCATCTCAAGACTTGCTGTGCTCAAGTCTTGTAGCATTGACTGGAGCTGCTGCTCTGATGATGCAAAAAGAATGATATCATCAGTGAAGCGCAGATTTGTAAGATTTTTATCTCCAACTTTGATTCCGTATGTTAGCCAGGATGCCGCTAACTTCTTAAATATTTCCTCTAGGGTGCTTGTAAAAAGCTTCGGAAACAGAGGGTCGCCCTGTTTAACCGCGAGGAAAGTATATCTTTACAAATAAAACATATTTTTTCAAAACGGTTCATAAATTTATGAGGTATCAAACATAAACAAAATAAAAATACAACCAAATTAAGAACCTCCTTCTTGTTTTGAAGTTGGTTAAACAATTAGCTTACAGTGTTTTCCGGGTATCGTGGAAAGCTAGTGTAGGTAGGTGTGACTAATATTATGGTATTGAGAAAAAAACCTGACAAGATCTTCTGCTCATTTTTGAGTAGGTGCGAGTAAGTTTAAGGTTTCGGAGTCCCCGTTATTCACTAGGGAGATTTCTGAGGCACCCCGTTGCAGAATCTATTAAATAAATACAGATAGACGCTTAATTGTACACAGAGAGAATACAATCCACAATACAATTGTACAATGAGTCTTATCACTAAAAGCGATCTCATCCAGGCATTCAAAGGTTGCCTGAATGACAAAAAAAGCAGAAATGCGGCGGTGTAAAAAAGTTAGGTGCATAACTTACCTATTATTCTTAAACTATATAAATAATGCCTATAATTAAACCTACAATTCGTTTCAAAACTTTCGTGAGTTGTATTGTACTATACATTTTGATAAACACGGGCGTTACTCACGTATTGTTTCGATTAGTTTAGTTTAGATTTAGTTTTCGATGGTGTGGTTTGAAGGTGCCTCCATCGACAAAATAATACGTGAGTAAAGCCCGTGTTTATCAAAATTTACAATTAGTTAATTGAAATTAGTTTCAATCCAGCGCTCGGCGAAGCAACAAGTTAGACTCTTGATGTTTTTTCGTTACAGTGCGGACCAAGTCTTGAATTGTTCCTGAGGATGCCTTGTGAAGAGGTGAAACAAGTGTCGAATTTATTTCTGAGGTTGCATGTGTGGATGGTATGCCTTAACTTTTTACTGACGGCATTTCAATTGTGGGAGAGACGTGCATGCGTCTGCATCGTGTCTAACTCATTAGGAATAGATTGGCAGGATAATGTTCAATATTTTCATCTGTTTAATATTTTTAAACCTGCAAATCTAAAATTAAACAATTTTTATTTTAAGATAGTACATATCAAACCTTACATTTATAACTAAAATAATGCTAAATTGGTACCTATTGGCACTAGTAATGCTATCATTATATTTAGGTACATTGTAAATTACAAATTACATTGTCATTATTCATTGAAACAGCTCTGATCTTTAACCAACGAGTATCTTTTAGAGAATCTTAAAAGAAAATGGGAACTAAGAATGCGCTGTTGAACCGCTTGTGGACCGGATCTTTTAAGTAGTTTCCAAGTAGACGGTTCAAGTTCCGAAGGTACACAGTTACGTACAAATTCTACCATAAAACACTAAAGATAACCTCGTGCCTTGTTCGGACAGCATTCGTTTGCTGGCGCTTTCGGGAGATTTATTTGAGAAAACTAGCGAACACAAGGTTATTTAACTTTATATTATACGTAAGAGTAGATACGAGTTTTGTATTACTTTTTATACCATATTATAAGAGAAAAATAAAATTTATGAATTACCTACATTTTATTGTAAACGTATCTTTTTATTTACGTACTAACAGTCTTCTGATCACAGTTTTCTAACAGACAAAAATAATACATACATATATTACAGAAATAATTAGAAAAATGTACGGAATAATATACAATAATATAAAATACATGTGAAACATTTGAGCTATCTAAGGACCGCTTAAAACGATATATAGCAAAAATAATATATACATATATTACAGAAATAATTAGAAAAATGTACAGAATAATATACAATAATATAATATACATGTGAAACATTTGAGCTATCTAAGGACCATTTAAAACGATATATAGATAAATAAGTAAGTAAATATGTAATTATGTGAGTTTTTCTGCTTCCTGATATCGGGATATATCGAGAAACAGAAAATGGAGTTCTATGGTTTTAATCATTTATTATATATATTGGTTAGTTTATAAATGGCTTATACCATATTATTACTATTTGGTACATTTCTGTAAATAAATAACTAAGTACCAGATTATTTATGAATAACTAGCTGTACCCGGTATGCGTTGCATTGCCACAAATTTTCTCACCGTTTAAACCTTCCCTGGACTACGACAAACATTTCAACACCAAAATTAGCCAAATCAGTCGAGCCGTTCTCGAGTTTTAGCGAGACATACGACCAGCAATTGATTTTTATTATATAGAAGATAGATGACACAAATAATTGAGTCGGTCCCGTCACCACCCGATTTTGGTGCTGTGTAAAAAATCAAAAAACATTATCTCTGATGCTAATTAAATATATATGGTTTTAACGTAATAAATTGTCACAGAAAAATATATACTACATAACATTGTTCAAACGATAGGTCAGTCGTAGCTCTTACATTTTTACAGCCGTCTTACACCTGTGATAATTTATGGAGCAGGTGCGAGACTGGAAGATAAATCGTTTTTATCTTCGAAGCAGAATTTAGTAGATACCGTTACTTTAATTGTTATCTACGCCGACTTCTACGGTGCCTACGCCGTAAGCTTGATGCTACGAAATATTGTACTGAAATTTGCCAAATATGTATATATTACAGACTAGATGGCACCACAGAAAAGATTAGAACGCTATCGTTTGGGATTTCTATATGTATATTTCTCGCGGTTCTTAACCTGATTAAGATCCTACTAATGTTGGTAGGATGGTTACTATTCATATGAAATAGTCATACATATTATTTTTATTGCTATTATTCACACCCGTGTCTATAACGTAGCACTTAAGTACTCATACTATATCAAAATTGTTGATTTGAAATTTATTTCATAAGGTGTACAATAAATATATATTCTTATCTATTTTAATATAATGATTGACATTTCACACAGCATCATCTAGTCCCGAAGTAAGCAGAGCTTGTGTTATGGGAGGGAACCATGTTAATGATATACTACTTATACACATACTTACATAGATAATCACCCAAATCCGAGCGACAACGTACTACTTTGTGACGTCTTAATTTAAAATCATTATAAAATCGAATCACTTCAAATTAGCAAAATTATTTTCATTACGACACATGCAAAGAGCAACAAGGCAGCACGACAATGAGAGCAATACTGTTCATTAAATCGGTATTTAGACCGTACCTTTCCTTGTCATAAATATGTATGTAAAAAAATATTTAGATAAATGCGTAAGTTATGGCGATAGTAACAGATATGATACATGGCCAAGTCGAAAGCGATCCCGAGACGACTCGCCAAAAGGTCGAAGTTGATACATGTATAAGGACCAGATGTATCCAACCGTATCCCGACTAGCATTACTGACGCTCCCTGGACGCTATCTTTTAAATGCCGACTTAGGAAGTGGTTAATCGATCGGACAACTTTAAGTTCAAAGATTTAATTGATGCAATATATTGAATAAAAATTATATGATTTATATATTACAATCATTATACAACATCACAATAAAATTTTATAATTTCAATGATTATTATCTTTATATATATAAATTTTCTGTGCGTGTGTTTGTAATAAAACTCCTCCTAAACGTGTGGACTGATTTTGATGAAATTTTTTGTGTGTGTTCAATTTCTTGTGTGTGTCTCTGGATTATAGAATGGTTTAGATTTACAATTAGATATATATTTTTTTCTTTTTGAAACGCGCGGATGAAGTCGCGAACAGGACAGCTAGTGTATAATTTACTTATTATATCGTTTTTTTATGACCTTTACTGGTATTAATAAAATACTATGATCTGTGCTTTTAACGAAGCATAGTAGCGTGGATTTCCAATAGTCTTTAACGGTAATTGATTTCTAGACTATCAAAAGCCTCAGTCTAAAAGCCTTAGATGTAATTCAACGAAAACATTTTGCAATGATGACATTGTTATTAAAGATTAAGGACGGATTTCGCTACTTTCGCTTACATTACTAGTCTTTGTGAAGCTTAGTGCTCTATTATGTTATTTATTCGCATGATTACTTCATAATTTAGTTTGTACTTATCAGTAGACATTCACAAAAATAATATATCATGTTTGAGTATTAGAGAGAGTCTGACCGTTAATAGGAGTCGTAAGTTCACATTTGTGTCAATGACATAGAGTACAAAGTACAATGATCTTAAATTTTTCACATGTTTAACAGACTCTACCTACTCTTTGATACTTGGTTAGATATTTAGGTTCCTATCGTGGGCTTTGACTGGCTTGTCAGCTTAGTTGGTAGTAGCTCTGCCTTCTGCACTGAGGGTTGAGGGTTCGATTCCCTCCCAGGATAAACATTAGTGTGAAGAACATAGGTTTTTGTTCTGTGTCTGGGTGTTATAAAGTATCATATGAATTTATTTATAAAATATATAAGTATTCTGTCAGTCATCTAGTCACCATAATACAAGCTATGCTTAGTTTGGGACTAGATGGTGTTGTGTGCATTGTCCAGCAATATTTATTTAGACTAAAATAAGTACATTTATCTAGTTAATAAAAAATATATAGAAAAACAAATATCATCAACATTTTGAAGTGACAATAAGCCAAGCAAGCAAAATGATGAGAAGACGAGTACGAAGGTACGACCATAAAAACGTACAGACCGTTCGATTTACGTTTAACTCAGCCGCATATCCAGCCAATACGGCTGCTTTTGTATAAGCCGATAGGATTTCCTCTGGTGGTTCACTAGATCCAAGCTTTTAAAGCAAGTCTGCACCAGATGAAAGTAATCTTACTGCGCTTTATACGAATAGGTTCTTTTTGCTACGATAGCAACTTTAGTTTTTATTCGTTCTTTCGATGTGGGAAACTAAAAACTTGCTGCACTTAGACAGCATGATTCAAAAATGTGGAAACCATATATTTTTAACCGACTTCAAAATGGAGGAGGTTCTTAACTCGTCTGTATATATTTTATGTTTGTTACCTCATAACTCCGTAATTTAAAAAAATCTGATTTGAAAAAATCTGATTTCATGTGACAGAATATACTTCCCAATTGGTCCTATATAAATTTCATAAAAATCGGTTCAGTAATTAGGTTTTGAAATCAAAAAACGAAAAAAAAAATTGTCACATACTAGGATGAAACGAAATTTTGATATTTTGCTTTTTTATACATGAAGTCGGTTATCTTTTTAGTTTTTAAAAAGTAATTAGTTTTTAAAACATAGCTGCATAAAACGCGTAGTACTTAAAAAGTAGCATATTTCTGTCTTCAAGATTCAATATATCTTCTTACCAAATTTTAAAAGTTATTTTCATTCAGCCTTTCTTTCAAAATGTAACAAACAACAAACCAGAAACACAGAGGCATGTTGTAGAAACGCATTTATAATTATAAGCAGATATGGATTATGTTGATGTGTTGTTCTGTTAATATAGTTATAATGTATTATAGGTGTATCTAATGTAAGTATTTATGTTTAGTACACCCTCGAATAAATAAATATATCAAATTACTACATTACTACATCTACATGACTTATGAAACCTCTTATGTAATTAATGATAGTTTCTGGTTACTGTTTGTAGATCAGAGCACGCTCTGTTCGAAAAATTGCGACTCTCTTCACTCGCCAGCTACTTTTAAGTGAGTATTCATCGTCGTTGGAAACTCTTTGTAGATGGTCAGCGTTCGCTTCGCTCGCCAGATATATACTGTACACAGTACACATAAATATGTTCGATCGATCACATAAAATTTTACTGCTTGACTATCAAGTCAAAAGCAGACTTGCGTAAACGATGTTTGCGCAGATACAATGTTGAGTCTACTCCAATTGCTAAATTGCTTCCATATATAATTCATAGGAGTAGGTATGTGTTTCTGTAAAATATTTTTTTAGCATTAAACCTTTTTGAGTTTATAATTGTATATAGTTTCTACAGTAAAAACTTTGCTAGGTTTAGGGCTAGATGGCGCTGTGTAAAATTGTTCACGACTTTATTTTAAATACTATAGTTACAGAGTATTATTGGTATTACCTCCAAAACGCCACACTAGCATTAGCTCAGTACGCGCTAAAGATTTATTTTTGAAGTGAAAACTTCTTTAGGCGCGTTGAGCACTTTTTGCTCAGATTAATTTTGGTAAAGTTTTTTCTTTATAAAGATCTTTATTTAACATAAATTTACAAATATACAGTCATGTTCTAAACACAGTTTAGGCAGACTTCTATGATGGTAACATTGACTCAACAGGCTATTGCACCTTTTAAAGTCCTTGGACAAAATAGACAACTATTTATGAAATTTAACACATTGTATAACGGAGATACAGTTCAATTTAGCTAACCAAATTACGAAGAACGAATGTTAAATTACATACAATTTGTTTAGTTTATGTTTTTACCAATATGCATATTAAAACATACTTAACCTGTCCAAGGTAATCCTCATCATTGCATACACTAAGATAAACAAACACTTTGGTTCAAAAAACAATCAACATATCGTCAGAAGATAGATGAATGAAAGTTATGGAATGCGAGCAGCAGACGCACAGCGCCTACCCTCTAATAAGTGCACAAACCGATCGGTTCGTACCGTCAAGCTACCTGATGGGTTAACCCTACGCGTGACAGTATGCTTAAAATAAAATAAAATAAAGTCACCAGATACCTACTTTTTTTTTTTTTTTTATAAAGAAGTGTTTATGATCAAGGATTAAAGGTTAAATTGTTAATTAAAACTTCTTTACAAACCAAAAATAATTCAAAAATAATAATCGAATAGCTCTACGATACAAGTTATTAGTTTTCACTTCTATCGGCAGTCCCCAAAGACTGCCCCGCATTTTTTTTATAACTGTAAATAGTGAAATTTGTTTATTTTTTTATTACTTATCTACAATACTCGGTATTCGAAGTGCGAAAAAGTTTTTTCATTAATTTGAAAAAAAAATTACGTTGTAGAATGTGGTCTTTCGGCATGGAAATATTCAAGGGTAAACCCATGTTCTTTATGACGTCACTAGTTTTGTAGGTTGTAAGTTTAGGGATTTGTCCTGGAACACCTCGAACGGAGGCCGGGCCCGCCGGGAGCCGTAACATTGAAATATGAACATTATTACACACTTTATAGCTGTTTTATTTCATTTTTCCAACAGTTTTCTGTTTCAAGCTATTCAGAGGAAATAGATCAAAAATAATCCAGGTATTTGTCACGATTTCTTTTAAAGATGGGTGCTTACCTAGTTTGTCGGGACTTTTTATATCGAATCTTTTAATATTATAAAAAAAAAGATTATTTTAAAAAGATTCTTTTTCTGTAAACTCAAAAACTATTGAACCAATTTTTTTTTTCACCCAGAAAGCTACATTATCAGTGAGTTACTGAGGTGTACTTTATTTTCATGATAGAATGACATCCCCACGAAAATTGCAACAATTTAACCCGTGCACCCGTGAGAAGCTGGGTTGGAATGCTAATCTATACTAATATTATATATTATACTAATATTATCTATATTATAGACTGGCCTGTCAGCTCAGTTTATAGTATTTCTACCTTCTAAGCTGTAGATAGTGGGTTCGATTCCCTTTCAGGATAAATGTTTGTATGATCTCAAAGTATTTGTCTCGGGTCTGAGTGTATATATCTGAGTGGTTCTATATATAATATGTATGTATTTACAAAAAAATGTATAAAAGTAGTATGTCAGTCATGTGGCACTCATAACACAAACTCTGCTTACCTAGGAACCTGAATTCACCAAGTATGTAAGTTTCAAAGTGATCCTTGTGATTGTATTGAATAAACATGTTTTTGACTTTGACTTTTACGTTGAACTCTCATGTTTCGCTTTGTCCGTCTGTCTGTATGCCTGTATGCCTGTATGTCTATCTGTCTATCCACCACTAATAAAAATAATAATAATAATAATGCCGGATATTTTCACACAACATCATCTGGCCTCAAAGTAAGCAGAGCTTGTGTTATACACATGACTGATATATATACATGACTGTATACTTTTTTTGTAAATACAAACATATTATTCTTACATAGAAACACCCAGATCCGAGACAAACACTTTCAGATCATACAAACCTTTGTTTCGCGGCGGGAATCGAACCCGCAAACCTTCTGCATCTCAGCCGTGTCTGGGCCCACTGCGCTACAGAGGTCGTAATTTTTAGTTTAGGTATATTGTGTGAGTTTTCAAAATTATTTCACGGCGTCTGGTAGATACGTTGCATGACCCAAGATCTCCAAGATTCTAGCTGGCTCCTATCTGGCTCAGCGTATTAGCATTGCCATTCAACGTGGTAATGCCGCCAGTATCTTGGGAACGCTGCCCTCTGGCAGTGATCTGGATCAGTTGAGCTATCTATAGATCGTTTTAAACGGTCCTTAGATAGCTCAGCTGTTTCACGTGTATTTTATATTATTGTATATTATTTTGTACATTTCTGTAATTATTTCTGTTAATAAATGTATTTTGTTAAACCTAAAAAAAAAAGGTATAATACAATCATGTAAGGAGGAGTTTTTTATAAATATGTACTACCCCATCGTGTTGCACATCGTTGGTTAGGTAATTTAAAGATACTAGGTGTTTTCTTAAACAGTTTTTTGATACAGATATTCGCTCGATAAATATTAAGATTTGCAGTTACAATTTTCGATAAACTACTGTTTAGCTGCGAAGATCTCGAAATGTTTTTTTTATCGTCAATTGACTTACGTTTGACCACGATCTCGCCTGGTGGTAAGCGACGATGTCGCCCACGATGTTGCACGAAGGTCTAGAAGACACCTTCACTCACTCACTCTTGACTTGAAGAGACCTAGATTGTAGTTTTCAGGAAAGACAGATGACGACAAAGTATTCCAATCCTTGGCTGTACGCATTATAACTAGAAGCAAAGCGATTTGTTCGTAAGGGTGGTAAACTGATAAGGTATGGATGGAACTGAGCGGTACGTCTGCTTGTCCTGTTGTGAAAAGGAGATGGTGGGGTCACACATACTCCGAAATGTGTTCTATCGATCGATATAGATCGAAAGGCAAGCAAATTTACACAACTTTACGCCGAATTTTTACAAATTATCTCAAAATCAAAATGTTTAACGACCATTAAGTATTGTATATCAAATGAACGGTACGGATTCCGTCCTTTTGGCCACATCAATCAACTGCCAACCGCCGGAATAAAATAAAACGAATTCATTGTTTATGTGTAACATTTCCCGCGTTAGCACTTTCGGGCCAGTTACGTGTCACTTTCGGACCAGTTGCGAGTCAACAGCGGTCGTAATTTCTGGCCCAAAATGACCAGTTAATAGGATAGGTAAGTATTACTAAAAAATAGAAAATAAAAACTAAAACGAAACAAATTTGAAATGGTAGAAATGGTGCCAATAGTGTACACAATGTTAGCTGGTAATGTAGCTAACCTGTTTTGGAGGAGACTGATGCCGGAAATAGGTAAAGTACCTGTACTACAGGACACCAGTGCCCACGCTTCGCAGATTTACTAAAAGCCTACCGTCTAGGTAGCAATGGTTCGTGTTACAGGAGTTGTAAATAAGCTATCGGTATAAAAAAAAGACTTAAAGTAGATTACGTAAATTAAATATGTAGGTAGGTAAGTAAGTTAGGTGTAGTGTGAAAGTGTGATGTGATAATGAGTTTTGTGTCGTGATTGGGAGATGTGATATAGTTTAAGAGAAGGTGTGGGTGTGTAAAACAGTGTAGAATTAGTGTGGAGTTGGTTTTAACCAATAGAATGCATATTCATAGATATAATTTCTAAAACTATAATGGTTTTGAACATAGTTTTCAAACTGTAACTAATAACAGTTTATCTCGTGATCATGGCGCATGCAACTGTGCCGAAATATCGAGAAGCAGAAAAACTCATATATCATGGTAAATATCCCGAGTGAAAATTATGCATATTCATGGGCTTTAATGGGAATAGGGAAAAGGGACGAATTAATTAATATTTGTATTATGCAATTGAAAAGTATTGGCCTGGTTGTTTCTTACCAGGCCTCAAATGTTTATGAAGTCGTATTGCCTGCTAGGGCTATAAAAATATCACGCCATCCAATCTGTAGGGCACGCCAATAACAATAGGGGCTATCGCTGGTTATCGCACGCACAATGATTTGTTCGCTACCCCAATAACTATGTTCTCTGATAATATCATGTAGGCCATATCCAATAACTTGTGTACTGGTCGTTCATTGCGTTAATAGGCCGTTAAAGCGGTCCTTTCAAGATACCTGAATCACACTGAGATATGGGATGGGCCTCGTCCGATATGGTTACTTAAGTGGTGACTTGTGGTGGCGTGCCGATGTTTGTTTAGCTAATTGCCATGTTTAAATACTTGGTAAGGTACAACTATAATAATAAAATAAATCCTTATCTTTACTAATATTACAGAAATTTTGTATGTATGTTTGTTACTCTTTCACGCAAAAATTACTGAATGGATTTCAATGAAACTATACAATAATATAGCTTATACATCAAAATAACACATAGGCTATAATTTATAAAGATATTGTGTGAATTGTCAAAAATATAACAATAAGTCTCAAGTAAGTGGAAAAAAAATCTGTCATCTGCAAGCTATTCTGGCGTGCGCTGTAAAAACAATTAAAATTACACAAAGTACTAATCCTGCACAGACGAAGTCGCGGGCACTGGCTAGTAATATTATAAATAAGTAAATAATGCCGGAAATTTTACACAGCATCATCTGGCCCCAAAGTAAGCAAAGTTTGTGTTATGGGTACCATATGACTGATATACTACTTTTAAATATTTTTTTTTGTTTTGTAATACATACCCAGACCCGAGGCAAATACTTGCAGATCATACAAACATTTGTCCCACGGCGGGAATCGAACCCGCAACCTTTTGCGTCTGCGCCACAGCAGTCGTCAAAATAAGTAGTAAATTAGTCATGTGGTACCCATAACAAAAGCTCTGCTTACTTTGGGGCCAGATGATGCTGTGTGAAATGTCCGGGATTATTTATTTCATACTAGCTGCTGCCCGCGGCTTCGCACACATGGTTCCTACATAAAAAGTAACCTATGTCCTTCTCCAAGGTCCCATCTCTATACCAAAATTTATTAAAATGGTTCAGCTGTTAGCTGTGCTAGGCGTGAAAACGTAACAGACAGGCAGAAAGACAGAGTTACTTTCGCATTTATAATATTAGTAGGAAGTAGGGATTATTATTATATATTATGCTTTTTGTGGTTTGTTTATCTCTGTGGTTTGTTTATACGATATTTAATACGTTTTCAATGAAAATTAAGCGGAATTTAGTTATGTAGGTAGAGATAATTATACCGCGTATGACTTCATTTCATTATCGTCTACAAATATATTATCTTCAAAGGTTATTGCGGAGATGCTCCTTTGAAACTGTTTGCCTTTGTGGGTGGGTGTGTTGAGTGTAATTTAGAAAATTGATTGAGAGAAATATTTAATTTCAAGAAACCTTCAACGTGCTTTTGGCTGCGCTTATGAGGATGCTTAATTGGGTAAACAAAAGCAGGTATCTATTATAATTAGCATATTATGTTAATTATTGTTTGTAGATATTCCACTATACTCGTAACACTTTGATAACTTGCTATTTGAAATAAGTTGAATAACTACAGAATTTAAATTCAGAAATGTTTAGATTAATATTAAAAAAATAATAGAAAATTGTGACTGACCTCTCAGCGGAGTTGATAGAAGCTCTGCCGTCTGTGCTGGTTGAGGTTTCAATTCCCTCCCAGGATAATCATTGTATGATGAACACAGGTGTTCTGCGCCTGGGTGTTATGAGGTTTCATAAGCGTCTATTTTAAAATTTATAAGTACTAACTGTTATCCGCAACTTCGTACGCGTATGCTTAGGAATTTATTTTTATTTTTGTAAGGAATGCATTCTGTGCATCTAAAAATCATCTCATAATTTTTATCCCCTATTTTACCCTCTTCGGGGATGATTTTGCAAAAACGTTGAAACACGTATTTCTGTATTTCTTACCAAAAGCCTAAATATGAATAAAAATAAAAATGTTCAGATCCGTAACTTAAGAAAATATGAGTTGCCCAAACAAACTTTCATATTTTACCCCTTTCAAGGTTGTTTTATCAGACAAAAAGTAGCCTATGTTCTTCCCGCAAATGCAATACATCTTCTTACCAAATTTAATCAAGATCCACTTAGCCGTTTAGACAATACTTTCATACAACCTTTCATTCCCCTTTTCAACCCTTTACAACACTTTTTTCATTTAAAAAGTAGCCTGTGTCCTTTCTCAGGCTTTAGACTATCTGTGTACCAAATTTAATTTTAATCAGATCACTAGTTTTGGCGTGAAAGCGAGACAGACAGACAGAGTTACTTTCGCATTTATAATATTATATAGTGAGAATTCTATCAGCCATCTGGTCACCATAATAAAAGCTATGCTTAGATTTTGGGGCTAGATGGTGTTGTCTGCATTATCTACCAATATGAATTTATTATTTTAGTTATTTATACAAGTGAAATAGTTGAGCTATTTATTTAATAAATATTTTTAATATTTAACATTGCCTGACTGACTATTAAAAGCACCATGGCGATTATATAACTTTTGATCCAATCGATGTCTATCAGTTTCGATTAGCAATAGGCGTAATTTCAATCATTTGATTGTAATTGGAAACAGTTTTGACAGGTTTGATTAGTTTTAAGTACGTTTGTTTTCATCGACTTCGACGTGACATGCACCAAGAGCAAGAAGCATAATTTGGGATTATGTGGATGCGTATATTTTTACTGAGAAGCACGGTTTTTAGCCTTTATTTTGGTTGATTGTGGCGCTCCGTCTTTATATTTATTTGATCTGCGGTTTCTATTCATATGCCAGTCTGATAATCAACATTAACTTTCCATCATACCAATTCATCGATAGTAACTGAAAGCTGTAAGATATATAGATAAATAAACGCTTTATTGAACACAGAGAGAACATACAAAAAACAATTAGCAATAAAGTTGTACAATAGGTGGCTTTATCGCTAAAACAGATCTCTTCTAGGGAACCTTTTGATGGACAGGATTGATAAAAACAAAAATTTCCGTTAGTATCAATCTGTGATTGTTTCAAAATGTTTCAACAATTTTGAATACTTTTTAGGTGTGTGTTTATCATTGAAATACCTCTCTAAAGATATATCACAAGATAGGTTAAAAAAATACTAAAAAACGTAACGTTACTTTACACGTTACATGGAGGTACCCTATGAAAAATATATGGGTTTTTATTATTATTCGTAACATTGTAGGAGCCACATATATGTATTACCCTGCAAAATTGAAGTCAAGTCAAGTGAAGACAAGACAAGTCTGCGAGTAAAAGTGCTGATTAGGGGCGGACAGAAAGTCAGACAAAGAGACCCCTAAAAAGGATGCTTAAAAATGGCGTGCTATGTATTACGAACGAACAAAATAACCTGTCATTTTATTGGCTTTTTACGTTGCTCTTTAGTTATCTAAGGAAACATGCTTCATAAGTCGACGGTTGCATGGATGCATCAATTTGAAAGGAAAGTCACTAAGTTCAGGGAGGCCGCGAAATACCACGGAATAAAGAATGCTTTTAACATTTTTACACCCGTTTAGCACTAGTTTAAATAAATCAATATTGTATGACATTGCTCACAACACCATCTAGCCCCAAACTAAGCATAGCTTGTATTACGGTGCCCAGATGACTGATAGAATACTTATATATTTTTAAATACATACTTATGATATCTTACACTCAGGCACAGGACAAGAACCTATATACATCACACAAATGTTTCTCCTGGAAGAAAATCGAACACTCAATCTGCGCGCAGAAGGCAGACCTACTACCAACTAAGCTGACAGGCCAGTCGACAAGTTTCGCTATCTCGCAAGTTCTAGAAGTACGTCAAATATGCTCACGGAGAGCATCTTCGGTAGTTTCGTCACAAACATGTTTTTTTTACGGAGAGCTCACCGATAAACAGAGAATGTCATTCAAGAATGTTACTCTTATTAGGACTTTGTTTGGGCAAAATAAGATCGTTCTAATTTACTAAATTTTTAGTAACTTTTTATTGAAGTGAAAACTTCTTTTAGCGCGGTACGCATATTTTTAGATGAGATAAAACCTCTGGACTCGCGACACCGTTACCGAGACGTAGGGTTGCCGCGCTCGCCCCATTTGATTATAAATCTTAATTCACATGTTTATAGTCTACTTTTGTATGGAGAAGTTTACTGAGTTAGGTTCTTTGATATATTATCTACATTCTGAACAAAAACATAAAAGAATATTAAATGTAGTTTAGAGTTTCTAATAACTAATAAAATACAATTCATAAATAAAATGCAATTCATAACCCAATAACCCTAGTACCCATCTAAAAAATGTCTAACGCGCCAAAATAAGATTTCACTTCTGTCGGCACTCCCGGAGTGCAAACCGTAATTTTTTAGTAATCAATTTCGTTCAATTCCCGTCTCGTCGCGTCATCGTCGTCGTAGTCAGCTGATAGCCCTGAGGTTGTTCGTCACGTGCCTCCCGCGATGAGACGGGCTCACTAGCGTTATTCTGACGTAACAAACTGATGCTAACGGTTGCATGTCTGCATAGACTGGCGTGACAGCTGACAAGTAAGTAATGTAAGTGTACGCCATACTGTTATGCTGGAATTCTAGAAAATTCACAAAGGAATTCCTTTTATTAAATTTTGTTTCTTCTCAAATGCTTCAGCCTTTTTGAAGCATCTGCAGTGTATCTTATTCTTTGGGCATCTTACTTACCATTGCCATAATTTGAGCCTGGTACCTATTGCTGTTACCTATCCATACCATAAACTCAAAAGTGTCTCTGTCTGCCTATTTGTCTGTCTGTCTGGTGTTACCTTTTTACGGCTAAACGGCTGAACGGATCTTAATGCAATTTAGTATATATTGTATTGTATATTGAGTTAAATTGTATCTTGGAGACGGACATACTCATTGGTTTCTTTTTATATAGGTACCAGATGTGCGAAACCGCGGTCAGCAAATAGTAATTATTGAATAAATAAATAAATAATCCCGGACATTTCACACAGCATCATCTGGCCCCTGGCCCCGAAGTAAGCAATGGTTGTGTTATGGGTACCACATGACTGATAAACTACTTACATACCATTTTTTGTAAATACATATTATACATAAAAACACCCAGACCCGAGACAAATACTTGCAGATCATACAAACATTTCTCCCGCGACGGGAATCGAACCCGCAAACTTTTGCGTCCCAGGCGGACCTTAGTCCACCGCGCCACAGAAGTCGTCAATATTATTAACTAGCTGGTGCCCGCGACTTCGTCTGCGCAGGATTAGTACTTCGTGTAATTCTTGTTGCAGTGCACGCCAGAATAGCTTGCAGATGGTAGATTTATTTTCCACTAACTTGATACTTATTGTTATATTTTTGACAATTCCCACAATATCTTTATAAATTATAGCCTATGTGTTATTCTGATGTATAAGCTATATTATTTTTCTAAAGTTTCATTAAAACCCATTCAGTAGTTTTTGCGTGAAAGAGTAACAAACATACATACAAACTTTCACGTTTATATTATTATTAGTAAGGATTCTAAAGTATCTCAATCTATTTGTTTATTTACTTTCACGGCTATATGATTTAACGGATCTAGATGCAATTGGGAAGGAGATAATTATATTGTATTTTGAGGAAGGACATAGGTAAGTACAACAATTGCGAAGCCGTGGACAGAGGCTGGTTTTTTTAGAAAATTATTAATGATCGAGAAAGTTTGTTTCTCGGTCATTAATAATTTTCTCTAATATTTTAGGCCCTTAATTCAGAACAAAACTGACACTAAGATCAAACAAAACGTGAAAGCGAAAGGTTAGAAAATCTATTAGTTTTTACTAAGCAAAGATTTTCTGACATTTCTGAATGAAATGCTGTCAAAACTTCTTAGCTTAGTTTACAATCTGAATTTGAGATTTATTCTGAAAAAAAACAGCCTGTAGTGTAAATAGCTATTTCGCTAGATTTTTTGAAGATTACGTAATATGTTAGGTACGCTAAACATAAATAGGAGACTTCGTTTAGAAGCCAAATTAACTTGCTGCTCGCAACCTGTAATTTGGTACCTCTAATTAATACTTTATTTAGGTAGGTAGTTAAAAGTTTGGGGCTAGATGGTGCCGTGTGAATTGTCTACCAACATTTATTTATATATCCAGCGGAGTTATTCTTATAAAATATCATAAGGGATTTAGTGCTTTTTCGCTTTATTGACAAAACTACATCTTAGTTTCGTCTCTAAATTGTCTTGACCATGTTGAGGTCGATCGACAGTCATGCGCGCAAGCGTCGCGTCGTTCAGCTATTAGATAGGTAATTTTGTCTCACAGAACTTTATTTATGCTGCTCTATTTTTAACCGACCCAATTTCCCAATTCGTTGGAATCTTTTTTTTTTATATGTATGTTCACCGATTACTCGAAAACGGCAGAACCCATTTGAAAAATTCTTTTTTTATTTGAAAGGGTATATACTTCACAGGTTGTCCCATTTACATTTTATCAAAATTGGTCGAGCTGAAAAATCGACGAAAATCTAAAAATTTTATACATCGATGATGTTACTTCGATACCTCGCTGTCTCATTGGAGCGGTGCGTTTATTTGGCCTACCCATATTATATTACAAAATACATCTACTTTCCACTAAAAATGTATTATAGGCTCAAATTTCATTCAATGAAGTCGGTTTCTTTTTAGTTTTTAAAACGTAATTATTGATGTATAACATCTTTCCTTTTATGCAATCTGTGGGAGTCATTTCGGTAAATGGGATAGAAGTGTGTAACATGAAGTCGAGGAGCGCTCGCTAATTGATTTGACCAATCAGCGCACGCGTTAGGTAGCAGCCCATTTTCCGAGAGGTTGGTACTGTCAGCCAACAGTGTGTGCGTGTGTGTAACGAGAAAGAGCAAGGAAAATAGAGAACGCATTATCTTTACGCTCAACCTTCAGTGTTGTTTATAAAGTGTGCTGTTGTTTAAACTAAATAGCTTCTGCCCGGGGCTTCGCAGGCATAGTACATAAATAAAAAGCAGCCTATGTCCGTTCCTAAGATACAGTCTATATCCATACCAAATTTGATTGATGCAAAAAAAAAGTTTTGTTAATCCGATCGCTATCAAACTTCACAAAATCACCCGCTAGGCCAATCTAAAAATTTCCTAAAAATTTGGTCGAAATCGGTCCAGCCGTTTCAGAGTCTATAGGGAACATACATACACACATCGCCTTTTGCCTTTTATATATAAAGGTAGATAGACTAATTCAGGATATAATGTTAATGTTGCTTATTACCAAGATAAGATGTCAGATGTCACACATCATTATGCGACTACGGAAAGGCTCGATCGTGTTTTTTGAAAGTGTCAAAGCAAGGTCAGGGATGTACTTGTGTTTCGACACTTATGAACAAATACGCGAGAGTTCTCGAATACGAATTAGGCTGCTGATGCAATTTCGCGCGGCGCGGGCGGCGGACTGATGTGACATTTCAGCGGGTTCCATGCTCAGTACCCTTAGCATTAACACCAAACACTGACAACATGCTAATATTACTCGATATATACTCGATAACGTCAAAAGCTCGTGCGAGGGTAACCCTACGGAATTTTCCAATTTGAAATGATTATTCGCGAGTTGGCTGGTTAGTATTCATGCGACTGACTTCACTTTATCCGTTGTCTTATTTACTGTAACTGTTCCTTGTTTTTTCAAAACACAATAACAAGATATCTAGGTATATAACAAGATATCACGAAACGTACAAGGCTTTGTTAAATAAATACCCAAATTGTTATTTATTGCTGCATGTAACAGAACAATTTACCGTCAATATGTATTTTGTTATCAATAATAAACAAATATTTCTATAAATTTTACACAACAGCATCTAGTCCCAAAGTAAGCAAAGCTACATGATTTATGAGGTTTTCTATTTCCCGATAGTTCTATTTGATATATTTGATATATATTAATATCCTGTTGTAACATTATGAGATTAATTATGATATTTTTACTTTGTATACCTTTGTATACAGAGCTTGTACTACGAGTATGTAAACCAGAAGACTGACAAAATACTTTTATATATTTATATACATAAGTAACATTTATTAACAAAATTAAAATAAAGAAATATACAAAATAATATACAATGATATAAAATACACGTGAAACAGTTGAGCTATCTAAGGACCGTTTAAAACGATCTATAGATAGCTCAACTGGTCCAGATCACTGCCAGACGGCAGCGTTCCCAAGATACTGGCGGCATTACCACGTTGAATGGCAATGCTAATACGCCAGATAGGAGCCAGCTCTTGGGTCATGCAACGTATCTACCAGACGCCGTGAAATAATATTGAAAACGCGGTGGGCTCCTGTTCCCAACGGGCCCAGGGTCTCGACTCCAAGGCTCAAATATGTAGGCCTTATCCAAACCAGCACATTTGCGGTTTTTGAGGTCTTCGGCACATTCAGCCGCCGCACCAGCCCTAACGGCAACCCCCGACAGATGGGATGCGGCCAGGGTGTTTACGCAAGTAGCATCCCACACTAATGGCCCACCCATCTCCCAACTTATCATACATAAGTTATGATACTTTATAAAACCTAGACATAAAAGAAACAAAGGTCCTCGATAAGGATCAATCCACGACCAACAGCGAAGAAGAAGTTAATCGTACAATAAACTGATTTATGATACCAGTCAAATAAGTTTATACCGATACATCGAAGACTATAGCTTATTTCAAAACGGAAACCGCAATAGTTTTTGAGGTTTGTATATCACTTTAACCTCTCTAGTTTTTCCTAATACCACGACATAGATTATTATTATCATCATCATCATATCAGCGTTTATGAAGTCCACTGCTGGACATAAGCCTCCCCAATAGATTTCCTGGAAGAACGATTTTGAGCCCTCTCCATCCACAGACTTCCTGCGATCTTTACAATGTCGTCAGTCCATCGGGTGGGGGGTCGTACTACGCTTCGTTTTCCTGTCCTTGGTCGCCATTCAAAAATCATAGTGTAGGTTTATTATAATGTGTGCTTTAATGTGGTAGGTGTTATGTTATTCATGGGAATGTGTTAGCGATTGCTCGCTTAAGTGGTGCCTCAACTATTCAAACAGTTATGATAAATTAAGGGCGAAACTAAGCTAGTTACACGTAAGCGTTATAAGTGTCTCTCAGTTTGATATATGGCAGAGGAAGGCACCTGCGAGCCTCTACAAATGCAGGCATCCGTCATCTAATGATATATCACCTCATATAGGATAGCACGCTCGCGTTTCGCAATAACAAGCGCTTATTTATCTCAGACAAGAATTATTTACGAACTGGATACTTTTTAATTTAAGAAATTTTATTACCCTTACTCTTTTTGTTATAAAAACTTTGGATAAATGTAAAATACGGTTATTTAACAACAGTTTTTTTTAAGCCTACGTTCTGAGCATTTCAGAATCTACATTAAATTCTTTAAGTATATAAGAAAGTTTGTTATTTATAAAAGAGCTGCAAATAATAAAAGAGTATTACGTATAAAAGTAAAATGTAAATAAGACGTGGACCATTTCATAATGGGAACATCTAAACGGTTCTATTAAACGCAGCGGACAAGAGACTCTTAACAAGCATGAAAGGAAAAAAAAATAAAGAAAAACTCGTCGGACGTACAATCATTTAATGAATTCGCAATTTGCATACCGACAACGACCCAAGGAAAAACTTGGGACTTATAGAGTTGGATTTGCATAGACCTAAAGGGGAATCGTTTTGTAATAGATCTTTCTAATCTACTTTCAAGGTGACTTTAGGGTTCAGGCTCAAACACCTCTTCTCATTCTATAATTGCATTTATTGGTTAGGAGGAATTGGTACCTAAATTCACCTAGTATGCAAGACAGTTCAAAGTAATCTTTGTGATTGTTATTGAATAAAAATATTTTTGACTTTTATTCATTTTGCTGGTAATAGTGTGTAATATTATTGTATTGTATTTTATTGTAGTATAATACATAGTACAAGATTTTATAGTTGTCAGATTTCTTTTATTTTTTTTATCAAGCTTATTTATTATTAGCTATTGCCCGCGACTTCATCCGCATTTTTTTTATTGAATTGTAGCTTAAATCCTTCCCCAGGATGCAATTGATTTCCATGCCACATTGTATTGATATGTTTCAAACCAATCACACCCATTAAAAAGTTTCCATACAAACATTCACACCCCATTTTACACCTTTATGTGAAAAACCCTGAAGCACGTGTCCTTTATTTTCCATTTATTTTGCATTTTAAGTATCCAAACCGAGTTTCTAAGAAATCACACCATCCGTTAAAAAGTCCCCATACAAAGTTTGACACCCCATTTTACCCTTTTGTAAAGGTTATTTTGAAAAATCCTGAAACACATGTCCATTTAGTTTGCATTTTTATTATTTAAATCAAGTTTCAAGCAAATTGCACAACGTGTTAAAAAGTTACATACATTAGTTATCACCCCATTTCACCCTCTTAGGGGTTGTTTTTTTTTAAATCCTGCCTTAGTGGGTAGTTTTGCTATAAAAGGAAGCTAACTTCCAAATTTCAGCTTTCTAGCTTCAGCGCTTTTGGCTCAGCGATGACGAATCAGTCAGTGAGTCAGTTAGGTTAAGCTTTTATATAGGTATAGATTAGCCATATTTTGGCGCTGTTAGATGGTAACAGACTGAATGGCATGACTTTTGTCACTTGGAAGATGGGTAGGCTATTGGTATAGGATGCTACTTGGGTCGTAACCCTGGCCGCATCCCATCAGTTGGTGACTTCTGTTAGAAAAGTGATGCGGCGGCCGATTGTGCCGAGGGCCTCAAAAGTCGCAAATATGCCTGTCTCGATAGGGCCGACAAATTTGAGCCTTTTGGAGTTGAGACCCTGGGCTTATTGGATATAGGAGACCATCGCGTTGTCAAAATTATTTCACGGCGACTCGTAGAAAAATCGCGTGACCTAAGAGCTGACTCCTATCTGGTCTAGAGTATTAGCACTGCTATTTAACGTGACAACGCCATCAGTGTTTTGAGGACGCTATCCTCTGGCAGAGATCTGGAACAGTTGCTATAGATCGTTTTAAAAGGTCATTAGATAGCTCAACTGTTTTTCATGTATTTTATATTATTGTATATTATTCTAAAATTCCTTTCTGTAAATGAACTTATTGATAAGTCAATCTATCAATACATTGTTTTAAATGGTTTAAACGGTAAAGATAGCTCAATAGTTTCACACGTATTTTATATTGTTCAATACATTTCTATCAATAAACTATTTACTATCTGAAAAAAGATCAAGGTACTGTGTATTGAGAAACACAAAAATGCAGATATTAAAGAACTTCTCATTTCGTTTTAGCTTGTAAGCCACAAAGAGTATAAGACGTATTCCTTGCGCCTTCCACGTTCAGTTACCGCTGTTGTCTACTGCTATTTAAAATCCAAACTTGCTGAAGTACTAAGGAGCTTATCTGACGTGGAAAACTACGTAGTTTAGCAACAGCTGAACTTGCTCAAATGAGTTGCATTTTATGGCTGACAGTAATTGACAATTGAATTATACGTGTAAATATTGTTGCAATGTGATTTGAACGATGGGGAATCCCGAGAATGTTTTAGACGGCCATACCGCGATGACGTTTAGAATAAACAAATGACGATTGCCTAAGACTTTATAACCTAACTATCACTTGACACTGGCGAAATTGACAACAAGAAAGATTCCATTATAGGAAGAACCAGTAGATATATCAGTGCATCAAAAAACATCGCGTTAAATAAGAAATGTATGCAAAAAAAGTCACAAGCAAGCAATATAGTGCGAACAGACCATAAAACATACCGTACAATTATTCATACCGATGTTACACCAATTAGTGATCTTGAATCATAATATAACTGGGCGTGTCAGAATAGACTACAGAATTAATCTTTCAAACTCCTGGCACAGTACATACGATGGTAGCGTTCTCTCTTGTGCTGCTCAGTTTGTCTATCCTTTTCTCTTTTAAATTGATTGCACTGTGGCGCGTGACCCTGGTCTGCTCTTCGCAATTATCATCCGTTTAATCTGATCACAAGGACGCCCGAGCCAGTTTCATCTATAAATATATATGATACTGATAAACTCTTGGAAGTGGATATAGCTATTTAGATAATGGCCTCAATTCTGTTGGCACCAACCTAACTAATTTTAGAGCTAAAATTAGATTTTGAACTGTCATATTAACCTTTGGTATTCTGCTGCTACCAACTTATCCTAATTTAATTTTATCTTACTTAATTGAGCGTTCCTAATTTAGTTAGATGGTACCAACCGAATAGATTTTACAAATGCTATGAGTAACTAAATATATTTTAGACAATTCCTAATTTTAGAAATGAATCAACTGAATTGCCTGAAACTGAATATATTATTTATTTTTCCTCAGTTATTTTGGGTTTTATTTGTAATTTTGTTGTTATTCGAATAAAGCTAAAGTTATTGACTCTGGTGTGAATAATTGGAACAAAAGTTTTTGTTATGCAACACTAGTTTTTGATTTGAAAATAAACACTTTTTGATTCCGTAATTATTTTATAACAAAGACACCAATTTTTATAAAATAACATGACAAACGACAACATACGAGTTTGTGACGTCCTTATTATAAACAATCAATCAAGTGAAGTCTATACTACTTGACCTGACTTGACATATACACATGATTACGGCATGACACCATTATGGCATTTGTCTTATAAGAAGAATGTATGATGACCAAAATTACTAATAAAACCGGAACTCTAAATAAATAAATAATATATGGCCGCAATCTTTGCTTCTTAAGATGACTAAAAGTAATTAATTAAATTATATCTAATATAATCTAATCCATTTTTCAAATCTGTTACCTGTCATTGTCACCTTAAAAACATTGTAATTGTATTACTACCAATATAATATGTGTCTCCATATTTTAATGATTGTAATTAAAAATTAAATATTTCTGTGTATTTATGTATAAATATCCCGATGTGATGTCACCCTGTAAGGTCCAGTCTGAAAACCAGCGTTGTCCCCATAGGAGTGGCATTTAAGCTGAGACTAGATCTGTTTGGCACCACAAGCGAAATATATAAAATCCTAACATGTAACATGTAAACTCTAATTTCACCTACCTACTGTAATCATTTACTTGTTTATTTCTTATTTGTTGTGTGTCAAATGAACCATTATCCTATTTAATAAACTATTATTATATTTTATTCTATTCATTATTCTAATTAGTAATTTATTTGTGGTAATTTTTCATTGTGGAAAAAAACCGCATAAGAAATGATCAAGCCTGTATAACCACCCTAAAAGAACACGTACCTATAAATGTTTACTAAGAGTAGAGTGCTGGGTTGACATTTATGTTAATGGCATAAGATATAAAATGCAATGATTTATGAGTCTACTCATATTCAAGGTTTAGATATATTCACGGCGCTTAAGTATACTTCAACACAGAGTAATAAGCATGTTGTGTGCGCTCACGCGGACTTTGATATTGAACTCTATAGTAACAGACAGCGACACGTAAAAGTATAGTGGATCTGATTTGAATTTTATAACCACGTCATATCAGTGTCGCTCGCTTGCTTCGAAGAAAGTCACAAGTAATCTTGCCTTTGTCTGCTATTACTGGTTTTCTTTGTTCGGACTTTAAATTAAAGGCGATTGACCCTAACTTTTCCCGTTGCCTGTCTTGAACCTTGTAACTTAAATAAATGCTCGTAATTATTGCTACAGTAAGACCTCGTCTTACTGTAGCAATAATTACATAGTAGCTAATAGTAGCAAAAAACCATTATGTATTGTAAAATGACAAAAGACGAGAGAGTGTCCTGGGACACCTGTAGGCCCATCGCGCTATTTGTTAACGTAATTGCCATTGAACGGATTGGTTTTGGCAAAGGTTTAGATATGGCTAATCTGAATGTCAAAATGGTATCGCGCTATTTTTCCTGAACGATTTAATGATTTGATTTTATCAATCAATATCGAACAGATTTATATATAGAACTACCTAGTATGAACTCTATGCACAGACTTCTAGGATATACTAAATCAAAAACGTTCGTTCGAAAGCACTGTCAAAAATAACGCGATCTCGCAACGTTTGATCAACGTATAATCCAAATTAGAGCTAAATCGTTTCCGTTATAGTGATTAGCGCGGTACGAAATATGTCAATAATAACGTTTTGACTATGGTTTAGCTTTGATTCAGAGAGTTCAAGTTTGGCGGTCGGCCGCCTGGTACGAACGATGTTGAAAATCATAAAAATGGTTGACGGCAACACTCGGGTATTATACGAAAATGTTAATTCAAATTTATTATTAAGCACATAATTATTTTGCCGTAGGATTCAAACTCGGGGTTCAGTATTGAAAGTCAGCATTGTCAACCGCTCAGTTACAGTAATTATTAACATGTGTGCAAAAATAGTCATCGGACTTTAGCCGTTGTCGTTGGGTTCTGAAGTCCTCAAGGAACCGTAAACCCGTTTGACTGTCCGCCCGTAATCTGAGTTCTTGCTCGCACTCTGTTAGTTACATCGCGATGAAATTTTACACGGTAATAAGTACTAGTGGCCCCTACAAAAAAAAATTATAAATGGATTTTGTGTAAAGGATACCTCCCCTATATAAAGTGGGGTTGATATTTGTAACTATTTTATTATTCCATTGTGTGGCATATCTTTAACATAAGTGTTTTAAAGATACTACGAGGTTTCTTAAATAGTTATATGATACAGACATTCGTTTGATAAATATTATGCTTTGAAGTGGCCGTTTACGATAGAGGTCAGTGTCTACCCTTCCCTACCGACTAAACTGTTGTTTACTGTTGTTTAGGAACCCAAAATACTTTGCAAAATAGTTGAATATATTATGAAATTACAAGGCAAATTATTAAAGATCTACTAGATTTTAAGTAACAACCTGATATCTAAACCTTAAAACTAAACTAAAAGCTCCATATTTTTAAATTTTTATCTAGGCCTATCCTCATTTACTTCATGTGGTCTTGACCAAATTAAATTGTTTTTGATGTTTAACATCATCATCCTCTCACCTTCTTGCAAGCTGTGCAGGTGATTTCGTTAAAATGTACGAAATGTGTAACAGGACCAATCAGCGCACGCGGTATTCGATTTGACCAATAAAGTGCGCGCGATTTTATAAAATTATAATTAATTAATATAATTTTACCTGATAACGTCAAAAGAAAACATTGATGAAAAATGCGTCAAAGCCGAACGCGTAGGCCAATCGTGCCTCTCTATCGCTTGTTCCGCGCTCTCGCTTGCACGCTCGGTTCAGCCGAAACGTGACAATTTTTCATGCGTGCAGTCAAAAATGTAAAGGAAAGTACTAAATTTAGTTACGCAGCACTATACACGTTTACTGTTATTAAATACCAATCATTATGAAAAGTGGGCTATAGCAGTCGTGGGTGACTCTGATCTTATTATTGTTGTGTATTCATGAAAGAATTGAAAGAAACATCCTCCAAATTTTCAATTAGGTAAGCTCAATCTATCTGTTTTATACGAAAGTAAAGTAGAAAATTCTAGAAACATTCACGACAAAGTGAATTCACGAGGTGCATTTCCAAACGAAACTGCAACTGGAGTAATTCGGGTAATTCTCGACGGAAAGAGTCAGCGGCGGTCAAAAGGAATGATTCGAGTGGATGTACTCACGTACTTGTAGTGGCCGTATTAATTAAATGCAAGCCTCTGAGTCCATTTTACGAGGCCCCACAGGGTGAAACTCGTTTCGTTTATCCGCTTCCACTCATAAGCAATTACTTTGTTCAAACGACTTTCCGAGGCAGGCTGAATGTGCTTGAACGCGGAAAGAAATTAAGCTGCACGGATTTTAGGGTTTACAACTTTAATAGAGGTTTACTATGGAGTGCCAGGTGTAAGGTAATTGCAGCTTTTATTCACACAATCTGTCGTGATTATAATTAGCTAATACTGCCACTCAAATAATTATGTGCGCTGTGGCCAACGGCATCGACACCCGTTGTTTGTGTATCACGTAACACACATCACGCTAAGAATGCGCTAACATTAATAGCGCATTATTTGCTAAACGTATTCTATTCTAACATATATATTTGTTCGATGACAACTTTTATTGTTTTATTTTGTTTTTTTAAATTTTTTTTAAAATAATCTATAGTATTTTTAAGTTTTAATTTCAACAAAACTGTCTTCAGTTTTAGTGAATTCTGGAAAAAGTAATTGTAGTTGTAATTCAACATTATAACAACACATTTACGTGTTTGTAGAAGCTTAAACCGACGGTTTTCACGCGTTGTGCGTTACTGCTACACTAACAGTACTAAAATCATTCTCAGCACTTTATTAGTCAGGTGGGATCAGGTCAGGTCAGATCACCATTGATGAGGCATTGGATTCGTTTTCACACCACCAACATTTTGTTAGACATTGAAAAACATATCAATAAGTCAATAGATACCATTGAACGAAGAGAATACGACCATACTCGGACTATGCGTTTCAGTAATAATATACCTACTTATATAATTATTAGATCCTACAATATTTCGAGTTGCAATATGTCTGCGGTTGGGTGCGCGGTGCTGCGCCCCTCATCGGTGTCAGTGTGGTACAGCGGTCGACCAGCTTGGTCTCCACGATTTATCGTGTTCTAGAGCCGCCAGTAGGATTGCCCGCTCAAAATTATCTCACGGAGTCTGGTAGATACATTGCGTGACCCAAGTGCTGGCTCCCATCTGGCTCAGCGTATTAGCATTACCATTCAACGTGGCAATGCCGCCAGTGTCTTGGGAACGCTGCCTTCTGGCAGTGATCTGGACCTGTTGAGCTATCTATAGATCGTTTTAAGTGGTCTTTAGATAGTACAACTGTCTAACATGTATTTTATATAATTTTGTACATTTCTTTAAACAATATGTAAATAAATACCCATATAATCGTATCTATCTAAATATATGATACATAACAGTTTCTACCCCACCTCTATAAATTCAAACTATTCAGAAACCCTTTTCAAATCGAGTAAAACTCAGTAGCGCCCTAAAATCCTAAAATGCTTTCGGGCGAGAAGCTTTTCTATACCCAGATTAGCTTTTCAAAAGTTGCGCTCTTAATATTCTTAAGAAGCGGCGACCGCTATGACGACCACAATTACCTCCCTAATGTTTATATCGGCACGTAAATTCACTTAACATATAAATAATTATCATAAAATCATTTATTTTAAGCATGTAGCTCATAGTAGGGACATAAAAATATAAAAACACAAAAATTACAAAATAGGAAATAACCAACTCTTGGATACCCCGTCGTGTGAAGGCGCATCCAATACCCCATCAATGGTGATTTCCACCTGTGATCAGAATGATGTTCGTAATACCGAGAAGGCGATGCAGCAGTGACGCTCAACGCGTGAAAACCGTCGGTATGGGCTTCTGCAAACACGTTATTGTACTTCATGCGTCGTATGATTTTTTTGTGTAGTTAACCCAGAACTAGCTGCTTGAAATGCATGTGAAACAATTGTATTTAAATAATTGACGTGTCTTAAAGCTCGTTTGATAGTAGTTCTGCTTTCTGTGCTGAAGGTTGTGGGATTCCCTCCCAGGATTAACATTTGTGTGATGAACATAGATGTTAGTTCTGTGTCTGTGTTAAGATACTTTTTATCAAAATATCATAAGTATTTGGCTTCGTTCGTGAGTTGTACTATACATATTAATAAACACAGGTTTTACTCACGTATTATTTTGTCGATAGAGGCACCGATACTGTTTCGATTCATCTAGAGAACCGAGCGAACCGTGAACTCGAGCGGCAACGAGCGAACCGCGGATGAAACTCACCCTGATGAAGATTCTCTGAATAAATCGAAACAGTGTCTGCGCCTCCATCGACAAAATAATACGTGAGTAAAGCCCGTGTTTATCAAAATGTATATCTTATATATTTAAATTTATGTAAGTATTGTTGCTGTCATGTGGTTTCCATTGTAAAACTTGCCTAGTTTGGTACTAGATAGTGATGTATGAATAATAATAATAATCCCGGACATTTCACACAGCATCATCTGGCCCCAAAGTAAGCAGAGCTTGTGTTATGGGTACCACATGACTGATATACTACTTATATACTTTTTTTTTTAAATACATTCATATTATACATAGAAACACCCAGACCCGAGACAAATACTTGCAGATCATACAAACATGTGTCCTGCGGCGGGAATCGAACCCGCAACCTTCTGCGTCTCAGCCGGACCTAAGCCTACTGCGCTACAGAGGTCTTCAAAATATATATATATATATATTTATAATCAGAATTATCCACAAATATTTATTTCCATATGATTGTATTGAATGTGAATTATCATTTTAAGCTGTTAACTTTTACCTACAGCACATTACCTCTCCATAAAATATTACCTTGAACAGTCTTGAGTCGTATCCGTCAAGAAACTCTTGACAATGTGGCTGATAATGGACTACAAGTGCGGAAATACCCTTACCCTGGCTTTGGAAGCTGTTCCCACGTGAGCTAATCACAGCTTATTTCTCTATGTACAGCAGTTGAAGTTTCCAACAAGTTTAACGTAACGTCATAGAAACGAACAACCCAGTTCGTTTGGCTATTCCAGAGTCCCGGATTGAGGACTATGTCTACCAAGCCTTTGATAGATGACCCATTTGTGTTTTTTTTTATATATGTTCACAGATTACTCAAAGAGGCCTTAACCGATTTGGAAAATTATTTTTTGTTTCAAAAGGTATATTTCGATGGCCCCGTTTAAATGTTATCGAAATCGGTTCAGCAGTTTTTTTAAATCAACAAAAATCTAAAAATTGTGTACATCAAAATTATTTTTTATAAACATGAAGTTGGTTGTCATTTTAATTTTTATAACGTAATTATACTAAGCCTAATTATTTTACTTTGACTTTTATCCCATGTTGTTTAGTAGACGCGCAATGAACCCTAATATTAATTTTATGAAATAACAAAGCAAGCAAGAGATGCACTACTTCAGACGACAGTGGACTTAATAGGCTCCCAACATAGGACTGGGACTACAGACGGACCCGCATAGAAAGCTTCAACATTCGATTCGTGCTGAAGTTTGAAGAGAGCTCGATTGCGAGTACGCTGAGTTGCGAACGCTTTACGGGATGCACAAAGTTAGAACTTTACATACAGTTTTACTTTTACCTGCATTTTTGAACAACAAACATCCTCCTACTGAGCAATCGAATTTGGACCGTGTTTGTACGGAAAGTAGGTTTACCGATTCTTAATTATAGCTGATACGGTTGAAAAGTTCTCATGGAAAGCGGAGTAAATGCTTTTCTGCAAAGGCATTCGCTATGAGTACATTATCTTCGAGGCTATTTCTTGCAGTCAGTTGCAAACAATATATGTTTATCTAAATTCACAATATTATGCAGGCTAGAAAGGTGTTTATAACACAAACCTACATCAGGTAAGGGCAGTCTGCTTTCTACAAAAAAATATTCTACCTAGGTATTGAATAATTCCGAGCCTCATTAACTGATCTCGTTTGAATAACCAACCGTAAATTCCGATTCAATAGCCAATTACAAAACACTGAACCGGATAAATTGACTTTATTAACAACCTATTTGTTGTTTTATTCATTAATGGATCTGTTTTGCTCCTAATCGCGTTGTAAAAAGTTATTTAAGTATCATTTAACTGCAGTAGTTTTAGCGTAAAAGAACTATCGGTTAAACGCGCTCGGGATGGGAAGGTAACGATTTGTTTTGATAGATAGTAAGCCTGCAATCTGTTTTATAGGAGTTTAAAAGGTTAGGTAGTTGGATCTTTGTATCTGGTTCTCAGAGAAAATGAGAAAATCTAGATAAAATGTTTACATAAATTGATATATTTTTAAGGGTACCTCAAAAAAGGATCCTTTATAGGATAACTTCGTTGTCCGTCCATCTGTCTGTCTGTCTGTCTGTCTATCTAATGAACGCGTAGAGGTATCACTGTCTGTCTCTGTCTGTCTGAAGTCAAACTTATATACTTCTCTTATTTTGTATTGAATTGACATTGTGTTGTATCGACATTCAAAAGTGTACAATTTTGTGCCTATTTGATGAAATTAATTAAAATTGAACCTTTTTTTCTCAGGAACGCGTGAAGGCTGATAGAATAGCTTTACAAAACACTAGCTTCTAAGTCAACGCAATCAAAAAGTATGGTCTGAATGCGGTCATTTATGCAGCATAGTAGACTTGGCGTAGTAGACTTTAGAGTCAAGAAATTCAGTAAAAACACGGTCTCATAGCAGTAGTAGAAAAAAACAACCTAAAATGTTGTATAGTGCTTATTATCACGTTAATAATATTGTTTTTGTAATTGCAAACTTAGGAACAATGAAAGGGGCTTTTAAAGTTTTTGATGGTACAATTGGACTTGTTAGAATAACCAATTGTAAAAGAACAATGATACTGAAATAAATTAGATAGGTATTAGAGCGACCTTGACCGAGTAAAAATATATAATAAATAAATAATGCTGGACTTTTCACACAGCATCATCTAGACCCAAAGTATGCAGGGCTTGTGTTATGCGAATCATATGACTTATTTTTTTTTAATACTTACATATTATTATACATAGAAAAACGCCCAGACTCGTGACAAATATTTACAAACCATTTGTATCAGCAATCGAACCCGCAATCTTCTGTATCTCATGCAGACCTTCAACCACTGTGCCACTGAGGTCGATTGCAGTGTAGTTTCTCAACTGTTTCGATCTATCTGTGGCAAAGCTCACGAATAAATCTATTTGATTGTGAGTATTTGTGAGCATGATCGCTGACGTCCCGTCACATGGCGCCGACAATTTTCCAAATTGCTTGTACCTTTAGCAACAGTATGGAACGTTGTGGAATCCCTAGCGATTTTATCGCAACGTCACTATCAAACCCACTGGAAATTGTAGCTACCTCAGTACTCCTGAGGAAGCTACAATTTTCAGTGGGTTTCATTGGCCAATATCATTGGCTAATAGGTCAATATCGTTTGCGATTTTCGATAGCCTCTGAAACTACTGCCAAAGGTACACGCGATCTGTTAGTTTCAACCTGGTGCACCTGAAATACGGAAGATCTACCGTTTCATCTACAAAGTCATTCTGTTGATTGACAAACACCGTCAGTGCAATTTTGTGTTGAATAATAAACGTACATTGTGTATTATGGTGTATTAAATTTACTAAGTTACAAAACAACATTGTTTAAGTTTCTTGACCGTTCCGCCAGCGACTGGTACAACTAACTTTACAGGGATATACTGTAACAGTGCAATATGAGTACAGATATAAAAACTCAAGATTTGAGAGATTTCGTTTTAATTCTTACTTATTTTATTATCATAGTTATAATTATCATGTAATTATTAGTATTTGTAACATAATGTAGCGTTTTCTGATGCCTGGATTTTATTTGTCATCTTTTTTATTTTTGACGTGATATGGTCTAATAAATCGATGAACGCCGGCTGCACGCACATTTAAGGATGACTCATTGTCGCGTTACGCTCATTGTCCCGTTATGCTCTTTGTAACGTTATGATCGGAGCGAGAGCACTGCTAATCGAGTGAAAGAGAGATCTATCTATCAATAGATATCATCTATCTGTTTTGTTTGTTACGTTAAACTATCGTCCGTAAACCGACTTTAAAGACGACCAATTTTTTTTATTGAGTATCTTTTTTTTTACACCCTTATTTATTTGTTTGTCACATTTTAAAACACTATCGTATTTAGATATGCCCGCAGTTTTATTGTATGCACTTGTCTACAAATAGTACTAAAGGTTATTTACAACCAGCAAAGTCTGAGTCTAACTCGGAATTTGCTGGTTATAATTAGCCTTTAGAACCTTTAGAATCTTTTTGTAAAGGTATGTACTTGTTTTGCCTGAGAAAAAGTTCAATAAACTAACTACTCGTACATAGTAGTAATATGTATTTACAATTAAAAAATATTATTTTTAAAATTATTTTATTTAAGCTTGTTTCTTACCTATGTGTAATGCTGTTACAAAATAAATAAATAATAATAAATAATAAATGATCCCGGACCTTTCACACAACATCATTTGGCCCCAAAGTAAGCAGAGCTTGTGTTATGGGTCCACATGACTGATATACTACTTATATACTTTTTTATGTAAATACATACATATTGTACATAGAAACACCCAGACCCGAGACAAATACTTGCAGATCGTACAACATTTGTCCCGCGGCGGGAATCGAACCCGCAACCTTCTGCGTCTCAGCCGGGTCTTAGCTAACCGCACCACAGAGGTCGTCAAATAAATACTATTCCATTCTATTCTAACAACTAAATTTCACCGACTGCCACGATGTTTATAGTAATTGAGTATCCTTTATAATTGCCCTAATTACCTACTCTCCACAAGACGATCTCTTGTGTAACGAATGTGTGGGACGAAATATAGCACGAAAGTAGCCTCAGAAGGACACTATAATAATTTTGCAGCACTGGTTCGAAAGAACTAATGGAGACGATGAGAAGATGAAGATTTAACGATTGGTAAGTAGTACCTACATATTAATCTCGTATTTACTAGGTTTCTCCTATTATATTAGGGACGTCTCGAACATTATTCAACGTAACATGCAACGCGTCGCAGCGGTTGGGTCTATAAATTGTATTTTGAAGTCGATTCCTCTTTTATTTTATGTCAATTGTTTTCAACGGACTATTGATAAAAACAATAGAGTAACCACGTTTTCAATTAAAGCGTAAACATTACAGTTACAACATATTTTCCGAAACAAAAGCACAACAAAAAAGTGCATCGATTGTATCTGCGAGTGATTTAGAAACGGTCGGGCGAGAACAATGGCGTATATTCGTCGACCACAGAGCTCCGATCGAATCATAAATAACGTGGATACTACCCTCTGAATATACGGACTCCATGACGGAGGGTAAATTGGGACATTTGTGGCGTAATTACCTAGTGATTACTGATTAGCGTGGTTGACCCACCACACCATAATCGTTCCATGAAATAGGCTTCATACAGGGTAGTGCTACAATTGCGACAATAAATAAACACACGGGTAGAGCTACTTATCAGTAATCAATAAAAATATACTATTATATCTTCCATAATTTAATTCCAAAATTTTCAATCATTTTACTTTCAGAAATGTAATTTAAATCAGCCTTTATGTAAGGGAGCTCCTTACATGGGCTACAACTTTAACCATAAAGGTTGCTCTAAGATAATAATTAAAAATATTGTTTGATAACGACAAAAATTGTGTTTAAATAAATTAAAAAAATATTCTTGATATCTAAAAAGACGAAACCGGATAAGTATGTTCATTTAGTGCTTGTTCACTTAGGAACGCTTGGCGCGGCGGCGGATGCGGGCGCGGTTCACGTGGCGAGCTCGTGCTCACATTGGCCGCCAGGCATTGTCGCTAGCGACAAGTTCAAACTAGTTGAAATTACCTGACATCACGAGTGAATCGCGCGCTCCGCCGTTAATTTGACGTAAACACACACAAACATCTTCACGCGTTGATATTGCCGCGAGCGCGCCGCGCGCGTCAATACGCTAGCGTGCCCGCTACTTAGACCGCACTTGCGTTTCGTACGTGAACACTTGGATGTTATGTCATATGTTTGATATTTCGTGACCGCGCCCGCCACCACGCTCGCGTATCAACATGGGCAAGCACTTAAAGTCCTCATTGTAGCTCCATCTAGTAGGTATACAGTGAATGTACGGAGGCAGCTGATAATGCTGAAATAAGCTGAAAACTAACTGGTTTTGAGAATAAACCTCAAGGAGTGAGTTAATTTGATTCAATACATACAGTAAATATAAAAATGTCCCGTAAAACTTTAAATAATGGTGGCTTTATGTAAAATTCCTGCTGTAATACTTCATCTGGACGCTGCACTTACCAATATTTATATCGACTGAATTGAATTGATGTTATCGATATTTCTTCTATCAAATTCGGTTCGCTATGTAATTGTGAATTTTACAGAAAATGCAACTTAACTGCTTTACACCGTTTTATTTATTTGACTGGCATGGCAGCTCAGTTGGTAGCTCTAGTAGCTTTGCCTTCTGCGGTGTAGGTTTAATTTCATCTCAGGACAAACATTTGTTTGTTCTGTTCCTGGCTGTTATAAAGTGGCTTATGTTGTATTTAAAAATATGTATATAAGTGTTCTATCAGTCATCTCACTATCTGGTCACCATAATAGAAGCTATGCTTAGTTTGGAGCAAGATAGGGTTGGTGCATTGTCCACTAATATGGACAACCTCTGTGGCGCAGTGGGCTTAGGTCTGGCTGAGACGCAGAAGGTTGCGGGTTCGATTTCCACCGCGGGATAAATGCTTGTATGATCTGCAAGTATTTGTCTCGGGTCTGTACGTTTCTATGTATAATATGTATATATTTACAATAAAAAAAAGTATATAAGTAGTATATCAGTCATGTGGTGGTACCCATAACACAAGCTCTGCTTACTTTGGGGCTAGATGATGCTGTGTGAAATGTCAGGGATTATTTATTATTATTATTATATTTATTTGTTTATTAGTTATGCTTTTATTATTTACAGTAGGTTTTTTACATAATAGTAGTAAGGTATTTATTAATGGAAATTTTGAAAAGTACTACGTCTTCGACGCGACGGACTCGCTAGCATTTCATATGAAAAAAACTGGTGCTGATGTGCTTAGAGTATTTCCACTAGATACTTAATACAATATAATTACGTTTTATAAACTAAAAAGAACACCGACTTCATTGATATATCATCATCAATTTTAGATTTATTTAGATTTTTGTTGATTTGTTAAAAACTGCTCGACCGATTTCGATAAAATTTTAATGGGACCTTGATACCTGGAAAGTATACCATTTCAAAAAAAGTATTTTCCATATCGGTTCTGGCGTCTTTGAGTATTCGGTGAAGATACATAAAAAAAAAAGATTCCGTCGAATCGGAACCTCCTCCTATTTTGAATTCGGCTAAAAAGGTCACTTACAATAGTAAATAATTTATAGATTTATTAAATTAGTTGTACTTACCTACTTCAGCTCTCCTTATTATTTATAACTTTCCAGAATTTCATTATTCATAATGAAGCCTAACAAACGTGATCATATTACAAAAAGTTTTGAAATTGTCCTAGTAAAATATGAAATTAAGAAATCCTACAACTTTTTGAAATTTGTAACAACATCTTCAAAGTGCCACCATCTGTCTAAGGTTTGAGTATCTATCTTAAAACCCCAGATTCAGTAATTTCGGAACATTCCTGGTCTGCAGCCACAAAGGTCGACAGAGGGATATCTTCAACTAAATTGCCAGGAATTAATATCCGGCCTGGCCTGTTAATTAAGACCGACGGATCTCGGATAGTTCCTCTGAGGGGACTTGAGTCACTTAGAAACTATACTTACGACGAAAAATGTAGGTAATAGATGGCTTTTTAGGGTCTTGTAGTCCACAAGAAACCCTTATAGTTTCGCTGTGCGTCTGTTTGTCTGTCCGCCACTAATTAGAGCTCTTGCTCGCAGACTATTAGATTTATCGGAAACTACATTTTCAAAATGCAAAATATATTTTCCGAGAAATTTCAAAGTCAAAGTTTGTAGTCAAAGTTGTGAATTAAAAACATTGAAAAATGATTTTTAAGGATACCCCACTAGACTGGGTTTTTTTCCGTTGTTCGGTTTAGGATGTTAGGTTTAGGACAGATTCGTGATTCGGCAGATTCGCTGCTCGACAGCTTCATTTGTATAACGAGAATCTGATCGAAACCAGTTGGTTAGGTTATGTTAGAGCATATAAACAACAAGCAAGGCGAGCGAGCAAAGCGAGCGTGCCGCGGCAGCAGCCGCCGAAGCACCACCATACATGACTAAGAGGTTCTCGTTATAAAAATGTAGCTATCGAGTAGCAAATCTGCCGTATCACGAATCTGTCCAATCCAGAATCTTTCCTACACCGAACAAAGGTTTTTTTTTTATATTACTACCCCATCGTGTAACATATCGTTGGTTAAGTATTTTGAAGATGTGAAAAGGTTTTTCGATATAATGTAGATTCGTTTGATAAATATTTAGCTTTGAAGTAGTAATTTTTGGTAAAGGTCAGTGTTCTAATAGATTTTTGTTTGTTTTGCTATTAGACGGTATTGAATTGGTTTAGAATCTGACCACTAGTCATTCTTTTGAAGCCTTCACTGTTCGTCGGAAACATTCATTTTGAAAATATATATAAGATTAAAAAGATGTATTAAATGACGATATTGCAAGGCAAATAAATTATTCAACCGCATTACAACCGCATTTCGATCCATCTAACCATTTACAACACACTGCTTTATAACACCTACTCCTTCCATCGTAATATTCAAGGCATCCCGCAAGGTATTCTATCGACAAAAAGCACTGTAGATAAATACATGTAAAAATTATCGTGTCTTCATCGTCGTAGTGAGACTTTTGTAATTACTAACTATTATTTCGTCTGCACGCGATGTTCTGTCTCGCTAAACTTTCAGATATCCTTGTTAATTTAGTGTAATTTTCGAATCGAAACTTTACGAGCGGAAATTCCTACTCTAACAGAAACTTTCAGTGCAGAACCAGACTAGGGTAAATAGTACTTAACCCAGGTTCCTCCAATAGCAGCGGTCTTTATCCGTATGAAGTTCAGCATTCAATGTGGCGGTATAGTATTCGTCTCTCCGCTATACAGCTATCAAATAAGGGTTTCCGTTTAAAAACTTTCATTACACCTGGTTAGTAAAGTAACATTTTAAATAGTAACTTTGTTTTATTTCACAGTCAATTAAAGAGCTTTGAAAAAATAAAGAACAAAATAGGTTTTAACATAAAATTTTATAAGCTACTAGCTGGAACCGCGACTTTGTCAGCGCGTTGTTCTTAAGTGGCTACTTAACGATAATAGTAAGATAAAAAGCTTCGCTAATTATATTGTATTATATTAGTAATGTAGTAAATTATTTAAAGTATCTTCATTGGTCAAATAATTATCTTCATAGGCAAATTTTTGTAACCATGGGTTACTTAATAGGTTATAGGCTTTATAGGCTATTACTTTATACTTTAATTATCGAATGAATCTCTAATTGAAAAAAAATACAGCCCTTGTAACGCGCTGTTATGTAGCTTCCTATAGATGAAATATTTGCTTTATTATCACTAGATAGCTGTTGCCCGCTACTTCGTCTGCATTTTTTTTGAAAGGAATTTCATTTATTTTATTTATTTTTCTCCTTGCCAAATTTTATTGATAAGTTTCAAACCAATCACCTGATCACCCATTAAAAAGTTTACATACAAACATTCACACCTCATTTTACTCCTTTATGAGGATTATTTAGAAAAATCCTGAAACAAGTGCCCATATATTTTGCATTTTAAGTATCCAAACAAAGATTCTAAGAAATCACACCACCCGTTAAAAAGTTCCCATACAATCAGTGACATCCCATTTAACCCCTTTGTTAGGTTTTCACCTTAGTGGGTGCTTTGCTGTAAAAAGTAGCTACCTTCCGAATTTCAGTTTTCTAGCTTCAGCGGTTTAGGCTCGGCGATGATGAATCAGCCAGTCAGGTTAAGCTCTTTTATAGGTATAGATTTAAGTAGTTTTTGAGTTTATCCATTACAAACAAACATACAAATAAATAAATCTTGCCTGTCATTTCACACAGCATCATCCAGCTTCAAAGTAAAACATATACATTATACGATTTTTCTTAGTAATAAAAGAGAGAAATCTAAAAAACCTTAAAATGTAAGTCTCATTACAATAATTCATATAGACAAACCACAGATAGGTGTACCTAAGAGTAAGGTAAATCCAAAATAGATATCTCCTTTCTTATTCTTTAAAATTTAGGGACTTCAACGCGTATTTCATATTAGTAGAACTCTCGGCAACTTTGCTCGTGTAACGTTATTTTCATTCAAACTTTGATCCCCATTGCAGCCCTCAGGATTGAATTTCGTGAAATTCCTTTTATACTTCGCGTTCAGTACTGTTAGGAACACTCTAGTCAAGTCTAGTTCAAGTTTCTAATACCAGTGGTTCAGGCTATGCGTCTACATAATCAGTAAGTCTGTTAACAATTTATATAAATAATAATAATCAATAAAATATATAAATAATGTGGGCCTTTACACACAGTATTATCTAGCCCCAAAGTAAGCAAAGCTTGTGTTATGGGTACTACATGACTGATAATATACTACTTATATACTTTTTTTAGGGTTCCGTATCTCAAAAGTAAAAAACGGAACCCTTATAGGATCACTTTGTTGTCCGTCCTTCTGTCCGTCTGTCTGTCAAGGTATCAAGCTGAAATTTATATCAAAAACTCAGGTCTACTGTCCCTTCAAGCTGTGAAAAAACGAAACTTCTAAGCCAACGCAATCAAAAGATACAGCCGTTTATGCCGAAAAATTTCGACACTCGTAAGGGAATCAAAACCTACAGGGTACTTCCCGTGAACTCAGAAACTTGAAATTTGGTACGAAGCAACGTCTTATAGCACAGATAAAGGATAAATTGCGATAACCGTACATTTTTAGTTACATCATATAATACAATTTTTTATAATTTTAAACTTACTACCCCCTTTTCTCATGAACGCGTAGAGGTATTAAATTGAAATTCATATCAAATCTCAAGTCTATAATACCTTTAAGCTGTAACAAAATCAAACTTCTATGACAACGCAATCAAGAGAAACAGCAATTTAAGTCGCATATATTCAAACTCGCAACTCGCAAGGGAATCAAAACCTATAGGATACTTCCTGTGAACTCAGAATCTTGAAATTTGGTACGAAGCAATGTCTTATAGCACAAATAAAGGAAAAATTGCGAAAACTGTAATTTTTTTGTTACATCATCCAACTATGACTCGATTGTCGTGATGGGTGAAATTTTACTTATATACCTATAGGTTTCTACGGAACCCTCGGAGCGCGAGTCCGACTCGCACTTGGCCGGTTTTTTTAATATATACATATTATACATAGAAACACCTATACCCGAGACAAATCATACAAACATTTGTCTCGCGGTGGGGAATTGAACCCGCAACGTTCTACGTCACCCAGACCTTGGCCCAATGCGCCACAGAGGTCGTCAAACGTCAAATATTTTACACTAGCTTCTGCCCGAGACTTCATACGCGTGGTATCTACATAAACAGTAATCTATATGCTATCAAAGTCACCGGTTATATATCCTTACGAAGTTTCATTGAAATCTATCTTGCCGTTTTGGCGTGACAAACAAAATAAATCCTAAAACACTTTCAGCTCTATAATATTAGTAGAATAGAAAATAAAAGTTGGAATAGTCCCGTTGGCGGAGCTCTTACTGAAAATACAATAAGCACCACCGACGCGCAATCCGAGTGCCAGCCTTGTTCGCCCACTGAATTTAAAACAACCTGTCTATTTTCCGACAAAATCTACCCGATGGACTACATGCTCGTAGAAAACAGGTTATATCGGCGCCGAGAAGCGACTTGAAATTACACAAGATGAGTTTTTTTTCTGGGGCCTAACTGAGGCGTAGTCTGAAAGCGTGAGAGTTATCGAAAAGTCACGAAAAGGAGTAACACGGGCTTGATTTAAAATCGCTTAAAAAAAAAGTGTTTTTGCCTGTTTAGGTACTTTTCTTTTTTAATAAATAAATAAATAAAATTATTTAATTAATTAATAAATAATCAGTTTAAGCATTAGTGCCGAAGCAAGTGGACGTCTCCGCGCTGCTAGTCAGTCGGATTTTTAATAGGATTTTTGCTCATTTTGTATCTCGCGTATACCATTGGTCAACTTCAAATACTCGGCTTTCTGTGGCTCCTTGTTCTTCCTACATATTCTACCCGGCAAGTCCCGCCTTGTGGGTGGTGAGACAGAGATAGAAAAAATATTTGGTGAGGACACGCCTTCTATTATATTGTAATCACCATTTGATGCGCCTGCGCTGCTTTGGCTGTGGTACCACTTAATGCAGTGGGCTAGAGCATTTGATTAGTTTCGGTTATTAAACAGCGAGCTTTTCCATCATCGTTTGTAATCGTTGGCTATTCATATTTACAGTAGTTATCTGGCCAGTTCTTATGAAGCTGTTATAGATAACACCAACTAAGGTCTACCAAACACTCACCATCAACATTTTCAGAACCTAAACGTTGGAATCAAAAACGCACCGTACGTTCGTTTGCTTTGGCTGGCTCGAACTCGTTTTAATTATTAAAGCTGGTGCTACAAAGTATATGTTCAAAAATAATGCCATTTAATTTTCCATAGACGTCAACAAAACTATGTCAGAACAAAAAAAAAATATGAATTTAGAATTCCAAACAAAACGCAAGATATTTGATTTCAACATTGCCAGTGTTGGCAATTTCATAAGTAAGAACAAAGAGCGCACTATTTGCATTTACTAAAGAGGTCGCTAGTGGGCCAAAGTCAATATATGTAGTAGATCTGTTTTATGTGTAAATGCGTCTATAATGTACCCCATAGAAGGGAACTTGGTTTGTTTTTTGCTGGTTTAAAACTATTGGCCGCGCGAGGTCACAACAGATTTACATTTTAATCGATTTTGTAAATTGCCAGCACTTTGCCAAATTGCTTACATAGTTGGGAGCATTTCGACTTCTGTCAGTTGATCTGTTTGTTACAATACCGTTATGTTAGTAGTGTTTCATAGCTACGAGTTTTCATTAAAATAAAGACAAATTGTCGTTATTGTAGAAGTTTCGTGATGAAAACACGTACGTGAATTTTCAATAAATAGTTTTATTTTTAAACTTATACCTTATCGAGGCAATAAAATCAAGACTTGGCGTTTCCCTCGTAGATCTGAAATAAGGCTCGGCTGGCGCAGCTGAGATTTTGAACAATGCCATTAGCATGAGTTTTAGTATCTAAAACGTACGTATTAACAAGTGATATTGGTTTTTTTTCTTGGCCGAGTAAGAAACTCTTGCTAGGGGTGCAGTTCCCTGGGAAATTTTTATTAAATCTCTGATATGTGAAGTACGTTTGGGAACGCAGATCTAAAAGATTTGAATGTTACAGTGCAGGGCCTGAGGGAGCTTTCCAATAATGTCTTGCTCAATGCAATTTACTTCGAAATTTTCGATAGAAATATTGGTAGCTTATTATTTGATTGTGACTCTCATTCTTATGAGAATTCAATAGTTTGCTTCATTGTTGAGTATATTGCTAGTAAAGAAAGGTTTTTGAAGACTTTTGTTATTATATATGACGGCTTTGGTGGAAGAAATGAAAAAATATTTATTTCAGCATTCATACGATAACACATACAATGTTTAAATGCACTTTTATGCTGCTTGAATTTTAAATAGACCTTTCAGCGGTCTTCACACTAGGCAAGCCTATATCGTGAAGACCAGAGAGACGATTTACATGAATAAATTGTCAGAAACTTTGGTCAGCAGTAAATGTCAAATGTTAGTAAATTACACATATTATATGACATAATTTCTTAGGCACAATAGACAAATATGAACAATGTGATTTGAACGACGAGGAATCACAAGAAAACTCTAGACGCCATTCCATGTGACGTCTAAAATTGAGAATTGACCATCGAATAAGACTCAAATAACAAACAAACTGACTATAAACTATAAACACTTGACACTGGCAAAATTGACACTAGTATGTCACAGGCCATTAACAAAGAAGAAGACAAATATTAATGCAAAAGACAATTAATGGACAAATAACATACCTACTCAGTAAAGTTACACTTTAGTAAACCACTCAAACCATTTTTTACACAATTAAATAGAAAAATATAGAAGATACTAGTATATTATATCATTGTACATACTGACAGCAATTTAATTAGCATAAAAAAATATCTATCTATTAGATAATTTAACGATAGTATTGCGGTTTTAATGGGGTCTTGCACTTCTTCAGTTTGGCAGATTGCCACGTTCTTATACTAAGTACCATGCAGCAGATGGCAGACCGGGTAATGTACTACTTCTTATTCTTGGTATTCATGAGATTTTATATTCTATCGATCACTGGTATTTCTCGCAGAGAAAGTATTAAAGAATCGGAGCTTTATTAAAACGATTCTGAGAACTGATTCTTTATTTAGGTTTGAGGGGTTATCAATTGAAGTATTGATACAAATATGTATTATTTGACTGGCCTGACCTATCAGTTGGCAGTAGCTCTCCCGTTTGCGCCGTAGGTCGAGGGTTCGATTCCTTCCCAGGATAAACATTTGTGTGATGAACTTAGGCGTTTGTTCTGTGTTTGGGAACACCCAAACACAGAACAAACGCCTAAGTTGTTCAAATGTGAAGGAATTTTTTTAAATACATTTTTATGATACTTGATAACAATCAAGTATCATAAAAATGTATTTAAAAATATAAAATTTCTAACAGTCATCTGGTCACCATAATACAAGCTATGCTTAGTTTGGGGATATATGGTGTTGTGTGTATTGTTCACGAGTGTTTATTTATGATTATTTATTTATTTCACTTAGTTAATTGTACTTATTGAAACAGATGTACTGTGCCTGGGGGTATGGTCTTCCTTTAAAAATGTTCTTATTTTATTTTTGTATAATTTGTTTAACTAGTCAGTTTCATTGCAGCCTAACAATTTTATTTAATTACTTCAAAGGAAAATATGAGTTTACCTCAAGAGTAAAATAAACAGTTCATTCCAAACGCCAGAGTAAAAACAAAGTTTATCTGAATCCCAACCCTTAAAGTTTATCGAACCTTTTTATGTAAAGACACAGAATAAATGCAAGCTATCATTAACCTGATTAAACGAACGAAACGAAACGAGTATTGATCACAAATAAGTATGTTACAGCTTAAATAGTAGTACCTACTTTTTAGTTAACCTTTGTAACCAGTAAGCAATTATCGTCCTTATTGTTAAAGCTAAGCTCAAACTTCTAAGCCAACGCAATCAAAAGATACAGCTGTTTATGCCGCAAATTTTCGACACTCGCAAGGGAATCAAAACCTACAGGGTACTTCCCGTGAACTCAGACTCTTGAAATTTGGTATGAAGCAACGTCTTACAGCACAGATAAAGGATAAATTGCGATAACCGTACATTTTTAGTTACATCATATAATAAAAAATATTTTTAATAATTTTAAACTTACTACCCCTTTTCTCATGAACGCGTAGAGATATTAAATTGAAATTCATATAAAATACTCAGGTCTATAATACCTTTAAGCTTATTGTTGTTGAGAAAAGATATGACTTTGATACTTTCATCAATTATCAAAGGATTAATCCCCATTCATCTCAAAAAATAATTCAAAAAAATAAGGTAAGCTAAGTAGGTTTTTCCACAGCCTGTATAAAACTATCGATCCACTAAATTGAGTAACTGTTAAACTCCGATATTGCGTCTCATTTGTTTGTAAACATCTATTCTATTTAGTCGAATAATACTACTTATTTGTAACTCAACAGATTCTGGAAAAAAATAGAACGTTTAAAATATCAAGAGATCCAAATATAATCGGTGTCAAGCATCAGAAGCCACACAAAAACGCTGCGTAAACCGAAGTGTGTTTGCCCGAAACCTCAAATGTGTCGTAGAAGTTTCCAAAGGTCGTGACCGGAGCTGAAACTTGAGATTTTACGGCTGCTTTATGTATTTTTTGGCAAGAGAACCGCGCTGCCGTGACCAATATGAATGTGATACGATTTGTCAGGTTTACGTGGTTATTTGTACGGGCGCAGGTGCGGAGTTGGGCCTGGAAACCCGTTCTATGGAATAATAATGACGGATTCAAGACTTAGCGAGGTGCGTCATCCGCCTTAGTCGCCTCTAGCACTTAACCTGCCTCATTTGCAGGGATTAAACTACTTTACTGGATCAATCATCATCAGCCCATGTCAGTCCACTGCTAAACATAGGCCTCTTACATGGCACGCCACTGAGCTCGATCTTCAGCTCTCCTTCTCCAATCCATGACCGCTGCCTTACGAATATCATCATAATATTCTTTATATATTCAAGTCTAGCGTCTTGATAGATAATAGAAAGGGTAGTTTTTATCTCGACTATTGACCTCAATATTTATTTATAGCATATTAAATGTTTTCCTACAATAAGTCCCATAAACTTCTAACAGATGGCAGTGTGAGTCAACTTCAACATCTTTTGATATCTAGGTTGGATAAGCGTTTAGTAGATGGCGTCGTTGTCGTCGTCATAACAGTCGTAAAAAACCGGCCAAGTGCGAGTCGGACTCGCGCTCTGAGGATTCCGTATAAACCTATAAGTATATAAGAAAAATTTCACCCATCACGACAATCGAGTCATAGTTGGATGATGTAACAAAAAACTTACAGTTTTCACAATTTTTCCTTTATCTGTGCTATAAAACGTTGCTTCGTACCAAATTTCAAGATTTTGGGTTCACGGGAAGTACCCTGTAGGTTTTGATTCCCTTGCGAGTTGTGAGTTTGAATATATGCGACTTAAATTGCTGTTTCTCTAGATTGCGTTGACATAGAAATTTGATTTTATTACAGCTTAAAGGTATTATAGACCTGAGTATTTTATATGAATTTCAATTTAATACCTCTATGCGTTCATGAGAAAAAGGGTAGTAAGTTTAAAATTATTAAAAATATTTTTATTATATGATGTAACTAAAAATGTACGGTTATCGCAATTTATCCTTTATCTGTGCTATAAGACGTTGCTTCGTACCAAATTTCAAGTTTCTGAGTTCACGGGAAGTACCCTGTAGGTTTTGATTCCCTTGCGAGTGTCGAAAATTTGCGGCATAAATAGCTGTATCTTTTGATTGCGTTGGCTTAGAAGTTTGATTTTTTCACAGCTTTAAGGGACAGTAGACTTGAGTATTTGATATAAATTTTAGCTTGATACCTTCACGCGTTCCTGAGAAAAAGTGTCTTGACAGACAGACGGACGGACGGACGGACAACAAAGTGATCCTATAAGGGTTCCGTTTTTTCCTTTCGAGGTACAGAACCATAAAAAACAGTTAACATAACTTCAAACATAATTTTATAGTTCAAACATAGTTCAGCGTATTAAAACTACTGAGTTACAGCAACGCGTGGCCGGGTCAGATAGTATCATATATATCATAATATATCTTTAATCGATAATGAGGGATATAAATAAATGGTTATGTAGTTGTTGCAATTATCGGTCGTTCAAACACAATTGGTAAAGTTTGGTGAGCTACCTCTGTTAGCAGTTTGATTAATTTCTAAACTGTTCTGGCGACTTGCCTCAATATAACTACAAGGTTCCGGAGGTTTATGTCACGAGTCATTACACAAAATTGAAGACTTATCTATAATATCCATGGTATTAATACGATGTTTCTGTATATGTTATATTTCAATAAAAATATTGAAAGATTTTCTTAAAAAAAACCAACAATAGTTAAAGATAATTCTTAGACTCAAAGATATACAAGTATCTACAGATCTCCAGAGTTGTCTATCGAGCCTGATGAGGTTTACAATCTTGAGTATACTTTTAATGCACATAATGACGACGACGCCATCTATAAAACGCTTACCCAACCTTGATAGCAAAAGATGTTGATGTTAACTTACACTGCCATCTGTTAAAAACATATGGAACTTTTTGTAGGGTAACATTTAATTTGCAATAAATAAATATTAAGGTCAATAATCGAAATAGAAACTATCCTATTTTTAAAATTTGACCAAATTACACAGTAAGACAAATAAAAATAAAATTTGGGTAAGTAGTCTGTAGTTTATCCCGGACAGACATCCGCGATTTTAGATTTTCGAGATTTTAATATATAAAGAATATTATGATGATATTTAAAGGCAACGGGATATACAAATATTTACATGAAATTTTATTAATTACTAAGAAAGCAAAATCTATCTGTCTTGAATATCTCTGATAAATTGAACGATAGCTTATAACAAATATCCAAAATTGAACCTTAAAGACACGATGTTAAGTCGTATTTTGAAGAAAGTTTTCTCAGCGGCTTTGAACTTTTGGATAAGTGTGAGCTATGATATAAAACTTAGTAACTCATAAATAGTAAGAAGGTGCGTTAGCTTAAGTGTTGTAGGTAATTAATGGCTATCACGACTAGGCTTAGCACTTTAAGTACGGTCTCTACGACTAAAGATAAGGCATAAGGTAGGATAGGTTTTTATCTAAACATTTCAGTCCGTTATCTATACCTATAAAAGAGCTTAACCTGACTGGCTGATTCATCATCAATTTGGAAGGTAGCTTCCTTTTATAGCAAAACCAGCCACTTAGGCAGGATTTTGTGAAATTCAACCCCTAAGAGGGTGAAAAGGGGTGAAAACAAATGTATGAAACTTTTTAACGCGTGGTGCGATTTGCTTGAAACTTTGTATGAATAAATAAAATGCCAAATAAATGGATATGTGTTTGAGGATTTTACAAAATAAGCCTAACAAAAGGGTAAAATGGGGGTGTCAAAGTTTTGTATTTGTATTTTATAATAGTTTGTATAGGAACTTTTCAACAGGTAGGTGGTGTGATTTTTTAGAAACTTGGTTTCGATACTTAAAATGCAAAATACATGGACACGTGTTTCAGGATTTTTCAAAATAACTCTCATAAAGGAGTTAAATTGAGTATGAATGTTTGTATGGAAACTTTTTAATGGGTGGTGGGTGTGATTGGTTTGAAACTTATCAATAAAATTTGCCAAGAAGATAAAAAGCATCCTGGGGAAGGATTTAAGCTACAATTACTTTCAAAAAAATGCGAACGACGTTCTGTGTAAAAAAAGGACTTTTTACACAAAACGTTTTTTTGGTTCTTTTTTTATAAAATTTATGATAGCTCATATTTTTACAAAAACTCAGATGTCTTGTAAACATTGGATTGTATTTTTGACGACCTCTGTGGCGCAGTGGGTGAAGGCCTGCCTGAGACGCAGAAGGTTGCGGATTCAATTCCCGCCGCGGGGCAAATGTTTGTATGATCTGCAACTATTTGTCTCGGGTCTGGGTGTTTCTATTTATAACATGTATGAATTTACAAAAAAAATATATAAGTAGTATATCAGTCATGTGGTTCTCATAACACAAGCTCTGCTTACTTTGGGGCCAGATGCTGCTGTGTGAAATGTCCAGCATTATTTATTTATTTATTATTTATATTATAGCGCCAGCTAGTTTTAAATCACGCGAAACCGATGATTAATCACGTAAATCTGTATTTAACCAATATTTTATTCAAACATTTCAGTTGAATTTTATTTACAGAAATGTACAGTATAATATACAACAATATAAAATACACGTGAAACTGCAGAGCTATCTAAGGACCATTTAAAACGATCTATAGATAGCTCAACGGATCCAGATCACTGTGAGGGGGCAGCGTTCCCAAGACACTGGCGGTAACAGTACTGTTGTAAATATGTTCCACAAAAAGCGTAAGGTATTTCTGCGAATAATAATGAAATATTATTTCACTTTCAATGAAATATGTGAGTAGGTCTACAAAAATGAAAAACAATATTGAATTGTATAATATCACAGCTTGACTTATAAAATTCTAAAAAATATTACTCGCTGTTTATTTGTAAAGAATCTGAAGTACCTACATTTTATTGAATTCTTAGGAATTTGATCACTGGGATTTTTATATTCCAAGAAAATATAACGTAATCGTCATCCAGTTTTGTAAATCTTGTACATTACTAAATTTCCTTTTAAATTAAAATAAAACCTTATTCTTTTACGACCTCTTAAAAAACATGATAACAGCTGATATTACAGTTCTCTCAGTTATAAGCTGAAGATACGATGTACTTAGTACGCAATTCTGAAGATTTCATCTGGTTTTAACCTTTGTTATACGAAGGTTCTATTATAAATTCTAAATTGTCTCTGTTTGTCTGTTAGTTTTCCTTTCCAATGCTAAACGGCTTAACATTAATAAGATGATATTTAATAAAATATAGATTGTAACTTAGGGACATAGGCTACTTTGTATGTAGGTACCACGCGTGCGAAGCCACGGGCAGCAACTAGTAATGAATATGATTCGCGTAAAAATAACCTCTAAGAAGAGCACTGACTTTAAGACTGTTTTCTCATCATTACATACAAAAAGGGTTGTAGAACTTATAATTATTTGGTTCTAAATAGTAAGGCACATATGAGTTATTATAAAAACTAGTGGTCGCCCACTGGTCAAAATACAACAATAATTAATTTTTAATTAATGTATTTTTCATGCTTAGTTAAAAAAAAATGCATTATGCACTCCTCTTTATAAACTATAAGTGTGCGAAATTTCATACTCCTCCGTCCGCGCAATTTTTGTAAAAAGTGGTACTAAGTTTTTCTTCACCTATTTATATATTATATAGATTCAACGTGTCAGTTGAGTGAGTATAAGCAATTTCCAAAGTAACCTAGGTAGGCTATACTAAGTTATTTCTAATTGTTCGTCTCGTAGGTACTGAGCTCACGCATGCGAGTGTATTGCTATCACATAGGATAAAATGTAATATGACTAGAACGGCTAAAAAGTAGCCTATGACGATCTCTGTGGCGCCAAGGCTCGGCTGAAACGCAAAAGAAGAAAGAAAGAAAGAAAATATATTTATTTGTAACAACATACATATAAAAAAAACAATATGGAGGTACACTCAAAATAAATACAAAGTGAAACAGAAAAATAAAAACAAAAAACGCTTTAAAAATTAATCTCTAAACAAAGTAAAACAGAAAAGACTAAACTAAACTAAACTGAAGATTGAGAGTCTCGCAATCGTCCAAGTGTGCTGTTACAAATTGGTGTCCGACTCAGCATTATGTTGCGTTATACAGTCGAAACTATAAAACGCAACGCTGATCTTCCGTCGGAACCAGGAGGGTGAGCCACGATACAATAATAAAGAACTATACGAAATACAGATAGATATAATAATACAAAGAATAATGATAATGGGACATCACTAGAAGGAGCGCGGGCAAAGAATAGCTGTAGAGCCATGGGTACATAGATATTGGATACTAGTAGGTACATAAAGACTAAAAGTTGTGTGATTCGATATTGTTTTTAAGTAACATAAAATACATAAATTATATACAGGTAAATTATATAATATTTTACTATTAAGTAAATATACAAAAGGTTAAGCTTTAGATTCCAGCCGCGGGATAAATGTCTGTATGATCTGCTAGTATTTGTCTCGGGTCTGGGTGTTTCTATGTATAATAATGTATATACAAATATATATATATATATAATATATCAGTCATGTGGTACGCATAACATAAGCTCTGCTTACTTTGGGGCAAAAAGATGCTATGTGAAATGTCCAGCATTATTTATTTATATGTTTATTATCCACACGATATTTTTTTTTCAATTAGCGATAGCGAATTAGCCTTATCTTTTATGGCCAATCCGCTATTGTCTTGTGGGTCACAGACTCAAAGAGTATGCAATATCATTTAGGACATATACTGAGTAGCATTGGGGTTGCCAGGCGTATACCTCTGCAGTTAGTAGAAAATATTATCTTAAGTGGTTAACGTTATTTTAAGTGGTAATTTTAATTTATTTATGGTAAATTTAATTTGAATCATAATTGTTATATGTAGATTTATTTTGGTCATCTAATTGTTGTTGTGTTATTTAGTATTAAATATACTTTTGTATATTTGGTGTGTCAGGGTATGACGTCACCTTCCTTGTTCGGCGCAATCTAAAAACCACTATTTGCATTATGTGAAGTAGCATAGACCTGAGACTGGGCCTTTTTGGCAAACACAGACTGGGTTGGTGCAGGGTAGGAACACATACGCCTATTTTTTATTTTATATTCATGTTTTTGTCCTTTTCATTGTGTACCTGCTATTTTGTTATTTTTATCTGTGTGTGTTTCAAAATAAGCTTATTTCATTTCATATAGCGATGTTCTATTTTACAATGCTATTATTATAAGATAACGCAGGCAAGTAGCTTCTAGAACTTTGATCGAAGCAAACTAATCGAGCTCGTTCCTCATATCTTGACACACACTTTACATTAAGACACAAATTAAATTAAACGTTTGGTTGTTTAGTACTCAAACACATTGTACTCGTAACAGCAGAGCCAATTTTAAAGAAATTTGCTTTTTTGGCTTTTTTTAAAGAACATTGCGTCTCCTCGCCTGTTACTAGAATATTGCTAGTTGTTACTAGAGTATTACTATTTCTATATATACAACGACATAACATTATATTAAAAGTAATTCAAAACTTGTATCAGACAATACAGTACCGATCTGGCGATCGAAGAAAGCTCTTACCTCCCACAAAAAAATAATACCAATATGTTCAATTAGCAGACCTTACCAATGCTTTCTATCTATAGAAAGCAGTGTCTACAGAGTGACAAAGCGACATTTTTTTATCACATATCATACATGACACTATTAAACTTTACACTAATTTACAGTATCCTGAATGTAACTAAAAAAAAATACGTCTCGCTTCGCTCATCAAGCAAGTCGTAATTTTTTTTTATTTAAACCTACCTATCTTTAAAAGAAAAGCCAGTTGTAATTTAGGTTATTTTGATAAACCCTTAATCAATAATTATTTATATGTGACTGGGCTGTCAGCTCAGTTGGTAGTAGCTCTGCCTTCTGCGCTGTAGGTTGAGGGTTCGATTCCTTCCCAGGACACACATTTGTGTGACGAGCATAGATGTTTGTTCTGTGTCTGGGTGTTATAAGGTATCTTATGTATGTATTTAAAAATATATAAGTATTCTATCAGCCATCTAGTCACCATATTACAAGCTGTGCTTAGTTTGGGACTAGATGGTTTTGTGTGCATTAGCCATCAATGTTTATTTATTTATTTATTTAGATATTTATTATTTAAATAAATAATAAATAATCGGACGGAAATTTCACACACCATCATCTGGCCCCAAAGTAAGCAGAGCTTATGTTATGGGTACCAACATGACTGATATACTACTAATATCCTTTTTTTTGTAAATACATACATATTATACATAGAAACACCCAGACCCGAGACAAACACTTGCAGATCATACAAACATTTGTCCCGCGGCAGGAATCGAACCCGCAACCTTCTGCGTCTCGGCCTGACCTTAGCCCACTGCGCCACAGAGGTCGTCAGTCATTTATTTATTTATTTAGAAGTTTCAGAAGTTTAAAAGAAATGTTTTAAAAAGTTTCGATACAAACTTTGACATTCCATTTTACCCCTTTTTATATTTTTTTAAAAACCCTGAAAAGAATGTCCAATTATATTTTAAATATTTAGACTAGGGTTTTTTTTTTTCTAAATAAAAACATGCCAACCAACATACAAAATGTTGACGATACCAGAAGTTAGAACTTTTAAATATAGAACAATCATTTATTTTGGGCTTATTAATATAACAGATGGCTCTAGAAATAAGGAGTCACGTAAACCATTAGTCAAAAAGTAGCGGTACAATTAAATCAAAGAGAGATTTAACTGTTGTTCCGGAGTCCGCTGGGTAATGTTGCATAATTCTGAGCACATTTTCGCGTAAAACTGGTTGCCACCGACAGTAAAGAGAATTAAAAAATGTTACGACCGCCATGATTACAACCTCCTGGCCAGGATCGAGGTCCACATTTATTTATTTCGTGGTATTCTTCATTTTTCTAGCGCTTCGGTGGCCACTGTCGAAGTAAGCTCGCTTTGCTCGCTCGCCTTCGCATTTTTTTCTATACTTTAATATAATCTTACCAACTGGTTACAAATAAGCTCTTAGTGACTTAAATATAGGAATTATATTTGATTATAAATTCTTGAATATCTCACGAATTGATTCCTTACTTGTCTGCTTATATCTTATGTATAACTACTTATTTTGGTCCTTTATATTTAACTACTTTGTTTTTTTTAACACATTCTGATAAAAAAATAACCTATTCTAATCACCCACTAATTCTGTGCATTTTGAAAATAAATAAATAAATAAAAAAACAAACAAATAAATAAAAAAACAGAGTATTTGCCATGGTACTATTGGCGTAAAGGAACGACGGCAAATAATAATTGCCACAGTACCATCAATGTTCCATTCGAATTGTATAGTACATTAAAGTGAAACCCTTTCCCATGGTACAATTCGAATGTGCCATGTGTTTGTGCTTATAATAGTCGCGATCTGATGAGTTGCCCAAGCAAACTACCGGTACCGGTAGATAGTAAGCGAACCTGCTTCATACATAAATGCGCCCATGAATGCGTTATAGCGAATTAAATTCAGTCCTCGGTTGCATTTTCTACATAAAATTGGAGATATTAGCAATGCAAATTCAAGTCTTTGCTTCTTTGCTATTACTTTACTTTGGCGAATGGCGACAGAATGCTTTCTTTCATCGGCCGTCGGTCTTCTGTTTTAAATGAAGTATTTTTAATAATTTTATGAATTCTTTTGTTCGTTTTTAATAACTTTTGACTTTATGATCCTTCTCTTTAGAAACGGAGTGAGCAAACTATCTGTTTTGTGCAACATCGTGTAACATTTTAGTTGTATTCTAATAAAAACCGTATTCAAAGCCGAAAAGTCCAAAAATGGCAGTTAAAAAAACGTAAGACTTAAAGCCGTTGATACTGGTTGCCTGGTAGAGTTCGGGATGCACATGGGAGGGCTCGTCGTTGCTTTCAGACATGGCAAAATTGTGGCAAGTCCAGAATGGGGCCGGCATATATTGATATGATTAAGTCCAAGAGAGTTCTTAAGGTCAAGCTGAAATGGTGCCAGAACCATCAGCAGCAACTTAAAATGGACAAAATCTCGCAACACCATTCTTGATCGATATCGCTTGATCGATATCTAAGCACACTAAACTAAATGATGCGCAGTTTGGGTTTCGGCCAGGGCTGTCTACTGAAAGTGCTATCATGTGTCTCAAGCAGACTGTTCAGTACTACACAGCCAGAAAAAAGCCGGTCTATGCATGCTACCTGGACCTGTCCAAGGCATTTGAACTGGTGTCGTATGACCTATTATGGAAAAAGCTGAAGTAGGAGACAGATTTGCCTAAGGAGCTGGTAGCATTATTTCGTTTTTGGTATGGTCACCAAACGATAAGAGTGAAGTGGGCCGGTAGCTTCTCTGACAGGTACGGGTTAGAGTGTGGTGTGCGCCAGGGAGGAATCTCTTCTCCGACTCTCTTCAATCTGTATATG